>JASSKH010000002.1:1517591-2118893 GCA_031763025.1 Macrocystis pyrifera
CCCCCCCCCTGCCCCCCCCCCCGTCCTACCCCCCCCCCCCCAACCCCTTCCCCCTTAACACCGAAAGAAGGGGTTGATATTAACAAACCGTTTCTACGTAATACATGGAAACATCGTAACGAGCGCCCGACCGTTGGAGGCGTCTCTTAATCAGGAGTAGGGACGGGGCTCCGCCTCGAAAGGGATGCGCGGTCAATGCTCGAATGACTAAAGGAAGCAACAAATGAGTACGCCCGCCCCCGCCCGAACACCCCCGCCCCCCCTGCCCCCCCTCCCCTCCCCTCTCCCGTTGCTTGCCTGAGACATGGCGTCCTTGCTGTACCAATCCGCGAAGATGACGAGAGACAGACCCTTTTTCATCACGTCACGGACCAGCTTTTTTTTCTCCGCGTTCCCCATGCCCGCCTCGGGGTCCACCAGGAGCAACGCCCCGTAGTCCTTCGCTTTGAATTGAGTCCTGACGCGGAAATAATGGAAACCCAAAGGTGGCAGTTTGGGGGAGGGGGGGAGGGGGGGAGGGGGGAGGGGGGGAGGGGGGGGGGAGGGAGGGGTCACTTAGTACGTATACATATATAAGTAGTTTCCGCTTTTAATTGAGCCCTCACGCGCAAGAATGGAACACCCGAAGGTGGCATATTGGGGGAGGGGGGGACACACTCAATACCTATATATAAGTAGTCTTCGCTTTGAATGAAACCCAAAGGTGGCACTTCAAGGGGGGTGGGGGGTGGGGATCGGGGTGTACCCGTGCCATGCGTGACCGTAGTCGTGTGACAATAGACCACGCATTCTTTTCGAGACAGAAGACGGTCCCTGCTCTTATCTGAGACACACTCCAACATTTTGGGCGCTCATTTCGTGTCTTCTAATACATCGATTCTTTTTTTTTTTGCAAATCCTTTTTTCGTTGGCGGGGGGGGGGGGGGGGGGGGGGGGGGGGGTACTCATGTTGTGCATGGCCGTTTCCGTATTACACCATATATATACCCTCGCATCCCCACAATGCCGGGGCGAAGCACGTCGGGTTTTCACCGACAAGGCAGGCATTGCTTGCACCAAGCGCGAAGCGAAACGTGAGGCGTTGCGGGCGAGTCGCGCGAAGGGTGAGCTGCATCCCACCACACCTAAGAACCGCTTGCTCGTCGGGCGAAGTTGCATATCGCAATAATAAGAGTTGACTTATTTTCCGGTGTGGCCTAACTCCCAGAGACAACAATGTAACTGCCTCGTGGGTGCCTTACCATAAACACTACCACTATGTCTCTTAGTATATTAAACACTTGTAAACCATTAGTTAAGCACATTGAACTAATGTTTAGGTACGGAGTGGTAAGCGGTACGATGGTTCCCCTTGAGCGGAGTGAAGGCGCTACCCACCGCCAGCGGTAACCCACCGCCCAAAAAAAGCAAAAAAAAAAAATGCTACCCTGGCTGTCCACAGCAGTTCCTATGGTGAGAGACATGTTTTGCAGTGCCGTTATCAACCGACGCCAACCCTACCTATCAATAATATGTACAGTAGATCGGCGGGGGGGGGGGGGGGGGGGGGGGTCTCGATAGCATGCATGGCCGTAGTCGTATGACCATAGACCCTCGCATCCCTGCAATGCCGGGGGTAAACATGCCAACTGCATTGAATTGGGTGGGGCGGGGGGCGGGGGGGGGGGGGCGGGCAGGGGTGATCATGCCCTTTGCGTTGATTACAGTCCGAAGTTCCGGAATGGAAACCCGCAGGCGGTTGCCTTGCAGGGGTTGGGGGGTGGGGGGGGGGGGGGGGGGGGTGGCAGGAAGGGGACACACAATCTACTCATCAGAGGCGCCTATCCTCTGGTTTTTCGTTTTTTCGTTTTTTTCGTTTTTTTTTTTCCATCCCAATTTATTATATTCGCCATTATTTTCTTTTCTCCTTCCTATCACGGGGGGCCACAGTAAATAGGACCTGCGTTACAGACAAATACCTGCATACTTCGCTGTTTTTACTAACAATATTTGGTCCTATTTACCATGGTCCGCCGTTGTACTACTACTCGCAACTTACACCCGGTATGACTACCTCTAATAAAAGCAGGTTCTTATCCCTGCACCGCACTGCATATGCTGTTCGTGCCTCGCATTTTTCATCTCGGGAAGACATCAGCACCATTTCGTCTCCGCGTCGACCCTCCTCATATACGCAGGGCAAGCAAATAAACGTAAAGGATGGAAGCATGAGGGGGGAAAGCTACCAGGTGGCCAGCGTGTGGTTCCAGTGCTCCGACAAGGGACGCTTGGTACTTGGTTTATATATGAAGAAAAAAGCCATGGGATCTACTGCAAAACCTCGACCCAAACCTTTCGCCCGCGCGTACGATGGCAGGCGCAACGTTATCGAGGTACGACAAAAAAACACCTGTTTCATGTGTACGGGAGAAGTTGACCAATCAATATCAGCACGGGTCATTGCTCGTACTCGTACAGTCTACCTGGAGCACCTGGGACCAGTTCTGCTGCAGCGATTGACTCTTTATCGAGAGGATGCAGCGAAGCACAGGGTTGTCGAGACAGGCCCAAGGTGTGTCAACAGATTGGTATGATTTTGTCTGGACTGGAGCTGTAGTTCTTCCTCGTTGTTCTGTTTTGCGCTGGCACTGCACCCTCGGGGCCCTTCGCCCACTATTACGGGGGGGGGGGGGGGCATAGTAAATAGGACCTACGGTACACACAAAAACCTATGTATTCACCTTTTTTATAGTAACAATACTTGGTCCTATTTAATACGCCCCCCCGTAACGGTATGATATATTATATGATATGATATGATATGAACGTTGCCTGGAGAAAAGGGGCAAAAGTATTTACCCGATATGCACATGCTATGTCTTTTAAACAGATAAAAAACCAGTAACGTTTTTTTCTTCCGAATCTTGGACATGGGGGGGGGGGGGGGGGGGGGGGGGGGGGGGGGGGGGGGGGGGGGGGGGGGGGGGGGGGGGGGGGGGGGGGGGGGGGGGGGTAGACCAAAATCAGGTTCGAAAAAAACTGCAAAAAAAAAAAAAAAAAAAAACATTTTGTACATAATTTCCGATAAAAATCCCAATCCGGTACGTATTTTGTTTTCAATTCCAACATGGTGGCGCGTGTGCCTCCGTTTTCTCTTCTATTCTGCAACTGACAGGCATTCGCTTTTTTCGGCGATTTCCACGCTAAGCACGTACTTGCATACCTGATATAATATACTTCGAAGTATACAGTAGATTAAACAGGTACGATATAAATTACCTGGTACCTGGTATTCATACGAGTAGTATACATTAGAAATATTTCAAGTGCCCCCCCCGCATACGTATATACAATTGCAGCAGTTTGTTGCATCGTTTTGGCCATTCCGTAACGGCTCTTAGTTTTCTTCTTCTTCTCGAGAGAGAGAGAGAGAGAGAGAGAGACAGAGAAAGAGAACATTGTGCTCACAATCGGTAGCACGGCGATATCTTTGCGATGTAGTCGATGAGCGGAAACCGGCATTTTTCCAACGGTGCAAATTAAAAAAAAAAAATGTTGTCCCGACGTTGATCTTAACACGTGCACAACCGCCGCGACCGATTCCGTACCACTCTGCACCTTGATGTAAGCAACAGCTTCTCATTAACATTCAATCAAAAAGGCCCGTATATTTTGGGACAGATTGGTACCTGATACCCTTTTGACCACGCACAGCAGCAGTGCAGGACACGTACCAGTTGTGTACCAGGGTATGAAACAAAAAGAAAATGAGTGACAAGAAAGGCGGGCCGATTTTTGCAGGAATGTAAGAAATTCGGAACTCTTTGTACCGAATTCAGGGTAGCAAGCACACATTCTAAAAAGAAAATTCCAGCCTGCCCCAGCCTCCCTGTTTCTTATTTGGTGTCCTGTTCTGTGATGCGAGCCGCCCGTACCCATATATACCAGGTACTGAGTTTTGGTATGAACCTTGTCTCGAATTTTTTTTTTGTTCGTTTGAAAAAAGGTTGTTGACCACACAATAACTCATACGATAAAGTATTCCCAGATTTCGGTACTTTATCCAAGATAACAATCCAGTGAGGCGGTTAAAGGCCACGACCTGATACGTCGAGTTTCTTTTCCATCCTGTCTTTTTCTTGTGGGTAGTATGCGGTATTCTCGGTGTCTGCGGCGACTCGTACAGTGTACCGCATATACTTGATAGGTACGTGCACAGACCTCACTTTTTATTTTAGTCTTTGAGGCAAGTCTGAGGTGTAGTCTTTGAGGCAAGTCTGAGGTGTAGATTAATATTAACAGATGTGCTTCAGCTATGATGTGTTCATTATTTGCTTATTTTTTTTTTGTTTTTTGGTCAGAGTTATTGGCAGCCTGTCCTGCGAGCACCGACTGCATTGCCGTACATATACACTGCTGTACGAGTACTGCACGTTGCACGAATTGGGGCGATCACTTGTTCTGAGTGGAGAACAACGACAGCAACAACAACAGCAACAACGTTCTGCCGTTGGCTCGTTTGCGTACAAACTGCCGCACGCAAAGGACATTCGAATACATAAACCATCTGCATATAAAGTCAACTTTCCCCCAAATTCCCATGACATGATCCTATGTATGTATGTTGTGTCGGCCGCACCTAGTGCGAAGGCATGGTATTACGTAGGCTATTAATGCATTACGGTGTGTTATCTCTGTGTCGTAGTCTGTGACCACAGAGCTCGTATCTTTCTAGGGTGAAGAATCAGCACGGACACTGGGCTTGCTGGATGTCGACGAGTGGAAGAACGGTTTAATGTGAAGAACACACACACACATGGTGTAGTCGGGAACACAGTAGTGCACAACAACAACAGCAACAACGTTTTGCTGTTGGCCTGTTTGCGTACGAACTGCTGCACGCAAAGGACATTCGAATACATAAACCGTTTGTATATAAAGTCAACTTTTCCCCAAATTCCCATGATATGATCCTATGGTGTAGTCGGTAACACTGGAGACTCTGAATCTCCCGCCCTGGGTTCGATTCCCAGTAGGATCATTTTTTTTCTTCCGCAACCACTCTAATTTTTTTTTTTTTTTCCAGTATATTTATGAACAAAACATCTTGAACGTCTCTATTTTTTCAGGGTATACATACCTGGTATATCTTATCGGAGAGCTTTTTTTCCATAAATTCCATGTTTTTTTCGCGCAACATTTTAATCTATCCAGATTTTCCTGATTTTTTTTTTTCCCCCCAAATATGTGAAATTCAACAACCATGATTTTTTTTGCTTTTGGGAGAATTTCACCAATAGTGACAGAACGCCTCCGTATGTTGATACGTACGTAAGTATCTCCAGTTATTTCCAAACTTTGGAAATTCTGGGGAAAAAAAGCTCTCCGATCAGTTATTTCCAAACTTTGGAAATTCTGGAGAAAAAAAGCTCTCCGATAAGAATGAACCTTACCAAGCTTGCCCTACTGCTGGTGGAAAAGGCGACGGCTGTGCGCACTCACGGTTACGGTATACCTGGTACTCACCACAGCGTAGGTGTGAGAGTAGGGGGTCACCACGGGCCCAGCCTACATAATATGTGTAGGTATCACCCGCAAGCTATTCGACTAAAGCCAGCAGTGGTGAAGCTTTCAGGCCCACTCAGGATTTGAAAGATTTCTCCCCGAAACGGGACTGCCCTATCACGGTAAGGGACCATGGTAAATGGGACCAAATATTGTTATTACGGGGGTCCATTGTTGATAGGACCTATGGTGCACACAAAAACCGATATAGATACAACTATAATTACGATTTTTGAGGTCGTTGTCACTTGCTAGCTCTTGGCAGACAGACCGACTGATAGACAGCTCTTCGCAAACAGCCCTTCTTCTTGGAAACAGCCGAACAGCCAAACAACCTTTCTTCCTTCTTTGAAACAGCCGAACAGCCAAACAACCTTTCTTCTTTCTTCTTCGCCAAACAGCCAAACAACCTTTTCTTCTTTCTTCTTCCGCAAACTGCCAACCAATAGACAGCTCTTCGCACGGCGCCTAAAAGAGGCGTCTCGCCTTCGACGACACGAACGGCATAGATAGGTGCAGCTGTCGGCGGCCAAGCTGCTGCTGTCGGTGGCCAACCTGCTGGTGCTGCAACCCCCGCCTCTCCCTTCTCCACGCACCCTAAGCTCACCTCCCCCTCGTCGAGAGGCGCGTGGTCCTCGCCCTCTGGCAAGGGAGCGGCAACGACAACGACCGACCTGGTGCCGGCTGTTGTTTGCGACCAGTGCACGGACCAGCACTTACTTGGTCAAGAACTCCGCGCCTGGTGGCAAAAACGTGGCCTTCGCCACCTGCTAGGATCCCACGTGCGTGGTGGCGGGATCATCCTGACGGGGCAACCGACTGCGACTTCTGTGCTCGCCCGATCAAGGAAGGGACTGTCTCGTACTCCCTCGAGACTGCTGACAGTGGTGAGTGTCTTACGTCTATTGTGCATGCTGTATGTTGCCACGTCTTTTAAGGGTTTTCAATTGCCTTTTTGCATACGAACCTACGTCAAAGCGTTTTTTTTTTTTTGACTCATCCATCCTCGTTCTTTCCCCTTCGTGCGTTGGGTCGGCTCCTCTTACACACAGTGCACGCGAACACGCACATGCACAACTGTTTGCGGGACGTGAAGCACACGATTTCTGTGTGTACATGTTTTGGTGGCCCCACGTACTCATTTTGCTCGTTTTCGGCTGCCGCTGCTGCTGCTGCTGCTGTCAGCGCCACGCCATGAGTGCTGCTGCTGCTGTGCACCTGCTTATCCGGTGCACTCGCTGCTGCCGTAGTGCTGGTGCGTTGTTGCCGTGCTGTGCACCTGCTGCTCCTGTGCACTTGCTGCTGCCGTATGTATTGCTGCTGCTTTGTTGCCGTGCATCATGCTGGAAGCGTACATATTTTCGGATCGTCAATTCCGTAGGTTTTGCGATGGCGGCATACGAGGGTACATGCTTTTTTTCTTCCTTATTTTCATATCGTTGCTATGCTGCTGCTGCTGCTGCTGCTGTTGCTGCTGCCAACGCTGCCAACGCTGCGGCGATTCGTTGCAGCTTCTGCTGCTGCTAATGCTGTAGCTGCTTCTGCTGCTGCTGCTGCTAATGCTGCCGCAATATCCACTGAATGTTCGTATGTACTCGGATTACTGTTTTTCTTGGTCGTTTTTGTACCCAAATGGTTCCTTTTGATACGTGAAAAATATTTTTGCCGTTTTGCTCCTGCATTTTGCGTACGTACTGCAATTTCTCGTTTTTGGCTTGGTTATTTTCATCTATATCGTTGCTATGCTGCTGCTGTGGTGCTGCTGCGTTGTTGCCGTACATCATGCTGCACTTGTGTGTGTACATTTTTCAGTATCGTCAATGAAATTCCGTAGTTTTTGCGACTGCGGCATACCAGGGTACATACTTTTTTTCTTCCTTATTTTCATATCGTTGCTATGCTGCTGCTGCCAACGCGGATTATTGTTTTTATTGGCCATTTTTGTACCCAAATGGTTTTTTTGATACGTTAAAAAAATATTTTGGTCGTTTTGCTCCTGCATTTTGCGTACGTACTACGTTTTCTCGTAATTCGTTTTGTTGCTATGCTGCTGCTGCGTTGTTGCCGTACAGCATGCGGAGGTGGGTCTGTAGTGAGGTACCAAAAATACTTTTCGGACGGCCTCGGGGTACATACTTTTTTTCTCCCTTCTTTTCATATCGTTGCTACGCTGCTGCTGCCAACGCTGTGGCGATCCGTTGCTGCTTCTGCTGCTGCTGCTGCTCTGCTTTTAGTGCTGCCGCAATATTCACTGAATGTTTGTATGTACTCGGATAATTGTGTTTCCTGGTCGTTTTGTGGCGCTGCTGCGTTGTTGCCGTACATCATGCTGGACATTTGTGTGTCTACTACACTTAAACTTGTGCGTGTGTACATATTTCTGTATCGTCAATGATTTTTTTTGTGGTGCTGCTGCGTTGTTGCCGTACATCATGCTGGACGTGATTTGTGTGTGTACTGTACTACACTTGTGCGTCTACATATTTCTGTATCGTCAATGACGTACTTGCTGCTTCTGCTGCTGCTGCTGCCGTCGTATTGCAAGCGATTACGTACTGCTGTTGTGCCGCTGTAAGAGTAGTACAAATAATAAACTCTCCCCCCCCCCCCCCCCCCCCTTCCCCCTCCCCCGCCATTCCCTGCACGCCACTCCCGCCCCGCGCACCCTATATGTTTACTTCGACCAGGTCCGTGGCTAGTGCTACAACTGCCGCCTAACGGACTCCACCATCAAAGACGGAGACATCATCATCAACCGCAAAAAGACTCCCTTCCATTTCGCCTGCTCCAGGGCTTCGCGGAATTCCGAAGCAGTACGCCAAGCAGATTGTCGCCATCCAGGACGAACGAAAGGAAACAAATTGTTTCCCACATTTCCCAAAATCACGATTATTTCTTCCTACACATATCCAACGGGTTCAACAGCGAACAGATCCACATTCTGGGCATCCCGCCTCGTTACTACAGCATCGTGGAAGACTTTACATATCATGTCTCATCCAAACTCCTATGCTGGTTACATCGAAATCACGGCCGCCCAGCAACTATACCAGGTACAACATCTCCATAACCGTTGTCGTTGCCGGCACTGCTGCTTTCTCTCCTGTCCCAAACCTTCCTTTAAACAACAGCCTGTATGTTGTATATCATCCACATGCCAAGCACTACTACTCCACTCTCTCCCCACACTGATGAAAGATGTTATTCTTATTATTAGACGAATGTCATTCTTACTCTTGCGTCACCTGATCTTACGTTTCACATTACATTAATAAATAAACGCGATTATTACATCCTTCACCTTTTCTTAAACAAATACATTTAGTTTGGTTGGCTTTGGGCTATGTCGCCAATTAATTGCAGATTTATGTACACGAAACGACGGAATACCCACTCCGAAGGAAAGCCTTGTATTTACCTATTTTTACTGACAATATTTGGTCCTATTTACTATGGACCCCCGCAATAGTAAAAATAGGTAAATATAGAGGTTTTTGTGTGTACCGTAGGTCCCATTAACTATACCCCCCCGTAATAGAAGGCTCAACCCTTTTATGACAGCAATACCGTTTGGGGACAAACCACTCTAATTCCAAGTAGTTTTTTCAGTTGCCAATTTCCAGGACGTGGTCCTCTTGTCTCCGCTTCGGTATTACCCTTTGCGGCAGAAAAAAGGCATCCCACACTAATTCCAAGTATTTTTTCTCGTGAAAAAAAAAAAAAATATATATATATATATGCCACACCAGGTACGCACGTACTACAGCAGTACCAATTCCAAGTAGTTTTTTTTCTCGCGATAAACAGATTTATCTGGTCTAGTCTAGTCCCTACCAAGACATGCCATTAACCCATTTTGGACCCCAGTCCCGTTTCGGGGACAAATCACTTGGAATTAGAGTGGTTTTTCCCCAGATTGAGACTGCGGTACTGAACCGATCGGTCTTGAAACGGGTGATTTTGAAATGGGTACGTACAACACTACTACTAATAGTACTGTTTCCTGAATCGTCAATGCACCCTTCGCGCTCGGCCTTGATAATGACAATTACTATTATTATCATCATTATCATCATTAGTATTATGCTTGCCTTCCGACAAAATAGCGTAGATGCCGTTCCTACATAAACCGAATATCCTTCCGTAAATCAGTATTACGGGGGTCTATAGTTAACAGGACCTATGGCATACATAAAAAACTATATATTTAGGTATTTTTACTAACAATATTTGGTCCTGTTAACTATCGACCCCCGTAATAGTATCCCTCCTACACTAACAACGTTGGGAACGGCGACATCGAATTATTTCTTTGGCACTTCCGACTATTATTAATATGTACCTGGTAATATTTTATACCACTATATCCCGAAATATAGTCACCGTATGCATATTAGTAATACATCCAAAAGGTAATTACATTTTGGGACAGAGTGGTCCCATACCAAGGCACGTGTTGTAAGGAATTCAAATTAGAAAATTGGTGCTGTAGGATCGAGCATTTCGCCGAATATCTGCAAAAGCTAAAGCTGTGTGTCGCGCTTATACACTGCGGTTTTTTTTAAAGATCTTCATGCAATAAATACAGCAGTCTGTGTATGAGGAAGACAAAAGCTGAAGCAGTCTGTGTATAGAGCGGTTGTGTCCACGTTTGGGAAAAATATATATTTTGAAAAAAAAAAAAAAAAAAAAAAAAAAAACGGAGGCTGCCCGAAGACGGAAAATAAATAATTCTCTCTATTTCCGGCACGAAATAATTAAATTGAAATATTGATACCTCGGGCACTAATACTAATACGGTGGACTTTGAGTAAACACGACCAAATATTGTTAGCAAAAATAGGTGAATATATAGGTGTATATGTATACCATAGGTCCTATTAACTACGGACCCCCGTAATAATAGCGTGTTTGTTATTCATACATGATATGGGGGACCGTAGTAAATAGGACAAAATGTTGTCACTAAAAATCGGTAAATATATAGGTATTTATGTGTACCACAGGTCCCATTAACCATGGACCCCCGAACAGTACGTACGCACACTGCTGTGTCTGGACTGCTGGCGTGTGTGCGTCGTGCATTTCGTACCCAGTACGATGACACGTCACCGCGATGTCTACTCTCCTGTTGCTGCGACCCAACGTAGTACTCTGTGTCCTACCGTAGTTCTGCGACCACAAGAGCTTGCGCCTCTCTATGACGAACAGGAAGAGTCGGCACGGACACTGGCTGGGTGTGCTAGATGTCGACGGGCGGCAATAACGCACACATAAAACCCATTTTCCCCTCAGCACCAGATACACTCTTTTTTCCAGATGAGGACTTTGGTTTCGACACCGAAAACCACCTCGAAAACGCCTTCCTCCACGCGAGCGTGTTAAGGTGATGCTGGGTTTTTTTTTTTTTTCCTTCCTGTGGATGTTCTTTGACTCCTTACGACCAGTAAAATTGAAAAAAAACGATAATCGATTTGCATCGGGGGGTGCCGATTAGATTTGGAGAGATATTGTAAACCACCACGTGGAGCTGGTGTTTTCCGTCTGCAAAAAATATTAAACAACAGCAGTAGACCTTTACTCTAGTCTAGGCCTATCAAACCGGCGGCGGGCAGCGTCGTGCCGTCTGCTCGAGTGCCGTCTGCTCTACAAGCGCGTCCTCCTTGCCTTCTACCAGGATAAGACCCGTACATCGGTAGAGCCCATGACTATCGAAAACTGGATTCGGTTGGTTGACACAAAAAAAAAATACCAGGCATATCTCTTCCTGCAAGCTGGCTTGTAATAAAATGCTTTCCGTTTGCAAAAAAAAATATCACATTTGACGGAGGAGCAGGTCAGAAATCGGGTCCGGGAAAACTGGGCCCAGAACGTCACAGGAAGACCACTTGTTTGTGAAACATACACTCATGGTGTACACCTTCATGATAAAAACAGGGCGGGAAACGCTTGCGCTCGCCATTCTACCAGGTGGAACCCGACTTCTACTTTTTAAAGAAACGAAGTGACGCGAGATATTCATGATTTTGTGCACAAATATCGATTCTTATCACCGGGGTCCATCGTTAATAGGACCTATGGTACACACGTAAAAACCTATAAAAACCTATATATTTACCTATTTTTGCTAACAATATTTGGTCCTATTAACTATGGTCCCCCGTAATAGCTAGATTTAATAGCGCGTTTCGGTGGACCACCCAAAACTTGCTTGATTCTATTCGTACAGCAGTGCCCTGGCGATCACAACTGAGGTCATGTTGGTTGCGTGTTTCAACGCGGTCCAAAGGCGAAATCAAAATTGGACAAATTGGATAATGTATCTTGTTGCCTCGATTTGTGGAGGTCAATATTTCGCGAGATAGTGCGCTCCTATTGATAGGCACCAGAGGCCACGCTATACACATGGTAGGTAAACTCGCACTAACGTTGTTTTGGCTTTTGACACATGCTAAGGTCAGAAATGCACCTAATTCGACCTTAAGGAGCTCTATCCCATGGCGCCTACTCATACTGTTAATATATATATGTATATATATATTTTTCGTCATCATTTTTACTTTCTAGCTTAACTCGTAGGACATTTTACCCTCAGCGATCTTCTGGACAAGCCGTGGTTACAGGTGTCGTCCCTTCTCCCCCCCGGTACGTGCCTCTTATTTTTTGTCGCGCATAGGGTTCATATGTATAAAAAAATATTTAATATTTGCAAAAAACCAAAAAATAACATTTTCGACGATTTTGGGGTTAAGGAGCCCCGTCATTCAGACAATACTCAGCCAAAAAAAGTGCAATATATCCCTAACGCTTACCTAGATCTCGCTCGTTTTCCTATTCTGTCTAGAAAAGACCAATGAGACGGCCGATATATCACTTTTGCTGCGCTCAATGCTTTCGGACCCGGTTGAGCTCTCGTGAGGAGCCAAGAAAACCCCTTTAGTACCGCAGTCCCGATTTGGGGACAAACCAGTCCTATGAGGGTCAAGGTAGCACGGAGCTCAGAAAACAACAAGCCACCACCCCTACATACAAGATAGCGTGGAGCTCAGAAAACAACAAGCCACCGCCCCTACATACAAGGTAGCACGGAGCTCAGAAAACAACAAGCCACCAACCCCTTAAGGCAGCATGGAGCTCAGAGAACAACAAGCCACCGCCCCTGCATACAAGGTAGCATGGAGCTCGGAAAACAACAAGCCACCACCCCTACATACAAGATAGCATGGAGCTAAGAAAACTACTACAAAGCCATCACCCCTGCATACAAGGTAGCATGGAGCTCAGAAAACAACAAGCCATCACCCCTACATACAAGGTACCTGGTAGCATGGAGCTCAGGAAAAACAAACAAACCATCACCCCTACATACAAGGTAGCACGGAGCTCAGAAAACAAAAAGCCATCACCCCACAGGCGGCATTGTCTCCGAACCACCATTACTAGTGTTCCAGTTTAGTGGTAGCAGTTTACGGCCCTTTTTAGATATAGGGGTATAGGAAGTTTCTGGCCATTTTTTTTCTTGTTTTGAAAAGAACTACCCAATAATAAACGTTTTTCTCGTAGCAAAAAATATTTTTCGTGCATGTCCCTGAAGGTCACATGGCTCGTCGGGTTGGCCTGTTCACATTTTTTCCATAAAGAAAACATGACAGCAGCTGTGAGCAGAGTAGCCAGCTAGCTCCTGTCCTTAAGTGATGCGCTCAAGAAAAATCTCGGTGCATCCTTAGCGAATAAATAGCACGCATCCGAAGCAACCGCCGGCTACGATGTACGATATTTTTTACTAGTAGTATCATACTTCGTGCCATTTTTGGGCGGGAAAATCAGGAACGTTAACGCGCCAACATGAAGACTGAACGGTCCCCTACATTTCCGTCGAGAGTGGGACAAATATGTCCCAAAATATAGTGACAATTTACACACTAATATCAATACCAAGCGGTCCTTCTATTTCCGCCCAAAGTTGCTGCTTCAACGCGAGACTTCATTTCATCGAGCACGGCCGTAGTTCCAGAATATACTCTCTCTCACCAGTCGGATCCGAGGACGTCCACGTAATAGCCCGCATCAAGAAGCTTTCCGAACAACGTGCGGAAGTTAGTGTGGGGGTGGTCGCCCAGCTTGTCGAGCATATCCGAATCGCCACCTGCCGCCCCCCGCAAAAAAAATAAAAATAAAAAAAAACGAATCAAAACAAAACAAAAAACGAGTCAAGCGGAGGTACGTACCCAAACGAAAAGATCCGAGCCACGCGTAGCTTAGCTACTGGCGGAGGACCATAGTAAATAGGACCTACGGTACACAAAAACAAAACTTTATATATTCCTATTTTCACTATTACGGGGTAATAGGACCTATGGTATACATAAAAACCTATATATTTACCCATTTTTACTAACAAAATTTGGTCCCGTTAACTATGGACCCCCGTAATAGCAAATTTGGTCCTACTTACTACAGTATGGTCCCCCTAAATAACAGCGCAACCAAAGATAGGTGCTAACGCTAACCATCTTAACTCTACTTATCACGGTAAGAGGCCATGGTAAATAGGACCAAATATTGTTAGGAAAAATAGGTAAATGTATAGGGTTTTTTTTTTTTTGCATACCATAGGTCCCACTAACTATGGACCCCCGTCATACTACTGCCGCCCCGTTTGGGGACAAACTGCTTGGAATTTGACCGAGTCGATTGAATTGGGGTGTATCTGTAGTCATGCACGGCCGTAGTCGTAAGCAGGGGGGGGAGTGTACTACTCGTAGATAGGAGAGATGTGCTCGATATCATGCATGGCCGTAGTCGTATGACCATAGACCTTCGCATCCCTACAATGCCGGGACGGAGCATGTCGGGTTTTTTCACCGACCAGGCAGACATTGCTTGCACCATGCTCGAAGCGCCGTGAGGTGTCCGGCGAGTCGCATGAAGGGTGAGCTGCATCCTACTAAGAACCGCTTGATTGAGGCAGACTTTCAAGCATATGGATGACAGCTTCAATGAGTTAGTTTAATTTCCGGTGTGGCCACTTTCAGAGACAGCAATGGGAGTACTATGCAACTGCCTCTTGGGTGCCTTACCTTGAACACTACGTGATACGATCGATTCCCTTGTGCAGAGTAAAGGTTCTCTACTTCGCACAAATGATCTATAACTAGACGGCCAGCTGTGGGCGACCGCCAAAAAAAAAACGGTACCCTGGATGTCTAGCTCACGTAGTGAGCGGCGTGTTTTACAGTGTCGTTGCCAACCGACGCCAACCCAACCCATATATTATATATATAATAGGAGGGGGGCGTGAGCAGGGGCGGGGGGGGGGGGGGTACTCATTATGGTGCATGGCCGTAGTCGTATGAGCATAGACCATCGCATCCCTACTATGACGGGACGGAGCACGCCGGGTTTTCACCGACCAAGCAGGCATTGCTTGCTTGCACCAAGCGCGAAGCGCCGTGAGGTGTTGGGCGAGTCGCATGAAGAGCAACCTACTAATAACCGCTCTTGACGGGGATTTTCTTGCATATGGATGACAGCGTCAATGAATTGACATGTTTTCTGGTCTGGCCACTTCCTGAGACAGCAACGGGTCTACTATTACGGGGGTCCATAGTTAACAGGACCTATGGTACACATAAAAACCATATATTTCCCTATTTTTACCAACAAAATTTGGTCCCGTTAACTATGGACCCCCGTAATATATAACTGCCCCATGGGTGCCTTATTACCATATACACACTGTGTGGTACGATCATCCCCCTTGCTTTGTGCGGAGTAAAGGTTCTCCCCGAACAAAAAATGATCCGACTCGACCTCCAGCCGTGGTGACCGCCAAAACTCTAATAGCGGTACCCTGGCTGTCTAGTTCACGCAGCGAGAGGAGTGTTTTATAGCGTCGTCGCCAAACAAGGCCAACCCAACCTGTATATATGTATATATATACCAGGTATACAACATAGGGGGGGGGGGGGGGGGGGGGGGGGGGGGGTACTCGATAGGAGAGATGTACTCGATCTCATGCATGGCCGTAGTCGTATTGGGGGGGGGGGGGGGTATGGCGGAATCAGAGGTGGGGCAGGCGGACGAAATATTGGGAACGAGGGACGACACACTGGGGGAGGTGGGAGGACTGACTCTGTCGTGCTCCGGATTTCTCACCGAGGTAATCTCTGGGAACGTATGCTGGCGGGTACGGGACGTTGTGAAACTGATCCCAGAGCAGTCGCCGGCGTCTCGGCGGGGTCCCGATGACGCTGGCAGTTATGGGGAGAATCGCTGTGGTCGTCCGGGGATGTGTCTCTCCCGTCCCCGCTTCCGATTCGATCACCACCTTGCGGTAAGAGGATCAGCAACGGGGGGGGGGGGGGGGGGGGGGGGGGGGGGGGGGGCAAGGGAGGGGCAAGCGGACACGAAACAAACTAAGCAAGGCTGTTTGTTCGCGGGTCCGGTCAAAACTCGCGGGTCGGGTCGGTCTGGTCGGATGAGGGCATCTCCTGACGCGACAACATCAGACCAGACTCGACCCGACACCTGATTCGTGAGATTTCGAATGCCTCCTGACCCGGCTCGATCCGATGCGACCCGACCCGATCCGACCCGACCCGATCCGACCCGACCCGAACCGATGGTAGACGGCGATTTCTGACAAGTGATAAGACGAGGGGTGACACTCTTTCGCCGTAAGATTCTGACTGCGTGAGTCATTATCGAGTGTTTTACATTAACAAACCTTTCGCATACCCTGACCCGGTCCATGGGATTGTTCCACAGACCATGTGCAGATCATCTACAGATCATTCCCACAGTTCACGACCTGGATCTTTCAAGGCAGACATGTTCCCGACCTTTGTATGATCTGTCAATAGTAAGTTCATGTTTCCGGGGTTGTATCTGTACCATGCACAGATCTTGCACGACCTCTCACGACGGCCGCCGAGGAACTAGACCATCTAGATGATCTACCTGTGTCTGTAGATAGATCATCCGAGGTGTGAAAACTTGCTCTATTGTATCATTAATAGCAGCGTAGTTGTAGACACATGGATCATCGTCTGCCTGGTCTGTCTGTCTAAGATGGCGAACTTGCCTTCTTTTTATCACAAGGTCAGGCTCATGGTGAGGCACCGTAAAAAGATCGTTTCTTCAGCGCTCGCTTCCCTCGACAACACAACGACGGCTAAATAAAGTCCAATACTATATTTTCCTGAGAAATGCTCTCTCTCTCTCTCTCTCCTCTCTCTCTCTGTCTCTCTCTCTCTCTCTCTCTCTCTCTCTCTCTCTCTCTCTCTCTCTCTCTCTCTCTCTCTCTCTCTCTCTCTCTCTCTCTCTCTCTCTCTCTCTCTCTCTCTCTCTCTCTCTCTCTCTTAAGACATCCCCCCTTGTTCGGCACGTATCGTCAACCTTCCCCGTTTTTTTTTCTGCGGAAACCTCGTTTTTTCTGGAAAAAACCCGTTTTTTCTAAAAAAAAAAAAAAAAAAAAAAAAAAAAAACCGTTTTTTTTTTTTTTTCTGGAAAAACCCCGTTTTTTTTTGCTGGAAAAAAACGAACGCCTTAAAAAAATGATCGCATTCCTGCGCGCTTTCAACGCTCGCGCACGGTTTCCCCCCGCACATGCACCCGCCGTATTTGGTCCCCATTGGTATGTTCCCCCGAAACAACACACACCCGCGGTGGACCTGGCAACGGTGTGTCCCCGTATATATGTATACACGGCATCTTCGGTTCCCATTGCTATGACACACCTGGGGGGCCATAGTAAATAGGACCTACGGCACACACAAAAACCGATATATTTCCCTATTTTTATCAACAATACTTGGTCCTATTTACTATGGTTCCCCCGAAATAAAAAGTTGTGAATCGCCGGGATGTGTAAAGGCCATCTTTGCTTCTCCGGGATGGTAATACACGAGATGATGAATTGCTTGGTCAAAAAACTTGACCGAGGTTTTGGTTGTCTTGCGGTTTTGTTGGGGATTTACGAGCGATGCGTAATATATATATGTAGCAGTCCTCCTTTTTTTTCCCGTCATGCTGGAACAATTCACAACCGCGGACGGGCTACGATCTACTTCGAAGTACAAGATCTGTGCCCATAACCTGCCGTCTATCATATGTTGTGTATGATCTGAACGCCATAGTAGGACATATTCAACACGATGAACATGGTGCTACTGCTGCTGTAGATCGTGCGGGGTACACGGCAGATCATACAGATCACACATATCACACCGATCATTCGGATCATACAGACTATACAGACCATACAGACTGCATAAATCATACGCACCATGGCTACATCTTCCCTGAATTATCTAGATCATGATGTGAGAACGATTTGTAGATGATCTGTCCGTTGCTTCATCGCGGCTGAAAAACAATTTCAAAAACCTTGGGACATGTCATGGCTTCCTTCTTCACCATCCAAGATCTTTCAAGGAAAATCGAAACGGTCGAAACTAGCGTTGCCCGCTGGGACCTGCATGGCCTGCATGATCTAGCACATGCTCCCTCGCGGGACGGATCTGTACTAAGCGAGTCCTCCACAATCTGATGATCGGAAACCAAAATAAATGAAAAAAAAAAACAAAACAAAAAAACGAGTACGTGCTCACCTCCAGCACCCCGCGAACAATCCCTTCAAAATCCCTCCGGGAGTGCGACACCCTCAGCTTGACAGCCAGGTACCTGAACAGGGAACAACGCACGGCATCGGACAGTCAGTTCAGATCGTATCCCTATTGCCTGATCCGTGTACCTGCAGATCATTCTGGACCGGGATAGATCCCTGATCTATGCTCGGGTGATAGAATATGCCGGATCTTCAACAGTGCATCACGTTTGCTGGCTGGGACCTGTGGCATCTGCATGATCTAACACACGTTTATCTGGAGGGATCTGTATGATCTGCAGATATCGTGCACAGCATGTACTGTAGGAACTCGTTGGGAGTGGACGGTCGCTAGCCGAGCCATTCGCCGGACTAGCTGCGCTTTTCGCTAGATCTCCGCTATCTCTTCGTGTAGGCGATGGTACGGGGTACACGGGTCGTAGCCTTCCCTGTTTCTTTCTCCCCGCTATACAGCCCGTACTCTGACCAAGTGATGGACACAGGGACACAACTTACTTTCACACGTCCGACAGAAAGATCACTATTGACAGATAGATCATCTACATATCCCAACCTGGCGTTTCGACGTGGTGCTGCCGTGCACGATGTGAACACATATCAGGAAAACACGTACATGGTAGATCATGCAGACCATGGTATACTAGTGTTCTTACTCGGCAACATGAGCTGATAGATCACACCGATCAGGAATACATCTGCACTAGAAAGATCCAAGTCATGGAGTGGATATCGGCGATCCAGATCATGATGCTGTCCCAGCTCAAATAGCTCATGATCTATCTGATCTGTCTACAGATAGATCATCTAGATCCTGTTCTGCGGTTAGGAGATGATGTGCAACACAAGTATACTGCACTCTAGACCTTCTACAGATAGATCGTCCACAGATATATCATCTACAGATCGATCGTATACATATATATCACCTACAGGTATACAATCTACAGAGAGATTATCTACAGATATATGATCTACAGATCGATCGTCTACAGATATATCACCTACAGGTATACAATCTACAGATATATCATCTACAGATCGATCGTCTACAGACAAATCACCTACAGGTAGATCATCTACAGATAGATCATCTACAGATGGATCATCTACACATAGATCGTCTACACATAGATCGTCTACAGACAAATCACCTACAGGTATACAATCTACAGATATATCATTTACAGATATATCATCTACATATATCATTTACAGATATATCATCTACAGATCGATCGTCTACAGGCAGATCACCTACAGGTAGATCATCTACAGATAGATCATCTACAGATAGATCATCTACAGATGTATCATCTACAGATCGATCGTCTACAGATGTATCATCTACAGATCGATCGTCTACAGATGTATCATCTACAGATAGATTATTTACAGATAGATCATTTACAGATAGATCATTTACAGATAGATCATTTACAGAGCGATCATCTACAGATATATCATCTACAGATAGATCATCTACAGATCGATCATCTACAGATCGATCGTCTACAGATAGATCGTCCACAGATAGATCGTCTACAGATATAGATCATCTACAGATAGTTCATTTACGGATAGATCCTCTATTTCCTCACCTGCCGTTGCGAGATGTTGTGCAGGATCTGTGTAGGTACAGATCCAACCCCCGCCCCCATTTGCCGACAAAATCATCTTTGAAATAGTATATTATCACTCTCACCGTCGTTCGAAGGGGGTGTGTTATTTTATCGCCCGGTGTGTTTATATTATCACCCGGTGTTATCTGACCACACAAAGTGGTACCATAACGTGCGGTCTTATCTTATCGCACGGTGTGTTATCTCACCACACACGGTGTGCTACCTTATCACCCGGTGTGTTACCTTATCACCCGTGTGCTATAACTCACCCAGACCACGGCCAAAGAACGTCGGGGAAGTCCGCTTCCAGCTTCAAAACGTCGCGGCCGAGGCCGCCGCTTCCTTTCGGGCCCCCCGGTTCGTCCTCTTCTTTCCACGTCAGACTGGTGATATAGCCGGTAACGCCCATTCCGTTAGCGATGGTGACGTTGAAGAGGGTTGGCATCGCGCCATAATACAGCGACTGGTTCGCGAGCGGCACATTACATGAAAAAAAAAAAAAAAAAAAAAAAAAAAAAAAAAACAGAACAAAACAGAAAACCCGGGAAAGCGAGAGCATCAAGAGGTCCACGTCAGGACGGTGATGCATCCGGTATCGGCCATTCCGTTGGCGATGGTGACGTCGAAGAGGGTGTCGCCATCGCGCCATAACACAGCGGCTGGTTCGCGAGCGGCACATATAAATAACAAATAACACAAAAAACAGAACGCAGTAAACAGAAGGCATGGGGAGAGTCGGCATTACGCCATAACGTAGTGCCTGATTCGCGAGCGGCACATCATGAAAAAAAACAAAACAGACAGACAGACAGACAGACAGACAGAAAGCGACGCGGGAGGCAGAAAGCAAGCCACAAAAAAAACAAGAAACCCCCCCCCCCCCCCCCAACTATTATGTGTGGCATACTTGGAAACAAAACAAAACAAAAAAACTGGTACAAAATATTGAAGCACGCGCGCGCGCGGCACGAGTAAAAGTCGTGTCTCCGGGTGGGAGTGGTGCAACTCGCACGACGACACGATCACCAACATGTTTTCTGCATTGTGTAAAGACCTTGCACAGCACCTCACAACACCAGAATAGGGTCTACATGATCTGCAGTAGATCAGATCTGAATGGTGATCTATCTAACTATCTATCTATCTATCCATCCATCCATCTATCTACTGCATATTGTGTATGTATATTTATCAGTATATTGATCTGCTGTAGCTATTCATCTATCTATCTACCTATCGATTTATTTACTGTATCTAAAACGATATAAAAACAGTTCATCACTTTCAAGATTGTTACCACGAAAGGGGGCCTGCATAGCATACCCCTGGTACTAATCAACGCCAATCAGGATCGAGTATCCTTGGTAAAAAAAATGGAATACGGTTGTTTGCGTGTAAATGATGGGTCCTGATTACTGTGGTCCTCCGTACTAGATGATCTAGATCATGATCTATCTGTGTACATGATCTGCAGTACATGTATAGGCGTCTGTGTATGTGATGAGCCCTTCCGTGGTAGATTATCTAGACCCTAACCTGCCGTTGGACGGATAGATCATGTATAGATAGATCACCTACAGATATATCGTCTAGATAATATATATATATACATCTACTCCAGATCCTCCACAAATTTCGCAACGACCGGTGAGGAACTGTAGATGATCCATCTGTAGATAGATATATAGATATATAAATATATAGATAAAGATAGACATATAGATAAGTAGATAGACAGATAGATAGATAGATATATAGATATATGGATAGATAGATAGATAGATAGATAGATAGATAGATAGATAGATAGATAGATAGATAGATAGATAGATAGATAGATAGATAGATAGATAGATAGATAGATAGATAGATAGATAGATAGATAGATCATGATCTGTCCGCCCGAGGTGTGCAAACAAAGACAAAGCGACAAAAGAAACAAACGTCGGAGGAAAAACTCGCAAAAATCTTGAAAAAAAAAAAAACAAACAGGGCTTATCCACGAATCATTACTCGAGCAGACGAATCGGGTCACGAAATAATTTGCGTTCGTGATGTACGGGAAAAGCCGACCAATCAGATCAACATGGGTTGTTGTACGACAACAACTCGATCATGAGATCGACAGTACCAGCCCCACCGCCGGGAGCACCCACAGGCCTCGGTGGTCCCTTCCGCACGCGCATGAGAACCGCCCCCTTTCGCATCTGACCCCCCTTTGACCAGCGGGGAGGTCTTTTAAACCTCACGGATCGGGTCGGGTCGGGTCGGGTCGGATCAGGAGGTAATCGGAATTCCACGGGTCGGGTCTCGTCGGGTCTCGTCGGGTCTCGTCGGGTCGGGTTTGGTGAGACCCCATCCCTGTTAAACAACAGACCAGACCATGAACAGATAATTCCCACTTGGTGACCTAGATCTTTCGAGGCAGACAGATAGATCATACGTTCCCTATCTTGTACGAATATTGTTTCCTCTTCTTTTTTTTTCTCTGTTTAATAGAATGTGTATGTCTTGCCCGTCGTATCCATCAGTGCGACGACACGGCTTTGCGTTGTCTACTCTGCTCACCGCATAACCGTGCAGTATCTCTGTGGCGTAGTTTTTGTGCCCACATGTACTGCATCTCTCTCTAGGATCGAAGAATCGGCACGGACACCGGTTGCGCTGTATGTCGACGGGTAGAAAGAACGGTTTAATGTGAACAACACACACACAGATGATCTACAGCAGCAGCTCATGCAGACGGATGGGACCCGCCAGAACCTGGGTTGGATGATCTGTGTCGTACAGATCCTGCACAGCCTCTCAAAAAGACAGCTCAGGAACTGCAGTAGTAGCTGATCGATGACAGGGGGCCATAGCAATCAGGACCTACCAGCTCACATAAAAAACCTATATTTCCCACTATTTTCACCGAGCATCATTGGTCCTGTTTACTGCAGTACGTTCCGCCTGTATCATCGGCAGGTGAGGAACTAGATGATCGAGGCCATGATCTGGCAATGCTGTTACATGCCTGTCTGCTGAAGGGCCACATGTAGGGGTCGGTCAGGTCCAGCGAAGGAGGCAGAAACGACGCCCTCGGGGTGTAGTTGCAGAGGAGCTCGAACGCCTCCACGAGGACCAACGCTCCCGCCCCTTGCTCGAAGACCCCCGCTCCCTCGACCCGGCGCGCAGACTCCGTCAGCACCTGATGTCGAACAAATCATTTCAGGGGTGGAGTGGTGTCTCACTCAGTTGCTGTTGCCTTATGTAATTTGACCATCGACCACGCATCCCTTTCGAGACGGAGCACCGTTCCAGCCCCCAACAAGACACACATGCGTCCAACAGGTGGGCGCTCACTGCGCTGTTTCCCTGTACACACAGGAAGGAGGGCGGTGCCTTGTTTTGGGCGCTCCTCGCACACGCGGAGCTCAACGCCTCGCCTAAAACACGGCTTAAGCCTTTTAGTAATGCAGTCCCCATTGGGAGACAAACCAGTCTAATTCCAAGTGGTACGTCCCCAAAACTGACCTAAAGAGACTGCAGTACCACCGAAAGGTTAAATTCGTAAGGACCTCGTTCTCGCAACCTACCCGACCAACACACTTTCTTTGGGCGATGTATTCTCAAAAACATCACGATATCCCCCAAAAACATCACCAAGTATACTACCGACCAACACACTTTCTTTGGGCGATGTATTCCCAAAAACATCACGATATCCCCCAAAAACATCACCAAGTATACTACCGACCAACACACTTTCTTTGGGCGATGTATTCCCAAAAACAATACGATATCCCCTAAAAACATCACCAAGCATACTACAGTATCTAGTAAAAAATATCACACAAAGTAGGTACTATACGAGCCGGTGTACCAAATAGTTGCTCGCTCTCGAGGAGCTCAACCATTGTAACAAGCATTGAGCCCAACCATTGTGACAAGCATTCAGTCGTGCGACGAGGGGGTGCTCCATCGTTCTACGACGCTCGATATTCCAAGAACGGGGGGAAGGTTGCCGACACCGAACAAGTAGGTTTCGGATAACATGCAGCCAAGAGAAAACGGGCGCGCTTGTCGAGAGAGAACGAGCGTCCACCGCTGTGGCGAATTCGAGGCCCTCTAGGGGGTATTGTGAACAGCCGTCGTGATGGGATGTAGTTATAGCTGGGATGGAGGGAGAGAAAATGACGACTCACGGGAACAACAACAACAACAACATCAACAGCAACAACAACCGCAACAACAACAACAACAACCCACAACAACTATCTGCGTCACAACAAACCGGACCATCGTTTTCAATCTCGTTCCCTCGTTCGACCCTCTGACCTAAGCGCAGAATCTTCACGAGGGACTAAAGCCAGGGCAAGCGATGCCGTACGTACCACCCCCCCCCTGCGCGGCATTCAAAGCCGATATCGTTGTAATCATGATCATGATGACACAATACTCGCCAAGATGAATTTCGATACTTTCCTCAATCTCACAGCTGACCTTTATTCAACAATCAGTGATATACACCCGCTACCTATATATAGCGTTTTGGAAGTATCCACGTACGAGTTATATACATATATATATATGCCAACCGCGATCGCAAAGTCAAGGGCATGGATTCGAAACCCACCGTGATGTCACGCGCAGGGTTCGAGCCCTGCCGTCGTTGAACATCGTTCACCATCGAGACACTCAAGACCACGGAAGCACAGACACACACACAACACGCAGCAACGACGAGAACAATTCACATAATACCACAGAACTATTTCTTGCATAAAAAAATTGATAAGCGGAAAGCGCGAAAGCGTGAGTTGGCTACATTCGATGAAAGTCGACGAGCAGTGGGAATGCTGAACCTTATGCGCGATAAAAAACAAAGGCACGTACCGGGGGGGGGGGGGGGGGGGGGGGAGAGAGGGAGGACACCTACCTGTGACCACGGCTTGTCCAGAAGATCGTCGAGGGTAAAACCTCCTACGAGTGGGCTGGAAAGTACAAGTGATGAATAAAAAAAAAAAAAAAAAAAAAAAAAAAAGCGGTACCGGTGCCCGGTAGGACCGTTCGTATCGCATTTTCATGCAGAAAGTGCTCTCATCATTTCTTATCGGACAGAGTGGTGAACTTCGTACAATAATTATTACGGAGGACCATAGTTAATAGGACCTACGACGGTATACATAAAAACCTAGTATATATTTCCCTATTTTTACTGACAAAATTTGGTCCCATTTACTATGGTCCTCCGTAATGTAACACGCACACGCATACCCCTTGCTTGGGGTGGTGTAGAGACTAACCATAGTTGGTAGCTTCAGCGGTGCACAACACAACGGTTGGTGACTCTAGTGTTACCAGGACCGACCGTCTAGAAGCTGCAGCAGACAGCGCGAGGGCCCCCCGCCCCGAAGCACAAGTCTCGAAGCACTGCTGCCTGCGCCTTGCGCCGTACGACTCCATCTGCATCGTAACTCCTGACACCAATTTATCATCATCCTTCAGATCAAGCAGTCGGTGGTCACAATGGTTGTGGCTTTAACCGTCGCTTTCTTATCGGAAAAAATTCGGGGCGAACCTCGCGGGTGCTGTCGGGTCGGGTCGGGTCGGGTCGGGTTGGGTCGGGTTAGGGTGACCCGACCCGGCCCGTGAGAGTTTGAGAACCTCCTGATCCGATCCAACCCGACCCGAACGGACTCGCGACATTCGACAAAAAACATTCTGAACCGACCCGCGGGCCGCGTCATGACCCGTAAAGATTCCTGGAAATTTTTGAACAGATTTATTTCCCAAGAGGGTGGAAAAAAAAAAAAAAAAAAAAAAACGTGTGAGGGACACTACTTGAAATTTGAGTGGAGTGTCCCCAAAACTGATCTAAAGACGAAATGGGTTAAAAGACTGCAGTCCGAAATGGGTTAAGTTGAATACAAGCGATGGGTTGGGTGGGGTTGTTGTTGTTGTTGTTGTTTGTGTTGTCGTCATTTACCAGGTAATTATTTACTTTCCGAAATTCCGGGAGGCAAAAAAAAACGAATGACTAATGTCCTTGTCTAATCCTTCAAGAACTGGAGTCCCGTTTGGGAGACAGACCACTCAAATTCTGAGCGCTTTGTCCCCAACTGTCCTCACAGCGAGAGTGCAGTCCTGAAAGGGCTAAAGAGGACGGGCCTATAATATGTACTATGCGTACCTGCTTGATGCTGGCGGGGTTGACGATGTCGCTTCGAACGTTCTCGGGAACGGTGCTGGCCAATAGGGCTGCGGCACCAGCTACCACGGGGCTTGCCACCGAGGTTCCTGATAGGCCACTGTCAATACCGCGCGGTATTACGTCCCGAACCAGTCAGTGCGTCAGAGGTGAAAAAGGTGCGAGATAAAAAAATAAAAAAAAAAAAAACAGAAAAGTACGGGTGGAATAACTGATAACTTGTACAGGTAGCATTTTTTAGGAAGAAGTAGCAACAGTATAATGAATACGTCCATCTATACTTCGCATGTGCGGATGCGCCGTGGCGCTAACCGCGGGTTTCCAGTTGTAGTGCGCCCACGGCTCCGTACGTACGTACCTACGTACGTACATCAGCTGATGCTGTTGTTGTGCCTACTGCTGAATGTACTCACCCGCCGCACCTACTGTTGTGCCTACTGCTGAATGTACTTACCTGCTGCAGCTACTGTTGTTGTGCCTACTGCTGAATGTACTCACCCGCCGCACCTACTGTTGTTGTGCCTACTGCTGATTGTACGTACCTCTCCTGCACCTACTGTTGTTGTGACTACTGCTGATTGTACGTACCTCTCCTGCACCTGCTGGTTGTGCCTAACTTGCTGAATGTACGTACCTACTGCACCTACTGTTGTTGTGCCTACTGCTGAATGTACTCACCCGCCGCACCTACTGTTGTTGTGCCTACTGCTGATTGTACGTACCTCTCCTGCACCTACTGTTGTTGTGCCTACTGCTGATTGTACGTACCTCTCCTGCACCTGCTGGTTGTGCCTAACTTGCTGAATGTACGTACATCAGCTGATACTGTTGTTGTGCCTACTGCTGAATGTACTCACCCGCCGCACCTACTGTTGTGCCTACTGCTGAATGTACGTACCTACTGCACCTACTGTTGTGCCTACTGCTGAATGTACTTACCCGCCGCACCTACTGTTGTTGTGCCTACTGCTGAATGTACTCACCCGCCGCACCTACTGTTGTTGTGCCTACTGCTGATTGTACGTACCTCTCCTGCACCTACTGTTGTTGTGCCTACTGCTGATTGTACGTACCTCTCCTGCACCTACTGTTGTTGTGCCTACTGCTGATTGTACGTACCTCTCCTGCACCTACTGTTGTTGTGCCTACTGCTGATTGTACGTACCTCTCCTGCACCTACTGCTGGCTGTGCCTAACTTGCTGAATGTACGTACCTCTCCTGCACCTGAAGGTAACCCACTTGCTGACGTGGCTACTGCCGAACGTACGTACCTACTGCACCTACAAGACAACCAACCTACTGGCTGAATGTGCGCATCTACTGCTGTGACAAAATATGCTGGTACAGAGTAAGGGATAGCAATAAAAACCGAATGCACCCAAGACACCGACAATCATACCCACTGCTGCTGCACAGTACACCAAGGCACGGCACGCAGAATGGGTTAGAAACATACCTACAGCAGTAGAAAACTCACTGTCATTTTCGAGACGGGGCGGTTCCTTACTGACCGGTATGACACTGTCTTGCCGTGCGCACTATTTTCGTACTTGTTTCGTTCTCTGCCATCGAGATGCATTTTTTGTTGTGGCCTGTTTTGTGACCTCGGGGCAAGATTTCAGGGAAGTGAGCTAATGTGAGAACATCATCATCATCGCCATCATCATCATCATCATCATCATCATCATCATCATCATCATCATCACCACCACCATCATCATCATCATCATCATCATCATCATCATCCTCCTCCTACTCAAACTCCGTAAAAAAAACTCCAACATTCGGGCGCTCATCACGTCTATTTTTCCATAAAATAAATAGAAACTGTTGGGGGGAGGGGGGAGGGGGCGAAGGAGTGCGGGGGAGAGGATCACAAGGGAGGGAAAGGGGGGGGAGAGAGAGGAGGAAGGGGCGGGGGGCTAAGGGTGGAGTAAATATGGCTAAGAGCGTTAAGTTATTCGCACAGAGTTCCGGGAAGGCTCTAGACCAGAAATTTCCGAACATATCTTATTCGGTGCTTATTCGGATCTCATTCGGTTCTTGTTCGATGCTCGTCCAGGAACAAATCGAGTGCTGAAAAACGACCGTCATATATAAAGTCGAACATTACTGCTGTAAAATTTCGAAAGGCTCTTTTTCTCTCGACCAGATATTTTCCGAAAAACGATTTTCGGAAGGCTCTCTCTCTCACGACCGGATTTTTTTTTCCGAAAAACACCACATTGTTCGGTATTACAACAGGATCATCTGTGTATCAATGGCTAGTGCAAACGGTTATTTTAGCTTGATGAAAGAGTGGTATTACGGGGGTTCATAGTAAATAGGACCTACGGTACACACTAAAACCTATACATTTCCTTATTTTTACTAACAATATTTGGTCCTATTTAATATGCCCCCCCCCCGTAATTGTTTAAAAGTTCAATACTTTTTCGGAATACGGGGGCTGTCAATTAAGGCATGCTTTAGTTTACGATACGGTAGAGCTGCAAGCAAGGCTTGCCTTCTTTCACGAGACGGGAAGGCTGTCAGCAAGGCATGTCTTACTTCGTGACAAGGCTATTACGGGGGACCACAGTAATCAGGACCCATGTTGCACACCAAAACCTACATATTGAAGTATTTGTACTAAACATATTTGGTCCCGGTTACTATGGTCCCAAACAGTTGATATTTGACCGCTATTACCGGGGACCATAGAAATCAGCACCCATCATACACACAAAAACCTATATACTACAGATCATGTACAGATAGATCATGACCTAGATCATCAACTACGGGGGGCCATAGAAATCAGCACCCATCATACACACAAAAACCTATATACTACAGATCATGTGCAGATAGATCATGACCTAGATCATCAACTACGGGGGGCCATAGAAATCAGGATCCATCATATACACAAGAACTTATATAATACAGTACTTCTTAACATAAGGGACCGCACTGTGGCCCACTGCAGCAAAACAGACGGGAAAGTGGTACCGGGGAATCCTCGAAGCAGCTGAACAGTTCATGGGCAGGTGGCACGAGGCTGAGGCAAAGCTGAGTAGACAGCGCCGTGCATCCGCTGCAGGTAGTGTTAGAGGGAATGGGGGGAGGGGTAACAGCAGGAGGGGTAGAAGGAACACCGTACAAGTATATGGGGGCAGGGGGGGGAACAGGAGGAGTAGAAGGGAAACCGCGGTAGAAGAGAGTAGCAGAGAGACCACAGATAGGGTAGCAAGGTACCAGGCCGACTAATAGGTTGGACTTTTCTTTGCTACTCGTACCGCCAACTGCTGCGGCCGTTCGGTATGTATTGGCTTGGTGCTTTGATTTTTTTTCTATGACTTAAGTTTTTCCTATATTTTCCCCTTCTTATCCTTACGAAAGAAGTACTACATAGTGGGTGGGTGACGAGCGTATTTTGGCCCACTCATTATTTCTCTTTTACTTAGTTAAGTGTTCACCGGGATGCATAGTCCCTTTTCTCCTTCTCGTTTCTTCCCCCTTGCACGTCCCTTTTGGCTCATGCTCGGGGGTAAGTATGTATGTGTCTGAGCTTTGGCTTCCAATTTTATTTATTTATTTGGGATTCTTCTCCTTTTCTTTTTCGTTTTCTTTTTCTTTTTCGGTTTTGTTTCTTCGTTGCTTCTCTTTCTTTACGGTGTATTTTGGTTGCTGGCGTATGTATACGTATGTTGTGTCGGCCGCACCTAGTGCGAAGGCATGGTATTGCGTAGGCTATGAATGCATTACGGTGTGTTATCTCTGTGTCGTAGTCTGTGACCACAGAGCTCGTATCTTTCCAGGGTGAAGAATCAGCACGGACACTGGGCTTGCTGGATGTCGACGAGTAGAAGAACGGTTTGATGTGAAGAACACACACACCTACAATATTTGGTCCTAATTATGTTCCCCCCTAATAGGCCTGTGAGTTGGGGACCATAGTTGATAGGACCTATGGTACACACAAAAACCTATATATTTGCCTATTTTTTATCAACAATATTTGGTCCGATTTACTATTTTTTTTTTTTTTTTTTTTATCCATCACTTTTACTTCCCAGCCCACTCGTAGGAGGTTTTACCCTCGACGATCTTCTGGACAAGCCATGGTCACAGGTGTCGTCCCTTCTCCCCCCCGGTACGTGCCTTTATTTTTGTCGCGCATAGGGTTCAGCATTCCCACTGCTCGTCGACTTTCATCGAATGTAGCCAACTCACGCTTTCGCGCTTTCCGCTTATCAATTTTTTATGCAAGAAAAAGTCCCTATGAGCATGCACTCGGTGGGACTTGAACCCACGAAATTGATCTTGACAGGCACGCGGACCACCTACCAAGCCACCGGGGACGCCGATAGACCCCCGTAATACCACTCGCTTTCGTCGTCTTTCATTAAAAAAAAACGCCATGCGAACCACGAAAAAAAAAAAAAACGCGCTTCCTAGATATTAGATTCAAACAGGCAGAAACGCCGCAAAAAAAAAAAACGCCGTGAGCGCACAACCAACCAACAATACGAACTGCAGCCGCGCCGACTTCCGAAAATAAGAAACGAGTCACGCCGCTTAGTCGCTGAGTTACACCGCATTTTGAGGGTCCCAGCCAAAACTACTATTACGGGGGTCCATCGTTAACAGGACCAAATATTGTCAGTAAAAAATACCTAAATATACAGGTTTTTATGTACGCCATAGGTCCTGTTAACTATGGACCCACGTGGATAGACCGCCGTGCTACTTTACACTTGACTACAGATGACTGCCGTGTTATCTACAGATCGATCGCACCTAACCCCCCCATCACCCCCATCACCCCCATCACCCCCATCACCCCCACAGACAACCGATATATATCCGGCGAGAGTTGTAGCCGGCTAACTCGCAGCCCCGTCGACTCACTCCGCCCTACGAACGTACCTACTCCGTCCCAAAATATAAGGCATATTTATATATTAACATCAAGACCAATCGGTTCTTGTATTTACGCCCTATACAGATTGGTATGCTTTCGTATCGTTTGTAAAACACAGGGGGATACACTACGTCCATAAAAGTAAGACACATTTATAGATAAATATCAATACCAATCGGTACTTACAGCTTCGTCCGGGGGTCTACCACGCGGGGCCGTAGCAAATAGGACCTACCGTACATACATAAAAAACCTATATATTTACCTATTTTTACTAACAGTATTTAGTCCTATTTACTATTAATATGGCCCCCCGTTATAGTCTCGTTCAGGGCGTAAATAAAAGGACATTTTCTACTTCAATATCCATACCAATCGGCCCTTATATTTGCACCCAGTGGGGTATCTTTTTGGTACGTAGTTAATAGGACCTAAGGTATGCATAAAAACCTGTATATTTACATATTTTTACTAACTATATTTGGTCCTATTTACTATGGTCCCCCGTAATACCTAACCCCATTTCCTATGGCCCCCCGTAATAAGCATAGGGGGATACCGCTGCTGTCCATAAACACAAGGTACATTTCTATACTAATTATTATCAAGACTATTGCGGGGGTCTATAGTTAACGGGACCAAGTATTGTTAGTAAAAATAGGTAAGTATATAGGTTTTTATGTATACCTTAGGTCCTATTAACTATGGACCCCTGTCGTAGTCTGTCCTTACATTTACGCCCACAGCAGTGATCTATTCTTTCATCCCCGTAGACTAAGGTTGCGGCCGGGTTGGAGGGTATAGGCAGAGTAGCAGCAAAGGTTTAGTTATAAACCATTTTAGGTATAAATAGTTTGTCCCCGAAGCTGGACTGCATTGTGGTCCTTCCCCTCGGCCTCTTATTTGTAATCGGTATTACCATTACTACACAAAACATCCTTTGAAACAGGGACAGCAGTGTGCTTCCACCTGTACAGCCCTCAAGTATTTTACAACAGCAAAACTTTGGACAATATATAGTAAATGGGACCAAATGCTGTTAGAAAAAATAGGGAAATATCTAGGTTTTTGTGCGTACCGTACAGTAGGTGCTCTTCACTATGGGCCTCCGTGATAACGCGCTGTACATAGCTAAAAACCAAGATGCACACACAAGGGGTTCGTTCGCCTGTCCTTTGAGAGGCGGCGCCTAGCAAACCCCGGCGATAAAACAAACAAACTCTGACCCTTTTTCAGGAAGGAACTGCCATCTGTACGTACCGCCCATCTTGCACCGGTCCATGCTCTGAGAGCAAAGGGGGGCACGGCATCGGCTGATACCACGTACGGGGGACCAGAGTAAATAGGACCTACGGTACCCACAGAAAACTACCTATTTACATATTCTTGCTATTACGGGGGGGCATAGTTAACAAGACCTATGGTACTCATAAAAACCTAAATCTTTCAATATTTTTACTGACAATAGTTGGTCCTATTTACTATGGTCCCCCGCAATAACAATATTTTGTTCTATTTACTACTGCATGCTCCCTCGTAATACCGGGTAGCCGTTGTATGCCCTTTTCAGGACTGCAGTCCCGATTGGGGGACAAACCACTCTAATTCCAACTGGTTCGTCCCCAAAACGAGACTGCAGCACTAACTAAAGGGTCAAGAATCAGCCCAGAAAACTGTGTGCTGTTACGGGGGTCCACAGTCGGAAAGCGCGAGAGCGTGACTTAGCTACATTCGATGAAAATCGACGAGCAGTGGGAATGCTGAACCCTATGGGCGACAAAAAATAAAGGCACGTACCGGGGGGGGGAGAAGGGACGACACCTGTGACCGCGGCTTGTCCAGAAGATCGTCGAGGGTTAAACCTCCTACGAGTGGGCTGGAAAGTATAAGTGATGATGAAAAAAAATGAAAAAAAAAAAAAGTTAATAGGACCTACCAGGTATGGTATAGCTAAAAACCTACCGGTATATATTTACCTATTTTTAACAACAAGATTTAGTCCTATTTACTATGGTCCCCCGTAATACCTAGATCTTGCACATTGTGGAAAAAATACGAGCCCCATTCGGCAAAAAGGAGCGTATAGGCTTGCTCCTGTTTATATCACCGGGGGGGGGGGTATATCTCTCTCTCTCCAACTCTCTAACAGAAGGGTGGTATACACTGCATAAAACAAATACGCTATTTTGTTCCCGTTCGGTCGGACCGTTCGGTCCTCCCAAATAATAATAAAACGGGATGCCAACCAAAGATGTCAGGAGACTAAGTAATGTCAAGCAAGGCAAAAACAAACAAAAAACGTGCGCTGTCAAAAGGGTTCAGGGCCGGTTGTTCGGCACCAAAACCGACTGGTAGCGCTTGGGGCCGGTTGAGGCATGCCGAGGAAAAGTTTCCGTCTGCCCAGGGGGGGTGAAAGCGCTGTCTCCAGACATTTTTGGTGTCAGCACTTCCTATTACGGGGGTCTATAGTTAACGGGACCTATGGCATACATAAAAACCTATATATTTAGGTATTTTTACTAACAATATTTGGTCCTGTTAACTATGGACCCCCGTAATAGATATGTCCTGTCTTTGTCGGGTTGCACCGAATCTAAAATGTAATTTCCCACAACCAATCAGCGCACCCATTCACGCGGCGAGTAGTATTCCGTTCGCTCGGTTCCAGTACTCTGTGGGGGAGGGTTAGGGGGGGGGGGGGGGGTACTCATCTGTTGCTTGCCTTAGTCATTTGACCATTGACCACGCATCCCTTTCGAGGCGGAGCACCGTTCCCACTCCTAATGGAGACACCTCCAACGATTGGGCGCTCATTACGTTGTTTCCAAATATTACGTAGACACTTTTTGCTAATCGTATCCCCTTCCTGATCGGCCGCCTGTGGCCACCATCCATCTCCTAGGATAGCGATCGTACTCTCGTTTATATCTAGTGTATCAGCTCTCTTGGGGGGGGGGGGGGGATTAAGACACCTCCTTAGGCTTGCCCCTTTTTCTACCAGCCGGGGTTGGTATCTCTCTCTAACTCTCTAATTCTCCAACAGAAGGGTGGCACCTCGTATGACATTGCGTCAAGTCACGGTAGACATTGTAGTTTCGTGTGAAAGCACTCGCGCCTGACCTGCACTCTCCAAGAGCACCCCCGGCCTTCGGACCCAGGACGTGTTCGCCGGCGGCAATGATGTCGGGTTTCACCCTGCCGTAGCCTCCCGGCAGCTCCCACGTGGTCATTCCTGGTTAAAAAGAAGTACCACGGCGGGAGCGGGGGAGGGGAGGGGTGTACCCATCATCATGCACGGACCGTAGTCGTATGGCCATAGACCCTCGCATCCCTTTCGAGACGGAGAACCGTTCCTACTACTAATAATAGAGACACCTCCAACGGTTGGCCGTTCAATACGTTTGTTTCCATCTACCACCTAAAAACGTTTCGCTAGTCTTGTCCCCATCCTGTCTGGCCGCCTGTGACCACCATCCACCTCCTAGGATAGCGACCGTTTTCTCGCTGCTGTCTATTACGGGGGGGGGCATAGTAAACAGGACCTACGGTAGACACAATAACCTATATATTCACCTATTTTTACGAACGATATTTGGTCCTATTTACTATGGTCCCCCGTGATAGTGTGCCAAACTCCTCCATGTCACATTCATCTATTTCTCCCATCTCCTGCTTGCTAATACACCCCGTTCCCCCCGGTACATTTCACGTTTCTCCTACTATGTGAGTTGTACTCTCGATTGCTTTGCCACAGGGGCACATCTGCGCATCCGCTTCCTCTCGGGGAGGGAGGGGGGGGGGTGTACTCGATAGGAGCGATGTACTCGATATCATGCACGGCCGTAAGCGTACGACCATAGACCCTCGCATCCCTACAATACCGGGACGGAGCACGTCGGGTTTTCACCGGCGAGGGGACACTTTTGGGGCAAACAAATCCCGGCATGACTGACATGGCTCCTCCACTAAGGGCTTAGCCAGTGCTTTCGGCACTGGGTCAGCTCTCACTTGAAGGGAGCAACAACACCCTGCTGCCGTAAACGCCAGACATACTGTGACCACCTCAGCACCGGCGCCAATATCACCGCCTCTCACTTGAAGGGAGCAACAACACCCTACTTCGGCGCAAACGCAAGACATACTGCCGTATGCTGACAGCATCGCCAAGACTCTCACCTCTCGATTGAAATTCCGCAAACAACCCCCCCCCCCCCCCCCCCCCCCCCCCCCCCCCCCTGCTGGTCGCAAACGCGAGACGTACTGCGCGCTAATAGCAAAAGCCAATAGTCATCACGTGCGCGGTAAATACTGAAAAAGAGCAACAATACCCTCCTCGTCGGAAAAAGCACGAGACACACTGCTGTGCCTCAGTGCGTGCAGCAGCGCCAAGGTGTTCACCTCTCGACTGGAAGGGTGCCACAGCGTCTCCACTGATCGACGTCGCTCCGACACCGATAGTGTCGGCCTGGTCCGCCGGGTTGTGCTGGCCAATCACGTGCCATGGTTGGAGGGGAGCAAAGTATATGAAACGAACCAGGCGTTACGGTTGGGGGGGGGGGGGGGATGGGTGCTGGCCACTCAATCGTCACGGTTGCGAGGGGGGCACGGGTGCTGGGCACTCACACGTCATGGTTGAAGGGGGGCGAGTATATTAACCAACCACGCGTTACGGTTGGAGGGGGGAAATGGACGCTGGCCAATCAAACGTCACGGTTGGGAGGGGAGCACGGGTGCTGGCGAATTACACGTCATGGCTGGAGGGGAGCAAGAGTGTTGACCAATCAGGCGTCGAGATTGGAGGGAGAAAGGGGTGCTGGCCAACCAAACTTCACGGTTGGGAGGGGGGGGGGGGGGGGGGGGGGGGGAAGGGAGTCGGCCAATCAAAAACTTCACGATTGATAGTGGTAGCTTTATCGTAATTGTATGACATTTTTCGTAGTAAGGTCAACTATACCCCATGCGACGTGTTTGCTTGCCAACTATTGTGTGCGCTGGAGAAGAAGAGGTTTTCACTCACAAAAAACAGTCGGCCAATCAGACAACAGATGTGAGTCCCGTGGTGGGTCATACACGCGTTGGCCACTAAAACAAAGTGCCTCGTTATACTGCACACATTCAGTGTAAGGCGGGGCCAGGGGAGAGAACGTGTCATGGCCAATCAAATGTTACTATTCGAGGGGAGCACGAGATGCTGACCAATGAAAAAAGAAGACGCCACGGCAAGAGGACACAGGCAAGTGTTGGCCGTGGGTCCACCGGAATACGCATGCCGGCCAATGAAACGTCGTCGCGCAATTTCCGAGGGTACAGACAGTGTCGGGCTGGTCCGCAGGGAAATACCGGCCAATGAAAGGTCATGCCTTGGAGGGTGCGCCGGTAACGATCAACCAGCAACCATCGCGAACGACTCGAGACGCAAAATATGCAGGAGGCCACGTAAGCAACAAAACCGCGACAAATGCTTGAGGGATTCGACTACGTCTCCGAACAAAGCAAAACCGGTACTGATATTTAGCGACAGAGCGGTACGATTATGTCCGGAAAAGCAAGGACCATGTTCGTATGTACGGACGTCGTGGTACTTCGTGCAGCCCTTGGTGATCTTGGTGATAGCTGATATACCGGTGATTGGTTTCGGGTGTTTTTTAGTGGTCATCGCTGATTGGTTATTGATATGTAGTACGTTATAAGTGTGTTTTTGTTAAGAACCCCTGGGAGAGACAGCCTGAGCTATCATGGGGGGAGCATGTATTCAGGACAAAATGTACTCACGGTATTACGGTATGGGAACATAGTAAATAGGACCAAATATTGTTGGAAAAAATATGTAAATATATAGTTTTTTGTGCATACCGTAGGTCCTATTTACTATGGACCCCCGCAATAGTACAAATACTGAAAAACGTGTTTTTTTGAGGATACGATGGGTTCAGAAGAAGGATAGACATCTAAGCATGAGGGGATACCTGTTTTTTGGCTGCTATGCCCTCCCTAACAAAAAGGTGGTACCACTCTGTCCCCAAACATAATCACCGTTTTATTTACCGATTAGTGTTAAAACGGTTAATACGTCATGGGACAGAAAGGTACTACCGTGGTAATGCGCGAAAATCGCGCTATTGCATGCCGACGCACAAGTTCATCAACTTAAACGAACATCAACAACAACACCAGCACAAAAAACAACAACAACAACAACAACAACAACAACAACAACAACCTTACGACGACTATATCTTTCTTCTGAGGTATTTTTTGCGCGTGCTTTCGAAGGCTGTCCAGTGACATCAGTCAGTGCGAATGCACCATCCACAAACAACAACCATCGCCACCACCCACCACCACCACCACCACCACCACCAGCCACATCATCAACAACAGGGACAACAAGAACACCGACAGCAACGAAAACAGCGGGCACGGGCCGTCTGCGAGACCTTGCCCCGCCTCCTTTCACACACAAAGACACACACGCACACACGCACACACAGACACACAGACACACAGACACACACGCACACACAGACACACACGCACACACAGACACACACAGACACACACAGACACACCTGCAGACACACACACAGACACACACAGACACACACACCTGCGTCCCGTAGAGAGGCCCGTCGTTTCCCACGGCCGACACGACGAGGATCCCGTTAGCGGAAAGTTCCCGGACCTTTAAAAAAGAGGCGTTAACGCGGGGGACCATAGTGAATAGGACCGAATGTTGCTAGCAAAAATAGGAAAATATATAGGTTTTTATGTATACCGTAGGTCCTATTAACTATGGACCCCCGTAATAGTGTCACGGGATAATTAAATCGCACGCGGTGCAAGCGCTGCCGTCTCCGGTGGCCCGGTAGGTGGTCCGCGTGCCTACTGGTATCGACATTCGTGGGTTCGAGTCTCACCGAGCGCATACTCGTAAGGACTTTTTCTCGCATAAAAATTGATTCGCGGGAAGCGCGAGAGCATGAGTCGGCAACATTCGACGAAAATCGACGAGCAGTGGCAATGCTGAACCCTATGCGCGATATAAATGAAGGCACGTACCAGGGGGGGGGGGGGATCACGGCTTGTCCAGGACCAGGAGATCGCTGAGGGTAAACCTCCCAAGAGTTAAGCTGGACAGTAAAAGTGGTCCATGAAAAAAGAAAAGAAAAGAAGTCATTCCATGCAAGTTACCCGGCGTCAGCTACACCACGTTTTTGCTTTCACAGCGATCCCGAAAGGTTTACCCATTTTATTGGCGCGATCGAGATTAGAAACCTACCTCAAGATACTGCACGGCAGTATTTGTTGCCATCTAACCAACATTGTCCACAAGAAATAAAATACAAAAAGTCCGATCCTCACATATATGTCGGCGCCAAGCTCCACAAAAAACTTTTTGCTTCTATGCGCACAGTTTTACGAAGCTAAAAAAAAAAAAAAAACACGAAATGCATCGGCGCGAAACTCTACAACTCTGCTGCTTCCATGCGCACATTTAGGAAGCTGAAAAAAAAAAAAAAAATCGCGAACACATCGGCGCCAAAGCTCTACAACTAATCGTCCACGCGCACGCGCACACCTTGGCGTGCTAACTTCACGGTGCATGCCTGCGCCAGTCTCTCTACAGCTTCGCTTCCATGTGCGCACTATTTTACGAAAGCTAAAAAAGCACGATGTTTACATATTTTATCGGCGCCTGAGAGCCCATCTTAACGGGGAACACTAAATTTCGTTCAATCATACGTAAATTAAACTAGAAAAAAAAAAAAAAATCGAGTCAAATTGGAAGAACCGACCGAAAGTCCTCGATAAGATGGGTCCTTAAAATTAAATTAGAAAAAAAAAAAAAAAATCGAGTCAAATTGAAAGAACCGACCGAAAATCCTCGATAAGATGGGTCCCTAAAATTAAATTAGAAAAAAAAAAAAAAAAAAAAATCGAGTCAAATTGAAAGAGCCGAAAGTCCCCGTCAAGATGGGGCCCTAAACTCTGCAAGTTTTTTTTAGCTTCCAATGCGGACGTTGGTTAGGCCAGCGTACCGTCTCGCAGTTGTTCGCGTTTTTTCCTGCTGCCGCCCACGATATATACCGTCCTTGGCATATCTTTCCTCGACGTCGTCCCGACCCACCTTTTCCACGAAAGGCTGGTCCCTAAAATCCGGCCCCCCGATGCTGAGGTTAACGATGTCGACGCCCAAGAACAAGGCATAGTTGAATGCATCCAGAAACCATGACGTGTAAGAAACCTGCGGGAAGTCATCGCCGACGTGGACGGATGCGCCAAAGTTGGCAGCAGCTACGGCAGCGTGTGTGTGTTTGTTTGTGTGTGTGTGTGTACTTCGCATGAAACTGTTCTTTCTACCCGCCGACATCGAGCACTACCGGTGTCCGTGCCGGTTCTTCAATCCTAGAAGAGATGCAAGTTATGTGGTCACGAAAATAAGCCACAAGAGATATTACCGGCACGTTGTTGCGTACTGGTGTGCAGTGAGCACTGTAGACAATGCAATCAATACACGTGGAGCAGTCAAGTGCGGATGTCAATGTTGCGCGTCGATGATGACAACAGCCAGCTACGGCAGTAAACGTGGACCAGTCCGGTGTGTGTGCCAATGTTGCGCGCCAATGTTGACGACAGCTATAGCAGTAAAATTGGAACGGTGACAATAAACGCGGACCAGTGTGTACGTCAAATTGTTTCGCGTCAATGTTGACGACAGCTATGGCAGTAAAATTGAAACGGTGACAATAAACACGGACCAGTGTGTATGCCAAGTTGTTTCGCGTCAGTGTTGACGACAGCTATGGCAGTAAAATTGGAACGGTGACAATAAACGCGGACCAGTGCGTATGTCAATTTGTTTCGCGTCAATGTTGACAACAGCTAGCTACGGCAGTAAACCTGGGACGGTGGCAATAAACGTGGATCAGTGCGGATGCCAACGTTGACAGCTTGACAGCAGTATCGGATAATACAAGTGGACCTGTGGGACTAATGTGTCCATGTTAACAAGCAGCAGACGACAGCAAACGTGGGACTAATGTGTCAACGTTGACAGCAGTACTCACAATCAGCGTGGACCAATGTGCATGTGTGTCATCTGTCGACAACATGAGGGGACAAGAATAAACACGGACCAATGCGTCACAGTCGACAACGGCACTATTGATATCAGTAAACACGGACCCGACAAAATGTGTCACATTCTTAGCGTGGACCAGTGTCTTACGTACGTCATCCGTCGACAGCAGCAGGGACAATAAACACGTACCAATGCGTCATAGTCGACCATGACACTATCAGTAAACACGGACCCAACAAAATGTGTCAGACGTGTGCGAAACCTGGGACAGCACCGTCACACCGGTATAATGTAGGGCCGTGACGGCTACAAATTACCACTATGTCCGCAAATATAAGACATGTTTTTTGTAATATTAGAGCGACAAAGGTCCTCCTATTTAGGTCTCTTAATATAAGCAACGTTTGTTCGCACATCCACACGAAGTAACAAAATACACAATCCACGCTGGTATATCACGATCAACGGTACACCGGGACAATGGCTGTTGGGTTGCAGCGCTTACATGTCTAACCATGACTTGTACCCTGGTATGCGTGGGCCCCACTCCAAGGACATTATTTGCCAATCAACCATCTCATGGGAGCACATCATGAGGGTCGCGATTGACTCGAGAAATTCACCGCATCAAAAGGTCCTTGTATTTATCTGTGAGTAATTGTAAGCAACGTTTTGCTCGAATATTATTAATAGTGTGAAAAAGGTCCTTATATATTCATCTGTCCGTAAACATAATCAACGTTTTGTTTGGATACTAGTGTAAAAGGTCCTTATTTATTCGTATGTCCGTAAATATAAGAAACTTTTTGTTTGAATATTAGTGCGAAAAAGGTCCTTATATCCATATGTCCGTAAATATAAGCAACGCTTTGTATGAATAGTAGGGCGAAGTAGGTCCTCAGGTTCACGGACAGAGCGGTAGTTGGTAAAGCAGAAGGCGTTATCGATGCAGTATATGTAGTAGACACAACAGCAGTTTAAGGACAGAGTGATAGTCGGTGCAGCAGAAGGCGTAATAGCTACAGTATATGCAGCAGGCACAAGCAGCAATTAATAGCTGGTGCCAGACTGATCCAAGCAGCCTGACCTCCGGCCGCCTGGAACCTTCTTGGAATCAACATGCGACGGAGGATTATTCTCGTGGACTCTCGACCCATTCTACAGTCGAAGCTGGGGCATTCAGTAAAAAATGCTGACCCCTCCCCCCCGCCCCAAGCAATGTTAACTCATTGAAGCTGTCATCCATGTGCAAGTCCGCCTCGCAAGCAGCTCTTAGTAGGATGCAGCTAGCTCACCCTTCATGCGACTCGCCCAACACCTCACGCTTCGCTTCGCGCTTGGGGCAAGCAACGTCTGACTAGTGGGTGAAAACCCGACGTGCTCCGTCCCGGCATTGTAGGGATGCGAGGGTCTACATATGGCCATGCGACTACTATCAATACCATGCAGGATAATGAGTACCCCCCCCCCCCCCCCCCCCCCCCCCCCCCCCCCCCCCCCCCCCCCCCCCCCCCTCGACGAGCGATGCCTCCCATACCTGTTGACTCGAAAAAACTCTGAAAATGAATAGCTCCGACTCGGGTGCGAGTCCCGAGCACCCTTCATCCCGTCCTGCAATAACGCCTGTTCAGTTCATACAACGGCGGGAGAAGATGACACCAGGTCTCAAGAAAGTGTTGGGACCAAACAGCAGTCGACCCACATGTATATATGTACATATATATGCACGATCATAAATATTTCTTCGTATCTTCCTATTCTCCGCCACAGGCGCTACTTTTTTATGTTTTTTTTTGTTTCTGTACCGTCACTTCTACCTTCCAGCTTTTGACTCGTAGGGAGGCTTTACCCTCAGCGGTGTTTCTTCTGGTCAAGCCGTGGTCGTCGCAGGTGTCGTCCCCTCTACCCCACACCCCCCGGCACGTGCCTTCATTTTTATCGCGCGTAGGGTTCAGCATTGCCACTGCTCGTCGGTCGAATTTCGCCGAACGTTGCTAGCTCACGCTCTCGTGCGTTCCACGAATCAACTATAACGCAAGAAACACATCATTACGAGTACGCACATGGTAAGACACCGTTGACCCACAAAATTGATCTTATCACGGTAAGGGACCATAGTAAACGGGACCAAATATTGTTAATACGGGGGTCCATAGTTAATAGGACCTATGGTGTACATAAAAACCTATATATTTACCTATTTTTACTAACAAATTTTGGTCCCGTTAACTATGGACCCCCGTAATAGTAAAAAAAAGTAAATATGTACCTGGTAGGTTTTTATGTATACCATAGGTCCTATTAACTATGGCCTCCCGTAACGGTAGGCACGCGGACCACCTACCAAGCCAAAATGTTACTATAAGACTGTGAGCCTCGTTTGCCCCACCGCTTCAACCCCTTTCAAACTATGCATCTGACTCGGGAAAAAAAACGGCATGTTAACATTTCCGCGGGGCAAGAAAAAAAAAAAAAAAGAAAAAAAAAAAAAAAAAAAAAGGAACCAGCCTGTATATAGCGTGGAACAGCTATTACGGGGGACCATAGTAAACAGGACCTACGGTGAACACAAAACCTATATATTTACCTATTTTTACCAACAGCATTTGGTTTCTATTTACTAAGGCCCCCCGTAATAGCTCCGGCAACAGACCCACGGTAAACACAAAAACCTCTATATTTACCTATTTTTACCAACAGCATTTGGTCCTATTTACTAAGGCCCCCCGCAATAGCTCCGGCAACAGACCCACGGTAAACACAAAAACCTCTATATTTACCTATTTTTACCAACAGCATTTGGTTTCTATTTACTAAGGCCCCCCGTAATAGCTCCGGCAACAGACCTGTATATAGCGTGGAACAGCTATTACGGGGGACCATAGTAAACAGGACCCACGGTAAACACAAAAACCTCTATATTTACCTATTTTTACCAACAGCATTTGGTCCTATTTACTAAGGCCCCCCGCAATAACTCCGACCTGCGATGTGGGTGCCATGACCGATGCTGTCCTTCAAGCTGTCCTCGTCCGTCCAGTTTATCTGCTCGACGACGTTTCCAAAGTCGTGGCCTCCCACATCTAACCCGGTGTCGAATACCGCCACCCGGATACCGGCCCCTCGGAAACCCTGTGTCAAGGAGTGTTTAGAATAGGGGGGGGGGGGGGGGGGGGGCGGGGGGGGTGTACTCAATATCATGCATGGCCGTAGTCGTATGACCATAGACCCTCGCATCCCTACAATGCCGGGACGGAATAGGGGGGGGGGGGGGGGGGGGTGCCCTCATTATCATGCATGGCCGTAGTCGTATGACCATAGACCCTCGCATCCCTAAAATGCCGGGACGGAATAGGGGGGGGGGGGGGGGGGTAGGGGGGTGCACTCATTATCATGCATGGCCGTAGTCGTACGACCATAGGGGGGGGGGGGGGGGGGGGGGGGGGGGGGGGGGGGGGGGGGGGGGGGGGCGTTAGCAGGAAAAACACGACGCAGGATCAACACCGAAACCTCCATTCCGCAGTGCACAATTGCAGTGCGTCTGAGTCATGTACACACAGATGAGCTAGCCAAACAAGAAACGCCTACTCTGGGTAAGGCTATATAAAACCTCAATGTGACGCCGGCCTCGAGCATAGAGCACAGAGGATACATACATTACGTATCACCCTGTCCCTGAATATATAAAATATATATATATCCAGGTATACAGAAGCACTTATAGATATCTCGATCTCTGAGCGTGCTCGGTTGGTACATCCCTGGCCTCTCGGAGCTCCCGCTTGGAAATCGCCTCCTCCCTTTATTCCATGCAGGACCTTTCCAGCGGGTCTTTGTTTTCTTCATCTCTCTTCGCACCTTCAGTCCTTTTTTCACTTTTTTTTTCTTTCGTTTCGTGTGCATGCGTGTATACTCCGAGCACGGTTCCGCGGGCGAGCGCGGCACCGTCGCGGGTGTCAGCGGGTACCGGGGGGGGGGGGGGGTAGAGGGGGGATTGCGAGGAGCGCGGTCGCCGTTTTCGTGGCTACGCGTCGCGTGTGCCTCGAGCCACGAGGGAAGCATGAATGGGCTCTGGCTGGCCTCCTGGTGTGGTTCCGGTTATACTCTGTACGAGTATGTAAGGGTCGTTCTCATCAGCAAAATATACTCAATCGGTGCTTATTTTCGCGACCAATCTGAAATTAACCGAGAGAACTACGCAGTTTTCTGAGCACCAACATTGTCGAGCTGGCGAACGAGGTCCACGGTTAGCACCGGGCTTCGCGCAAGGCGGGTGACGGGGCTCACTGTGGAAGAGAGGGAGGAAAGCTCTACCCGACCCGAATCGGTGGCGAGATGGTCGCGAGAGGGGCGGGCGGCGTACGAGGCTGAGCGAGAAGCTCTGCTCTTTTAATTTTTTCTTTTTTTTCTTTTTTGTGACCGGTGCAAGGTGTTCCAATCAGGTAGGAAATTATTACACCAGAGGGGACGGGGATTTTTAATTTTTTTTCCGAAATTTTCGGTTTCATTTTCATTGTTTTTGGCTGTGCTGCTGTGCTGTGCTGTGCTTTATCTTTCGTACATATCGAAAAGAAGAAAATGCGGACCCTACCTGGGGTATGTACGTACGTTTGACCTGTGAGCGAACGTAGCGGAGAATCGCCCGCCTCGACGCGAAGCATGTGTGGCGTCCGAGCTGTTTTCTCCTGAAGCAATGGCGGCGAGACTCTTGGGATTATCAAGTCGCCAGTTTGCAACTACAGTCAATCATGAAAAAAACTATACTCAATCATGGACCTGTCGGTCCGCTTCGCATAGTTTGATGTACTTTTCCTTCCTGAGCGAGCGTAGCGGGCGGCGTAGGTCGCCCGCGGAGCGAAGCGCCTTGTATACCTTACCAAAACCGTCCTCATATATACACATTTAGAGACAGAGCGGTACCGTATACATATATGTATATACCAGGTAGGCCTCAAAAGTCTGGCGCTCGCTTTGATGAGCTATCAATCTCTAAACCCGAATTTCTCAACCCCTTCTATTTGTAAGTAACTACTCCAGTCCCGCTTTCGGGGGACAAACTATTTCTAAAATAATGACTGCTTTTTTACCCCATAAGAAACGGCACTGCAGTTTTTAGCCCTAGAAGGCTTAACCCCCTCTGAACACCAGGGGGGAGAAATTCTGACGGCCAAAAAAAAAAAAAAAAGGTGACTAAAACGACCCCCGCCACTTCGTGATTTGGTCGAGAGTTACAATGGTTGAATGCAAGAAGGACTCGCATGGCACGGGCGCATCATGCAATGGTTTGGATGCAAGAAGGACTCGTTCGGCGCGGGCGCATCATGCAATGGTTGGAGACGCAAGATGGACTCGTACGGCACGGGCGCATCATGCAATGGTTGAGTGCAGGAAGGACTCGTACAGGTGGGGGGCGCTCACGACCGGTCGTAGACGTTTTTTTTTTTTTTTTTTTTTTTTTTTTTTTTTGGTCGATGATCTCGGGGGGTTTCAAACGTTCAGCGTACACGTCAGTTCGCCGCAGAGGTGTTGGAGTTATCGTCTCGCTCGTGACCGCGGACTGGGTTCCGGGGGGAACATATCAACCATCGTAGCAAATCAGGACCAAACATGGAGCCGAAACATCCTGGGATAACCCTGAGTTTTTTTTTCCCGTCTACCGTAGTTTTTTTTTTTTCCCCCGCTTGGTCTTTTTACAGTACATGTATACGCATGTGCGTGCGTGTGTGATTTTTTTTTTTTTTTTGTTGGTGCTTTTTCCAACATTTTCTCCTCGTAGGAGTACTTTTCGGCAAAACGCTAAGTACTCCCTCCGACACTGGAAGCCCGGCCGGACACATGCGTTGTTCGAGGTCCGGGCGCGATCCGTTCACTCTGGAGCGCGTTTTGGGGCCGCTCAGATTTTTTTTTTTTTTTTTTTTTTTTTCCGGCAGGAGTGGATTATTATTAATAGACGATTTCCCTTTGATATTAGCGTAGAAATGTCCCTCACATTTGCAGACAGCGTGGTATCCCCCTGTATGCTTACAAACGACACTAACAACATACCGCTCCGGGAGTAAAACATAAAGATAAAATTTTTCTTGATATACCCTATATCTAAGGACAGCGTGGTATTCCCCCTATGCCTACGAGCGATACCAAAAAAAGACCATTCTGGGCGTAAATATAAGGGCACATTGGTCTTCATATTAATGTAGAAAATATTATATTATTCAGCGACAGAGTCGCATGTTCCCCGGCACTGGGGACACCTCACCTGGTCGTGAAGAGGCTTCGCCTCGAGGGTCGCATCGGCGAACCGCCCCGAGGACCCTCTGAGCAGTCCCCGCTCCCACCCATCATCCGCGTCGAGGTTCTCCCTGGAACCGACGCCCCGCGACCCTTCCTTCATGGCGACCTTCCTCGTGTTCCCGCTGAAGCCTTCCCGCGCCGCACCGCTACTGTTATCCTTGCCGTCGGTAATACCACCGCCGTCAACGCCGTCAACGCCGTCATCGTCACTACCGCCGTCAATGCCGTCAATGTTCAAAAACTCATGGTCGATTATTCCGCCGCCGCCGCCGCCGCCGCCGCCGCCGCCGCTACAAAACGTTTTGCTGTCGGAAGCGATGTCGTCTTTGCTATTGGCAGGGCGGGCGCCTTCACCCTCCGCGACCGTTCCCCGCTCGTCCTTCGATTTCGCCGAGGTTAATGGCGTCGTCGATACGCCCCGGCTGAAGGTCTGCGTGTGTATGGAGGCGGGGGGGTGGGGGGGGGGGGGGGGGGTACTCATTATCATGCATGGCCGTAGTCGTATGGCCATAGACCGTCGCACCGATACAACGCCGGGACGGAGCACCGTCGGGTTTTCACCGACCAGGCAGGCATTGCTTGCACCAAGCGCGAATCGCCGTGAGGTGTCCGGCGAGTCGCATGGAGGGTGAGCTGCATCCTACTAATAACCGCTGTAGAGGCGGATTTTCTTGCATATGGATAACAGCTTCAACTAATATATTATGGGCTTGCCATGTAACTGCCTCGAGGTTGCCCTACCATATACCTGCTACGCAGTATCTGGTACGTGATACCATCATCCCCCTTGTGCCGAGTAAACGGTCTCCCCGCACAAAAATGATCTAATTCGACCGCCAGCCGTGGTTACCGCCAAAAGACAAAAAACAAAAAAAAGAAGGGGGGGGGGGGGGGGGGGGGGGGGGGGTTTGTACTCAATATCATGCACGGCCGTACTCGTATGAACATAGACCCTCGCATCCCTACAATGTCGGGACTGATCACATCGGGTTTTCACCGACCAGGCAAACATTGCTTGGGGGGGGGGGGGGGGGGGGGGGGGGGGGGGGGGGGGAGGGGGGGGGGGGGGGTGTACTCAATATTACGCATGGCCGTAGTCGTATGACCATACACCCTCGCATCCCTACAACGCCGGGACGGAGCACGTCGGGTTTTTTACCGACCAGGCAGACATTTGGTCGCACCAAGCGCGAAGCGAAACGTGAGCTGTTGGGCGAGTCGCATGAAGGGTGGGCTGCATCCTCTTGAGAACCGCTTTTTTGAGGCGGAGTTTTCTGCACATGGACGACAGCGTCAATGAAACGCTTTATTTTCCGGTGTGGCCACTTCCAGGTGCGCACCACTCATCCAAGGTGCGCCATCTTAATCTGCCGCGGTTGCCGCTCCAAGCATGGAAGACCTTGGTTTCCGCTCTCTGCGCGCGGCTGCTCTCGCCCCCGTCACTGGAGAACAGTGCACACATCACAGATAGATCACCGATCCCCGCCTGATGATCTGTATGATCTATCCCCAAGCGGACGGGTGGGAGCCGTGTGATCTGCATGATCTATCTACCGTAGCACATGTTACCACCTGGTTTAGACCTACGCTACAACACAAAACCCGCACAACGAAATAACAGCAAAGAAATACAGAGGTGGACCTATTATTACGGTGGGCCATAGTAAATGGGACCTACGGTACACACAAAAAAAAACTAAATATTTACCTGTTTTTATTAACAATATTTGGTCCTATTTACTATGGTTTTCCGCAATAATAGCTATTAATAGGCGATCTGCTACGGTAGTGCATTGTGCATGCACTGTCTCGTGTGTGGAACAGCAGTACGAACACGAGGACATCTTGTTGGCGCGCGACAGATGAAATTTGTAATGCTGCAGTGTTGTGAGCCGAAAACCGAAAAAAAAAAAAAAAAAAAATCCCACCGAGGAGGCGTTCTACGATAGAGATTGACCCTAATTTTTCTGAGGCTCCTCACTTGACCTTAAGGAGCTCCACACCTTTCACCCGAAAACCGCCTGCAGCAAAAATCAAATTGCTTCCCGATGAAGAATCCCATGGCCCAAGTACACAAAACCGTCATTTTTCGGAACAATATTGGCATTGCGACGATTTGGGGTTAAGGAGCACCGTCATTCAGAAATAATTTTAGCGGAAATGGATTACTACGGGGGACCATAGCAAATAGGACCTACGGTACACACAAAAATCTACACCTTCCCCTTTTTGTATTAACAAAATTTTGTCCTAGTTACTAAGGTCCCCCGTAATACCTCTATCGTAAAACGCGTCCGAGATCGATCATGAATTTGGGTCGGTTTTTCGGTTGCCAAAACCGACCAGAACCGGAAACCTATTCGGTTTTTTTCAGCGCTTTTTATCTCCCTGTCCCCTACTTCGACATCGCCTACTGGTACATATCTATATGAAAACCCCGAACGGTCCGCCGAAACCCACCGACACTCTCGGTAAAAATCGAAAAAAAACAGACCGAACCAAGTAAAAAATGATGAAAAAAGCAAAACAGCAAATAAACAGAAAAAACAAAAAAAACTGATGCACAGCTGCAACCAGCTTACCGCCTGACGGCTGACCCCCCGAACCCCTTCGTTGGTCCGCAGCGTCTCCACCAAGCGACCGACCATCTCAGTGCATGTGCACAGAGAAACTCCGTCTCTCTCACCCCCGCTTTCGCTCTCATCCCCTCCTTCACCCCCCGCCTCCTCCACTCCCACTATAGGAACTCCCTCCGGCAGCGCTTGTTGAGCGCCTTCGCATACCCCTCCAGATCCCGCTGAAGAGACTTCTTCGAGTTTTTCTTTGAGTGCCTCTTTGTGCCCCTCGTTGAGGTCGTCTTGGAATCCCTCTCTGAGGTCCCCATTGAAAACCTGATCGGGTTCGGGTTCATCTTCCGGGATAGCATCGGAGGTATTTCCCAATCCTACAGCCACCGCCGCCGTCGCTGTCGTCGCCGGTTGCCGCACAGCGCGGATCAAACTGAAATCGCTCGGAAATTTCCCGGTCGTGGCAGGGTTTATCCTCTCCACCAGCTCCCAGCAGCAGCGGCCGCGGCGGCAGCAGTGGTCTTGGCTTTCTTCTCCGTCGCCATCGCTATCCCTGTCTCTGGCATTGCTTCTGCCGCGGGCACCGTGCTCTTTCGTCGCTGTAGCGCTACGGCAAGGCGATGAGCGATCAGAGGCCGGGTCGGAAGGGCACGCGTCACGAGCGGCGGCGGTGGCGGCGGCGGGGGGTGGCGGCAGCGGCCGCCTCAGCATCAAAGCAACGGTCGTTCGCCCCCAACGCTTCCAACAGCAACCCCTCGTGCTCCTCGACAGGATGATACTCCGTCCACTGGACAATATACACCGGACTCTCTCCACCCACCCGCCCGGCTGAATCAACCCCAAGCCCCCGGCCACCCCCTCCCTCCCTCCGCTCATTTCTGCCTGCTCCCACCGTCCCTCCTTCATTTTCCAGACCTTCCCTTGCGGCGGCGGCGGCGGCGGCGTTGCGGCGGTACCCATTCGCAAGGTGGCGTTTCTTATCAGAAATGGTCCCAGAACCATCCACCCCGCCTGTTTTTGCTGTCGCTTTTTTGCCCGCTGGTGCCGCCGCCGCCGCCGCCGCCGCCACTGCTGTCGCTGGTCTTGTCGCTGCGTTTGTCGCTCCCGCCGTCACTCCCGCTGCTGTTGCTGCTGTTGCTGCTGTTGCTGCTGTTGCTCCTGCTGCAGTTGCAGTTGCAGTTGCAACCTTTTTCGCTGCTGCGCCGCCGGAGAGAAGCGCCGCAAGGGCGAACACAATCAGGGCAGCGCGCCAGCCATGACCGCGGACGGGCCTCATACGGGAGGGGGAGATTTCACACCCTCTGGCAACTGGAAAGGCTGTTCGTTACCCGCGCCGCTGATTGGTCGACTGCCTGCTTATACGATAGTTTTGGACCTTAATCCGTTTCGGCGCGTCTGGTGCCGTTTCGTGGAAGTTCCGTTTCGGCACCTTGGTCGACTGCCTGCTTATGCGATAGTTTTGCACATTTCGTCGTTTCGGCGCGTCTGGTGCCGTTTCGTGGGAGTTCCGTTTCGGAACCTCCGGTGCCGTTAGGCAAGAACTGTACTTCCGTGGCTCCGCTACTACCGGCTCGTGGAAGCTCAACTTCCTTCCGGCGCGACCCCTTCGGTGCCGTTCGGTGGCACTTCGGATTGCGGTGCCACCGGTGACGTATGGTGGCGGTTTCGTTTCGGGACCTCCGGTACTTTTTGGCGATAAGGAACGTCTCGATCGGCCGGGTTTTGGTGCTGCTATTCCTGGTATGACTCCTGCCTCGACTTCGGCACGGTCCAGCTTGGTCTGGAGAAGGCGCGGGGGAGCGGGATGGTACGCACGGCAGCCGGAGGTAGGGTTGAAGTTAGCGCCGTGAGTTGAAATACGAAAAAGCCGCCAGCTAGGAGTTAGTTGAGTAGGCAATATCGTCTGTTGCAGCGGTACCACGTATCCGACTATAAGGGTTTCCTTGTTGATGGAAGGCTTCTTTGCTACGGGGCGCGCATTTTCCCCGTAACACCACTCGCTCAGTGAGGGAGGGAGAGAGAAAGAGAGAGAGCTGGGAGGTCTGCTGCAGAACTCGTGGCGCATCAAGAAACCACTCGTCACCGACGGCGCTGGTGCTCATGTTTTAGTACCGGTGTATTTCATAAAAACCACCTAGCGGCAAGCTGACTATAACAGTCAACAACTGCAAATCACTTAGTTGGCTGGCGTACGCCAGTAATTCGAACAAGATGCCTGTTTCATGATCTGAACTGTAAAAAGCCAGACGCAAAGCCTCACCCCCCGGGGATCGGCTAGGGATTGTCGGCAGCTAGAACGACGGCCACGGCTCGGCGCGACGCGACGCGACGGGAGACCCAGTGTTCCACCGGATGTGGCACCCAGCCTCCCTGACATCGGGGCAAGGCAGGGCTGGAGCGCTCTGGGTCGGGGTACCGAAATACAGACAGACCCGCCAACAGAAAAGGCAGCAGTTATATAATACGATAGCGAGACCCAATAGCGCAAGCCAACTAGCCAACTGCAGTAGGTCACGTAGTTGGCCAGCGTCGACTAGCAACTGCTGTGGCTGGCAAGAGTCCAGCCGGGTCACAGCCCTACTGTAGTTGCAGAAGCGTGTACCACATGGCAATGTGGTAAAATATTATACCATTCCGACAGAAAAAAAACAAATAAAAAACCTTGCAGGGAAAAATTGCGCGAAAAATCCAGGAATCCGGGACTGCGGGGGGGGGGGTGATATCGAAACATCCCCGGGTCAACCATTGGATGTTTCAACCCTTTCGCCTGCCTGCCTGCATGGTACGAATGTATAAACAACCCTTACGTTCACGAGAGCAGTTCGACTGTATTAGAAACGCCCTCGCATGCAGTGTAATCCGAAATGCCGCTATGTAAAATGCCGGACTGGTACCTGGTAGCGCATACAAAGCTCCCCCTTGGAAGGCACTCGGACGTGGGGTGACTTGACGCAAGGTAAAAAAGTACGATGGCGTTTTTTGTCCAGCCGAAAAGAATAACGAAAGGAGCCCACCGGCCGTAGAAATCTTCCACGTCTGTATCACTCTGTCCCAAAATATTAGAAACGTTTGGATGTTTTTTTTTTTTTCAAATATTATCACGATCCTTATTTTTTTGAGACAGAGTGTACAGCCCAACAAACGGAAGACTAAACGACCAGCGGAAGGAAATCGGTACGTTTATAAGTGTCGTTTCTCTTCATTTTTTTTCTTCAAATAGTACGAAGTATGTGCTGTACTTTACTCGAGCCGGTCACGAAAGTATTATGTCGCAGCCTCGACCTCACGCAACTCTCGCCACGTTCACGCCGCAGAGCATTGAATTGAACGCCGCGACTCATATGTTCAGCATCAATGCACCCACTCACTGGTACCCTCTTCTCGTTATTTTTTTGAAGTAATGATCCCACACTAATTCCACTAACAGTATGGTCTGCCTCCTAAAAAATGTGTGTTCTTCACATCAACGATGGACGGATGCAATTCTAAACAGGTGTGCAGGTAAATAATACGACTATTATTTCGTTCTCTACTCTACACCTCTGTATTAACTCTGCTCCCTCTTGTCACCCTCGTCAGAGCATTGATCACCGGACCGGCACTGGCACAAGGGTACACGGCGAAAAAAAAAAAAAAAAAATGGCACCCCACGTCTTTTTATCTGAGTCCCAGGCAGGGAGTGAGAGAGGGGGGGGGGGTTACTTAAATCAAGTAAAAGAAAACTGAAAAAAGAGAACATGTTTCAGATAATTTCTGCTGAAAAATCCCAGCCCGCTATATACATATTAATATTTTGTTTTCAATTCCGACATGGCGAGTGTGCCTCCGTTTTATCTTTTTTTTTTACCCCTCGCTGGCACAGGCTTAGGATTCGGATTCGGGTTCGGATTCGGATTCGGATTCGGATTCGGGTTGGGGTTGGGGTTGGGGTTCGGGTTCGGGTTCGGGTGGGTCGGCTTTAGGCACACGGCTAAACCCCCCGGCACCCTGATCCCACCTCGGCCTGCTGATCGCACCCCGGCCTCGATACAGGGTTTCCACCCATTACCCACAGCAGAGAACAAGATTAACTGCCGTAAAAGAAGCATATACCAAAGGGTGTGCAGAGTACAGTTTTAATATGTGGCCGGTGTGGGAGCAGGGGACGCCAAAAATACAGGGTTTTCCAGTGTATGTGGAGGCGAGGCGCTTTTTCACCAGAGGAAACTAACTCTCAAACTTTTAACGAACAAGTGCCGCAGGATGAAAAAAGGCTGAACGTCATGTTTTACGCGCGGGGTTCACTGCCTGTGGTTTGCCTCCGATCGGCAACCGCCATCCCGGGTGTACACGTACCAGTCAGTGTACCTGGGTGATCTGCTCGGACAAAAAAAAATATGGACTCGTACTTGTTAACATGGGTGTACGAACATGTACCAGCAAAAAGTGCTGATGTATACTGCTAAAACAGCAGTCAGTGCGGGGGGGGGCATAGTAAACAGGACCAAATATATTTAGTAAATTGTAGGTAAATATACAGCATTTTGCGTATACCGTAGGTCCTATTTACTCTTGGTCCCCCGTAGTAGTGCATACGACGTACCACTTCGGACGGAAATATAAGGACCGCTTGCTATTCATATTCACGTAGAAATGCATCTTATATATACGAACAAATTGGTAGCATTTTTGCCAGTAAGGGCCAGCCATGAGCGAGTAAAACACGACGTGCCTGGTGCTACGGGGAACCATAGTAAACAGGACCTACGGTACACACACAAAAACCTACCGAATATAAATACAACTATAACTACGATTTTTGAGGTCGTTGTCACTTGCTAGCTCTTGGCAGACAGACCGACTGATAGACAGCTCTTCGCAAACAGCCCTTCTTCTTTGAAACAGCCGAACAGCCAAACAACCTTTCTTCTTTCTTCTTCGCCAAACAGCCAAACAACCTTTTCTTCTTTCTTCTTCCGCAAACTGCCAACCAATAGACAGCTCTTCGCACGGCGCCTAAAATATTTACCTATTTTTACCAACAATATTTGGTCCTATTTACTGTGGTCCCATGTAATAGATGGTAGCATTTTCCCCAGCCGGGGGGCAGGAATCAGTACTCCTCCCTGTTTGCTTTCCGAATTTCTTTTTATTTTTCCATCCCATGTATTAGGTTCGCCCTGTTTTTCTCTCTCCCATTCCTGTCAACGCTTTTATTAGTGCTGCAGTCCCATTTCGGGAACAATCCAGTCAATTTTCAAGTGTTTTATCCCCAAAACGGGATTGCGGTTCTAAAAGGGTTTTAAGCCTTCTAATACGGGGGACCATAGTTAATAGGACCTATATACGGTACACACGAAAGCCCATATAAATATAAATATATATATATATATATATATTATCCTTGTCCGCCTTCTCGGCCGCTGTGAGCGAACCTTAAAATTCCGATTTTGTCTTCAACTTTGTCTGGGACTCCAGACGCCTTCGCTTCCCTGCCTTCGTGCTTGCTTTTTCGACCGCTTTCCTCGACGGTCGCGCGAGCCGGCCTCCGACGGGTGTTCTCCCGTGCGCGCGTCTCGGAGTCTCGCGCCGCCGACGAGCGCGGCGACGCCGAACTCGAGGGATATTTGCTGCGGAGAGGAGACACGGAGGTTCTATTTTTCGCGGTCCTGGAGATTTGTTTCGCTGTTGTTGCTCCGCAAAGAGAGACAAGGCTTGATCTTATTGTAGTTCTTTCCTATCCGAGGTTCGATTCTCGGCCTTGCTGATGCTACCGCTTTATTCTCCCGACTCCCTTGGTTTGCGGGCCGCCATCGGCCTTTTCGACCCTCTTCGGTCTTGCCTTATTCGGTGGCTGTATTCCCTTGCCCCTCTCTTCGCGAGTCGACCACACGCGCCTTCTCGGGGTACCGCGCCGCTCTTGGTACCAGATCGTTGGATATCCCGGTGATATATTTGGTGCTTTATAAATCGGCACGTCATTTGTTTTCGTCGGAGGAATGGGATGGAGGTTGTTGGAGAGAGTATGAATTCGACCGCGTGCCGTGAGGCCGACAAGAAAAACCGACCAATCACATCGGAGGATATCATACAGGTGGTCGTACATGCCCGGACTGTCTACTGCTGCTGGAAGGTCCGATCTCTGGAGGCGCATTGAAATACGAGTACTACTACAGCAGCAGCAGTACTACAGCAGCAGCAGTTCAGTGGCGTTCTACTTCAAATATGTACGTACAAAGCTTTGTTTTCGCCGGTCGAATTTTATTCAAGGTTGTTGGAAAGTAGGTATATATTACGGGGGTCCATAGTTAACAGGACCTATGATGTACATAAAAACCTACATATTCGCCTATTTTTACTAACAAAATTTGGTCCCGTTAACTATGGACCCCCGTAATAGTATTAATTCGGCCGAGTGTTGTGAGTTCGATAAGAAAAACCGACCAATCGCATCGGAGGATATCAAACGTGGTCGTACATGCTCGGACTGTCTACTGCTGCTGCAAGGTCTGATCTCTGGAGGCGCATTGAGATACGAGTACTAGTACAGCAGCAGCAGTAGTACAGCAGTAGTTCAGAGGTGTTCTACTCGGAAGATGTACAAAGCAAAACCAAATATCCATAACAAACGCGCCCGATGAGCGTGTCTGACGTATCACGCAATAACGCAGCTTCCAAACTTGAGTTTCAATCATTCAATCGGTCGTACTCACAGCAGACGGTTTTCACTTTGAAAAAATCATATCCAGCTGCCAGGTATCTACTATATCTACTCAAGAAATTTAAGATACTATTAATACAGTCCCGCTTTAAGATACGATCCTTCGTTACCAGGTACCGGCATACTACTGAAAGATAAGATGTTCACCTTACCATTTTCTGGTGAAAACACATCAAGTTATTTCGGCGAGCACTACTGGAGGTAATCAAGGGTTCGAGACTGTTTGCTTCCACTGCGAGTACTCGCAGTATATCGGGGTTCTGTGGTGCTGTGGATATTGTGCTGCGTGTGCTTCACGTGTATCCGACCTGAATAATTCAGGGTTCATGCCGAGAATTCTACCCATGTTAGCAGTGTACTTTGCGGTTGTCAGATTGTTCTGTATTGCCGATCGATATCAGGTACCAGGTATCAGGTGTTCGATACTGCTCCTACTCGCAGCATCTCGGAATATATGCTGCGATTACTGCCTGTAGTCATGATGGAGTATTTCACACCAGTCAGTGTAGATAATGCGCCTATACCGGCTGGTACAAATACGCGTAACGCGTCCTGTACTCGCAGTAATTTGGGCGGATACTGCAAGCTGATATGTTGTGCTGCTGCTGCTGCTGCTGCTGCTGCTGCTGCTGCTTTGGCAGTGCTGCTGCTGGTGTTGCGGCTGCGCCTGCACACAGCAGCAGCAGTAGCAATGGTGCTGTTGTGCTGCTGCTGCTGCTATCGCTTTCATGTGAAACCAAGGAGAGGCCATCTCTCCTGCACAAGCACCGTTGGCAGTAGGTACAGCTCGCCGTAGATTGGTGCGTATGATACTTCGGCGTGGGTATGGGGTACTTGGCAACCGGGCAGATAAAGGGCAGCAGTACTATGGTACACAAAATGCAAGTAATCTCAGTTCTGAGAAATGTGAGAAACCTCTCAGATCTGAGCTGACTTCTGCCCCCTCCACAAAGGACTAGAACCAGGACTAAGATCAAAAGTATCGATGATTTCCTGCCCCACAATAGACGGTTCTGATTTTTCGGCTTCAGAGATCGCTGAGAAATAAACGAAACAACGTCGCGAAAAAAAATCATAATAGTCAAGAAAAACTTGGTCAATAGTAATGCGAGTGAGACAGAGATTCAAACACTTGGAACTGAAACTCGGCACTGCCTTTTTCCTGTACCACTTGGCATTGACCTGATCCTGTTCGTACTATTAAGGCTGTTTCCTATGCGGTTCGATTTCGAGCTTCAGATTTGTATTTTTCGATATAAAAAACGAATGAACCTGCATATGCAGTCCAAATATGCAAAATCCGACCGGAATTTTTTCGATCTGAGAATCCGATGACCCAAGTCGTCGGATTTTGGCCCCAAATCCGACGACCTGGGTCATCAGACTTTCGAATCGAAAAATGGCATGCTCTCTAAATTCAAGATGTTATCCACGACAGCAAACAGCAGCAGAACGATCGATGAGTTGGATGGTGATACAGCTGCTGTATAGCGACGTTGCTTCGCGCCCGACGCGCGGACGGTGCGTCACTCCGTGGCCAGACTAGAGTCGGCTGGCGCGGGCTCGGGCCTAGAGACCAAGAGAAGCGCACTTGGCACGCGCCTCTCCGTGGATACGTAGTCGTAGACTACACTGCTGTAGTACAGCAGCAGCAGTCAGTCAAGAAATGAAGCACAAAATACCAAGACAGGTTGACTCTAGCGCACTCGCCACGTCTCTTCGCCGCCAGACCAGAGGCAGTCAGCGTGGGCTCGGGCGCTTGGGTCCTAGGCGCAGGGCAGCGCACCCAGCGCGTCTCTTCGCGGCGTCAAACCACAATAACAGCAGTTGGTCTCGGCGCTTGCTCGAATCTCTACACGCACAATAAATCTGATTTTTTCGCATGGGAAGACTCTTTCGATTTGCCAAGTTCATGTCTGAAAAATGCCATCGGGTCAAAATCTGAAGCTCAAAAATCGAACCGCATAGGAAACGGCCTAATAATAAGATTGAATGGTGTATTTGTATTGCTAAAAAAAGTAATCACGAACAATTGGCCCTGAGGTATATTTCCCTATCCGGAGCATGGGTGGCGGCAGGCACCCATGCGAAGCCCCTGTATTTACCTATTTTTACTGACAACATTCGGTCCTATTTACTACTGTATGGTCCCCCGTAATAGTAAAAATAGCGAAATACAAGGCTTTCCTTCGGAGTGGGTATTCCGTCGTTTCGTGTACATATAACTGCAATTAATTGGCGACATAGCCCAAAGCCAACCAAACTAAATGTATTTGTGTAAGAAACGGTGAAGGATGTAATAATCGCGTTTATTTATGAATGTAATGTGAAACGTAAGATCGGGTGACGCAAGAGTAAGAATGACATCCGTCTAATAATAAGAATAACATATTTCATCAGTGTGGGGAGAGAGTGGAGTAGTGCTTGGCATGTGGATGATATACAACATACAGGCTGTTGTTTAAAGGAAGGTTTGGGACAGGAGGGAAAGCAGCAGTGCCGGCAACGACAACGGTCATGGAAATGTTGTACAGTTTAGTTGCTGGGCGGCCGCGATTTCGATGTAACCAGCATAGGAGTTTGGATGAGACATGATATGTAAATAGTCTTCCAGGATGCTGTAGTGACGAGGCGGGAGGCCCAGAATGTGGATCTGTTCGCTGTTGAACCCGTTGGATATGTGTAGGAAGAAATAATCGTGATTTTGGGAAATGTGGGAAACAATTTGTTTCCTTTCGTTCGTCCTGGATGGCGACAATCTGCTTGATGTACTGCTTTGGAATTCCGTGAAGCCCTGGAGCAGGCGAAATGGAAGAGAGTCTTTTTGCGCTTGATGATATCTCCGTCTTTGATGGTGGAGTCCGTCAGGCGGCAGTTGTAGCACTTGCCACGGACCTGGTCGAAGTAAACATATAGGGTGCGCGGGGCGGGAGTGGCGTGCAGGGAATGGGGGGGGGGGAGGGGGAAGGGGGGGGGGGGGGGGCAGAGTTCATTATTTGTACTGCTCTACAGCGGCACAACAGCAGCAGTACGTAATCGCTTGCTATACGACGGCAGCAGCAGCAGCAGCAGCAGCAGAAAGAAGCAGCAAGTACGTAATTTCATTGACGATACAGAAATATGTACACACACACAAGTGTAATACAGTACACACACAAATCACGTCCAGCTTGATGTAGGGCAACAACGCAGCAGCACCGCAAAAAAAATCATTGACGATACAGAAATATGTACACACGCACAATAGACACACAAATCATGTCCAGGCATCATGTACGGCAACAACGCAGCAGCGCCACAAAACGACCAGGAAACACAATTATCCGAGTACATACAAACATTCAGTGAATATTGCGGCAGCACTAAAAAAGCAGAGCAGCAGCAGCAGCAGAAGCAGCAACGGATCGCCACAGCTTTGGCAGCAGCAGCATAGCAACGATATGAAAAGAAGGGAGAAAAAAAGTATGTACCCCGAGGCCGTCCGAAAAGTATTTTTGGTACCTCACTATAGACCCACCTCCGCATGCTGTACAGCAACAACGCAGCAGCAGCATAGCAACACTACGAAAACGAGAAAAAGTAGTACGTACGCAAAATGCAGGAGCAAAACGACCAAAATATTCTTTTTTACGCATAAAAAAAACATTTGGGTACAAAAATGGCCAATAAAAACAATAATCCGCGTTGGCAGCAGCAGCATAGCAACGATATGAAAATAAGGAAGAAAAAAAGTATGTACCCTGGTATGCCGCAATCGCAAAACCTACGGAATTTCATTGACGATACCGAAATATGTACACACACAAGTGCAGCATGATGTACGGCAACAACGCAGCAGCAGCACCACAGCAGCAGCATAGCAACGATATATATGAAAATAACCAAGCCAAAAACGAGAAATTGCATTACGTCCGCAAAATGCAGGAGCAAAACGACAAAAATATTTTCTCATGTATCAAAAGGAACCATTTGGGTACAAAAACGACCAAGAAAAACAGTAATCCGAGTACATACGAACATTCAGTGGATATTGCGGCAGCATTAGCAGCTATTAGCAGCAGCAGAAGGAGAAGCAGCTACAGCATTAGCAGCAGAAGCAGAAACAGCTACAGCATTAGCAGCAGCAGAAGCTGCAACGAATCGCCGCAGCGTTGGCAGCAACAGCAGCAGCAGCAGCAGCAGCAGCAGCATAGCAACGATATGAAAATAAGGAAGAAAAAAAGCATGTACCCTGGTATGCCGCCATCGCAAAACCTACGGAATTGACGATCCGAAAATATGTACGCTTCCAGCATGATGCACGGCAACAACGCAGCAGCACTACATACAGCAGCAGCAATTGCACAGGAGCAGCAGGTGCACAGCACGGCAACAACGCAGCAGCACTACAGCAGCAGCGAGTGCACAGGAGAAGCAGGTGCACAGCAGCAGCAGCACTCACGGCGTGGCGCTGACAGCAGCAGCAGCAGCAGCGGCAGCCGAAAACGAGCAAAATGAGAACGTGGGGTCACCAAAAAAACATGTACACACAGAAATCGTGTGCATACACCGAAAATGCACCACAGTAGCAGCAGCACTCACGTCGTTCGGTGCAGCGGTGACGGCGACAGCTGAATCCTCCGTTCTTTCGTTGGCGTCCCGCAAACAGTTGTGCATGTGCGCGTTCGCGTGCACTGTGTGTAAGAGGAGCCGACGCAACGCACGAAGGGGAAAGAACGAGCATGGATGAGTAAAAAAAAAAAAAAAAACGCTTTGACGTAGGTTTGTATGCAAAAAGGCAATTGAAAACCCCAAAAAAAAACGTACTGGCAACAAACAGCATGCACTATAGACATAAGACACTCACCACTGTCAGCAGTCTCGAGGGAGTACGAGACAGTCCCTTCCTTGATCGGGCGACCACAGAACTCGCAGTCGGTTGCCCTGTCAGGATGATCCCGCCACCACGCACGTGAGATCCTTGCAGGTGGTGGCGAAGGCCACGTTTTTGCCACCAGGCGCGGAGTTCTTGACCAAGTGCTGGTCCGTGCACTGGTCGCAAACAACAGCCGGCACCAGGTCGGTCTTTGTTGATGCCGCTCTCTTGCCAGAGGGCGAGGACCACGCGCCTCTCGACGAGGGGGAGGTGAGCTTAGGGGGCGTGGAGAAGGGAGAGGCGGGGGTTGCAGCACCAGCAGGCAGCAGCTTGGCCGCCGACAGCTGCACCTATCTATGCCGTTCGTCGAAAGCGAGATGCCTCTTTTAGGCGCCGTGCGAAGAGCTGTCTATTGGTTGGCAGTTTGCGGAAGAAGAAAGAAGAAAGGTTGTTTGGCTGTTTGGCGAACAAGAAAGAAGAAAGGTTGTTTGGCTGTTCGGCTGTTTCAAAGAAGAAGGGCTGTTTGCGAAGAGCTGTCTATCAGTCGGTCTGTCCGCCAAGAGCTAGCAAGTGACAACGACCCCAAAAATCGTAATTATAGTTGTATTTATACGTATAGGACCAAATATTGTTATTAATATTGTAAAAATAGGTAAAAATATAGGTTTTTGTGTGTACCGTAGGTCCTATTTACTATGGTCCCCCGTAATAGTATTGCTGGGTTCATAAACAAAGAGCGTGAGTATCGGGAGTATCGTGAGTGCTGTGCGATACGGACCTTGTGACGAGTACCATGTACCAGGGATCATCTACGAGTCCGTATGCGATCGTAACAGATGCCTGGTAGATAGTCCGCAGCGAGACAAGTGTAAAAAAAGGTCGTGAGTTGTGAGGTTCAAGGGGGTGTACAGCATTAGACTCTACACACAGCAGTATCAGAGCTCTCGTACCTGCGTGATTGAGCTACTGGTTATCACCCACGTCTCCTACAACCACGGCAACCCGTGCAACCTTGAAGCAAGTGTGTCACCGACCTCGGACATTCGGACACGCGTGCAGAGGCGAGCATGCGACGAGCGCACAGATAGAAGACAACTATATGTTCCGTAATATTATAATCAGTTTAATTTAAATTTAAAATAGAAAACGATCATTATGTTTCGGTACATAGTGGTGGAAAAAACCGTACCTTTGTGTCGAAAATAGTCCGCACAAGCGAGCTTTGTGAGATTCAAGTTGTCTCTCTCATGATCGACATATAACGATGTTTTTCAAGCGGAAGGCAACAAAAAACGGTCAGAGGGCACGACCTAACCGGTTGCACAGCTGCGGCGATCAGGTTGGAGCCTCACCTCTAGAGCAAGCCTGCCAAGCACTCCATGTATGTTTGCCTGTGCAGTGGTTGTGCCGGCGCTGCAGCCGGTTTTCTCCCTGCACAGACACGCCATTCGTGTTTTTAAGAAAACCACTGAATCATCAGATAACACCAGACAATGGGAATGCCTAGTCATTCCCATTGACACCAGATGACTGGTCATTTCCATTGCACATGATCAATGGGAATGACTCCCATTGTACATGACCAATAGGAATGACCCTATCATTCCCATTGGTCCTAACCCTAACTAGGTCATTCCCATTGGTCGTAGCAAATGGGAAAAGTAAGTCATTTCCCCAATTGATTTTGTAACGACAATCAACAGTCAACGTCTTCATGCACACAGCACGTGTGATTAGCGAACACATAACACACACCGTACAACACGCGCTAAAGTACCCCCCCCCAAAAAAAAAACACGTCAACACGTGCGACAAAAGATAGCGCACATCCCGTATATAACACACCGCGTCTGGTAAGATATATCTTTGCACAACTTCCACACTGCTGTATCGCACGGTGATGAGATAACACACCCTACAGTACAACAACACACCGGGTGATAAGGCAACACAACTACCGTATCACACGCGGGTGATAGCATATATTAGCACACCCCATACTCCTCGGGCGGACTTCCAAGCTGGTTTTCCGGTAGTAAAGTAGTTAGTGTAATAAACGCCGAGCGATGCGCCTATCTATCTATATTAGTATTTATTGGAATATCTCTCGATGAGCATTTGCGACGAGAGACCTTTTTTTTCACACACCTCAAGCAGATCATATATATGATCTAACGTATCATCTACATATGTATCCATGTAACCACCTACATCATCTACCTATCTATCTGTCTATCTATCTGTCTATCTGTCTATCTATCTATCTATCTATCTATCTATCTATCTATCTATCTATCTATCTATCTATCTATCTATCTATCTATCTATCTATCTATCTATCTATATCTATCTATCTATCTATCTATCTATCTATCTATCTATCTATCTATCTATCTATCTATCTATCTATCTATCTATCTATCTATCTATCTATCTATCTATCTATCTATCTATCTATCTATCTATCTATCTATCTATCTATCTATCTATCTATCTATCTATCTATCTATCTATCTATCTATCTATCTATCTATCTATCTATCTATCTATCTATCTATCTATCTATCTATCTATCTATCTATCTATCTATCTATCTATCTATCTATCTATCTATCTATCTATCTATCTATCTATCTATCTATCTATCTATCTATCTATCTATCTATCTATCTATCTATCTATCTATCTATCTATATCTATCTATCTACTATCTATCTATCTATCTATCTATCTATCTATCTATCTATCTATCTATCTATCTATCTATCTATCTATCTATCTATCTATCTATCTACCTATCTATCCAGCAATCCAGCTATCTATATATTTATCTGCGTACCTAGATGATCTAGTTTCTCACCAATTATTACAGTTGTGAGTTGACAATTGTGCAGGATCTGCACGTGTATATAACAGATCCATCTCCAGAAAGCATGTTTATGCTATACTACAGCAGTACATCGTGCGGATTGTACGGGTCCAAACCGGCAACATGATGATGAGCTACTTCTGCTGTGTCATGGATCGTACAGAAAAGATCAGAATAGAATAGATATATCTGCCTTATCTGTCTTGGACGATCTACTACTACTGTAGCTAATGTGTGTAGATCATCATGCGGGAATCGATGATCTGTCCGAGACGTGGATCTTTCCAAAGGCATGCACCCTTTTCGTTGCCGCCCCCCTTATAAGGCCTTAAGGCATCCCTTTCTTCAGAGAAAACATATCTGCGCCAAAGGTCGTCCCAGGGGGGGACAGGGGGGGACAGGGGGGGGGTGTACTCGATAGGAGAGATGTACTCGATCTCATGCATGGACGTAGTCGTATGACCATAGACCCTCGCATCCCTACAATGCCGGGACAGAGCATGTCGGGTTTTCACCGACCAGGCAGACATTGCTTGCACCAAGCGTGAAGCGCCGTGAGGTGTCCGGCGAGTCGCATGAAGGGTGAGCTGCATGCTACTAAGAACCGCTTGGGAGGCGGATTTGCACGTGGTTGACAGCTTCAATGAGTTAGTTTAATTTCCGGTGTAGCCACTTGCAGAGACAGCAATGGGAGTACTATGTAACTGCATCTTGGGTGCCTTACCTTGAACACCACGTGATGCGATCAATTCCCGTGTGCAGAGTAAATAAAGGTTCTACTTCGCACAAATGATCTAACTCGACGACCAGCTGTTGGGCGACCGCAAAAAAAAAAAACAAAAAAAAACGGTACCCTGGATGTCTATAGCTCACGTAGTGAGCGGCACGTTTTACAGTGTCGTTGCCAACCGACGCCAACCCAACCCATATATAATGTATAATAGGGGGCGGGCGGGCGGGGGGGGGGGGGGGGGGTTACTCATTTATTTGTTGCTTGCCTTGGTCATTTGACCATTGTGACCGCGCATTTCTTTCGAGACGGAGCACCGTTCCTACTCCTCCAACGTTGGGGCGCTCATTCCGTTGTTTCCACATATTACATGTAGAATTAATTGTTTTGCTAATCTTATCCCCTTCTTCTTTGACCGCCTGCGGTCACCATCTGTCTCCTAGGATACCGATCGTTTTCTCGCTGCTCTCTATAGTGCATCAAACTCCTCCACGTCGCATTCGTCTATTTCCCTCATCTATTTCCTCTTCTAACACATCCCGTTCCTCCTTGCACATTTCATATTATTTTACTTTGTGAGCTCCACTCTCTATTGCTTTGCCACACGGGCACATCTGTGCATCTGCTTCCTCCTCCTCCCGGCTACAGGTATACCTCTTTCTTCTTTCTGGAAGGTCCAGGTTTCGTACACGAAATCGCAGTTTAAGCGTTTTCGCGAAGTTTATCGAGCCATGCAAATACCTTTTTTTCATGTTTATATTCCTTCGCTCAATCCCCCGTGTACATCTCTAAGTGCTTTTTTTTTTTTTTTTTTTTTTCCGATTCCACCTTGTTTCTTAGCTCTTTAGCCGTTCTCTTCTTTCTATCATTTCCTCTATACTTCTGCCTTGTACAAGATGTATAATGTCTTCTTGGTTCCTTTAATCCTTTCTTTAGTTTACGCTATCCCACCTTATTCCGGCTCGCCCTTTTGTGCTTCTTTCCCCCATACGGCTCCATCAACGATGGCAGGCAATCTCTTTTTTGGCATGATGCTTACTTTATATGTTACTATTTCAACTTTCTCATGTCTATTTGTTTTGAGTTCTGTTCTTGATACTGTACCAGGTATTACAAGTCGCTCTTGGACATCTTGGTTTTTTTTTTAGCTCCTGTCATCTGTATTTATTTTCCCAACTGCTTTTAGAGCTTCGCGTTCCCTTTTCCCGTACTTCTGCATATTCTAGCTGTGGTACTATCACATTCATCAGGATACATCTCTTAATCCTAGTGTCTAGGTGCGAGTCTGTTAGGATCGCATCCAGCTTGCCTACTGTACGTGTGATTTACCCTTTCCGATTACTTTTGCTACATGTGTATCCCAAGAGCAGTCTTTTGATATATCTACTCCAAGGTACGTATACTGGTCTACGATCGGCAAGCAATCTTCTCCCCACTTCCAACTGAAATTTACCGGGTTCACCCTTTCTTCGTTACAAACAACTACTATTAATACCGCGCATTTCTTGACGCCGTCACCCTCCATTCCCTAAAGTGTATTCTAGCGCCTTCTCTATTTGTTTCTGCAATCCTTCGGGTGTTTCTGATACCTCCACGAAGTCATCCGCAAACATCAATCCCGACACACCGTGTCTTCCCCTACTGCTGTGACTCCCTGCCTTGCTGCATCGACTGCTAATATCAGGTCGTTAAGATGTATCTTGAATAGGTTAGGTGACAACGTACATCCATGTGAAACTCCTTGTAAAATACCAACATACTTTCATATTTCCCCGTCCAGCATCACAACACTTCTCGCACATTCCGCCTTAGTTTTCGTCATCCTCCACAGCTTTATTCTGATTCCTGTTTTCCACAGTTTTTTCCACCAATCCATTTCTCCATACTGTGTCGTAGGCCTTCTGTACATGTAGAAAGAAACAGTGCGTTGTTAGTCCCGCGTCTTTCCTACCTTGGATTATCTTACCTAAGGTGTATGCATGGTCTACGCAGCTACGGTTTGGCCTAAACCCTGCCTGTCCTTCGCTTATTTTTTTTCTTTCTCCATCATTGTTGCCATTCTATCGTAAAAAATCTTATAAAATGTTTCGCCTACACTGTGCTTAGTAGCGTTATCCACATATAGTTCCCCGGGTCAGCCATATCTCCTTGAAAAAGTTTACTATTACGGGGGACCATAGTAAACAGGACCAAAATTCGTTAGTAAAAATAGGTAAATATATAGGTTTTCATGTATACCACAGGTCCTATTAACTATGGACCCCCGTAATACTACTCCTTCTCTCCATCTCCTAGGTGTGCACTCGTTTTTCCATGTCCAGTTACACAGCATGACCATCATGGTAAGCATTCCTTCTACCCCGTACTCCATAAAACCACTCACTATTCGGTCTGCCACTGCTGCCTCTCTCTATTCTTATGGTTAGCTACACACTTCTTTACTTCTTCCCTTGTGAACTCTCTCTCTATAACCCTCCCGAACCACTGTCTTCCCTTTCTGATGTACCTGCGTTCGCCCCTGCCAACGCGTTGAGTTCCTTCTCGAATTCTGCGTCGAACAACTCGTTGGCTGTGGGTGTTCCTAACTCCATGGTAACGCTCTACTAGTAATACTACCTCCGTCAGGGCGGGGGTTGTGAAGCCTTCGGTTGAGGGCCGCATTGACGCTCTTGGGAGTTCACAAGGGGAGCAAAAACATTGATTGCGGCAACCGTCACCGTGCGTGGTTTGGGGGGTGGTACCGTCCATGGCTGGTATCCGAGGAGCTACAATGGTTGGAGCCGTACGGGTACGGGCACGGGCACGGGCACGGTACAATGGTTGGAGCAACGTCTATCCTCTCCGTATACCGTGGGGCTCTCGCGCTCCCCGTAGGCGGTTCATCGGTTGATTGACACTACTGAAGTTACACCAACCATTGTTTTGTTTGGTCGCTATTCTATACCTCGGGGTCCCACCTTTTGGAGCTGCAGTCCCGTTTTTTTGGGGGACAAGCCAGTCAATTTTCAAGTAGTTTATCCCCAACAAGAGACTGCAGTCCTAGCAGGATTGAGTCAGGATTCGGAGAAAAGGCACGGTACAACCCTTTTTTCGTCCCGCTCTCTCCAGAAACACGCATCTCACTCTAATCCCAAGCAACCTGTACCCGATTAGTTGTCCCCGAAGCGGAACTGCAGTGCCAAATGGGCTTAACCCTGCTAGGACCGCGTTCAGTCCAGTTTGGGAGACAAAATCACTAAAATTATCAAGCAGTTTGTCAAAATCACTAAAATTCTCAAGCAGTTTGTCCCGCACTGCAGTCCTAAAATGGGGTTAAGGCTCATGCACGCACGTTTATCGGGGGGGGGGGGGGGGGGGGGGGGGCATTACTTGAAATTAGAGTTGAATAGTTTCTGGCAGTGATGTGCTTTTACCTTGACGACGGTTACCGTGTCCACACATTACACCTCTTGCTTGTCTTAGGTGGGAATAGTATTCATACGTCGTACCTGGTAGGTTGGTTTTGGGTGAGGAAGGATAACCTACTAGCCTAGTCAGACAGCGCTGACTGACTGGGCCGTTCATGTACTCCTAAAAAAACATGATCTTCGTGAAACCAAGATCAAAACCTGTCAAGAAGAACAACATATCCTCCAATATAGCCGACCAGATCTTGCATGATATCACATTACATACATGATATTATATGATATCGCACAGCAAAACGAATATTTAGGAACAGAAGAACAAGATAAAAAGTAATAATGAACCCGTTCGTTGTCGTCGCCCCTCTGTTATCTGTCCCTCCTAGTCGTAGCTCAGGGCCGGGAGCACGCAGCAGGCACTCCTCCCCCCACCCACTACAGTCCAGCCTTTTCTTCCCTTGTAGACTATTAATAGCACCCCACTACAGATAGTAGTAGGCTATTCCTTCTAACCAACAACATACTTTGGAGGCGGCTTAGGACACAAAAAGTAGAATGGAAAGAGCGCATACATCTTGAGACGGAGGAGGAAGCAAGGAAAACAATAGAGGATTGTAGATGAAGCATAGCGGGCAGTAGACATAGAATGTAGCTAGACCTCAGCATGGCTTTCCTTCGCTTCCGTCGCTTTTCTTCTTTCGGGAATGTTAAGAGTGATCAACGTTGAAGCTCAATGCCATGCTGCACATTGTCGGACGGCCGGCATAGTCTGCGAGAATCGGCCTCACGACCCAGCCACCGACTGAGTACAGACTATCTTGTCTGCGAGAATCGAACTCGCAACCCAACCACCGGCTGAGTATATATAGGCTATTGAGTTCCTGCAGAAGTGGAACCGTTCTACGATAGAGGTTCACCCTATTTCTTCTGAGGCTCCTATGCCCCCCCCCCTCCCAAAGTATAAACATGGAGGAGTTTGATGCTCTGCACAGCAACGAGAAAACGATCGCTATCCTAGGAGATAGATGGTGGCCACAGGCGACCGAACAGAAAGGGGATAAGATCAGCAACAAGTTTCTGTGTAATACATGGAAACAACGTAATGAGCGCTCAATTGTTGGAGGTGTCTCTACTAAAAGAGTGGGAACGGCGCTCCGTCTCGAAAGGGAGGCGTGGTCAACGGTCAAAAGACTTAAGGCAAGCAACAAATGAGTACCCCGCCCCCCAAATCACAACGCGGAATTCAACGGGGACAAACATACGAATACGGCTGGTGGTACACGTATCTCGTACGTGTGTGTCCAGCAACGTAGAGAGCAAGTGGCACACTCATCCTTCAACAGGCGCCCCGCCCCGCATAAGGACCGCGTGGTGACTAAGAAACTGTTTTTTTCCCCCCTAAATGCGATGCTCCATCCTTCATTATCGTAGAACGCCCCGGCGGTTGGGTTCATGAGTTGGTACAGGGATGCGATCGTTCTATAGCGCTCTCGTTTTCTGTTAGCAACGGTAGTGAGGGTTCTGTGACATGATCTGATGATATAGTATCGGCCATACGTGATGGTACTGCTTTCAATGGGGCTGAAAGCCCGGTAGTTACCTGGGTTCAGGTGTTGGGGTCGTGTTTGTAGTACCTCGGAGCCATCATATCTCAGATGGAAAACCAAAGGGTTTTCCCAGCGAGGCACGAGCCTTGCCCTCGGTCTTCCCGTGCACGAAAGGAACAAAGCTGCTCTTCTTTTAGCTCTAAGCAAGCAACACGCGTGAGTAACAACGAGGACCTGCTTGTTAGGCGAAACCTATCGAGGGACACAAGAAGCGTCCCGACATTGAACGAAGAGGTTGTGAGATTGCCCGTAGTATCAAAAAGCCTGCAACACCCGAAGAATATTCTCTGACTCTGAAGTTTCCCTTCGTAAACAAAAGAACCAAAACCCTGAATTTCCCTGAGAGTATTCCTGGGGCTCTGAAGTTTCTCTCGGTAGGTAAGACAGATAGCACTACTAAGGCTTTCGCAAGGACGCCAGGAATGTTCCTGGGACAAATCTCCCTCAAAGACAAGATGACCCGTACAATTTGGTTATAGCAGGCTACAGAATACTGCTAAGGTTTGTCTACTTCTTTTGTTAGGATCACCGAGAGGAGAAAAGAGTAGACCAGCGTCCGAGGAAAGTTCCTTGGGCAAGTGTATATTCCGGTCTAGCGGGGTATTGGAAGGGAGAGCAGAGTCGGCTTGATACCTCGGATCAAGCCCCAATCGCATCACTCTCAAATTACTCCTTTTTCTTTCATCGTGAAGGGGAATGAAGCTAGAGCAAAGAAAAAAGCAAGGTTTATCACGGTCTTTTGGCGGGACGGCCACGGCGGTAACGGCGGGACGGGATGGGACGGGACGGTAAAACCGTCGTTAAAACGGTCCCGTCGTCCCGTCCCGCCGACAAATTCCCTGGCCGTCGTCACCTTCCGTCCCGTCCCGTCGAAATAACCCCTCCCGTCGTAAATTACCGTCGCGTCCCGCCGATAAAATATATGCTGTTGGAAATTGCCGTCCCGTCCCATTGTGACACCGTAGATTTACCGTCCCGCCGATGAAATCTTTCCCGTTGGAATTTACCGTCCCGTCCCGTCGTGACGCCGTAAATTTACTGCCCCGTCCCGTCATCAAAAACTGCACTGTTGTCACATACAGTCCCCTCCAGCCGACACGACTTGCTTCTTCCAGTCTAAGATATACTCACTCTAGACTCGTGGCCGTCTGTTCCCGTCCATTCCCGCCACCAATTAACGAAATTAGTCACGAAGTTTCGAGCTGCACAAACATGAAGTTTGATTTACTTTTTTTTTTTAATAGCAAAAGCTGTGCTGGTGTTCAGGTATACACCAGGTATATATTTGACTGAAAGTGCAAATTACGAAGTACGATTATTAGAAAAAATGGTATTACGGGGGTCCATAGTTAATAGAACCCATGGTGTACATAAAAAACTATATATTTAACTATTTTTACTAACAGAATTTGGTCCCATTAAGTATGGTCCCCCGTAATACCAAGTATGTGGTGCCTGAATTTTTTTTTTTTTTCATTTTTTTCGTTAATCTTCGTACTTCATGTATCCACGCGCAACACCTGCCACAGCCACCAGCTGGCCCACCCCACACGAACAGTACTGGTGTGGCCCGAAAAGATGTCACGAGACATGTCATCAAGCGGGACGCAAAACGTGCGCTGTCAAGGATGTAGGGCCGAGTGTTCCACATTAAAGCATAGCAGTTTGGTGTCGGTCAAAGCATGCCAAGACGAAGTTGCTGTCTGTCAAGGGGTGAAAGTGCTGTCTCCTGACGTCTTTGGTGCGACCGGCACGGACGCCATGGAGGCCCATCTCGCGCGCGGGGTTGATCGACCAGCAGCGGTACTAACATCACCACCGCCGCCGCCGCCACCACCTCCACCACCTACCACCTCCACCTCCACCTCCACAACCACCAGCAACACAGCTCAAGCACAACCATCAGAAAAGCTATCATCAGCTGGCTGGCACCGCAACAGTGCTCGGGGCGGGGCTGGGAAGGAATCACAACAAGACGTCGCCCGTGTGGCAAGACTTGTCGGAGTTTTGAGCCGCCGGCCGAGAAGAAAAACGTCAAGTGCACGGTGGTCGTAAAAGTTACCTGCCTAGGGGCGGCTCCCTGCGCGCAACCAGCAGTGCGGGGAATTCTTCACCACGTACAACCGCGCCGACCTTGCAGCGGGAAAGCGCAGACAAACATTTACCGTCCCGTCCCGCCGAGGAAAAACATATTTTCCGTCCCGTCCCGTCGTGAAAATCTGTCCCGTTGACTTTTACCGCCCCGTCCGGTCGAGAAATTATGCGCCCGCTGTCCCGTCCCGTCCCGCCCCGCCAACCTTTTATGTCCTCATTTTACCCTCCGGTTTTCTTTTTTTCCCCCCGAGCCAAAGAAGTCAAAACTATCCCGTCCCGTCCCGTCACGATTCTCAGCCACCGTGATAAGCCTTCGAAATAAGTCTCCTAAACAAGAGAAGCTGCCTTCCGAGCCAGTTCCTGTATTCCACCTCCCTTACCCCTTTTCTCGGGATCTACTACACATCATCGCGTCGACTGCAGGACACAAACCTGCGATCAAAATCACAATGGGTTTCGAATCCACTGTTCAGAGGGGGTGAAAGTGCTTGGAAGCATTACCCTGGGCTGGGTAATCGATCGGTAGTTTACCCCTATACTGTAGCTCAGCAGGTAACGACAAGGGTTCGAATCTCACTACAAAATGTTTCTTAAATAGAAAAGGCTTGCGCGTACGTCCCTGAAAACATATCTCCCTGACTCCTCAGGTGCATGAAACGAGGCGGGTAGGTCATCGTACGGCAGCACACGGCACCGACGCCCCCCACCATTATAATCCCGCCGTTCAGAGGGGAGGGGAGCGTTACTACAAGGATCACCCTGGGATGGGGCTAATCGATCGTTCTTTTACCCCTACAGCTCAGCAGATAACACCTCTGCAACAGACTCAATAAGCAGGCAACTAGGAATAGACACAAACAAGGATGTCACAAGTCAAACGGTGCTTCCTTGGTAAGCATCCTCAATGAATATCCGTTCTGGTGTTCCAACATATTAACCAATATATACACAGGGAAAACACTCTAACCCCAACCCGGACGAGACCCTTACCGGACCGCATCTTTCCGAAAATCGTACGGGTACCGTTATCGGAAGGATCTCTCTCGACTAGCATATTTCCCCGAAAACACACCACCCTGTTCGGTGTTTTGGTAACCTTCCCGCTATGAAAAAGATCGAGGCCTCAAAAGCGATCGCACGAACCCAGTGCGAACTCAACGCTCTCTGCTGTAAACACCAAGGTTCTTCCTTCTAAGACCCTTTTTTATCGGGGAGATTTTTGTCCAGACATTTTCCAAGTTTGGAAATAATTTGAAATATGCCTCAAGATACGGAGGCGTCCTGTCACAATTCGTGAAATTCTTCAAAAGCGAAAAATTCAGGGAAGTCGGATTTCACATATTAGAGACAAAAATATCAGGAAAATCTGGAAGATAAAAAAAATTGCGAGAGAAATATGGAAATTATGGGGAAAAAAAGCTCTCCGAAACATATTACGTCAAAAATAGAAATACGAAAGTTTGCGAGAATCGAACTCACGACTCAACCTCGGTGATTACAATGCACTGCCCACCAGCCTACTTTTTGCCAACGCGGACTGCGTAGCATAGACCAGTATAGGTTCCCCCTTTCAACCATACACTTCGTTTGGGCTGTTCTATCTCGATGCAGTGCACGATTTGACGCGAGTCAACGAGGGAGGAAAATACTGAACGTATGCTCTCGCGATAAAAACGCAGAGCACGTACCATTGTGGCGAGGGGGGAGGAGAGCATGATATGTGGCCCCGGATCTGAGTCAGAGGGAGAGAGAAAATAAGCGCCAAGATAATAAAAAAAGGAAGGAAACAAACAAAAAAAAAGAAGAAGAAAAAAATGTGTTGTCATGGTCCTTGCTGTAAGACATAGCAGATGCTCGTAGTCGCGCAAATGTCTGATGCATTTTGTTTGGCTGACTGGTGTGATTCATGTAGCTACAAATTGTCCTACGGGAATATATGGTGGGTTTTATGTTTTCCCGAATGGGTTGCATAAAAATATTTTTGGATGATTTTCCAGGGCCACGGGGAAGAGGGATGACAGGCCCCTTGACGACACCACCAACAACTACAACGTACGCTACCAGTGTTTTCTACAACTACAACGCACTCGACCAGTACATGTGTGCTCTGCTACAACTTTAATTGAGACTTCGCAACACCATCTCTTCTTTTGCTCCCACGCCTCATGGCAAGGTCGAGCGGTGCACCACCCGGCGCATGAGTTGTCCCCTCACCTGCATAGGTAGCGCCGTTTTGCGTCAGCCGAACATTGCCGGCACTACAGAGACCAAACTGACACTACTACGCACACTCCCACGCTATAGTCATTCTCATCTTGTGCCAGAGTACTGTAGTTCACGGGCACAATAAAGACCTACCGGCACAATGGACGGACCACTACTTCAGTCTGGGTCGTCCGACGCTTGCCACAAAAGTGGGTGACCTCATTTTCGCCAAAGACATTTTAGACTGACTACGGGTCAACGTGCCCAACTGGGCTAAATTGACACACGACACGAAATTGGAACGTGGAAGTGTGGTGAGCTTAAGCTTTATTTTTACCAATCCGCCGGAGGAAAAAAAAAAAAATGACTAACAAAACTCCTTAAGGGCGCTGTGACAACACTATTACCCAAAAAGGCATACGGTGCCTTAGTTATTTTTGTTGCACTATAATAATAAATTCGTGCTATTACGGGGGCCATAGTTGATAGGACCTACGGTACACACAAAAACCTGTATGTTAACATATTTTTACTATTACGGGGGACCATAGTTAACAGGACCAAATATTGTTAGTAAAAATTTATAAATATATAGGTTTTTATGTATTCCTTAGGTCCTATTAACTATGGACCCCCGTAATAACAATATCTGGTCCTATTTACCATGGACCCCCGTGACACGATGAAATCGTTTTCTGAATGACGGGGCTTCCCGAAATCGTCGGAATCCAATTCCTTCCGTTGCTAGTATTTTTCGTTGTTGTTGTTGTTGTTGTTGCTGTTGTTGTTGTTTTTGTTGTTGTTTTTGTTGTTGTTGTTGTTGTTGTTGGTGTTGGTGGTGGTGGTGTTTTTTTTTTCAATCACTTTTACTTTCCATCCTAACTCGTGGGAGGTTTTTCCCTCAGCGATCTTCTGGACAAAAGCCGTGGTCACAGGTGTCGTCCCTTCTCCCCTCCCCGGTACGTGCCTTTTATTTTTTCGTCGCGCATGGGGCTCAGCATTCCCAATCCTCTTCGGCTTTCGTCGATTTTCATCGAATATGTTGCTTACGCACGCTCTCGAGCTTTGCGCCAATCAACTTTCATGCAAAAAATAGTCCTTACGAGCATGCACTCGGTGAGACTTGAACCCACGAAATTAATCTTAGTGGGCACGCGGACCACCTGATAATGCCTAATATTAGGCTATATGAGATGGCTTCATCGAGTATAGCACTTGCAGTTTCCCTCCAACATAAGTTATAATGCCATGGGTCAGGTACAGAGCTCCTCAAGGTCACATGTCAGGAGCAAAAATATACATGTATAGGTGCTGCCCCTACAAGGCAATTGAAGACTTCAACCGTAGCATGCGTCAACACCTACACAGCTCGGACAGATGATCTGCAGTAGACCTTTGAAGGCAAATAGATACAGATCGTTTTTGTTTTTGTTTTTATCTTCACTAAAACATTTCCAGCTTAACTCGTACCAGTAGGAGGATTTACCCTCAGCGGTCTTCTTCCGGACGAGCCGTGGTCACAGGTAGAGGTGCTGTTCCTTCTGCCCCCGCTGAGGAATAGAGCATACTATACTGGTAGCTAAAATTAAATGTTGTGGGGAATGGGAATTCGGAAACGACGGGCAGAGAGGTGTATGAGGGATACCACTGATTTAAGGAAGGATATTCGGTTTATATAGGAACGGCATGTACAATATTTTGTCAGAAGGCAAGCATAATAATAATAACAACAACAATAATAATAATAATAATAATAATAATAATAATAATAATAATAATAATAATACTAATAATAATAATAATAATAATAATAATAATAATAATAATAATAACAATTTTATCGCGCATAGGGTTCATTCAGCATTCCCACAGCTCGTCGATTTTCGTCGAGTGTTGCTAACGCACGCTCTCGCGCTTTCCGCTGACCAACTTTTATGCAAGAAAACGTCTACTCCCGATATTTGCATGATCCATAGCAGCTCATTTCGCGGGGTAGGACACGTACTGTATTCAGGTCTTCAGGTCCAGCATAACCCCTTACAGCGGCAGCTGAGGAACTGTAGATGATCTAGCTAGATCATGGTCTGTCTGATCTGTGTGTCCCTGGACAGGTCCGCCTATCAAGTCGGTACTCGTTGGTACTCACGTGTGTTGCTTGCTTGGAGAGAGAAGAAATAGCAGTTTCATTCCTTTCGCGCACGCGGAGACTGATACCAAGCTCGTGCGTCTCTGGAAAACCCCTGGTTTTCCACCAAAGATACGCTTTCCAAGTACCACAAATAGGTTCCCAGTGCCTGAACCCAGGTAACTACCGGGCTTTCAACCTCATACAAAGCAGTATCATAACATGATCTAGATAGATCGTGATCTGTCTGATCTTTGTGTCCTTGAGGGCAGCCCCAGTGCTATGTTGCTGTACAACATTGGCATGCTCTTAATTTCTTCCATTCTAAAAAAAACACCAGCACAGTATGCTTTTTTGGGCGAGCCAGGCGCAAGAGAGAAAAAAAACGAAAAAAAGAAAGAGAAAACGGAGGCGCACTCGCCACCGTGCCGAAATTTTTAAGACAAAAACTACGGAGCGGGTCGGGATTTTTTGCCAGAAATGAAACAAGACACGTTTTTTTTTTTTTTCTTCAGTTTTGCTTTACTTGATTTTAGTAGCCCCCCCTTCCTTATGTGGGACTAAAAAAAAAAAAAATGGGGGTGTCGATTTTTTGTTTTTTTGTGTACCCTTGGGCGAAGTGACGAGCAGAACGAAATTTGGGCCCGCCCCTCCGTAGGTTGTTCGCAGGGAGAATCAGGTTCGTGTGGGCTTCCTGTCGTCTGTTTCCTACGTGCTGCATACAGTCGCTGCTTCGTGCGGCCGATGGTGTTGTAGCCGCTGCTACGATAGGAGTATACACCCCCCAAATTTGTCTGAGGCTCTCCTCATTTGACCTTAAGGAGCTCTCTACATCGCAACCAAATGCCCAATTTCAAGAAAAGCCAAAGGCGCAACCAGGCGAGCAACCAACCCCAAAGCCTAGGTATATGTATATACATACCTGGAATGTATATATATATACTTAGTCTATTGTCATGTTGTGAGGTATGCAGTGGCATTTCCGACGAATATTGGGGTGGAGGAGATCGGGCAGCCAAAAAAATATTCTTGGCCAAAATATGCCACCTCTATGGTGGCCCGGCGCTGTAAGTTGACCAACAGCCAGTAAAAACCAATGGCCAAAATATACCCCACCTCTATGGTGGCCCGGTGCTGTAAGTTAACCAACAGCCAGAAAAAAAAAAATGGCCAAGATATGCCACCTCTATGGTGCCCGGTGCTGTAGGTTAACCAACATTTTTTTTTTTTAGTAAATACCGGACAAATTTCTCGCGATCTCCCACCTCAAGGCACGTAGAAGACAAATCTCTATCTATTCCGGCCTGCATGATCTGTAGTTGATGCAGCTACCCGTACCATTACCATAATCGGCAGGATCTACAGCATATGTTTCTTTGGTTAGATCTGTACTACTATTAATATTTAGTACGTACGCATGAAGATTCCGCACAACGGCAGGTGAGGAACTATATATGATCTATCTGTAGACAGATCAGATAGATCAGATAGATCAGATAGATCAGATAGATCGTGATCTGTCCGTCCAAGGTGTGCAAGGCTCCCCTCTGACTGCTGAAGCCTCGAAGGAGTCAAGCTGGGCCGTGTGGTCCGCTCTGTATACTCTTACTTACTCTCCTTTTCTGCCCGCCCCCCCTCCCCCCCTGTTTTTTTTATGCGGGTGCTGTGTGTTCGCCTCCTTTTTTTTATCATTTTTCGACAGCCTCAAACCCTCCAACCTACATCGCGCACTTCCCCCCCCACCTTAAATTATATAACTGGTATATTTTTATATTGGGTTGGGGTCGGTTGGCGACGACGCTGTAAAACACGCCTCTCACTGCGTGAGCTAGACAGCGAGGGTACCGTTTTTTTTTTTTTTTTTTTGCGGTTACCACGACTGGCGGTCAAGTGAGGTCATTTTTGTCCGGGGAGAACCTCTACTCCGCACAAGGGGGATGCTCGTATCACGTAGAGTGTATATGGTGAGGCACCCACGAGGCAGTTACATAGTAACCCCATTGCTGTCTCTAGAAGTGGCCACACCAGACATTAAATCACCTCATTGATGCTGTTATCCATACGCAAGAAAATCCGCCTCTGAAGCGGTTCTTAGTAGGATGCAGCTCACCCTTCATGCGACTCGCCCAACACCTCACGGCGCTTCGCGCTTGGTGCAAGCAATGTCCTGCCTGGTCGGTGAAAACCCGACCCTCTCCCTCCCGGCACTGTAGGGATGCGAGGGTCTATGGTCATACGACTACGGCCATGCATAACAATGAGTACCCCCCCCCCCCCCCCCCCCCCCCCCCCCCTCTCACCCGATGCTCGCTTCCCCCCTGCGTACATCGCCCAGAACGCATGCGGGTGCATCTGCAATTCTCTGAGGGTCCTCCTTCTGTTCCTATATAAAAATAACCGTTTATATACGGCTTTTCAATAAATAGTTCATTATATTTAGGTACAGAGCGGTACGAGTTTCCCCCAGACACTCGTAGATTAAAAAAAAAAAAAACACTTTACCCTCTCGGGGACTTCAGAGTGGAAACTTGACAAAATTTCGTGACGATTATACAGCAGCGAAGTGGCCATAACTGCCTGATTAGGGGATGAATGATACAATGGTTGGTGTCTTGAGTTACGATGGTTGAATGCAAGGAGGGTCGTACGGCGGCACGGGCGCGGCGTTGCCCTATGCTGCTGTACTGTTGTACCCTACATACTGCTGCTGGGCGCTCAATAGTGCTGCCCCGTAGATGGTTTGAGGATGAGACCAACACCGCTCTTGTTAATAATTTTGCCCTCCGACTATATATCGTGCATGGTCCACACATTCCAACTTAAAATCGAATATCTTCTAACACCGCAGCAGCAGCAGCAGCAGCAGCCCCTTTTTTTTATCGCTGTGGGCCAACAGACGTCTCGCTCTCCCCCCCTTCCTAAAAGGGCTCCTTCTTACGACTTCTTCCCTTGGTAAACCCTACTCTTTGTCAACGTCTTAACCCCACGTCTGGCTTCGGTTGCAATCCCATGTCCTGATATTTGTTGTTCAAAAACGCACAACGTCGGGCAGTCCCTCAGCTGAGAAAGGTCCCATCAGCGAGAAAAACAACTATCATCGATGTGGTCGAAAAGTGCCCCACGAGTAAACCCCTACTTTGTCGTAGAATGCGTCACGGGTTCCGTTTTCTACTCCGTCTGTTGTTCAGTAGAACCCACCACTTACTCGAGATTATGTCTGGTTGGCTTGGGGTCAGGCTTAGGGTTGCTCTGATTGTCTTAGGTTCAGGGTTAAGGTTGCTCTGATTGGCTTAGAGTCAGGGTTAAGGTTGCTCTGATCGGCTTAGAGTCAGGGTTAGAGTTGCTCTGATTGGCCCAGGGTCAGGGTTAGAGTTGCTCGGATTGGCCCAGGGTCAGGGTTATAGAGTTGCTCTGATTGGGTTAGGTTCAGGGGTAGGGTTGCTCTGATTGGCTCAGGGTCAAGGTTATAGGGTTGCTCTGATTGGCTTAGGTTCAAGGTCGGAGTTGGTTTGATTGGCTCATGGTCAGGGTTATAGGGTTGCTCTGATTGACTCAGGGTCAGGGTTATAGGGTTGCTCTGATTGGCTTAGGTTCAGGGTGAGAGTTGTTCTGATTGACTCAGGGTCAGGGTTATAGGGTTGCTCTGATTGGCTTAGGTTCAGAGGTAGGGTTAGGGTTATAGTCCTATTTCGTCTCGTACACGGTGTGTGTAGACTATTTTCCCGAATACCTGGTGAGTGGTATGCAACCCTCCTGTCGTTCGTGCCTATATACCACTTCGATCGAGCTATTCGATCGAGCTATTTTTCGGTGCCCCCACCGTTTAACCCTCACGAAAATGGTTTCTTCAGAATAATTGTTCATGCCGGTACCCATATGGCCTTCCCCCTATACCACCCTCGGCCACATGCTCCCAACGACTACGGCCATGAATGTATGATATCGAGTACACTCCCCCCACACCACACCACACCATAAACTAATAAGATAATTCGAAGCTGCCATCCAAGCGGTTTTTGGGTACATATTAATTATGACGCAACCCACCCTTCGCGCGATTCGCCGAAACACCTCACGGCGCCTCGCGCTTTTGGCGCAAGCAGAAAAATGTCTGCCTGCCTGGCCGATGAAAACCCGACGTGCTCCGTCCCGGCTCTGTCGGGATGCGAGGGTCTATGGGCATACGAATACGGCTATGCATGATAATGAGCGAGGAAGCCCCCACCCCGGGGCGTGGCACGGCGCACCGGTAGGTTTTACGACCGCTCCAGGTCTGTGACCATGATTTTGACTGCCTCGTCATGTACCGACCTCATTCAGCTTTCCCGCGCTTTTTTTTTCGTTTTCCTTTTCGTTTGTGGCGTACAGTAGTAGAACCAGACACCTAACATGGCACGGCGCACCGGTAGGTTTTACGACCGCTCCAGGTCTGTGACCATGATTTTGACTGCCTCGTCATGTACCGACCTCATTCAGCGTTCCCGGGCTTTTTTCATTTTCCTTTTCGTTTGTGGCGTACAGTAGTAGAACCAGACACCTAACATGGCACGGCGCACCGGTAGGTTTTACGACCGCTCCAGGTCTGTGACCATGTTTTTGACTGCCTCGTCATGTACCGACCTCATTCAGCGTTCCCGCGCTTTTTTTGTTTTCCTTTTCGTTTGTGGCGTACAGTAGTAATACCAGACACCTAACAAGAAACAGGAATCCTGGTCCAGACGACAGTAGATTTCTTATTTGAGAACGGGCGCGTTGTACGTTAATTAACTTCAGTAACTAATGACACCTCATTATTTTTTTTTTCCCGAAAGAGCTCACAGCCTTCGTTTCTTTTTGCTCGTTTTCTTACTACTTTTACTGTACAAGTCCTGTACTGCTTGTGGGCTTTCGTACACGTTGCATTTTACCTGATATTATTTTACTCCCCCCCCCCCCCCCCCCCCCCCCCCCCCCCCAACCGCGCGCGCGCCTGGTGCAAAAGCAATGTCTGCCTAGTCGGTGAAAACCCGACATGCTTCGTCCCGGCATTGTAGGGACGCGAGAGTCTATGGTCATACGACTAAGGCCATGCATTAGATCGAGTACATCTCTCCTGTCGAGCACCCCCCCCCCCCCCCCCCCCCCCGCTCTGCCTGGTCGGTGAAAACCCGACATGCTCCGTCCCGGCATTGTAGGGATGCGAGGGTCTATGGTCATGCGACTACCGCCATGCATGAGATCGAGTACATCTCTCCTATCGAGTACACACCCCCCCCCCCCCCCCCGCCCCCGTGCATGCGATGCCTGCCTGGTCGGTGAAAACCCGATGCGCTCCGTCCCGGCATTGTTGGGATGCGAGGGTATATGGTCATACGACTACGGCCATGCATGATGATGAGTACCCCTCCCACCCCCTATTCTAAACACGCCTCTTTTAATCGCCGGAGAATAATGTGGCCGCTAATATTTTTGAGGAACAATGCTGACTCCCGCAACATTTTTGTCTGGTGCTGGATCTGGAAGGCGGGGGAGATGATACATATACATATATTATACGAAACATGTGTGGGGTGTGTCCCATGCAAACTCACCTCCATAAAAACTCTGAGCCTCTCTCGCTTTACAAATGTGTTACCAGTACTTACTTACTCAACACGTGACTGCATGAAAATGTATCTAATAGATGTCATGGCATCATATGCCACAGGTATTGCTATTACGGGGGGCCATATTAAATAAGACCTACGGTACACACGAAAACCTATATATTTTTCTATTTTTACTAACAATAATATATTACGGGGGACCATAGTAAATAGACCAATATTGTTAGTAAAAATAGGTAGATAGATAGGTTTTTATGTATTCCATAGGTCATATTAACTATAGACCCCCGTGATATATAGATGTACTAAATAAGCACTTAGTTGTGGCATGCTTGACACGTGTGCTCGTGTGTGTGTTTATTTTCAACACGGTGATCCTTGTTGTATGGCATACTATACTGAGATGTACCGCACGTCTGTCTGTATGATTGATGGATGTATTCGTCCAGCATTGTTGTTGCGTGGCAGACACATGTACACTGTGTAGACCGCCGCACGGCTACCGGAAAGATACCCACGAGAGCATGCATGCATGCATGCGGAAAGCGCGAGGCTCGGGCAAGATTCGTACAAGAAATAAATGCTCTCTGTGTCGTCCTTTTCTCTTGTCTGTACGCCATGTTGTGGCGTACTACAGCAGTACGTTGTGGTACTTGATATACTCGTACGAGTACCTGCACCTCTACCTCCTGATTATATACTGGAGTTACCCGCGCTTCTTTTTTTGCTCGTTGTGACTTTTCTGCAGCGAAATACCGGCAGTATTTACGGCTGCTGTGGTGGTGTGCAGTGTGCAGCGTTGTCTACTCTGCTTACAGCACAATAATAACAACGTGTTATCTCTCTGTGACGTAGTTTTGTGACCACATATTATTGTAACTCTCTAGAATTAATTGAAGAATCGGCACGGACTTTGGTTGTGCTGGATATCGGACGGGTAGAAAGAAGGGTGAACTATCATCAGTAGTAGTGACCACACACACCCCGCTGGTCTTCTGCATCGTTTTTTTGCCTCCACGAAGAAGATGGTTCCACATTCATTCATCTGATTCAGCAGAGAGGGGCGCGATAAATCCGCCGGAAAGACCCCCCGCGCGACCGTATTGATGAGTACCCCCGCCGGAGCGTACGGAGTATAGTGGCCGGTAATATATTACAGCGTAGTACCGGAAGCTCGTACGAGTCTCTGCGTGACGTACGTAGGCACAGGAGGCAAAAGGCGAAGAAGTATGCTATTATTACGAGTACGTACTCACTGCTGTGTAACTGCTCCGTCCTGTTGTTTTGTGTGTGTGTGTGTGTTCTTCACATTAAACCGTTCTTCTACTCGTCGACATCCAGCAAGCCCAGTGTCCGTGCTGATTCTTCACCCTAGAAAGATACGAGCTCTGTGGTCACAGACTACGACACAGAGATAACACACCGTAATGCATTAATAGCCTACGTTGTACACCTTATACACACCACGTTATTATACTACTGTAGTGTCTGTATAATATACGTACTACTACTGTACAGTTGTACATACATGCTCCCGTGTATACGTACCACATATATATGCTATTCTGCTGGTATGATACCCTCTCCGCTCTCCGCTTATTACGAGCGAGCTGCTGCTCCTCCTCCTGCTGCTTGCTGTATACGTGTACGTACATCTTGGCCTACGTACGAGTACGAGCATGATAGGTAGGACGTATGAACAACACATGATGCGAAAATATCACCACGACGTGGATACTCGCGTTTTTCGTATGAATAACTTCATAATAAATACAATGTACATTATTACATGAATGATGAAATTCATGGCGATCAATGCGACGTCTTGACCTCCCGGCACACAATTAGGTCCTTTTGTTTGTTTAGACACGGCGAAGCGAGGGAAGCAATGGATCGGGGCACATAGTTCATCCTGGTAACGCTATCGGTCTGTTCCGTCGTTGCTGCAATGCATGGTGCTCGTTATAGTTGTGTATATGTACAGCAGTATGTATGTATACAAAGAAAGCTGACGATGCATGATTCGAGGCGTGCGTGTATCTTGCCGGCGTCCAGCTCTCACTCAACGGTCGTCGGTCGTAATTTTAAGGTAAGCGGAATATTCGAGATTGCTGATTGGCCGAGAGGACTGTTGACTGGTCAGAGAGCTGTTGATTGGTCAATAATACTGTTGAGCGGCGAATAATTGGCCACAAGGACCTGGCACCCAGGTTGCCCCATGGATACGATAAGGAAGAGATTCCGTATGTCATGCACTGTTTTAGATAAAAGATTGGAGGATCTTCCTTTGAAGATCCTAGATCCTAAAATACATTCGGCAAAAATATCGCCCAGGTCCTGAATTTCGCGGTTCTGTTCGATATAAAATTGCTATGCTGATATTTTTTCGTAGTGGCATACGAATATCGTATGATTTCCAGTCATCAAGATATAGTGACATGGATTTTCATTACTATTTTGAGGATATTTTTCGTGTGCGAGTACCATATGATTCCATCATGGACAGAAATATAAGGATCATTTGATCATTAATATTGAATGCGTAACGGTCATTATATTCCCGTTGATTGTAAAACATGTGATACGTGATATGTCTCGCGTGTCTCGTCATATATTATGTGGATTCGCGAATTCCTGGCCTTGAAAAAGAGAGAAAAAAAAAGTTCAATTTGAAAAAAGTTCTGCCTACTGCTGCTCCTGCTGCTGCTGCCGCCGTACACACTACTGCTGCTACTACTGCTGTGTATTACACACACTGCCCTACCTGCCAGCTGCTGCACCACCCACCAACCAACCAGCTGGCCGTGTTATCAAATCGCGAGACTGCGGGGAGGGCGCGGGGTGAGTAAACCGGGACGGCCTCGGAGCGCTCAATCGTAGGGCTGGAGGCAGAGAGAGGTGTGTGTGGAATGAAACAGAGAGAGAGAGAAGAACAGCTAGGTCGGGCCTGCATCAATCAATTCACCTCTCTCGCTTTTTCGCGGAGTTCCAGTCGCACAAGCAGCAGCAGCAGTACGTAAAAAATTGAAGCGAGAGCAACGATATGGGCGGTGGTGGTGTGGGAATTTGTCGTGTTTTTTTCGTGGGATGCTTCTCGTAGATTTTCTCCCGTGAGACCCCTCTCCTCGTCCTATCGCCAGGGAGGGTTTGGTTGGTGCGCGTGGGGATGATACCGTGGGGTTGTGGTGTGTGTGCTTCCGTCGTTTTCTTTTTGTCGAGCAGACGAAAATAACTTTTCTCGTCTTCTTGATATGGTATCATGGTGGTATACTACTGGTGATACACAACAAACAACAACCAGGCAAAGCAGATGGCGATGGCAGGGATGGGGCAACCCCAACCAGCAGCAAAGTGGGTAAATTATTTATTCACGTATATGTACGTACCAGCATGCATGATGATACACCATCATCTTCTTCTTCTTCTTCTTTTCCCATCCATTTAGTTTTCAATTCACAGTTTTTTTTTTTTTTGCGCGTCCAGGGATCGGGATCCGCCCACTTCTCTCCCTCGCCCATTGATTGTATCGAGAACCTCTCACGCTTTTGGTCCGTACGCTGCAGGGGCCAGCCAGCTAGCTGTGACGGAAGGAGAGAAAGGGTAGAAAGGGAGGTGTATCGATCGGCCGCTGGTGGAGATGTCGGGCTGTACTCCAGATTATCTCAACCTTGGCATGCAAGCCGGCGAAGAGGTGTGTGTGTGGTGCATACGTTTGTTCCGTTTTTTAGTTGCTCTAGAATTTTTGTTTCACCGGTGGTGTTGTTGACGATGACGAACTGCGACCGATATGTCCGGAAATGTAAGATACGTTGTGATATAAATATTATGACAAAACGTGCTTACTTTTATGGACAAAATTATTCCAACGTGGTACGTGGTACGTACGTACACGAGAGTAGGGTAGGGATGTTTGTTTCTTTTTGGTGCTCTTCTTGTTGACTCGCATTGGGCAGAGGAGGACCGATACTCGAACCCCAACCACCAAGCAACTTCTATCGTTTGTTCGGGAAGGTGCCTATAAGCTCTGGCAAGGCAATAAAGTAAAGAGCTCGCCCCGGTAGCGCCACCATTGCGGAGGAGCTGCAGCAGATCAGATATCTGATGCTTCTTGGTCATCATCGAGTGATTGTGTGATCGCTGTTTGTTTTGCCTCTGATTCTCTCAACGAGTTGAAAACATTGCAGTTGGAACGAAGAAAAAAATGTTACCACGCCCCGCCCTCCCCCCCACGTCACATACATACCAGATACTGACGTAGGGGGATACGGCCGAGCATCGGCAGGCACACGTACCATAAGCCCCAGCAGATAGATGCCTAACAGGTCGTCCCCATCAGGTTGGTTCGCGCGTTCAGCGCCTATCCTGTGTACTACCACGTAGCACATCGGAAACTCCACAAACGGCTCCATATATCTCTATCCGGCCATACACCACCATCATCGTACACCACACACACAAACTCCAATGCAATTCCCTGTTGCCATGTTGAATGTACAAAAAACAGAAAAGTGAGAGGCTAAAAAGTTTGTTTTTTATTGGATAGATGTGCCTTTGTTTGAAGATACCGGGTATACATTTGTTTTCGTTTCCCGGTCATCACGTCCATATCGTCGGCGTTTAAAATTGTGTGCGTGGATGTACGTTGTTTCAAAATCCATTTTCAGGCGCGCTGTCTGCTGTGATGCTGTGATGCATGCGTGCGAGAGCAGAGAGGAGGGTGCGGTACTAGCTGTAATAGTAGGGTTTGTGTGGTTTGGTTGTCTCTCAGCTCCACGAGGCCTCCTCTCAGGTCCTATGTATGGCAGAGGTAGGTGTGGAACCAATACATTGTAACATTGCTGTCTATTCGGAGCCGCCTTATATACAAGCACCTCAGATTTCGTACTATTTCGGGGGGCCATATTAAATAGGACCTACGATGCGCTCAAAAACCTATATATTTACCTATTATTAATTACAATGTTTGGTCCTATTTACTTTGGTCCCCCTTAAATAGCTCTGGTACGAATACTATCGTATCTTTTTGTTACTTGATTTTACTACGACGTACATTCTGATGTCCAAATGTAACATGCTCGTACCTGGTACGTGCTGGTCCGAAGCCCCCCCCCCCCTGTCCACAGCGAACAACGAAAGGGAAGAGTGAGGTTGTGTTGCGGTATGGATGAGGCCTCTGTCCTCTGAGCTGCCGCAGCAGCAGGCGTCGAACCATCCTATTGGTATCACACTGCCGTGGACCCGCCCGAGAGACGGCTGCCGACGGTTTCCCGGCACGTGTCATGCACAACTTCAGCAGTACTCGTATTTTATAAATTTTGAAATACATCAGCTGTGAGTTACTCGTATAGTACGTCCGTACAGCGGTACTGGTATCATACAGCGGCGACTCATGTCCGAATTGAGCACAACGAACAAAAAAATCGATTGCCAGCCTTATGATTCATTCCTGGTTCCGCTTGGCTCATCTGTTGCTGCGGGGCGATCGAAAGTCGAAAGGAGTCCCTTTTTTTCGGCTCCAGCGCGGTAGGAACTCGCGTTCGATTGCGCGTCACGGCAAGCCCCTGCTGCTGCTGCTTTAAGTTTCAAAGCCGTTTGCTCCACAACCAAGCTAGAGTAGAGGCTCCTGTCCTGCTGCCAAAACCGACGGACTTGTTTTATTACGGAAAGCTCTCTCTGTCTCATCATGACACGTACACATCTGCTTTTTTTCCAAAACCACCTTCTTCTGCGCGAACCCTTTCCGTTGGTTGTACGTAAAGCCATCCATCGAGCCTCGACGCTCTGTCTACGAGTACCACTGCGTCCCGAAATGTAGTCACTGTTTGTTTTAAAAATTAGTGTAAAATAGGTTCTTATAAAATGGGACATAGTGGTACTTTTTACTGCTATTACGGGGGACCATAGTAAATAGGACCAACTATTGTTGGTCAAAATAGCGAAATATATAGGTTTTTGTGTGTACGTTGGTTCTATTTAATATGGTCCCCCGTAATAGGGGGGCGCGATCCACTCCAATCCGTACGGTGCTGCTGTGTGACAGGTATTGCGTGGTGTCTATCGAACGCCATCCAGCACGCACCAAGCACGTCCAGCGTACTTATGTACGCACGCACTGTTATTGTTGGCTCTTCTCTCCCTCTTGCCGCTAGTTTCGTGTACCATACACCATACGCGCTGGTCCGGTTGGAGAGTCAGCGCAAGTTTCGTACCTCTCCTATTTTGTCATACGCACCTTATGTATATATATCGTTGCATACATGATCAGACAGATCGTACGTACGTATGATAATATATGATGATGAAAAATATGGAAGGATTTGAGATGGGAGCACATGTGATGTGACGAAGGTGTCATATTATACGGCAACAAATACTGCTGCGACGACTCCGCCCCTTCCTCAACCCGTTGGAATGATCACAAACGTATATACACACCGGGTACGTACATGCTCTGCTATTTTTTTAATGTACTATTAATATTAATACCTGATGCACCGGTTTTGTGCTTGCTTGAGGCCGGCATGGCACGGAATGCCCGATTTACCTGTGAGTTCTCCTCTTATGTACTGCTTGTATCATCCGTCGTACCACAGGGTAGATCAAAATGTCGATTTCGCAGGTGCAACTTTGATTGTGCTTGCTCCGTGTATCAGAGCAGCCCCCTGCATGAGGGTGTCGTCCACCACCAGTCAGACAAAGACAGCACAAGCCAGTGTCAGTGCTGATGTTGTACAGCAGTAAGCACTTACCCTTCCTTCCTTCGGAACTCCCACTGTGAGGACTGCTGTTAATGCTATTTTTAATATTAATGATAGGCACTCGGAATTTGAGTCAGATTTTGGCTCCTGTTCTCTAATATTAGTATTATAACAGCAGTAGTATTAACAGTCAGTAGTACGTCGTACCAAAATCGTCACCAACAGGACGATATGACGATTTCACAACACAGTCAGTAGTACGTACGAAAAATGATTTGTACGAATGAATATGATCCACATCTGCATTTTGTGCTGATACACGTACAGGATACAGGATACGCAACATACCAGAGCCTCTGCGGTGTGCCGATCGATGCGTTGTGTACTGCTGTTAATATCTTCTTATTTCTCGTGATTTTTTTCTGATTTTTTCGGTGCACGATACGCACCCACCACTCCATCACACACATGCTGCTTTTGCTATTTTGACTATTACGGGGGGTCCATAGTAAACAGGACCAAATATTGTTAGTAAAAATACCTAAATATATAGGTTTTGTGTATACCATGGGTCCTGTTAACTATAGACCCCCGTAATATTAATAACAGGTAAGTACGCTGTATCCCAAGAAGGGCCGAGAATCGAGAAGGATTCGGATTGGAATCCAGAACTTATACCCCGTACATATCATCATTCAACCTGTTGTTCGTGTTGTTGTGGTTAAAAAGACCGAATAAACTATTTTTACACCGACAGCCAGCCGCATGATCCCGTCAGAGCAGACGGCAGGCACGCCGGCAGGTCGCACGCGGCGTGGATGTGGGCGTCTCACACTCGGGTAGGTATGCAGGAAACAAGCAAACAAGCAAACGGAGTGCTCTCGGGCGGTGTCCGTCCGTCCGGCGCAAGCAAGCCGCGCGCCAAACAAACAAGAAGCGAACAACAATAAAACGAGAGCAATGGGCGATAACAACGCGACCACCGCTCAACCGCGGTTTCTCCGAGAGGCAGGGAGGGAGGGAGGGAAGGAGGGAGGGAGAGAGGGAGGCAATCACGCCAATCGCCTTACTTACCCGAGGATAGTACTCGACCTCCCGAACTGGTAAAGGATACTGGTGTGTTGCACTGCTCTATCCGTATGCTGGTATATGAATGACCCAAACGATCATTTTTTGTATACGAGTACAACGTATTTTTTTCAAGACATGGGTGATACTATTTTTCACTACTGAGAAAACAAATAATATAATAATACTGATTGCACGTATAGTAGGGGAATGACAATGAGCTTTTTTTCTTTTCTTTTTTTTTTGGCGCCCCGGAGAGCGAAAGGAAACTCCTGTCGACGCTTATTTCTCTAGCTTTCGTGTGCCGGTTCGAACCCGGTTCGTTTCTTCCACCTTACTTTGTCGGGCCTGTCTCTGTCTTACCGTGCCGTCATCAAACTGTGGTTTACTCCGAGGATGTAGGCACCTGAAGGGAGTCTAGATTTTGTCTCTCAAGACTGCCTGTATAATCGTGCAATGTAGGAGTTGATCCCACCACGATAAAAAAACTTCTCAATAGTCTCCCCAGCTTGACTCAGTGGATGAGTCACACTACCCATCTGGGCGTTGGTCCGCAGCTACTGCTGTCTGCTGCACCATCATGGCGGAATGTGCAGCGTAACGCGTGAACATGCGCGCTTAGGGTTACAGCAGCAGCAGTAGAGGCGGTGATAGCAACAACTATTATTAATGCTTGGATACTGCTGTGTATGTGCCCGTACTCCTCAAGGCTGCATACTGCGTACCAGGTACGATACAGCTATGTACCGGGGAACCCCGGCCGACTCGGAGTTGACTGTCTCCGGTGGGTTCTCACTTAATGGTATCCAGACTTTGAATCATTTCGTTGTGGAATCCAGAACTGGAGTATGAAACCAACATATTTAATCACCGACACCCTCCTCTATCTACTGCAATTTTTCTTTTTTTTCCTCTACTGCAATACGTAGTAGTTGTTAATAGTAATAGTAATAGTACCTACGGCTAGGTGTGGTAGGTATCATGCCGGCGTCCCCGGTGGCTTGGTAGGTGGTCCGCGAGCCTATCAAGATCAATTTCGTGAGTTCGAGTCTCACCGAGTGCATGCTCGTAGGGACTTTTTCTTGCATAAAATTGATTAGCGGAAAGCGCGAGAGAGCGTGAGTTAGCCGTACATTCGATGAAAGTCGACGAGCAGTGGGAATGCTGAACCCTATGCGCGATAAAAACTAAAGGCACGTACCGGGGGGGAGAAGGGACGACACCTGTGACCACGGCTTGTCCAGAAGATCGCTGAGGGTAGAACCTCCTTCGAGTTAGGCTGGAAAGTAAAAGTGATGAAAAAAAAAAGAAAAAAAAAAGAAGAAGGTATTAACAACTCTTCTTGTTATGAATACCTGGATCGGATGTCTGGTATTCAAGGCCGGCGTCCCCGGTGGCTTGGTAGGTGGTCCGCGTGCCTGTCAAGATCAAATTCGTGGGTTCAAGTCCCACCGAGTGCATGCTCATAGGGACTTTTTCTTGCATAAAAAATTGATAAGCGGCAAGCGCGAAAGCGTGAGTTGGCTACATTCGATGAGAATCGACGAGCAGTGGGAATGCTGAACTCTATGCGCGACAAAAAATAAAAGCACGTGCCGGTGGGGAGAAGGGACGACACCTGTGACCACGGCTTGTCCAGAAGATCGCCGAGGGTAGAACCTCCTTCGAGTTCGGCTGGAAAGTAAAAGTGATGATTAAAAAATATATATATAAAATATATATATAGGTATTGTTATTGGCTCGTTAAATATAGTACCAAACCTAACCCGAGTGTTCGGTACGGCCGCAACACGCTACCGACCGACCTCTCCGGTAAGGTTCGATGTGAACTCGATACCCGCAGATCCGGCACTTCGGTAAGTTCAGTACCGGTACCCGTAACTTGGGGCAAAATCAGTTCGACGTCGACACCGGTACCCGGCACTTTGGTATGAGTAGTGTACCACATACCGGCGGCAGTTACCCTACCGAAGTAGCCCGGTACCGCGGTCTCAATACCCTACCACCGCAGACTCCGGTATGGTTCCGCACGAACACGCGGCATTTTGGTGTGAGTATTGTGCCGCATACCGGCGGTAGTTGCCCTGCCGAAGTCGCCCGGTACCGCGGTCTCAATACTCTACCACCGCAGACTCCGGTCTGGTTCCTCACGAGCACGAAGCCGGTATCCGACACTTGGGTGAGTTCGGTACGGCTTCAACACCGGTACCCGACACTTGACGGTAAGTTCGGTATGACTTCGATACCGGTACCCGAGACACCTCGGTAAGCTCGGGACGCCCGAACAAAATACCCCGGATATGTACCGGTACACACCCTACCGAGCACACCCTTGCAATATTCGTTGGAAATAGCTTGTACGTAGGCCGTCCCCGCCCACTTGGGACTACTTCAGAGGAGAAAATTTACGATACGTAGCGAGTGATGATTGCAGCGACGGCCGCTCACTGTGTGGTTGGGCGGGGGGGGGGGGGGGGGGAGGGGGCGTACTCATTTGTTGCTTGCCTTAGCCATTTGACCATTGACCACGCATCCCTTTCGAGACGGAGCACCGTTGCTACTCCTAATAAGAGACACCTCCAACGATTGGGCGCTCATATTTCGTTGTTTCCATATATTTCATAAGAAACTTTTTTGCTATTACGGGGGTCCATAGTTAACAGGACCTATGGCGTGCATAAAAACCAGTATATATTTTCCTATTTTTACCTACAAAATTTGGTCCCGTTAACTATGGACCCCCGTAATAAATCTTATTTATCCCCTTCCTGTCCGGCCGGCTGTGGCTACCATCTATCCCCTAGGATGATGGCGATCGTTTTTCTCGCTCCTATTCGGTGTGTCAAACTCCTCCATGTCACATTCGTCTGTGTGTTTGGGGGGTGATGATACTATGGTTGGTGCCCGGAGTAGTTGTACGGTATGGGCGCAGGCATCGTGATCCCACCGGTTCTGCTTGGCGCTCAGTCGCCCCTAGACGGTTGGCGGCACCAACGTTTGTTTGTTGTTGTGCTGAGTTGTGGTCGCTAGATATCTCGGGGTTGATGCCGAAAGGAGCTCGAAAGAGCAGCGAACAGCGTGCTGCCTTTGGGGTTCGGATGGCCCAGTCAGCCTCGTCAGAGCGTTGAACTCGTAAGCTCTCTCCTCTCCACCTACTGCTGGATTACGCACCAGTATCATATACCTGGCACCAGGGCTTGGAACAAATACAAAGCAACAACAGCTCTTACGGGGACCATAGTAAACAGGACCAAATATTGTTAGTAAAAAGAGGTAAATATATAGGTTTTTATGTATATCATAGATCCTGTTAACTATGGACCCCCGTATTAGCTGTGACATGGAGGATTTCGTCCAAACTCATTTTTTTTGCGAGCTGTGTCACATTTCGATATCGCGTACTTCGGGTTTTATATGGCCTCATGCGGGGGATGTACATGCCGTGTTTGAGGAGGACAGATCTGAAGCTGCGGAATTCAGGGAGCGTGTGTGTAGTTATGCTTTTTTTGTATCGCGGAATAACACAAAACATCGCGGGTTTCTTTCTGTTTCTTCAACTGAATGCCGTAAGGTAAAACATAATAATTCAAAAAGTCACCAAAAATCCCAAGCGCTTTTTGCAAACGTATAATTTGGCATCTTTATTGACTCCGACGATCTCGGTGGGTATGATAACGTCATAATATTCGGATGGGCCAAAGTCTCCGAGAAGCCGACGAGATCAAACGGGCCCACCAACATAATATGCCGTTATCCACCATCCATTTATATCGAGTCACTCAGGCTACCACGTGGGGTCGTCCCTGGGCGCTTGATATATTTAAAATTTGAACAATAAAAAAACAGCTGCGAGCTATTATATACATCAACGGCAACAAGCCAGTGCCGGCTCTGACCCTAACAGGCCTTCGATTCAACCATTGTCTCTATTTCTTTTCGATCCAACCATTGCCTCTATTTCCTTTCTCCTGTATATCACCAATGCCCTCTGCTGATATATAGTACCACTCTGTCTCGAAATATAAGGACCATTTCTAGACTAATAAAATAGGTCATTATACATGCAGGGACCCCGAGATAGCGACCCAACACAGATGGGCATAGTAGTGTTTGATGCCGTCTACGACGGGAGCAGCGCGGGTGCCCAGCGGCGCGGGTGTTAGGCTCTCGTGTTGCGCCTCGTGTTGCGTCCGTGCCGTCCGACTGACTCCCCGCATTGGCGCTCAGACACCAATGAACCAATGAGTGCGTATCATCTACACCTCCATCTCCCCCCTCACATAGCAGCGGCCGCTGATGCGTTCGTCGGTTTATTTGTCGTCCATTTTCCTCTTTGAAGTCCCAACTTTTAGGACTGCAGTTTCAGTTGCCTGTGGGGACACACTACTTTTACAGCAGGGACTTGGACTTGAGTGGGTTGTCCGAAAAGGGGACTGACTGCAGTCCTGGAGGGTTTGCGTACGAACTACCCTGTCCCGATATATAAGGAACGTTGTTAGATTATTGCTCAATATAAATGGTCCTTAAATTTCGGTGCAGAGCGGTACTTGTATATCGCGTACTACGTAGGTATACTTTTTCTTTCTTCTTTTGTCTTGCTTGAGGTATACGATATGCTTCACTTGTGATGTGATGTGCATCGTGATGTTTCGCATTTTTTTTTTTTTTTTTGTTTTTTTTGTTTCTCTTTTTTTCATTTTTCCCGGGGTATTCTGCCGCTCACAGAGTTACTCGGAGTCTGTGGTGTGAAGGCGGGCTAGATTTTGGCGGTCAGTTAATGTGAGAGTTCAAATTCGAGGAAGGATCCAGCTCCAAATTGTTTGAAGTGCATTTAGTAGTCTCTGTAGTTCACACAATGCACAGATCGTCGGTTCCCACTTGATGTCTGCTGTGACTGCACGGTACGTAGATGTTTCAGGGCAGATAGCTCCTTGATGAGCTGTGTGACCTGCATGATCTGTATGATCTGTGCGATCTAATTAGCTCATGATGCCGGGTCGGAGCCCTATGGTCTGCATGATCTATCACAGCATATGTTTTCCTTCGTTGGATCTGTACTTTACAGGCCCCGCATGATGTCTCTCTCATAGCGGCAACCTGTTACGGGGGACCACAGTAAATAGGACCAAGTATTGTTAGTAAAAATGGCGAAATATATAGGTTTTTGTGTGTACCGTAGGTCCTATTTATTACGGCCCCCCGTAATAGCAATTACATGATCTACAACATAATTACTTAGTAGATGGTGGAACTGTCCGACGTACAACCCTCTTTTTAGTACTGCAGTTTTTGTTTTGGGGACAAAGTACCTAGACTTTTAATGGATTTTCCCCAGCACGGGACTGCAGCTCCAAAAGAGTTAACGTACCAGGTGTTTACTATTACGGGGGGCCATACTTGCTGTTGTTTTCTTCACATTAAACCTTTCTAGCCGGCGTCCCCGGTGGCTTGGTAGGTGGTCCGCGAGCCTATCAAGATCAATTTCGTGAGTTCGAGTCTCACCGAGTGCATGCTCATAGGGACTTTTTTCTTGCATAAAATTGATTAGCGGAAAGCGCGAGAGCGTGAGTTAGCTGTACATTCGATGAAAATCGACGAGCAGTGGGAATGCTGAACCCTATGCGCGATAAAAAATAAAGGCACGTACCGGGGGGGGAGAAGGGACGACACCTGTGACCACGACTTGTCCAGAAGATCGTCGAGGGTAAAACCTCCTACGAGTGGGCTGGAAAGTAAAAAGTGATGATGAAAAAAAAAAACAAAAAAAAGTGAGCAGGACCTACGGTACACACCAAAACCTTTATATTTTCCTATTTTTAATATCAATACTTGGTCCTGTTTACTATGGTCCCCCGCAATAATGTCAATAGTAGTTTGTCCTCGACTTGGGTCCGTCTAAAATCGCGTGCCTCCCATTCTGGTTTATTCATTCGTATTTTTTTTCTTGACCCTTCTGTTGCGAGGGGCCATAGTTTATAGGACCTATGGCATACATAAAGACCTACATATTTTACTTTTTTTACTAACAATATTTGGTCCTATTTACTATGGTCCCCCGTAATGGTCCCGCAGTTTTTGTTTGGGGGACAGGCACAAACTAATACTGAGAATTAGAGTGATTTTTTCCCCCAAACGGGACTGACTGCGGTGTGCTTGAGAAATAAGAAGGGTTGTGAGCGGTGTGTATGCTGGTGCCTGGTGCTTCAAGCAGTCAAGTACCTATGATACGCATGTATGCCGGTGGCGCCTACTCGTTTCATTCTTGTTCCTGGCTGTGATGCTGGTGTGCCGCCGAGCTCCGCTGCTGCGTGGTAGAGTTTTGTTCGTCGCTTGTTGTATGACATCATCATCTGTCTCGTTTCTCTTTTCTATCGAGTACTACCGCTGCTGGAGGTTATTGAGTTTTTTTGTGGTCGAAATTTATAGTAAATTCAAGTAATGTCCGGCCTCGGCCTTCTCAAGCAAGAGACTCCGGCGCTTTTTCACACCACACCCTACGGCAGAAGCAGAAGCAGCAATTTGTAGTTGGCCCTTGCAGGAGTGCAGTCCCGTTTTGGGGACAAACTACTTAGAAATTGACTGCTTTGTCCCCAAGTTGGGACTGTAGTTCTATCAATAGAAGGGAGATCGAACCCCTCAATCATCAATCGTTTCTGTTTCGTTTGTGGTTGTGGTTGCAGTGGCACGTATGGTTTAGATGAGCTCGATCGTCATCAATCAAATTTCTGTTTTGTTTGTGGTTGTGGTTGCAGCGGTGCGTATGGTTTAGATGAGGAGTCCGGAGCTCCAGAGCCCGTATGATGTGTCTGACACGAAATCGGTTTTACGAAGTTTTCGTATATATATATATATATGTACTGATTGTTGACGCGTTGTTTGAGGATATTTGGTACGACTGATGATGATTATGGGGATTTTTTATTTTATTTTATTTTTTATCATTACTTTTACTTTCCAGCCCACTCGTAGGAGGTTTTTACCCTCGACGATCTTCTGGACAAGCCGTGGTCACAGGTGTCGTCCCTTCTCCCCCCCGGTACGTGCCTTTATTTTTTGTCGCGCATAGGGTTCAGCATTCCCACTGCTCGTCGATTTTCATCGAATGTAGCCAACTCACGCTTTCGCGCTTTCCGCTTACCAATTTTTGATGCAAGAAAAAGTCCCTATGAGCATGCACTCGGTGGGACTTGAACCCACGAAATTGATCTTGACAGGCACGCGGACCACCTACCAAGCCACCGGGGACGCCGGCAGGATACATATCGTACTCGCGACGTTTTTTACTTTACCCGCCGCCTACACTTTTTACCCGCCTTGTCCGCGTACCGGTGAATTTATTTGTTCCGTTATTGTATGCTTCATTTTTTTTCATCATACCGCTGGTGACGGAAATGAAAGGACCGTTTGGTCTTCATGTTGATGTTGAAACGGTCCTTGTGCATCCGTCCAGAATTGGTATGTATATGTGTATGTTGATCATTATGCCAATCAATATACTTCGTACCACTATGTTGCGAAACATGAGGACTGTCTGTATTTTATCTTTTGATGTAAACCGTCCTTATTTTTAGGCACAGCGTGGCGCTTTTGGGACCCGGAGATGACGACCAAAGCAATGGTTGGTAATTTTGGTCTATGTATGGTGCCATCAACCATCTAACCGCCTATGTACGACCAGCGTCACTTCGCCCAGCATTATCGCGGGTATGTTGTCGTGCTGCGCCCTTGCTGTGCCGTGCGACTCGTCGCAATCGCCCATCGTAACAGAGTCAGCAGTGACACCAGTTGATTTGTTGTATCCCTACAGCAGTGCAGTGAGTGGCTGATGCTTTGTGTTATCGCCATTTTTTATCGCCAATTTCCAGTGTTACCACAGTTGTCAGTGCTCCGAACCCAACACGGACCCAGAGATGATGTACCGCCCTCTACATGCGTATCATATGTTTATACACCTTGGTCAGATATTTATATATCTATATATTCATCTATCCATCTATCTATCTATCCATCCATCCATCCATCTATCTATCTATCTATATATCTATCTATCCATCCATCCATCCATCTATCTATCTATCTATCTATCTATCTATCTATCTATCTATCTATCTACCTATCTATCCATCCATCCATCCATCTATCTATCTATCTATCTATCTATCTATCTATCTACGGACATATAATCTACTCCTGCGGTTGTAGTTTCTCAACTGTCGTTGTGAGAGATTGTGCAGGATCTATCTATCTATCTATCTATCTATCTATCTATCTATCTATCTATCTATCTATCTATCTATCTATCTATCTATCTGTGGAGGTACATATCCTACTGAGGAAACATGTATGTATGTGCTGCATCATGCTGATTTTACGGCTCTCCCAGTCGGCAACATGAACTGCGTGCGGTAATATATCTATTAATAGCCTCCTGGAAATATTTAGATCACCAGATGGGAATCGACGGCCTGTCCGAGCTGCAACAGCTTTATACACCACTACACCACTAGACCACGTTTGTTTGTGTAGCTACGGGCGACTATACCGGTAGTAAATAAAACCTACAGTAGGCACAAAAGCCTACCTGGTATATATTTACGTATTTTCACCATCACTATTTGATACGAACGTATTTCCCCCCCGTAATAGTGCAACCATTGATTCCTTGCATTTCGGGTCAGGGTGATACACGGGGGGAAAATAAACGCCCCCCCCCCCCCCCCCCCCCCCCCTCCTCCTCTTCTTCTTTTCTTTGAGTTCCAGGCTGGGGGGGAAACATGTTCAAATCAAGCGGAGCGAAACTGAAAAATAAGGAACAACCATGTTTTGTTCACTTTCTGAGAAAAATCCCAGCCCGCTTCGTACTACGTAGGTATCGTATACCCTGGTATATAATATTAATATAGTTTTTTTTTTTTCGCTTCCGACGTGCATGGTGGTGGCGAGTGTGTAGCTGTTTTGTCTTTTTTTTTTTTCGCTTACCCCTGTTTTTGCATGTACCTGGTAGTACCAGGGGTAAGGTATGAAGTATGGATAAGGGTGGATAGCTTATCTCGTGGAGAAGGCGGCTCTACTAATGATATATAGGGGGGATGAAGCATTTGCCGTGCTCGGCGTCCCCGGTGGCTTGGTAGGTGGTCCGCGTGCCTGTCAAGATCAATTTCGTGGGTTCGAGTCTCACCGAGTGCATGCTCGGGGGCTGTTTCTTGCATTAAAGAGATTGATTAGCGGAAAGCGCGAGAGCGTGAGTTAGCTACATTCGATGAAAATCGACGAGCAGTGGGAATGCTGAACCCTATGCGCGATAAAAAATAAAGGCACGTACCGGGGGGGAGAAGGGAAGACACCTGTGACCACGGCTTGTCCAGAAGGTCGTCGAGGGTAAAACCTCCTACGAGTGGGCTGGAAAGTAAAAGTGATGGATAAAAAAAATAAATAAAAATAAGTAAATAAATAAATATGTATGTATACACGTGGTCATCTCTTTCAGGACTGCAGTCTGCAGTCCCATTTTGGCAGTAGTGGACAAACCTTGATAGTAGATCTTCCTGGGGTAGCTAATTAGACACTCTGATTGGCTAGGGGTAAGCTTACCGCGGCTTAATAAACTTTCGAGTCTTTCCCCGGCCACAGACAGCATCCCGAGTCATCCCGAGTCAACCTAGAGTCTTCCCAAGCTCAGCATCCACGCCGGCCGAGCCAACCTAGAGTCTTAACAAGCACAGCATCCCAGCGCTGACCACTGGCATTAGGGTTCGGGTTCGGGTTCGGGTTAGGGTTCGGGTCGGAGGTTCGGCTTCAGGTGTCCAACACAAAACCCCCATAAAGATCTACTATCAAGGTCTGTCCACCCCTCCATTTTGGGGACGGACCAGTCAATTTCTGAGTACTTTGTCCCTAGAAACGGGACTGCGTTACTATCTACGGTAAGGGACCACAGTAAATGTGTGTGTGTGTTCTTCACATTAAACCGTTCTTCTACTCGTCAACATCCAGCAAGCCCAGTGTCCGTGCTGGTTCTTCACCCTAGAAAGATACGAGCTCTGTGGTCACAGACTACGACACAGAGATAACACACCGTAATGCATTAATAGCCTACGCAATACCATGCTAGGGTTAGGGTTGGGACCAGACATTGTTAGTATAATTTCGGACATATATAGGTTTTTGTGTGTACCGTAGGTCCTATTTACTATGGTCCCCCGTAATGGCAGGGTTTAAGAAACACGTCCGCAGCAGGATATGTATATATATATATATATATAGCATGGCACTTACAACACCCATTTGTATGTGGATGGTAGAATGTGATTGGGGCAAGCGCTGCATATTGTTAGAATGGCAAATGGCGTACTAGTACGAGTTGTGCCGGCAGGATAAAATCCTTTCAATTCGATTGGTGAAGCGTCGGTTTGGAGTTGATGGAGGCGTCCTCCAGGGGGAGGGGGCTGCAGTGTTGGTGTAATTTTGTCGAGTGTTCAGGCCTGAGTGATAACACCTCCCCTGTTTTAAGTCACTCCATTATAGGTGGATGGTGTGATCGGAATCAGCGCAGCACATCGTCAGGTGTCGAATGGATTAATGGGATAATAACAAGTGCGCTCTTATCTTGCGTTCGTGTCGGAGGAGCACGCGGCATCCCGACACAGGTGGCCGGGACTCTATTCCCCCCCCCCCGCCCCTGCACAATGCTTGCGTGAAACAATCCTTGTGGAGACATTGAACAGCAGCAGTGCAGCAAATCCTCACGAGGAGGTGTCGACAGCCTTGCTGTGCTACATCATCATTGTTCAGCGTCTCCACAATGATTTTCTTACGCGCCCACAGTTCGCCACGCCCGCGTGACGGTGTTCTACATCATCATTGTTCAATGTCTCCACGATGATTGTCTTACGCCCACCTTGTGGAGGGGGGGGAAGGGGGGGGGGGGGGTCCCGGCTACATGTGCGGTAACATCGTGATACGCATGTGTGTCTGTCTTACAGCATGGCGTACTTCTCCGGACGCTACTATTACGGGGGACCATAGTAAATAGGACCAAATATTGTTCGTAAAAATAGCGAAAAATATAGGTTTTTGTGTGTTCGTTGGTCCTATTTAATATGGTCCCCCCGTACTATCAGGAGCGATTAGGCGTTACCACGAAGATCACTGCTGTAAGCGCTCTTTCTATCCCCTCCGGAGTGGTGCATTGCGCTTTCGGACACACATCCCTCTAGGCCTTGACCCCCTTTAGCACTACAGTCCCGTTTTTTTTTGGAGACAAAATCACCGAAATTCTGAGTAGTTTGTCCCCGAAAACGGGAGTGCTGTGCTGATAGGGCAGAGGAGTGCACTCCCGTCTTGAATTACTGTAGACTCATTCACACTGCTCGTCGATTTTCATCATCATCATAATCATCATCATCATCATCATCATCACCATCGAGTTTGTTGGTTTGTTTGTTCGTTTATTTGTTCGTTTGTTGATTTTGTGTTATTCCGCCTCCCCCGCGCCATGTCACCACTCACCGGACCACCCTTCCTCGGTTTCGCAGGTCGCCACGACGCTCCGGCTGGTGGCGCTGTGCTTGAGCATCTCGGTGCTGTTCCCATGGCTTTGCCCCGTCCGCAGGGGGCGCATGCGCATCTTCTTTCTCCACTGGGCGAGGTGCGTTTTTCATGAATCTGTAAGTTTTAGAGCTGCTGTAAGTAGTCGGCGCCAACTAATTATAAATCGTGCTTGTGTTTAGTTATTAGTTGTCCTTTCCCGGACGTGGCGACTCTATCCGACTCAGTGGGTTTCCATACTTTTTGGAAGGATTTTTCCTCCACTGAGTCCCAATGAAGCTCTAAGTGTCGTCTGCCTGGTATGTCATGCCTACGTAAGAAGGACGTAGTTCATAGAGCATGCAGTACGCGACGTGTGTGAAGAATCTCCCGACTTGTTTTGGCTCTTAAGGCTCACGGCTTGTTGTGATCTCAACGTTGGGCATATATGCTGTTGAAGGCTATTATGCAGGGTTTAGAGTGGCGTTCCTCGCTGAGCACAAATGCCTAGCCGTGAAGTCGTAACGACAGAGCTGCCTGCGATAGTAATCGGCACGACTAAGTCACCTGTCGGATTACTTTGAAGCAGCCAGTCGTTTCCCGGAGGCGCCGACTATCCGACTTGCTGGGTTTCCATACTTGTAGGAAGGATCGTTGGAGGGCGGGGATACGTTTTTTTTCTTTTTTTCGGGCAGCATCACGGGGGTCGACCTCGACCGGGTACATACGCTGATTTGGATCGCTTCGCTCGCCTCTCTTAAGACGGGGTAAGTCGGCTGGCCATCTATCCGACTTGCCGACTAAGGCCCGTCAGTTGGCCTAACCGCCCCTCTACCGATTTCCGGTAGTAAGTAGTCGTGCAATCCTTTCGACTCGCAGCTCTGGTCAAAGGACCTAGGAACGGTATCACCCCTGCGAGATTAAAGGCAGGCGATTGGTTAACCTTTTTTCCAGTAGCCTAACAAGACTAAAAAGCCATACTAGAGCGATTCCGGTCCCTCTACGATCCTATAGTGCCGGTATGTATGCTCCAACCATTGATGCCGGCACTATGGATGCAAACCGGCACTAATTACTCCGCATACTGCTACACTGGCTAATCCTGTAGTATCAGCGCCAAGCGATTCCGCCGGCACTTTAGCGGGTAGTCAGTACTGCTCAACCGGCACTATGGATGCAAACCGGCACTAATTACTCCGCATACTGCCACACTGGCTAATCCTGTTGTATCAGCACCAAGTGATCCCCCCGGCACTATAGCGGGCAGTCGGCACTGCTCAACCGGCACTATGGATGCAAACCGGCACTACTTGTAACAAGAAACTCAGTGGCCTGCTGTTCCAGGGGGGGGAGAGTATTATGGTGCAGGGTTGTGAACCGAACGCCAAACTTCCATTTTTTTTTTTCGCGGTCGTTTTGGATTCGGGTTTTTTCCCGACGGTAAAACCGACATTTTTTTTTTTTCGGCTTCACTTTGCAAAAAAATGACCGAAGCCGACCTACACCCTCGTTTTTTTTTTCGTTTCGTTTTTCTTGTTTTTTTTTCGGCTGCAATTTGCTTGAAAACCCCCGCCAGAACCCCATACCGACCGAGCCATTTTTCCTTTCCTGTTCACAACCCTAGTTATACGGGTTAGTTTTGGGCAGGCAGGCAATCGGGTAACTTTTCACCAAGTGCGCTCGTAGCTCAACATAAAGTCTCGGTGATGGTGTGATGGTGCTCAACTTCTGGAGCTCTCAATACTATATGATATAGTAGCAATGAAACGACAAACGTACCGGGTGCGACAAACGTACCGGGTACGAAAAACGTACCGGTACGAAAAACGTATCGGGTACGAAAAAGGTACCGGGTGCGAAAAACGTACCGGGTGCGAAAAACGTACCGGGTACGAAATCGTAAGAGCAAAAAGCAGTATTGGCAATGACTACCAACCTTTTTTGGGCTCTCTCGTCTGCGCGGTCGTTTACTTGCCTATATGTCTCCCCCTCCAATTAAACGCACGATCGGCTCGGTCGTCAACTTCCGTCTCTCTCTCTCTCTCTCTCTCTCTCTCGATTGATCGAATCAAACATGCGCTTTCTAGTGGGGTGATGTACGTGCTCTCCCAGTTTATCATGTCGGTGATGGTGCTCAACTGCTGGAGCTCTCGACGGCACTCCGGGCCTGTCATCTTCATCCTCAAGTTCTGGGAGCTGGCTTCGCTTAACTTGTGGTCCATCTCCAGCTTGGCCATCGCGATCCTGATCGCCAGCATTGTGCAGGTGGGTAAGGAGGGTCTCGTCGTATTATTACTGGGGACCATAGTTAATAGGACCTATGGTATACATGAAAACCTATATATTTACCTATTTTTACTAACAATATTTGGTCCTATTTACTATGGTCCCCCGTAGTAATAGTAGTGGGTGCTCGGCGTTTACTATTCTCGCAGTTTGTCGCGATCAACCGGCCTTGAAATCCCCGCCCATCACTAGGGGGGTCGAGTGTGATATATTTCGTACCCAGTACGATGACAGGCCATTGCGTCTCTCCTGGTGCTGCATTGCGGTGTTACAACGTTCAGTATAGTAGTATCTCTTTCTGTGGTGGTTTCGTGACACGCGGAGCTTGTATCTATCTAATACCGGGGGCCATAGTAAATAGGATCAAATGTCGTTAGTGAAAATAGAGAAGTATATAGGTGTTCGTGTGTGCCGTAGGTCCTAGTTACTACAGCCCCCTTATATATTAGGATGAAAAAATCGGCACGGGCACTGGTTTTTGCGCGGGATGGCGACGGGTTGAAATAGCTGTTGAAATGTGAAGAATACACGAACATACACGGCACCGCTCCCGTGCTAAGCGCCGCCCCTCCTTACGATGCTTCAACCATCCACCCCTGAAACCCTCGTAATTGTCGATCCCCACCCAGCTGTTTGTTGGTTCTGTGTTATGTCTGGTTTATGACTTCCACATGGCCTCAGGGCAGATGATGATCTACTGTTTTTATCCAGTTCTTCACCTGCCGTCGTGGGACCCCTTGACATATAGATGATCTATCTACAAATAGATCATCTAGTTCCTCATTCGCCGCTGTGAGAGGTTGTGGAGGATCTGCAGTAGCACAGATCCAACCCAGGCTATTACGTTTTTCAGGTCCCACCCGGCAACATGAGTTAGATCATACAGATGATGCAGATCGGGAATAGTTCTGCCTTGAAATATTTAGATAATGTTCTGTGGGGATTTATGATCTGTGTGATCTGTCTGTAGATGCTTCGGCCGAGGTGTGAAATTTTGTGCTTGGCCTCCACCGAGCCATCTGCATGAGCCGCCGCGCCTCCGTGCGCCACGCATCCGATTGCCCCCCGCTCCTTCTCCAAAGGGATATGCTTGGTCAATGGTCTCATTATTGAGGCAGGCAAAGAATGCGTACACCCCCCCCTTAGCCCTGCCCCCCCCCCCCCCCCCCCCCCCCCCCCCCCCCCCCCCCCCCCCCCCCCCCCCCCCCCCATTTTTCGTTTCGCAATGCCTCCCATCCTTTGTTTTACGTTGTTGAATCTCACGCGCCCTCTACCCCGCCTCCTCTGCTGCCCTAAACGCTTTCGAACAACGCTGATTCAGTGAATCTCACCTCCCCCCCCGCCGCCCGCCCCTACCCTCTATTGCCCCTCCCTGCCTGACGATGATGATGATGATGATGATGATGATGATGATGATGATGATGATGATGATGATGATGATGATGATGATGGTCATGGTGGTCATGATGATGATGATGGCGATGATGATGATGATGATGATGATGATGATGATGATGATGACGATGATGATGATGATGATGATGATGATGATGACGCAGTCGTTCGCGCAATGCCGAAGAGTGCCGACGATGATCGGCTCGCCGAAGGCGGCGTACATCTGCGTGGCTGTCTCGATAGCGGCCACCACCCTCTCTGCCTCGTTCTGGAACAGCCTTATCGTCACCGGCGGGTACTTCTGGGTCACCAATACCGACAGCGTGAGCTTTAGTGTCTGCCTTGATTTTCGATCATTGCTAGAGCTGCTGCTGATGAGTCGGCACGACTTAAGTCGCCAACTATTATTAGTCGTTAGTCGGACTACACTATTACGGGGGGGCCATAGTAAACAGGACCAAATATTGTCAGTAAAAACAGGTAAGCGTCTAGTTTTTTTTTGTGTGCCGTGGGTCCTACCAGGTATTAACTAGGGTCTCCCGTATTAACACCGCTGTGTTACGGACATGTAGGGGTCGTTGGGTCTTTGATAGTTTTGTACAAAAACTCGTCATATTTCTCCCCTAAGCGGTGGAGGTGCATACTCGCACACGTGTCTTGGGACTGCAATCCCGTTTCTGGGGAGAAACTACTCAAGAAATGTGTGGTTTGTCCCCTGTGCGGGACTGCTGTCCTAAAAAGGTTCAACAAGGATTGTTCTAACCCTCGACCCATTTAATATTTTTCGGCGGGATGGGTTGCTGCCTTCCTCCCTCGGCCGTTTCGGCTCGCTTCGCTCACCTCGCTTCAGTCGGCAAGCCATCGGCTGGCTTCGCCAGCCGATTCACCTAGCGATTTTACCGACGGCGCCTATCGATTTATTATTGGTCGTAATGCCCTTCCGGTTCTCAGCTCTTGAGAATTCTTGAGAATTCCTGTACGTCGTATGGGGTTTTATAGTTGGAATTTTGGCTTTCAATTTTTCGCGCGAAACACATGCAACATGTTGTTGGTGATGGTGATGGTGATGCTTCTGTTGGTGATCCGTGCTAAGCCGGGGGGGTTAGAATACGATCTGATAACGTGAACGCCGGGAAGGTTCGTAGTTGTTGGTTATTTCCCCTCGTTTTTTTTTTTTGTTTCTCTGTCTGTTTTTCGTCGTTGTGTTTCTTATATATTATCACTCTGTCCCTATACGCCGTATATAGACACCGTTTTGATTGACAAACGACCGTTATACTGTCCCTGTATATAGGTACCATTTTGATTGAATATTATTAATATTAATATTACGGGGGTCCATAGTTAATAGGACCAAATTTTGTTAGTAAAAATAGGTAAATATATAGGTTTTTATGTACACCATAGGTCCTATATTAACTATGTACCCCCCGTAATAGTATCCAAACGGTCCTTAAACTGTTTCTAAATATAGGTGTCATTTTGATTGAGTGTTAGTATACAAACGATCCTTATACTGTCCCTAAATTTAGGGACCATTTTGATTGAATGTTAGTATACAAGCGGTCCCTATACTGTTCCTAAATGTAGAGACCATTTTGATAGAATATTAGTATTAAAAGGGTCTTATATTTAGGGACATAGTGGTGTTTCCCTGTTGGGGACCTTAGACCTATGCCAATGGGAAAGCGAAGTATCAATAAAAAGTTTGAATTCCAAAGATACCCGCCAAAACAATTCAGAACACGGTTCCTATGGGCACGTTCAGGAAAGAAAAAAAAAAGTTCCCAACTTTTGGAAAAGCGCGAAAAAAGCATATCTGGGGCCGATGTTGGGCCAAGATCGGCCTGAGAAAAACTCAGGCCGATCTTTGGTTCGAAGCGGCGAGATTCCGAGTCCTCGACAGACATCGATCGACAAAACCAATGATTGCGTCATGAATTCTGAACGGAGTGCGCTCGTTAGGGGCTCCGACCCACCCTTGGGTCACCGTCTTCACACAATGGCCAGTGACGTGCGGCGGGCGCTGGCCAGGCGTACGATAAAAAAAAACAAATAGCCGCTGGTGTGTACAAAACAGAAGACAAATTTTCTCGTTCCGTCTCGAATGGCAAAAAACAGGCTTTTTTTCAGGTTTGGGGGGATACCGCAGGACGCCGCCGGCAAGCTCTCGCCCCCTAGAGCATGTACTCACTTTCTATCTTCGATGCCGTCATCTATACTCGTTGGCTTTGCCTGAAACCAAGCGGGTTGGCCTTGGGCTGAGTCTATATCGAGATCGAGCATCTATCGTCGCACGAGCTGATTTTTATCAGAGTGTTGACAATTTGCAACGAGAGGAAACAAATTGCGCCGCCTGCAGCCGTTGAAAAAAAAAAAGAAAAAATCAAACATTCATTCCTTTTTTTCCCACAGCGGAGGTACGAGAGGATATTTTCGGCTGTTTTTTTGAAGCAATATTTTTGATTTTTTTTTTTCGGACTTCGCGTTTCCATTGGCACTATAGGTCTTAGAAGGGAAAATTTGACGGCAAAGAGTGGACGATTCCAGCAAAACTGCCACAGACAGGGTGGATGAGGGATGGTGCAAATTACTTTCGAAGGGCTTTTTTCCCAGAATTACCCAAGTTTGGAAATAGTTGGAGATATGTATCAAAAAAATACGGAGGCGTTCCGTCACTACATACTCGTGAAATTCTCCAGAAGCAAAAAAATCGGGAAAGTTAAATATCAAGTATCTGGAGAAAAAAATCGGGAAAATCTGGAAGAGTGAAAAATTGCGCAAAAAAAATATGGAAATTATGGGAAAAAAATCTCTCCGATAGAATGACCCTCAATACGGAGCACCATAGTAAATAAGACCTACGGTACAACAGCCTATTTTTACAGGTCCTATTTACTGTGGTCCCCCATAAATATTGTCCTGGAGTGGTTTGTTACCGTTTCACTTCGAGGAGCGGAACGGCAGGGGCCCAAAATGCTCGTACACGGTTGATGCCAACAAATTTAGCGTGTTCTTGCTCGATTGCTTCCGCAGGGCCCCGAAGGTTTCAATTCGTAAGTTCCCTCGCGTTTTCGGTTGTTTTTCTCCTTATTTTCCTCGGAATTTTGTTTATTTTTCGATCCCTTTTTTTTTTACCCCCCCCCCCTCCACCCCCCCCGCCCCCCACCCCCCGCGTTTTTGTTTTGTTCATCCTTCGTATTTCGCGTCGTTTTTGAACTATTACGGGGGTCCATAGTTAACGGGACCAAATTTTGTTAGTAAAAATAGGCAAATATGTAGGTTTTTATGTACACCATAGGTCCTGTTAACTATGGACCCCCGTAATAGTTTCCATTTTTTATTCCCCACTTTACAGTACGTACTTCGTTTCGTTTCGTTTTTTTTTTTTTCAATTTTTGTTTTTCTGTGATGTTATTCTTAGTGTTATGCCATTTGCTACCTGACAATGTGCTCGTGTTATTAATGGTATGTTGTTCATGTTATTTGCTGTTGCGGCTTATTTCTGTCAGAAAGTAGGATAATCGAGATGGATCAGCCCCTCCTCCCGCGCTGTGAAGACCGGGGCGGCGTCTTTTTCTTCCGCTTTTATATTTTTGTTTTCACTTTTTTTTGTTATTTCGTCTCTCCCAATTCGGAAAATAAATAATTTCCTCATTTTTTTCCACCTCATATGAACCAAAAATTGTGGTCATAGATCGTTAGGACAAGGTATTCAGTATCAATATGCACCCCGCAGGAACGCAAGGGCGCAAGGCGCACAAGTTCCAAAGCACCACCCACGGCGTAGCTTCTTGCACGACGTCATTTTTTTTTTCGTTATAGAAGTTTTTGTTGGCTTTTAGTTTGATTTTCCCACAGGAGCTTTTTGAATTTATGTTCATTTTCTTTCGTTCATTTTTTTTTTTTCCCCCTCTTTCGACTGTTTCCGGCGAGCAGGAGAGCCAATCGAGATGGATCAGCCTCTCCTTCGGCGCTACCCAGACCATAGCGGGGATGCTGATGGCTGTTGCGGTCGTTTTCTCGCTCACGGGTAACCGTCTGTCCAGCCTCAGGGTGTGCTGCAAGACAAGCAAGCGCGTCTACTTCCGTGAGTGACTCGAAAAAAAAAAAAAACTTTAGTGATTTAACACGTCCCCCAGGATAGACCATCATCTATCTCTGCTTATGCACCACTCTGTGTCTCAATATAACATCGTTTTGTCTCTATTTTTCGGGACATTGCCGGCGTCCCCGGTGGCTTGGTAGGTGGTCCGCGTGCCTGTCAAGATCATTTTCGTGGATTCGAATCTCACCAAGTGCATGCTCATTGGGACTTTTTCTTGCATAGAAAATTGATGTGCGGAAAGCGCGAGAGCGTGAGTTAGCTACATTCGATGAAAATCGACGAGCAGCGGGAATGCTGAACCCTATGCGCGATAAAAATGAAGGCACGTACCGGGTGACGTACCGGGGGGGGGAAAAGGGACGCCGCTGAGGTTAAAACCTACTACGAGCTGGGCTGGAAAGTAAAGGTGATGATTAACAAAAAAAAAAAGTGGTGGTGATGATGGGAATCTTTCCGGGCAGATGTATTAATGATCTGTATGAGTTCATGATTTAGATCTTTTAGGGAAGATGTTGTAATGATCTGTATGATTTGTATGCTCTGTATGATCTAGTCCAGGAGCTATATATTGCCTGCATGATCTAGTCCAGGAACTATGCAGCATCGTCACAACATATAATGACGACAGGTTAGGATACAGATGATACACGTCGTCATCTTTTTGTTGCATCTGATCTGTCTGTAGATGAGTTATCGTACCTAGGCTCTCTGATCTATCTGTTCTGTCTGATCTATCTGATCTGCCTGATCTACGAAATCTATCTGATGTATCTGACCTATCTGATTCATCTGATACCAGGGATATCTGATCTGTCTGATCTGTCTGATTTATCTGACCTACCTGATTTAGCTATTAGTATATCTGATCTATCTGATCTATCCGATCAGGCCAGCGTGCGAGCAAGATTTTCGAAACACGGGAAATGACACCTCTATGTGCTTTATCTGACCTGATTTATCTGATATATCCGTATCTATCTGATCTATATATCTGATTTATGTAATCTGTCTGATTTATCTGACCTAAATGACTTATCTGATTATCTGATCTATTTAATCTATCTGATCTATCTGATCGAGCCGGCGTGTGTACAGGATTATCAAAACACGGGAAATGACACCTGTTTCTCACTTCAGATGCACCAAGAAAGATCACCCTCAATGCTTACGTGCTCGTACGCAGAGCGGTGGGCTTTCTGTCGCGAAGCTGAAACAGACTGGCACCTCTTACGAAGTAGTAGAGGTACATCATGCCTGCTTAAAGTTTAAAAAACAAATCCATAAGGGTAACAAAATGCTGGTTTCTCAATTCACGTTTTCGTTTTCGTTTTCGTTTTTTTCGTTTTCGTTTTCGTTTTCGTTTTTTTCGTTTTTTTTTTTTTTTTTCCGTTTTTTTTTCCGTCTGAAGTTTTCGGCCGGTGATTTGACGACAACGCTCGTTTGCCCAGGCTCCTCTTTTTGAGACCAGTGCGTTTCATATATATATTTTTCTTTTAAATGATAAATTGCCGAAGAGATGGCCGTTTTTTTTTTTTCACCCTTTAGAACGGTTATAAATCCACGACCTCCCAACCGAACGAAATACCGAAAAATACGCTCCCAAAAGAACCGAAATGGTTCGAATTTCGCAAAACTGGCGTGAGAAATCGCCGGCACAACGCTCCTGGCCTTGTGTCAATCGACCAGACCAGCTTGTGATGACTCCCTTCTTTTTGGTGTCTGCTCGTACCTTTTGCCGTTTTCACGCTGACGATATTTTTGTCAATTTTGTTGCAAGGTTGTTTCAAGTACTCATGCATCTGTCGACTTTGACGGTGAAACGCTACGTATGTACTAAACAAATTATGCGTAATCTCTCTCTCTCTCTCTCTCTCTCTCTCTCTCTCTCTCTCTCTCTCTCTCTCTCTCTCTCTCTCTCTCTCTCTCTCTCTCTCTCTCTCTCTCTCTCTCTCTCTCTCTCTCTCTCTCTCTCTCTCTCTCTCTCTCTCTCTCTCTCTCTCTCTCTCTCTCTCTCTCTCTCTCTCTCTCTCTCTCTCTCTCTCTCTCTCTCTCTCTCTCTCTCTCTCTCTCTCTCTCTCTCTCTCTCTCTCTCTCTCTCTCTCCTTTTCTTTCTCTCGTTTTCTTGTTTTGTGTCGGCAGATTTCATCCTGACGATGTTCGGCACCTGCGTTTACGTGTACAACGGGATCGTACTCATGATCGACGAGGCGAGTACGATGGCCGCTGCTGCTGCACCTCGCATCACTTAACTGCCTTGCGCAGAACACGCCATGCGTTTGGACGGCCGGAAGAGTACACCTATCCCTGCATACCTACGTCGTATATCACCACTCTGTCCTCGCATATTGGCATTACGGGGGTCCACGGTTAATAGGACGTATGGTATACATAAAAAAAACTATATATTTACCTATTTTTACTAACAAAATTTGGTCCCATTAACTACGGACCCCCGTAATAGTAAAAATAGGGAAATATACGGGTTTTTTGTGTGTGTACCGTACCGGTAGGTCCCATTTACTGTGGTCCCGCGTAATACTTGGAATTAGAGTGGTTCGTCCCCAAAACGGGACTGTAGTATATGCTGAAAGGGTTGACCGTGCGCAGAACACGCTATGCAAAACGTTCGCTCGAACGATTTCGTCTCGACGACTGGAAGAGTGCACCTGTCTCTACATACACTCTGTCGTCGCGTGTACGGACTGTTTGTAGTTGATATTTGTGTGGGAATGATAGAAATGGTCCCTCCGTTTTCGTTGTGTGGCCCCACCCCGGGGGGGAGGGGGGTGTGGTAGCTTATCACACGTGTGATATTGTGCTCTCTTACCACGCCTGTGATGTTGTATTGTTGTCGCACGTCTGATAGTATGCTGTTATCACACGTGTGATATGTTTTTTATTACCACACGTGTGATGTGATACTCTTGTCACACGTGTGATAGTATGCTGTTATCACACGTGTGATATGTTTTTATTACCACACGTGTGATATTGTACTCTTGTCGCACGTGTGATAGTATGCTGTTATCACACGTGTGATATTATTCTGTTATCACACGGGTGATGTTATACTCTTGTCGCACGTGTGATAGTATGCTGTTATCACACGTGTGATATAGTATGGTGTTATCACACGTGTGATATTATGCTGTTATCACACGTGTGATATTATACTCTTGTCGCACGTGTGATAGTATGCTGTTATCACACGTGTGATATTATGCTGTTATCACACGTGTGATATTATACTCTTGTCGCACGTGTGATAGTATGCTGTTATCACACGTGTGATAGTATGGTTACTCTTGTCGCACGTGTGATAGTATGCTGTTATCACACACGTGTGATATTATGCTGTTATCACACGTGTGATATTATGCTGTTTTCACACATGTAACAAGAATAAAATATCACACACGTGTGATATTTTATTCTTGTTACACACGTCATATCATACGGTAGCACGCAATGTACCCCTAACCCCCCCCTCACGGGATGGCGTTTTTCTGCACGATATGGGGGGGGGCACACACAACGACACTCACGGCTTTGGGAATATCTCGACGCTTTGTTCGGCGTTAGCTGCTCACAGCAGTGTAAGACGCAATACTGCTTACAGTGCAAGACGGAATGCTGCTTACAGTGTTAGACGTAATACTGCTTGCAGCAGTGTAATATGGTAGTCACGCACATGCTTTCTTCCGTTCTCTGCTCGTTGCTGTCGCTGTTGGTTTTGCCTCTTGTTTCCTCGATGACCAGTTTTCGGACTTCGAGATCTCTAGGCGCCTGGTGATCATCGGCTGGTGCTCTCGGTACGTACACGTCATCGCGGATACGGCCATCATCTTCGGAGCCTTCAAGGCCTTGGAAAAAGTCGACTGCATTGAGGATGTGAGTCCAATGCTGCTCACCCACTCACCCACCCCCTCGCCTCTTTACCAACTCCCTCAGTATCTAACTGACTCACGTATCGCTCGCTCATCTACGGACTTACTTACCACACACCCACTTGCCCACCCATCCCACCACCCACTCCTTCGCTTTCTCACTGACTATATCGGTAGCTAGCTCTATACTTCACTACTCTATTGCGCCACTCACTTACTCACCAACTAGCTCCCTCACTTGCTCAGTCAGTCAGTCACTTACTCTTGCTCGCTTACTCAGCTCACTCGCTCACTCACCCACTCACTCGCCCACTTACCCACTTACTCGGTTACCTGTTGCTCACTCGCTTACTCAGTTACTCATTCTCTTGTTCACTTCTAGTCACTTACTCACTCACTTCCTCGCTCATTCACTTACATCACTCTTGTTACCCACTCAATTTCTCACTTGTTCACCTTATTCATTTACTCACTTATTAATTACATGTCACTTATGTCACAACTCAGCCAATCGGCAAATCGATCGCTGAACAAATCTTTCATTCAGTGTACCGGTTTGTCGGCCCATACCGCCCGCCATACTATTCACGGAGGACCATAGTAAATAGGACCTACGGTACACACGAAAAACCATACATTTTACGATGTTTACCAACAAATATTTGGTCCTATTTACTATGGTCCCCCGTAAAATAAACCCACACTCAAACAGCAACGGAACCGTGCGAACCCACCACCGCCAGCATCCCAATCACCACCACCGCCGCGACCAGCAAGACAGCATCGCGCAGGGCCATAGTAAATAGGACCTACGGTACGCACAATAAACTAGATATTTCGCTATTTTTACTAGCGGTGTTTGGTCCTATTTACTATGCCCCCCCGTAATAGTAATTTCTCCCCAGGGCCTCTATGCACCAGTTTACAATTCCGGCGCCATGGCGGCCACCGGCAATATATATTCCGCATACTTCGAGTACCGCACTGGTTATTCCCATACATGTCAAGCGATTCCATAGGCGCTATAGCGAGCAACCGGTACTACTCACCGGCACACTACTGTAGTTCATCTACCTCACCCCTCCCCCACACTCCAATCCGACAGCACCGCTACACACCACCGCCCCCCCCCCCCCCCCCCCCCCCCCCCCCCCCACCACCAGAGATCTTAAGCCCCAACAAATTTCCACCACCATACAACCTGACCCTCCTTCACCGCCCCCCCCCCCCCCCCCCCCCCCCCCCCCATTCTCGAAAGGGAGGCGTTTTCAATGGTCAAATGACTAAGGCAAGCAACACATGAGTACGCCCCCCCCCCCTAACCCTCCCAAACCTCACCATTACTACCACCAATGTTATCACTGCCACCAACTCTGCTGATACTGATGCTGCCCCCTCCGAACCCACCAACACCACCACCGTCATTGACTACCACCACCATTGACTACCACCACCACCATCCACCTTACTAGCACCCCCCCCCCCCCCCCCCCCCCCCCCCCCTCCCTAGACCTGCTAGAAAGAAGAGAGAGGTATACCAGTAGCCGGGAGGAGAAAGTAGATGCGCGTTGTGGCCATCCAGTGGAGTGTATAACTCACATGTTACGGGGGACCGTAGTAAATAACACCTCCGCTACACACAAAAACCTATGTATTTCCCTATTTTTACTAGCAAAATTCGGTCCTGTTTACTACGGCCCTCCGTCATAGCAGGAGAATGTGAAATGCACGGGGAAGAACGTCAGAAGAGGAGACGAGGGAAATTGACGAATGTGACATGGAGGAGTTTTTTGCGCTAGAAAGCAGCGAGAAAACGATCGTTATCGTAGGAGATGGATGGTGTTTGCCCCACGCGGCGAAAGAGGAAGGGATAAGGCACCGGTATATGGAAACGGCGTGTTGAGCACCCATATGTTGGAGGTGTCTCTAGTAGGAGTAGGAACGGTGTTCCGTCTCAAGAGAGATGCGTGGCCAATGGTCAGATGACTAAGGCAAGCTCTATGTAATTTATGGAAACAACGTAATGAGCGCCCAATTGTTGGAGGTGTCTCTATTAGGAGTAGGAACGGTGCTCCGTCTCGAAAGGGATGCGTGGTCAATGGTCAAATGACTAAGGCAAGCAACAGTTGAGTACGCCCCCCCCCCCCCCCCCCCCTCATATTATATATCTGGTATATATGTAGGTTGGGTTGGCGTCGGTTGGCGACGACGCTGTAAAACACGCCTCTCACTGTGTGAGCTACACAGCCAGGGTACCGTTTTTTTTTTTTTTTTTTTGGCGGTTACCACGGCTGGCGCTCAAGTTAGGTCATTTTTGTGCGGGGAAAACCTTTACTCCGCACACGGGGGATGATCGTATCGCGTAGTGCGTATATGGCGAGGCACCCACGAGGCGGTTACATAGTAAACCCATCGCTGTCTCTCGAAGTGGACACACCTGAAATTAAATATATGAATCGATGCTGTCATCCATATGCAAGAAACTCTCCGCCTCTAGAAGCGGTTCTTAGCAGAACGCAGCTCACCCTTCATGCGACTCGCCCAACACCTCACGGCGCTTCGCGCTTGGTGCAAGCAATGTTATGCCTGGTCGGTGAAAACCTGACGTGCTCCGTCCCGACATTGTAGGGATGCGAGGGTCTATGGTCACACGACTACGCCCATGCATGATAATGAGTACACCCCCCCCCCCCCCCCCCCCCTCCCAACTCTACCACCGTTACTAACAATACCGCCTCCTTTCCCCCATCCCACCACCATCATCATTGTGGACACTACTCCCCCTCCCCGGAAGCTGCCAGCTAAACCACCACCCCCCGCCACTACTGACTTTGCTACTCCCCCCCCCCCTCTCCATCCTGTGCTCCGTCTCGCCAGGGATGCAGGGTCAATTGCCGACGGACTATGGCAAGCGACCAATAAATTCGCCACCTCCACCCCCCCCCGCTAGTCTGTCCCACTGCCATTACGCCCACTACCACCGCCACCACCGCCACGACCATCATCACCATTGACGATGCTACAGTGCCTCCCTCTTCTCCCCCCCCCCCCCCCCCCCCCCCAGCAGTTGCCACCGCCTCCAGCACTGACCAGTCCCCCCCCCCCCCCCCCCCCCCCCCCTCCCACGTGTATATATACATGGTATGCCTCGCACCAGGTAGTAGGTTAACATGGTACATAGAGTAAAAGTCTCCCTACATGAAAAACAACAACCAAAAAAGAAAAGAATTTCCGACGAGCTCGAGTGATTGCACAAGACCAAGTAGCCAACCCACCCCAGTTACTGAGTCTTCGTAGGCGACGAAGGCAAGAGACTTATCTGATGGCCTGAACTCCTAGGTCTGAACTCATTCGATTTTATGTAGCCTTATCGTGGTCTTGCGAACGTGCCGAGCGGATATTACGGGGGTCCATAGTTAATGGGACCAAATTTTGTTGGTAAAAGTAGGTAATATATAGCTTTTTATATTTACCATAGGTCCTGTTAACTATGGACCCCCGTAATAGTGTATTTATAGGTTGGGTTGGCGTCGGTTGGCGACGACGCTGTAAAACACGCTGATCACCGGGATTGAGCTATAGGCCACCACCGTTCCGTTTTTCGCTTTTTTTTTTGTTTTTGACGGTCGCCACGGCTGGCGTTCGAGTTATAGGTCAGTAGTGCCAAGGTGGAGAACCTTTACTACGCACAACGGGAATGATCGCCTCACGTCGTGTGTTTGTGGCAAGGCACCCACGGGACAGTCGCATGGTATGTCCATTTGTTGCCTGTGGGAGTGTTCACACTCATAAAAAAATTGATCAGTTAGTTCGACGCTGTCATCCAGCGCTGGAAGCTCCGCCTCGCCACGAGGGGGTCTCAGCAGGATGCCATGCAGCTCACTCCTTCATGCGACTCCGCCTGACACCCCACGGCGCTTCGCGCTTGTGTAGCGCAACTAAGCAATGCCTGCCTGTGTTCGGTGATTACCATTACCCGATGTCACTCCGTCCCCGCGCTGTGGTAATGCGAGGGTCTACAGCAATATTTTACGACTGCGGCCATGCATGACATGAGTAACCCCCCCCCCCCCCCCTCCCCCCCCCCCCCCCCCCCACACCCTAATTCGCTACCACCATCACCACGACGACCACCACCACCACCACCACCACCACCACCACCACCAACACCGCCACCATTACCACCACCACCACGACCGCCGCCGGCACCATCGCCATCACTTCCATAATCAGGTTTCGGAAAACCCGGGCCAGAGCGGCTCGGGCGGCCAATCGAGGACCGGGGGCTCGACGACATACGCCGACACCACCTCCGGCGAACCCACCATATTCACTCCTCTCCCGCGACCCGTCGGAATCAACGGCTCTGGTCGCGGCTACACCGTGGGCGCGACGACGGGAAAGGTTCTGGCCAGCGGTCATGTTTTGAGTCATGGCAACAGCGGGAATAGGGTGAGATTTTGTTTTCGTGGTGATACGTTGGGGAAGTATATTTTGCCCACGAGGGTCATGTTTTGAATCGTGGCATCGAGGGTAAGGTGCGGTTTTGATTGTTGTGTACGTTGGGCAAACGGCGGCGGCACGAGCACCTCGTGCGCTGATGATCGCATCTGGTCAACGGTAATATTTTGAGTCGAGTGGTCCCTCGGCAACAATGTAAGGGTTTTGAGTGCATGTTGGAGAAGGTTTCGGCTAGCAGTCAGATTTTGTTTCATGATGGCGGGAATATAAATGAGACGAACACCTCGTGCGCTGATGATCGCATCTGGTCAACGGTAATATTTTGAGTCGAGTGATCCCTCGGCATCAATGTAAGGGTTTTGAGTGCATATTGGAGAAGGTTTCGGCTAGCAGTCAGATTTTGATTCATGATAGCGGGAATATAAATGAGTGTTTTAGTGCATGCTGGCGGGAATGTTTGGCCAACGGTCGTGATTTGAGTCATGATGGCGGTTTTTGTGCACGTTGGGGAAGGTTTAGGCCAACGGTTATATTTTCATGGTGATATTTATAGCGGGCATAATGTGGGCGTTTTAGTGCACGTTGGGGAAGGTTCTGGCCAACGGTCACCTTTTGAATCATGATAATAATAGTGGGAACAACAAAGTGGAGGAGTAAGTGCATGCTAGGGAAGGTTCTGGCCAACGGTCATATTTCGATCCTTGATATCGAGAATACAGTGAAGGTTTTGATGCAGAGTTGGGGAATTTTCTCGTGAATGATCACATTTGTTAATCGTGATAATCGTAGCGGGATTAAGTGGAGAGTTTTAGTGTACGTTGGGGACGTTACTGACCAACGGTCATGTTTCGATCCTTGATATCGGGGATACGTTGAGGCTTTTTGGTCTACGTTGGGGAATTTTCTGGCGAACAACTACATTTTTGAATAAGTACTCGTGGCGGGGTTAAGGTGAGAGCATTGTAGTGTACGTCGGGGGCGGTTGTGACCAACGGTCTTGTTTTGAATGACCATAGCAGGAACAAGGTGAGCGACCTAGCGAAGGAGGGACTACTACGGAGGGGGGGGGGGGGGTGGAGAGAGGCAGGTGGGGACTGAAACAAAGTTAGACAGCGGGATGGCGGGGGGGGGGAGGGACGGGGGGAGAACTGAGTTGGGATCCATGTTCATTCTCGATGTAATCTATACAAAAACCACGGCGGGGGAGGGGTGGGGAGCGGAGGGGGGGGGGTATCCGTCCGTCCCCGCCCCTATAGTAAAGACCGGTGGTGCTTTGCTGTGCTGTGGGCGCTGTTCTGTCGAATACATCCGCTCTTTAGGTCGTTTTTTTATCGAGCGAACGTGAATGTAATGCTCCCCCTTTGGTCATACGACTACTGCCATGCATAATATCGAGTTCATCCTCCCCTCCCTCGGCTTCTGTCTCGTTCAACGACTTCTTTCGCCGGTCCTCCCTATTTGAGCGAATGTAATTTGGTTGGTTTTGAGTTTATTAACGTGCGTCTCGACGTCGCTCTTGCCCCCCCCCACCCCCCCACGCCTCTCCCCGCGTCTCGTTCAACGGCCACCTTTCGACGATCCTTGCGCAACTGTCCTCGCTCGACGGTCCTCGCTCAACGGTCCTCTTGTCTGAATTCAACGGTCCTCGTTCAGGCCAACGGACACCCAACGAAGAACCCGCAGCTGCAACAACACCACCAGCAGGTCGCCCCGTCCCCCGGCTTGCCTCCGACGGGGGTTTCCACCGTCTCTTCCAACCGCTCTTCCAACGGATCTTCCGCCAACGGTCCGATGGACCACGGGAGGAGACCGCCATTGAAGGATTGACGAGTCGCACGACAGGCCGAAGGGGGCCGAGAAGAAGATAAAGGTGGGTTTTTTTCTTTTTTGACCATCCTTCTTCCGGAAGGTCCCCAAGAAATTCTTGTCGAAGGGTAGACGGCTATGCATTGGTGGTACTGCCCAGGAATCGTTGTGGGAATACACACACACATCTATATATGTCCCACAAGCCCCCACCATCTTTAGATGTTGTTCGGAATTTCGCGGAAAGACGTGCGGCTGAAAAGTATTGTGTTTATTTTCTCTTTTTTTTCTTTGCTGTTGTCGCTGTTGTTGCTCTCCTCAGAGCTTTCGACGATGTAGATATTTGCGGGCAGGTGTGCTTCGGATCTGTATGGTCTCCAGTTGGTCATGTTGCCGCGTGGGAGCGGGTGTACTCTGCGTGACCTACGGCAGTAAGACAATGCCGCCTCCGTTGGATCTATAATGCGCAGACCCTTCCTGCGCTCAGCGTCCTCGAGACGGAAGGCAAGGATCTAGATGATACAGCTATGTCGATCTGTCCGACGTTTGCAGTGTTAGTGGAAGTGCGCGGTGAGCTTAAGCTTTATTTTTACCAATCTGCCGGAGGATACATAAAAAAAAAGTAATACGGGGGACCATAGTAAATAGGACCAACTATTGTTAGTAATAATGGGTAAATGTATAGGTTTTTGTGTGTACCGTGTGTGTGTGTGTTCTTCACATTAAACCGTTCTTCTACTCGTCGACATCCAGCAAGCCCAGTCAGTGTCCGTGCTGATTCTTCACCCTAGAAAGATACGAGCTCTGTGGTCACAGACTACGCCATAGAGATAACACACCGTAATGCATTAATAGCCTACGCAATACCATGCCTTCGCACTAGGTGCGGCCGACACAACATACATATACATACGCCAGCAACCAAAATACACCATAAAGAAAAGAGAAGCAACGAAGAAACCAAACCGAAAAAGAAAAAGAAAAGGAGAAGAATCCCAAATAAATAAATAAAATGGGAAGCCAAAGCTCAGACCGTAGGCCCTGTTTACTGTGGCCTCCCCTAATACTATAAAGGACTACGGGGGAACATGCAGCAGTAATCAGGACCAAATATGCCCAGTAAATTGTCTGGAATATGCAGGTTTTTGTGTGTATGATGGGTCCTGATATGGCCTATCAGTAGCGGTCAAACATGATCTATTGAGGGGGGAACGTAGTAACGAGGATCAAATATGCCTACTACGGGGGACCACAGTAAAATTGGACCAAATATTGTTGGTAAAAATAGGCACATGTATAGGTTTTTGTGTATACCATGGGTCCTGTTAACTATGGACCCCCGTGACGGTGCAAATACTGGAATATATTGGTTTTTGTGTGTATGATTGGTCCTGATCAATATGCTCCCCCCGTACTATTACGGGGGGCCGTAGTAAATAGGACCTACGGTACACACAAAAACCTATATATTTACCTGTTTTTGCTAACAATATTTAGCCCTATTTACTATGGCCCCTTACCGTAACAGTTGTTTTCTCTGGATGGGTGGGATGGTCGGTATTTCTCCCGTGGCCTCTGTTGTCTGGCTTTTGATTGGCTGGGGAAGCACAACGATCGGGGGTTGCAGTGTATCCATCACACGAGTGACCGCGTGGCGACCTCTGTTGTTGTTGTTGTTGTTGTTGTTGTTGTTGTTGTTGTTGTTGTCGTCGCTGCCTGCAATTTCGTAGTCGCTGTCGTTGTTGCTTTTGCTGTTAGCGTTTTTACTGTCGTTCGTGGTGGTGGTGGCTGTGGTGGTGTGTGTGTGTGTGTGTGTTTGTTTTTATCCTCCGGTGGATTGGTAAAAATAAAGCTTAAGCTCACCGCACTTCCGCGTTCCAATTTCGTGTCGTGTGTCGTTTTGGGTGTTGGTGTTTGGTGTTGGTGTTGCTTGGTCGTGGTGGTGGTGGTGGTGGTGGTTTTGGTGGCGCCTATATCGGTGTTGACGTTGGTGTTGGTAATGGTGTTGGTAATGATGTTGGTAATGGTGTTGGTGTTGCTGGTCGTGGTGGTGGTGGTGGTGTTGGTGTTGGTGGCGCCTAGGTGTTGATGTTGGTGTTGGTAATGGTGTTGGTGTTGCTGGTCGTGTTGGTGTTGGTGGTGTTGGTGTTGGTATTGGTGTTGGCATTGGTGTTGGTGTTGGTAATGGTGTTGGTGTTGCTGGAGGTAGTTGTGACGGTGGTGATGTTGGTGTTGGTATTGGTGTTGGCATTGGTGTTGGTGTTGGCATTGGTGTTGGCGTTGGCGTTGGCGTTGGTGTTGGCGATGGCTGTATTGCAGGTGTTGGTAGCACTGATGGCGTGTTTTTTTTTTCTTTTGTAACCGTATTTTGCTTTTCGCCGTCGTCCCTTAAACCATGTTCACCCCAAAATCCATTTCGTACACACCTTCGACAAAGAAAAAAAAAAAAAACTCGTCATAAACGCCGCAATCGCGGGGCAATATCATGATCTGTCTGACCTATTCGTAGATTGTAGGTATCAGTGGGTTGGGGCATTAAGGTAGGCACCATGCCACGGTACGTGGCCACCTGCTCTTTTGCGAGGCTCTCCATGGGAGGGTCGTCTAACCCCTCAACCAGAAACGACTCTGAGAAAAACAAAACGGTACGCGTAACGGAATGGGCCATCCCAATGGCCTACATGCAGTTCAGCAGGTCTGTAGCGAAATATAGGGCAAGGCACCAAGCGATATTGGGTAGTGGTCGTTAGTTCCTCAGTGCCCTTATAGAACACTTTTCTGGACTTCAGTCTCGTTTTGTCGGGGACAAAACTACTTGGAATTTGACGGATTTTTCCCTACCACGTGAATGCAGCACGAAGCAGCGGAATGCTATAAGCAGTGTTATCCCCGAAACGGGACTGCGATCTTACGTAAGAGGGCTAAGGCACGCCATATCACGGGGCATAAATAGTTTCGCCCAAAATGTGCTACCCCTCTGTATATCGCAGCACGCCTCTCTCTCTCCACAAAACTGCCACAGCGCGTTAGGACGTGTGCTACAGCAGAGGTCGCAAGGTAGCACCGGGGGGGGGGGGGGGGGGGGGGGGGGGGGGGGTCCTAACTTGAGAGGCTCTTTGCATCTCTCCCTAAAACTGTTTTTTTTTAACGAAATAAAAACGGACGCCCGAAACTTTATTTATCGTAGTAGTAGGTGTTACACAAACAAACCCGGGAGAGATGACTCTCCCGGGTGGCTATCTCCACCGCACCTGCTCCTCTCTTGGGGGTCAGGTCGGGTCAACGTGCCCAAACTCCTGGGGTAACAACAGCCTGTTCTGATGTTGCAACGGGAGAGAGCTATGGGCTAAATTGACACACGACACGAAATTGGAACGTGGAAGTGTGGTGAGCTTGAGCTTTATTTTTACCTATCTGTCCGCCGGAGGATAATAAATAAATAAATAAAAACAAACAAACAAACAAACAAACAAAGCCGGGATTCACGATTTTGGTAGGTACTGTAGTTCCTCGATGACCTTGAGGGACCTCGTCAGCCAGAAACGAAACTGGTCGAAAATTGCGACCTCTATCGTAGGCCGCGTCTTAGGTCCGTGTCGAAAAATAGTGGGCTCGTAAAGCACAAAGGGTGTTCATGTTCCAGCGATAAGGCATACCAGGTACTCCTGAGTAGTATAAGGCGCAATCAGGCCTTATGGAGCCCCCCCCCGTCAGTCAGAAACATTTGCCTGGCAAGGCCAACAGAATGCTACCTGTAATATCGTGGCGCGCGTCATCTGTTACATACTGTACAGAGCGTTAAGTGCGCGCCGGGGCGGCCGGGGGGGGGGTGCGATCGTTCTCAGCGCTCGTTCTCTCTTCTTCATAACGGCGGTATTTAAGCGTGCTGTTTTTTTGTGTCTTCGGGGAGCCTTTTTTTTCTGTTCGGTGATGGCGACCTTCACCTTTTCTGGAAAAATTCGAGCTCTGAAAGGACCAGGGCTGTTCACGAGTCGGGTCGGGTTTTGTCGGGCAAGGGAGCCCCGACCCCTGACCCGGTCCGACCGTACCGGACCCGACCCGACCCGACCCATGAGGTTTCGAAAAATTCCTGACTCGACGTGCGGGTCGGGTCGGGTCATGACCCGTGAAGGGCCCTGGAAAAAGCGATGGCACCTCTGCGCGAATTCCATGCTCTTTTGCTCTTTATGGTACAACCTGTCTGACTCTCCGAGGTGCATTCCTGATGTTATATACAGTAGCATGACCACAACCTGTGGATTGATTGCTACCTGGTGCTTACTGCGGAAACATGTGGAGATCGTTCAGGCCCTGTATCTATCGAATCAAGCAACCCCGGAAAGGTGGTACATACTGAGGATGTAGATCCGTGTGGACGAAATGATCTGTGAGAGTATCTGTGCGGTGATCTGTATCTGATCTGTTCACAAACGTGTGACATGTTGTGCTCACCCCCCCCCCCCCCCCCCCCCCCCCCCCCCCCCTCGCTCCCCAGTGGAGCAGACCACTCGGCCTCGTTGAAGTTGACACCTGGCACTGATGATGCAGATCCGCGGACAAAATGATCAGTGACAGTATCTAAGAATGCTCCATGCTATGTCTGTACAGTGTAAAATGTTGTGCCAACCTCCGAAACCTTACTCCGCCCCCCTCTCCCCTCTCTTTCCCCGCCTCCGATCCCGCCCCAAACTCTGACACGCTGCTTTTTTTTTTTGTTCTTCGTTCGCCATCAAAAGTTTTTTTTGCAGGGTTTCTCCCATAAGGAGGAAAAAATAATATATGAAGGAAAGATGCGCGCGGGCCGGGGCTTGGGCGTTTCTACGCCCCCCCCCCCCCCCACCACCAGCGCCTCCCTGCTCTCCAGGGTGTTTTGCATAGTATGCGTGCTTTCGTTGTCTGTTAAGTGTTCACAGGAAACGTTGGGGGCTGTGGGAGGGGGGGACAGGTCGGCAACGCGTACCCGGGTAGCGTTGATCCCGGGCATAGTCGCTGAAAATTGTGCCGAAAATTGTTGGCAAGTTACCCCGAAGATGGTTGGGAAGTGATTCCGAAGGTCGCTGGGAAAGTTGTCCCGAAGGTTTCCCCGAAGATTTTTGTCTCTGATATTTTCCGGAATCGTTTCCCGTTGATTGTTCTGACGATTGTCCCGGAGGGGTTACCCCGAGGACTTTCCTGAATATTTTTTTGAGAGGTTTCCGCTAAGGTTCTGCTAGGGATGTCCGGAATATTGTCCGGAGAAGGACTCCGGGCGAATAGAGACTGCAGGGTAGTAGTATGGGTCACAGCGATTAGTTAAAAAATGCACCCTAGAGTAAGTCAAGCTTAAGAAACTGTCAGTGATTTTTGATGATGAGCGCGTTTTTCTTGAGTTGTCTTGGTCTCATTTCTCGTGATATTCTTCTGCCTGTGTCTGTTTTTCTTCTTGTTTCTGGCGTGTGTTTGTTTTGTGATTTTACCGCTTTTGATTGGTAGCTGTCGGCGTTGCTATCGTGGTTGATGTTCGTGTTTGTTGTTGATATTGTTGTGACTTATGGCTTTCATAACAACCGGCTCGAAGCAATCACAGCTCTTCCTCTGCACATGTCCCAAGGGCACATCTCGAGGCGCTCCCAGTTTTTTTTTCGTGTGATACACGGTACCAGGTACCAAGTATGCCATACCAGGTACGCTCTAAAGACCCGAAGGACATCTTCGAGGGTGATTTTTGATCGATAATATGCTCTCGATGCGCTTGAACGAATTTTACGAGGGTAGTGTTTTTTGTCGAGGATATGGTACTCTGCATGTACCCGGGTATCTACCCGGGTATGAATTAAGAAGGGGGGTTTTAGTAGGGTATACACTTGAGATAAACCCTAGTACCTGCCTCGGTATCTACTGCTCGGGTATGACTCTACATTGGTGTGTTGAGTGGAGACTACCCTCTGGAGGCATCTATCCGAGTATCTGCGAGGGTACCGGCCCGGGTGTGATTCTACAAGGGTGTGTTGAATAGGGTAGATGCTCTGGATGTACCCGGGTATTACCCGGGTATCTACTTCTCGGGTGTGACTCTACAAGGGTAGGGTAGATGTTGTGGATGTACCCGGGTATCTAACCGGCATGGGTATCTGCCCGGGTATGACTATACAATCGTGTGTTTTATGTGTACCCCGGATATCTACCTGGGTAACTACTCGAGCACGACTCTAAGGGGTATGCCGAGTAGGTCTGCATGTACCCGGGTATCTATCCGGGTATGAATCTACAAGGGCGTGTTAAGTAGGGAGTACACTCTAGATGTACCTGGGCACGTACCCGGGCATGGCCAACATAGCAATCGGGGTTGCCCCAGAGTACACTCTCGGACAAACTCTTGGAAAATTTCAGAGGTGAGCTGCGCGAAATTGTCAGAAAGGAGACCTAAACCGGATGGATTCGACGGGTAACTAAGTACCTGTTACCCCCACTACCCCCCCGTCCGTCCTTCGGTACGGTAATGGTGCGAGTCCGGGACTTTCGCCCTCCCCTCCTGCCGCTCCTTTCCCTCCCCCAACTTTTTCCAGCGTTTTTCAGCGGTCTCAAGCTTGTCACCGCAGTCAGTTCGATAATGGTTTCGGGCGAAGGGGGGGGGGGGAGGAGAATATGGTGTAATAAATCGAGCTGTGTGTTTTGTCGGATGTGCGACGTTAGTTTATTTATTTTTGGCCGCGCAGGGAGGGGGAGGGGAGGGGGGGGGGGGGGGAGGGGACAGCAAATCATTTTTTTTTTTTCCGTCTTTCTGGTTTTTGGTTTTGGTGATGGCTGTTGGGTTTTGGTTTGTTTGTTTTTTTTACGGTGTGGTACGTATATATTTTTCCTGACACACATGTGTGGAGGTTGGTATATTTCTGGGCCGTTGGCGTCGCAGGTTGACTCCGCAACCTATCTCAGGGCGAGCCTTCTAACGGGCGCTTTTTTGTTGGTGGTGGCAGTGGGGGTGTACTTATGTCATGTATGGCCCTAGTCGCATGGCCATACACCCTCTAATTCTTAGAATCTCGGGACGGAGCACGTCGAGTTCTTCACCGACCAGCCAGATATTGATTGCCCGCACCAAACGAAGCGTGCCGTGTGGTGTTCATCGGGTCACATCATGAAGAGGGTGAGATGCATCCTACGAAGAACCGCTTCCGAGGCGGGTTTCGAAAACCTTGCATGCATGCGTACTCTTCTTGCATGTGGATGACACCATGGCCGCTCCGTGACGACCCGCGATGTTGTTTCCCGGCCGCTTCAAACACGCCGTGTTGTTTTTTTGGACTTCCGCCTGCTTTAGTTAGCCGCAAGGTTAGGCCGCTGGTTCTGTCGTGAGGAATTTTTCTTTGCAGAGGGAATCAGTGGTTAAAGCCAATCACCTTGGCAGTCTGGGTCGGTTGGCGCTCTCATCGCTGCGGGTCGATTTTTATTCTTGGGTGGAACCGGAGGAATTAAAGCGGGGTAATTTCTGTATTTCAACGGATGTACCGTTGTGGCAGTTGAATGAGTATGGTCGGGTTGTTGATTGGCCGTATTGCGGGGCAATGCCTGCGTCAATGGCTACATTGATGGCAGTCGCGCAATAAATAGTGTAGGATTGATCGGCTGTATGTAATGCGGAGAAAGGCTTATTACTTCAGACATTACAGTTAGTTATCGCAGTTATGTGAAATAGGGTCGGCTTTGGCTTTTGCACTTTGAACTTGAACGCGTTTGTAGTTGTGGCGACTTTGTGAAAAGCAAAATTTGGCTCCGTGGATGGAATGCGGGGCGATGTCAAATTAATACTTCGGCGGTCACATAGTTGTAGGAGTTGTGTGCGGCAGGATTGGTCCGTTGCAGTGCAGGAAGATATTTTGTCCATCGGTCAAAGTTAGGGCAGTTGCGTCAAGCGGGAGGGGCACGGGACATTGCCGGATTCAACGGGTATGTTTGAGGCAGGTATATCAAGCTGTACAGGTTCGCCCGCCGCAGGGCGGGACAACGTCTGATTTGTCGGATTGTAGGGGGGCAGTCGTGTGAAGGAGGGTTGGCCATTTGTATCGCAGAGCAGTGTCTGACCCATCGGTTGCTACTGAGGCTGTTGTGCGATTTGTGAGCTTGGGAGCGGTAGCTGCAGTAGATGATAATTTCTATTTCAACGGCTTACAGCAGGTTACAGTTATCGCGGACCAGCTGCAACCTACAGTAGGGGAATGACTGCCCCACCGGGGTAATACAACCTTTTTCAGTAGTTAAGTGAAATGCGGGACAGTCAGTAGGTATTTGGCTGCACATGCGGACCAATACGTTGGTGCGGGTAAATTAGACTGATGGTGACGCAGGGTGGATTGACTGCAATTTGCAGCGTCTTCAGTGAGACATTAATTGGATTAAATTGAGTTGGCTGTTATTTCGTACTGGTACATAGCGTTTGTGCATGAAGGCATGTTACATAAAGGTCAGACATATGTAATGGGCATCTTCGATGATACAGGAATGGAGTGCATTGATTGCCTTTTTTTATACCTAGATGGCGTTCGTGTAAGTGCTTATTTCTTCGTCCGATTGGTCCGAGATGCGTTTATTTTCGGAGTCCCCGGTTCCTAGAGGACCATCCTGCTAATAGCATACCGGCCCTGGTTAAAAATCGTACCGTTTGTAGAATTTTTGTTCGTTTGCGGGACAAAGGAGGAGGCCGAGAAGAGGACGCGAGTGTTTTGTTATTGTTCCTTGTTTTTTAGTTTTGTTCTTTACTTCCCCCGTCCATTATATCGAAAAATCACGTTTTTCTCATTGCCAGTATTATCTGTTATTGCGGTTTCAATCACGGGGGGGAGGGGAAGGTCGGGGGTGGCGGTAGGAGTATCGTATTTCCCTAGGGTATCTAGAAGCAAAATTAATTGCCTGTCCTAACGGACAAAATGACAAAAAAACGGTGCACCAGTGCTTTTTTGCCAGTTTTCGGTACGAAAAACTCAAACCAGGTCATCAGGGTACACCAAACCCAAGTTAGATGGCATTTTCTGTGAAGGTATACCGTTTTTTTTGGCAAAACATCCATGTCCGTCCGTCTCACTTGCAAAAATGCCAAAAGACGGTACACCATCGTATTCTTGCCAATTTACGGCACGAAAAGTAAAACGAGGTGATCAGGGCACACCAAACCCAAGTCATATGAAATTTTCTGTCAAGGTATACCGTTTTCTGGCAAATGAACAATGTCCCGGTACAGCTTATATTTTCGAACAAGCACTGCGTGCGTCAATAGAAGCGCCTTCTCGTACTCGTATTCATACGAACATACCAGGTACGAGTCAAGCGTTGCTTATATAATCTGAAGCCATTTTATTTCGTTTCGTGCGCGTGCGTGTAGTCAGAACACGGTACCGCGGGCGAGCCCGACACACCGCCGCGAGTGTCAGCGGGTGCTAGCAGGCAGAGGGGGTGTTGCAAGGAGCGCCTTGGCCGTTTGCATGTCTAGGCGTCGCGTGTGTCTCGAGACACGCCGGAAGCACAAATGGTATCTGTCTGGCCTCCTTGTGAGGCTCCTCTTGCACCATATACGAGATATAAGGGTCGTTTTGATATGCGAAATAGTATTCAAGCGGTGCTTATTTTTGCGACCAAACTAAACGTCAAAGAGACTTCAATGCAGTTTGAGCACCAACTTTGTCGAAGTGGCGAAGCAGGGCCATGGTGAGCGCCGGGCTTGACGCGAGGCGGTCGGCGACGCTCACTGTGGCAGAGAGGGAGGAAAACTTTATCCGGACCCAATCGGTGATGAGGTGGTCGCGAGACGGGCGGGCGGTGTACAAGGCTAAGAGGGAAGCTCTCCTGTTCGTTTTTTTTTTCTTTTTGACCGGTGGAACGGGCAAGCGGAAAACGCAGCTCGTGAGTCACGTTTAAAAAATTAACTCAGGGGACGATAAGTAACTATCCCCTTGTACCCGCGTCGTCCAACCCCATACAAACATACACACCGTTGGTTACTCCGGTCAGCAAGTCAGGCGATCTTACGTACCGAACACATGCCAAGACTGAGACTGACGCGGCCACGAACCGCGGCTAAGCAAGATACGAAAGCAAAATCGCTCGCAGTAGCCTTTGTCCTTTTGCGGTCTAGTCTAAAGCGCTAGATTCGAGCAGCTACCTCGGCACGAGGAGCGAGAAGCCTAACAATAACAACACAGCAGTCCAGGTTGAAGCATGCCTTCAAAAAAGAGGTGGGTGCAGATGTGCAGATGGTTTAGACTGCTGTAGACCGACCTACCGTTGTATCTATCGCTGTCGCTCGTGACTCTTGACCAGAGGGTTTGGCTGTTGATTCACAGCAGTTTTTTTTCCTTGTGTCGAATGTGGCCCTGTTTGGTTGGTCGGATCTGTGAGTTCAACCGATCGGTCGATACTCAACTTTCTGTACACCCCGGACAGCTCATGAGCTAGCTCATCTATCGTGCATAGCTCACGCTTCGAAAACATGTGCAGATGAGCTACCGCCTATAGCTCAAGCAGGGGGAAACATGTATAGCAGCTCATGTAGCTCCTATAGCTCATCTCGGGCGCAGATGAGCTACTGTAACTCATGTAGCTCCTATAGCTCAGCCTGGGAAAATGTGTGTAGATGAGCTCTCTTCTGTAGCTCAAGCCTTCCAAACATCGACGCCGCCGACAGAGCTGGGCTAAAGCTGGACGGGCTCCCTCGAGGTGTCATCGGCTGCTGTCCGGTTTACAGGAAGTTCTCCATCGTTGGTAAAGGCAAGCGGAAATTCACCATCAACAGAATGCAGGTTTCTCTGTCTCTTGGTATTCTTTCATCAGTCTATCGAGCACAAGGCGAAACCATCCCTAAACTTGTGCTCGACATTCGCAAGCCAGTAGACGGCTATAACGTTGCTCTGTCCCGAGCGACCGATGCCAGCAAGCTCTTCTTGCTGTCGCCGGTTACTCTTGACGATCTGACCCATCCACAGGACGACGATGTAGCGGCTATGATCGACTACCTCGAACGCCTCGACAAGGCTACAGTAGCCTTGTTCTTGGATGATCCCTCTTCATTCCGACCGGCCACGACAAGTCCTCCGGCTAGTTATACATCCCACACCAACGACGGACAAACAGACACCGGCTCCATCCGCCCTTCACCTTTTCTGCCGCCCAATGAGAACAACAATTGCTTCTTCAACACCTCCATCGCCTCCGCTATAGCTGCTTGGGAAAGGACGCCCTCTCCCCAACCCAACCATGGCAACACCAGCTGGAGCCATCTTCTTCTCCACTCTTGCGGCTGTGCGTGCCTGCATGTTCGACGGCAAGCCTCTCCAACGCACCCTCTTGGTAAGTTCTTGGTTGTTCTGCTATCCATATCTCGTCGTAATATTACCCTCCAATACTTACCGGCGCCCCAAGTACCCATATATACATAAACACTACGCTGTGCTTTCATGTGTCTTCTAAACGTATTGTATCATTTCGTTCAGTATGCGTCGCATTCTTTGGCGGAATGCAGGATTCTTTGGCTCAAGCACGTGACAAGATCCTTGGTAGTAGCGGCCTACCGGGCGCAGGATCCGTAATGGGAACGCCGGGCTCCATATACGAAGCGATCACCCTTCGACCTGATGATCAACTCCACCCCAACAGCGGGTGGCCAGGTAACGTCGTGGAACGGCATGCTCGTATCATGCACACTCGGACGGCTCTCGGATTCAACTGGCACTACACTACCGATTGCCATATCGAAGACCATGGTCATATCGAGATAACCGCATCCCAATGTGCACGATGGCGAGATCCCGCACCAGTCTTGATTCCGCACGGGCCGCCCCAGTCACTCCAGGATGCAGTCAATGCCTTGTTCCTAACCGGAGCCGCTTCCGACTTCTCATTTCCTGGACCTGCTCCGTGCCCCCCCTACGACGAGAGCTGCGCCCTGCACATCAGCACATCCACATGGTCGATTCTTCCTTGGAGTGCGGACAACGCCCCAGATCGCGTTTTCTTCGCGTCTGCACGTGTAGACATCTACGAGGACGCCGGAGAGCCGCCAGCACCGTCACCCATTTTCATAAGCTTTGAGTACAGCCTCGTAGCTGTCATCTACTCCATTCCCAACCATTTCGTGACCCAGTTGCGTTCGAGAGGGGGGTGATTGAAGTACGATTGCATACTCGGGGGGGGGAGTACCACGTCTTGCGACGATTTCGACTATGACTGGTATCATGGTTTCCAGCATATGTATGTCTACCTTCGAAATTCTATGACCTTGCCTGTTCCCCAGGCACAAACGACACCATACTGCTAGCTACCATGAGCGCGCAAGCCAAGAACGCGCGAAGATAATCGAGGCGACTAGACAAGGACCCATCATGCCTCCGCCTTACCGAAGTCCTGGCCACTACGACGTGGGGGAGCGCAGCTGTGCCTTGCCGACTCGACTCCGACGTGCCGCCGCCTTGAGCGTCTCACGTGTTCTTCACATGTGTGTTGAAACGTTTTGATTTTTGATGTGATATTGCTTCTCGATTAGGACTGCCTGCCTTCTTCTTTCCCTCTTTTTGCTAGAACGAATTTTGTAGAAATGTTGCACGGCGCGTCCAGCCTTTCGAGTTCTGCGCGGCTACATTTATATTAACTGTTCGGTCGACAGAGTGTTGTTTACGGGGTGCATGTACGTGACGATCATCGGCGAAAAGTCTACTTGTATGCCTTTTGTCATCTTTGACTTTACGGCAGCGTTTTATTTGGTGTGGGTGTGTTCGAGACACGCCGAGGTCATCGCAATCTGCGCGATGCGACTGTGACGTTTTGTTTATGTGTTTGCTTCGAAATAGCGCCAACAGCAGCATCTGCAAACAAGTAATATTCTACGTGGCAAATATCGACGTCGCGAGAGGATTGTCATACCGCCGGCCAACCTTTTGTTATATGGTAAAACCCTAGGGAACAGCGGGGCAACCCTTGCCCTGCCCTACATAGAGTATTGATACAAAAAGAGAGGGTTACCATGATAACCATATGAAAGCTTTGCAACATCTATAAAACCACACCTTGCAAGGGCTGTGGCGGGTGGGGCCTTTTGACACTCGATGGGTGCGAGCGGGACAAATAGTCAACCGACGAATAGTTCGTTTTTTGTTTGTTCGGTTTTGAAACGAAAATCGTTTCGAACGGACACAACAAGCGGCTCAACCACGCCTTATGACCGGTTCTACCTGTTTGTGTACGTCGTCGAGACACTTCTCCTACGAGAAGTTTAACGAATGTCATTGATACTTCGATATCGAAGTCGTTTGGACCACTTCGAATGTGCTTCGAACAGTTATTACGGGGGACCATAGTAAACAGGACCAAATATTGTTAGTAAAATTACCCGAATATATAGGTTTTTATGTGTGCCATAGGTCCTGCTAACTATGGACCCCCGTAATAGTTGTTGTCCAACTGAGGCCGATGTATAATAATAGACGGAAAAGTAACGAACTCGACAAATAGAGACAACTCAGGGCAGTATAAATCCCCCTCCTGCAGAAAGAAGGGGACATGTCGCGACACTTTTTTACCCTCCCCTCCCCTGCACATCAAACACGGTGCCGTTTCCATGCATTCATCGCAAGATATATGTTTTCATGCCCCAAACTTACCCCAAAGGATCGCTACTACTGTAGTGGACCCCTCTTCTTGAACGAATCCGATCTCGAACCCGCCCCCTCGTGGCATGATTGATATCGTACCACAAAGCCTACCGATCTCAAACTTGACGGCAGAGCGCTAACGGCGCATACATGCGTGGTAAGACAGCTGCAAGCTGTCCGCCAGGGGTAAACAGATTCAGATCAACGCTACGTATAGATTTGTACATACAATGGATATCTCTAGTGTAGAATCGCTATCCATAAAGGGGTTGGAAACGAAAGATAAGAGGGAGAAAATCGTTAGCGCGGACGCCGTCATAATCGACTGGCAGAAGCAACTCGAGCGAGGAATCAGCAACAAACACAATGACTATAATACCTCAAAACCTTCAAGAGTGACCAGTCCATCCCGCAATATTATCGCCCTATTAATAGAGCCCTCTCGTATATATATATATATATATCATGTGGGCGGGCTGCTGAAGGGTACACCCAATGATGGCTGACTTTGAGGCAATATGTACCGACCACCCGCCGGCCAATCCCACGACCAACACAACGGGACATGTAAGTTTTGTGAAAACCTTGAAGAAGATTCCGCCGATGAGGCACTATGCACTATTACGGGGGACCATGCTTAACAGGACCAAATATTGTTAGTAAAAATAGTTAACTATATAGGTTTTTTTATGTATATCATAGGTCCTGTTAACTATGGACCTCCGTAATACCAGGTTTAGGAAATTTTCCTCAGTACCCTTTACCCTTTTAGAACTGTTATTACGGGGGGCCATAGTAAACAGGACCTACGGTACACTCAAAAACCTATACATTTACCTGTTTTTGCCAACAATATTTGGTCCTATCTACTATGGTCCCCCGTAACAGCAGCACAGTAATGGGGAACAAACAACTATTATAGTTCCAAGTGCTGTAATTTGTCCCCAAAACGGGACTGTGTACTCCTCCCAAAGGGTTAAATTAAGACTCGTGGGACTTCAGAGGGGGAAAAAAGTGACGGATACAACGACGTCCACTGCGTGTGGTTGGGGGATGACACGATGGTTGGTGCCCCAGTTGCAATGGTTAGATGCAAGGAGGGAGTCTTGCGGCACGGCTGCAACATGAATGATCCCAGATACCCGCAATGCTGCTGGGCGCTCACGCTTCTCTCGCAGTTGATAGCAGCCAAGTTATCGTGCTTTTTTTTTTGTCGAGCCCCGTCACAGTCGAATGTCGGCCAAGAAGGGGCGCCCCGATGATAGCGTACATAGCACGCGTCTACCTCACGGTGGGCGCGGCTCTTCTCGTGCTACTGTCTGTCTGCGGTTCCTGGAGAGACGGGCCGTATGTATGGGGTACGGGAAGATATATCGTGTGTACATGGTATATATATACATCTTCGGACAAGGTAGGTTGTTTGCATGCTTGCTTTTGGTTTCGTGTTGTTGTTGTTGTTGTTGTTGTTGTTGTTGCTGCTGCTGCTACGCGTGCTGTCAAAATACGTGCACTCTATCGTATAGGAGGCTATGCCAACCGGAGAAATAAGGGTGGCGGGCAGACCCTCGAAGAAGAGGAAGGCGGTGAATATTTAGCCGTGGCCTGCAAGCAAAATAACCTGTCAGTAATATCGGATCCTATTATTAATGAAACAATCAAAATCAATTTATTTTATTCACACTGATACAGGTTGTTCCCATTTGAGAAAATCAAGAAATATAATCAACCAACTTAAGGCGTTCATTTTTTGCCAATAACGGGTTGACTATCATGGGACGCGCGTGCCACCGATCTGAGTGCTGAGCGTGACGTGGGACCCGCTGCCAAAAGGAACCGTGGATTTGACTCAGTATATGGGCGCTCTTAGCAGCTTCGAAGAAATCAACAATGTTCGGCGAGGGGTTTGGCGACAAGTTGCAGGTGGTGGCACGGCTGGTCTCGGTGACAGTATCGTGTGCCTCGGAGATGACTCACACAGCAATTAACTACGGTAGAACTTCGTTTGCTATCTACTATATTTTCTCCTGAAATGAATAATTAATCGGTAGTCAGCGATGTTTCACGCCGAGTGCACCTGTACAAACTGGCGCCGAGGGACCGCTAAGCTGCTACAGGGGAAGGAGGGAAGAAACCGGAGCGCTGCTGACAACGACGTCGGGGTGGGACACTGACGAGGCGGGGTAGGTATATAGCGTAAACGAGGTTTTTCCAAGGGATGCAGGTGCAAGCAAGAAGAGCCTTTTCAAGGAGGGAGTATATATCTGATGCAGGTTGATGGAAGAGAAACTACTATTATCACGGGGGACCATAGTCAATAGGACCTACTGTTAACACAATTATTACTAGCAATATTTGGTCCTATTTACTATGGTCCCCCGTGATAACATTAATGTTGCGGTATTCGAAGATATCCGCTCCAAATCGGAACGGAACATGTACGATACACCAACTCATTGTCAGAGGGCAAAATCCAAGAATTCACACCGACTGCGTAGCTCGATGCATTACACGTACGTACTGTTGTCGTATCGCTGTTTCGCGAATCATATCATCCACATACTAAAGGGCGACTACGCACGGTATTATCCGCGCCGACTTAAAACACGGAAGGTGCCGTCAGTCAGACCTGAATCCTAGACAAAAATCACACCAATTATTATATACTGCACGATAGCAGCGCCCCTTGTGAATACCTAACCGATGCCCCACCAATCAGATCTGAAGGAGCGACATTTTCTTGTCTCGCCTTGGAACAACAAAATCTTATTACGGGGGACCATAGTTAATAGGACCTACGGTACACACAAACACCCATATATGTCCATATTTTTACTAACCATATTTGTTCCTATATACTATGGTCCCCCGTAATACCATGTTTGATTTCACCTCTGTTGTTCCGCGGGGCGTTCAAATCTATCGTTCCGCTTCCTGAGGTAGGATAAATCAGACTGACGGTAAGAACAGTACGAAACAGTACGAGTAGGGGGTCGCACGTGTGTCCTTCCTAATTTTTCGGGCGAGGGGAGTCACTCCGCCGAGGGACCACCATACCTACGGGCTTCACCACCGTGCTATTATTTCGGAGTGAGGTACAAAGTTACTCCTCCCGGTAGCGTCAACACGGTGTTCACAAAGGGTAAGTATTTCTCGCCACATAATCCAAGCAGGCCTTGCAACATGGTAGGTGATGCATATCAATCTGAGTACAGTTTTTTTTTGTTCGCTCGTCATACGCCTGGGTCCCCAAACGGGCTCTTTTTTGTTTGTGGATGACTGAATGTCGCCGGGTAGTTGTTTTAGTTGGCTATTTAATAGGCATCACATCTACTTGTTTGAAAGTTGGCTACAATAGGTATTACAGTTAGTTGCTGTAGTCGGCTAGGTAATACACTTACTTGTTTTAGTTGGTGATGTAGTAGTACAAGGAGTTAGGTGTTGTAATTTGCCAGGGAATGGATAGTTTTAGTTGACTACGTAGTACAGGTAGTTAGCGTATTTGTCTAGGTAATACAGTTAGTTGCTTTTGTCGGTTTAGGTATATTCCAGTCAGTCGCTTTAGTTGGCTAGGCAGAGCGGTTTGTAGGTTTAGTTTGCCAGGTATCACAGGTGGTTATTTTGGTCGAGTACCAGCCAGTTGCCTTTTTAGTAGTAGTAACTAAGCAAGTTAGTTGGCCTACTTTCGCCATCCGATCAATCCAACAAACGAATAGCCTTGACGTCTAGCTAACTTACAGCCTTTCTTGGCTTCATAGTACTTTCTCACCGCCTGACCTCCTCAAATGAGCAACCGCCGGTTTTTAGTTTGATACCTGTAGGACTTCTGTACGAGTATAGCGCATATAAATGTAGGTCGGGCATTTTTCGCAAACCAACTTCTTCGAAGTTTCATGTTTGGGGTGGAAATATCGAGCTCCTCATGTGAGGAGCTCAGAAAATAATATTAAGGCACCACCCATATAGGGTCAGTGCCCAACGGTCAAGCCGTCGCTCGCACGAACGTCACCCATATTTACACATGCAGGACAACGTGAGATAATATCCCCGGCGACTCGGACACACACAGGCTGGGCACGCACCATTTTCGCTTGGCCTACAGCCGGCCTCGGCTATTTGTTTTTTGGTGACAATTGACTAGCCACCGATGTCGACTCAACCAACTGAAAGTTTCAGACTTTCACCCGCTGGTCTGTAAGGCAAACAGTTGAATACTTCTGTGGTGAGAGTCGGCGAAGCGGGGCGATATCAGCTCCGCGCGTACGGCAGGAAACTGGCCAACCAGATGGACGTGATTGTTGTGATATACTTACCTACCTGGTACTGTGATATCTATCGCTAGGCTGGGCCTCCGCCGTTGGTTCTCTCTTTCTTTTTTTTCTTTTTCTTTTTCGGCTTTCATAAATATGTAACAGGTGCAGTAGTAGGGGTCACTCTATAGTGCCTGTATCATATGCGCCAGCCGACAACACCGGCACTCTAGCGGCAGCCGACACTCCCTAGCACACTGCTCCACTGGTTAATCCCTGTACCAAGCCATTTCACCAGACTATAGCGTCAGAAATAAAGCGGGCACTCGGCACTACTCAACCGGCAATATAAAGGGACTTATGTTGTATACATGTCCGCTTTCTCTCTCTCGTCATATCATCTGTACCTGCAGCTGCTGCTGCTAGGGTAGCTTGTTGTGGTTGTCGAGATGGTGTGCGGGGGTGGTGGTTGTGATGTTGGAAGTGTTGGTGGTGGTTATGTGGTCGTGGTGGTCTCACCGTTTGGTCTGCCAGTGGTGCCGATGGCGGACGCGATGCTGCTGATGGTGGTGATGGTGTTAGTGGTGACGATCAGTCTCGTCTATGGGGTTGGTCTCGGCTATATCGGGTTTCGAAGTGTGGATTGTAATGATTTTGGTGGTGGTGGCAGTGGTGGGAGTAGAGGTTCTAGTAACGTGGAGGTGGTGGTACCGGTACTAGTGGTACTGGTGGTACTGGTGGTACTGGCCGTTGCGATCGTCGTGGTAGTGGCGGTGGTGATGATTATGTACGCAGTTCGTGTGAGGGTGGTAGTAGTGGTGATAGTATTGCCCGTCAATGTTGTTGCTGATGAGGTTGGTGGTACCGGTGGTAGCGGCAGTGGCGCTTGTGTGGTGCTGGTAGCAGTGGTGGTAGTAGCAGTGGTGGTAGTAGCAGCAGTACTAGTGGTGGTGGTTGCGATGATGGTGATGTTGATATATGTGATGGTGGCCGTGGAAACAGTGGCGGCTGTAGTGGTTCGGTGGTGGTGATTGTTGTGGATTTGGCGTTTATTACGTGATTGTGGTGGTGGTGGTGATCGTTTATTTGATAGTGGTTCTGGTGGCGGTTGTACTGGTTGTGGCGATGGTGGTGGTGGTTCGTTTTTGGCGTTGGTTGAGTTGACGATGGTGTTGGTAGTAGTAATGGGGTTAGGTGTGTTGGCCGTGGTGATTGTTCTGACAATAGTGATGGTGGTTGTCGCGATGGTAGTAGTGGTGATGGTGGCGGTGGTTTTAGGTTCTGGTGGTGGTTGCTGGTGGTCTTAGTAGTAGTGCCGGGTATGGCAGCTGTGGCGGTGGTGGTGGTGGCCGTGATGATCATGGTGTTGGCGGTCGTGGTGTTGGAGGTAGTAATCATCAAAGCAGCGGCGACGGTGGTGGTGGTTGGGTACGGTCGTGGTGGCGATCGTAGATACGGATTGAAGTGAAAGTTGTGGTGGTAAGGGAGGTGGTGGTCGTGGTGGTGGTGGTGGTGTTGGTACTGACGTTAGTCATTGTGGTGGCGGTCCTGATGGTGGCGATGGTTTCGTTCGACTTGCGGGTGTGGCAGTAGCAGTGGTGGTGGGTGTAGTGGTCGTGTTGGTTGCGGTGTTGGTGTTGATGATGGTGGCTGTGGTCTAAGAGATGGTCATGGTGGTGGTGGACGCGATAATAGTTGTGCCGGTGGCGGTGGTGGCTCTGATAGTGGTGGGGGTAGTGGTCGGGTGGTGGTGGTGACGGCTATCCGTGTAACTGGTCGTGATATCGATTGCGGTGGCAGTAGATGTGGTGGCGGTGGCGGTGGCGGTTGCGGTTGTAGCGAGATTTGCGGTGGCTGTGGTGATGGAATCGGTAGTGGTAGGGGGAGTGATGGTTGTGGTGGCGGCTCGTGTAGGCGCTGGTGGGGTTGACGATGGTGTTGGTGGGGATAGTAGTGAGTATAGGTGTGGTGGCTGTGGGGGTTGTATTGATAGCGGTGATGGTGATGGCCGTGATCAATGTGGGTGCGGCAATGATTGTCGTGGTGGAGGTAGCGGTGGTGGATATATGACACATGTAGTGATGGTGATCGCGCATACAATCGGGGTAGTGGTGTTGGTGGTGGTGGTGACGCTGGTGCTGAATGCAGTCGTTGTGGTGATTGTGGTGGTGGTAGTTGCGGTGGTGGCGTTGGTGTTTGTGGTGTTTGGTAGTGGTTGGTGGTGGTGGTAGTTGTGGCGGTGTTGGTGTCGGTGGTGGTGTTCGTGCTGGTGTTGGTTATGGTCGATACGTTGGTGGGTCTAGCCATGTTAGTAGTAGTGGTTGTGGTAGTGATAGGCGTGGTGGCTGTGGGGAATGAAACGATACTGGTGGTGGTGGCGGTGATCGTGACACGTGGGGTGGTGGTCGTGGTATGTTTGATGTGGTGGCGACGTGGTGGTGGGGATCGTTAACAGTTTAATGGTGCTAGTGGTTGAGGTAGCAATGGTTGAAGTGATGACGGTGGTGGTGGTGGTTGCGGTGGTCATGGTTGTGGTGGTTACGTTGGCGGGTCTGTCGGTGCTAGTGGTGGTGGTGGTTGTGGTGATAGGTGTGTTCGCTGTGGGGATTGAAACGACACTGGTGATGGTGGTGGTCGTGAGAAGTGTGGTGGTGGCAGCGGCTGTGGTTGAGACGGTGGTGGCGGTGGTGGTGAAGTGGTATTTATGATCGTAGCGATCGTGCATATGGTGATGGGCGTGATGATGGCAGTGGTGGCGGTAGCGGTGGCGACGGCGGTTGTGGTGCTAGTGATGATATTATTCGTGGCGGTGGCAGTGATGTTGTTGGTTGGGCCGATGGCGGTGGCCGTGTCGGCGGTGTGGCGTTGAATGGGGAGATAGTGCTGGCCGTGTGGGCGGTGATGGTGGTTGAGTTGGTCGTGATTTTGAAGTATGGTTGTGGTCGTGAAAATTGTGGTGGCAGTGATGGGGGTGATGTTCATGATAGCGGTGACGGTGGTGGCAGTTGTGGAGAGACAGCAATCTGTAGCTGAAACATTCAGCATCACCCGGGACTAAGTCTGAGCTTCTCGGGGATCGGCCGGGGTCAACTGTCAACGTTTCAGGCGCCCTTGTAATTGAGTTGTGAATAGTTGGTATAGTATTACGGGGGTCCATAGTTAATAGGACCTATGGTATACATAAAAACCTATATATCTACCTATTTTTCCTAACAAAAATTGGTCCCGTTAACTATGGACCCCCGTAATAGTTGTGGGTAAAAACCACATTTTAAGTTGCACAGCTCCCAATTATAATAGAACGTGAAGCAGTCATTCACGTCTTTTTGGTGACGGAGATCGGTAGCTGAAACAAACAGCACCCGACCCCTACTATACTTGTGGTGGTGGCGGTGGTCGTCGTCGTTATACTGGTCCTGGTAGTGGTGGTGGTAACGGTGGTTGTTCTGGTAGTGATGGTGGGGGTGATGGCTGTTGCTGCGGTGGTGTTGTTGTTCGTGGGTATGGTGGTGACGGTGGTGGTCGTTGTACGGAGTACCATAGTAAATAGGATCAAATATTGTTAGTAAAAAGTCAAATACATAGGGTTTGTGTGCGCCGTAGGTCCTATTTACTATGGTCCCCCGTAGTAGTGGTAGTTGCGGTGGCCGTAGTGATGGTGATGACATTGGCGGTGGTGTTGATATCACTAGTATGGGCTGTTTTGAGTGATGGTGGTCACGATTACGTCGGCATTGGTCGCGAAACACGTGGTGGCGGTGATGGTTCTGGCGTTGGTGGTGGTAGCGCTGGTGTTTGCGGGTGTTTGCGAGTGTGGTAGGAGTGACGATGGTTATGGTGGTGGTGGTCGTGATAATATTGCGAGTATAGTGATGGTAGTGGGAGTGGTGGTGACGTCGGTGGTGGTGGTGATGGTGGTGGGGGTGGTGGTGGTGGTGAACCTGACGGTGCTGGCGGCAATGATGAAAGCGAGCAGTGGCGGTGGCGGTCGGTTTCTGAGTACAAGAACTATACCTGGTAAATGCACTAATCACTGCTGTTACTTCTTGTTTCTACGCGTCGATCCCCTTGAACGGTTTCAGGCCGTCGACTGCAGTATCCGAGCTGCGCGTTACGGGCTTGACGCACGCCATAGAAGGTTCTTGGAAGAAAAGTCTTGCTGCTGGTGTAGGTTTGGGAACGGCCCTTGTATATAAACGCCTCCTCACGTATTTCGGAAACCTCCCCTTCTTAACGCATTCCTACCGACAGACAGCAGATAATAGCGATCGATTTTTAATCACACTACTTTGCGGTAGCGGGCCTTGAGAGTGGTTTTCACGATCGCTCAGTTTGCGGTGTCACAGGTAGTATGCACTCAAATCTGCGGCAGCCCATACCCCCTGATTATTACCTGGCACACATAGCGTACAGTACTTTATCAGATTCCAAATACACAGTCTACCGCAGCAGGTATATACCAGGTGCCAGGAGCTTCGCGCATAGGTCCATTTTCCTACTCTTAACGTATTGAGAACCATTACTTTTGGAACAGTAGTTTGGAACATTCAATACAGCGATACTGCGAACATTTAAAGCTACGCTACACGATACCGTAGTGCGTTCTGAATCTCTGTCTTCTCAATAACCACACTTATTTACTTATGCTTACTTTCAATGCATTGCAGTAGCTGGTAATGCCTTACCACAGCAAATTACATGTGTCAGGTGCAGCAGTACCAAGGTCGATTTCGCGAGTTTGGGGTCGACCTCTTCTTGTGCAAAAACTGACAGCAGAAATCGCAAATTAGCTCGTGTGCTCGCACAATTCGACTCTAGTCGATGAGGAAAGAAAGTGCTGAGCTCTAACCGTGATGAAACGAAGGCATGCGCGGTAATCGGTAGGGGGGAGAAGGTACGCACCGCAGTGAGGAGGGGGGAGAACTCATGCACCCCTGTAGTAGGGACGGGGATTTTTTTTTTTTTTTTTTTTTTTTTTTAGTTATCCTCCGGCGGATTGGAAAAAATAAAGCTTAAGCTCACCACACTTCCACGTTCGCGATTTCGTGTCGTGTGTCAATTTAGCCCAGTTGGGCACGTTGACCCGACCTGACCCCCGAGAGGAGCAGGTGCAGTGGAGATAGCCACCCGGGAGAGTCATCTCTCCCGGGTAGTGTGGGACTTGCGCGAACTCACCCAGTAACAAAAACCAAGGCTATGAGGCCTTCTCGCCGGACTCGGACCAGTTACGGTCCACCCTACCCGTTGGGGCGTTGGTCCGACGGGGAAAGAGGGTCTGCTGTGTCACTCCGGATCTGAGCTACGAGAAGGAGCGAGCTGGAAAATATGGCAAACAAAATAAGCGGGGGGGTGGCAGGCATCCCTGTATGCCTGGTGACACCATGGTAATTCACAACGCATGCGGCTGTGTCCAGCCGCAAGCTGTGTCACTCCGCACGGCACATCAGGAAGAGCAAAATGCAACAACATTCTTGATCGAATGGTTGCTTCAACAGCGCTGCTACATACGTTTTCTTTATTCGTAACGTGGACGCCTGAAGTGCTACCGACCCTCGCGTATAGTATACGTGAATAGTCCTGTAGCTGTACCTCTCTACACAAAATCGCTCGCCGAAGCTGACGCCTGATCGCTCTACTCGCAAAGAGCTAACTAAGTACAGAAAAGGGCGAGCCGCTCGCTACACGGAAAACACGTCAGTTTGGCGTCGAGGCAACTTTTTTTTCGTGTTGCTACCACTGAGCACATACGCATACTCAATTGTTGGCTATCCTATTAGGCTTGGTATGGCACTCGACCCTGTGAGCGCCGCTTTTCTCGGTCGAGTTTCTTGACACCAAGTAGATACTATCGTGAGAAAACGAGAGAACGTCCATTCCTTACGAGGCAAGTTCTTAGCAACCGACGTGCGGTTGTTTCAACTGCTGCTGCGGCTGCTGCTGCTGCTGCTGCTGCTGCTGCTGTTGCTACTGCTACTGCCGCCGCTGCAAAGACATCTGCCTACCGTACATCGGATTGGCGGAGTGTGTACGCATCTGACAATCGGAGAGTATTACTAATACACACCGAAAATCAAGGGGGGTGCCCATCAACCTAAGCACATATGGTTACTTACGTTCACCGACTCAGTACTACGAAAAAACATGTCTACTCGCGCTGAAACGAGCGACAACACCAACGAGAAAAATGATGCACCAGTAGGAGCAGGCCATACAAGCCTGCACACACATGAAAACATTATATCACATCATACATACGATATGTATTACGGGGGGGCATAGTAAGTAGGACCAAATGGTGTTCGTAGAAAAATGTAAACATATAGGTTTTTGTGTGTAACGTAGGTCCTATTTACTATGCCCCCCCGTAATAGTACACGCGCATACAAAACAGTGTACTGTACTGTACATGGGGCACAACGACAACGCAACAGGCAGCTTCGACGCGACCGCCGACCCCCGCGCTGCTGCACACCCTATTACCGCCCTCTCCTCCTCCTCCAACACCTCCTCCTCCTCCTCCTCCTCTTCCTCTTGCTCCCTCCTCCTCCTCCTCCTCCTCCTCCTCGTCCTCCTCCTCGTCCTCCTCCTCCTCCCCCTCCTCCTCCTCTCTCCTCCTCCTCCACCTCCACCTCCTCCTCCTCCTCCTCCTCCTCCTCCTCCCCTTCCTCCTCCTCCTCCTGTTTGCTGTTTGTTGCCGTCGTATAGTCTGACGTGTGGCTTTTTGTTTGTGAAGTCTGCTGTGCCCCCCAAGAGTGCGGCGTAACGCTTTTGCCGTTGAAAAAAAACAGTTGCACTATATCACAGTACGTAAGTACCTGCCTGTATCATATACCAGGCACCTGCTACGGAGGGCCATAGTAAACAGGACCAAATATTGTTAGTAAATATAGGTAAACATATAGGCTTTTGTGCGTACCGTGGTCCCCGGTAAGTAGTCTGGTATCGGGTACCACAATCTGTAGGAGGGAACACAAAGAGCGATTGTACTTAAAATATAGTATAAGTTTGGTACTGCCATCATAATTCAAACGGGGTTTATATTCATGGCCAGGGTAGTCTGATGTCGGTTGACGGACTTGACGTGTTTGACGGATTTGACGGACATCCGCGTCAGAGGGGTTGCCCACACAAAAAGGATAATCGATGTTCTATCTGCCTGGAAGCAAATAGTGTGAGGGATATGATTGGCTGTTCACTGACCCGGGCTTTCACGCTGCAGGGGTATCACCTAATTTTTCTGAGCCCTTTTTACCTGAAAGAAGTATGTATATCCCTCGACCAGTAGTACTTGGATTTTGTCAATATATGTTGTGGCTTGACCCCTTCAGGTCCCAGTCCCATGTTGGAGACGAATCACTCAAATTCTAAGCAGTTCGTCCTCAAAGCTGATCTAAACAGACTGCTGTCTTACAAGGGTAATTTCGATGAACAATCCCTAAAAGCTTACAAGTAGTTAGGCACAAGTATCACGAAAAATTCGAATAATAATAACGTCGTCAATCACCACTATTACGGGGGACCATAGTAAATAGGACCTACGGTACACACCAAAAACCTATCTATTTAGCTATTTTCACTAACAAGATTTGGTCCTATTTACTGTGATGGTCCCCCGTAATACTGTTGTAGTCCGACGATAAATCCAGGACCCCGGCCGGTCAGAAGTAGTTCAGGCAAAAAAATGCTATAACATACCCCTTTCTACCAGGCACATCGCAACACGCCTCCGTATTATAGTAAGTCCTTGACGAGCAGAGGTCAAACCAGTAAGCAGAACGCAGCGCGGTCAGCTGACGCGGACAGGCTAAGCTGTCTTGCTGGGGGTGAAACCTGTACGATCAGGCGCCAGGTATACAAGGTATTACACGTATGCACTACAGTATACCAGGCAAATCAGTCGATTCAGGACACGGCAGGCAACAATTGTTTCACCCCTCCCCGATCGACGGCAGGCTTCAAAGAGTCTACCTTCTTGATGGACGGCTAGCTACCCTGAAGAGCGCGGTGAGTTCCCACAGCAGAGGCGATGTGAGGTCGTTTTTCAGCGCTTGATTCTTACTGAAAACGGGGCGGGAGCTGGCTGAAAGAATACCGAACAAGATACGTGGATGTCTCGGGAAGGATCTGGCGGATGAGAACCTTTCGAAAATGTAACGGCCGGCGTGTTCAGCACACTCACACCCGTTGCCGTTGTCGGCACAGCGAGCGCTCAGAAATTATCGTACCCCTGTGCGAAATCAACGGTCGAAATCAACGGTCATCTTTACGGTGGTAACTACTACGGGGGACCGTATTAAATAGGACCCGCGGTGCACACAGAAAACCCATAATTTTTGCTATTTTTACTAGCAATATTTGGTCCTATTTACTATGGTTCCCCCTAATATTACACCCGTATATAGGGTTTATTCAGCGTGTGCAACACTCACGTTTAGCGACAGGGGTATATATAGCGCTTGTTGGCCGAAACGTTCATTACGGACGGCGCTTTTCATCCGCGGAGCTATACTCAATGAGGCGTGCCTTCTTATCGTTGGCTAAGGCATGGGGTTTGTGCCTTGTATCGATGGAACACTTGGTCCAGTTGATTGTTGTGTGTGTATTGCTTACAATATAACGTCATTTTTCCCAAGACCTATTTTTCGTCTCCCTGGATTCGGAGAATTAATATATTACCCCCCCCCCGGTCGCCCACAGCTGGTCGTCGAGTTGGATCATTTGTGAGAAGTAAAGAACCTTTACTCTGCAGAAGGGAATTGATCGTATCACGTAGTGCTCAAGGTAAGCCACCCAAGAGGCAGTTACATAGTACTCCCATTGCTGTCTCTGGAAGTGGCTACGCCGGAAATTAAACTAACGCATTGAAGCTGTCATCCAAATGCAAGTCCGCCTCACAAGCGGTTCTTAGTAGGATGCGGCTCACCCTCCATGCGACTCGCCGGACACCTCACGGCGATTCGCGCTTGGTGCAAGCAATGTCTGCCTGGTCGGTGAAAAAACCCGACATGCTCCGTCCCGGCATTGTAGGGATGCGAGGGTCTATGGTCATTCTCCTGTCGAGTACACTCCCCCTCCCCTCCCCTCCGTCATAAGACTACGGCCATGCATGATAATGAGTACACCCCCCCCTCCGTCCCGGCCTTGTGCTGATGCCAGGGTCTATGGTCATACAACTAAGGCCACGCAGGATAACGAGTACCCCCCCCCCCCCCCCCCCCCCCCCCTCCCCGCCCCCCTCCATCTTACTCCATATCTGGTGCGCACCAAAACCCTACACTAAAGATAGGACGAAAAAAAGGAACTCACTCGTAGACTGCATGCTACAGCATACTATCATCACAAAAAAAAATGACCTAATATGATCTCTGTGATCACCCAGGTCGCGATCCTACGCCGAGTGCGCCGGAACAAAGTGGCTCTGAGAGACCGCCAGGCTGCTGTTGGGGGAAAGAAGGAAGAAGCCGGAGCACTGCTGAAGATGTAGTGGGGGTGGAAAGTTGACGAGGAGTATAGGGAGGGTAAACAAGGGTTTGCCAAAGGAGAAAGGCGTATGTAGGAGCCCCAAAGGAGGGGAAACGAGATATCTTGTTGGCTCCGAGATATACATAAGAGGGACTACTTACTGCGGTGTATGGCACTCAGGTTGGAAGGGAATATATACATACGAAACGTTGTCGGAGGGCAAAAATTAATAGTTGTATGAAACACTGCGTGGCCGTGAGATTGTTCAAACAATTTTCTCAAAGTCACACCAGTGTTGGTTGGGTGAGATATTCAGTAGAGCTCTCCTCAAGCAAGGCAGAGCTTCTCTCTCGGAAAAAGTTTAGGTGCAGACGCCCGACCCCATGCGGTACCATGTGCGGAGACACTCGGTCCTCCGCTCTTGACCGCGCCGATGAACGCTTTTTCCCCTCTGCTGGTGGCCCCTCTACTGACATCTTCGCCACTCCAGCTACCAGGTAAAAATGAAGGCGGCGAACTGCTACTCCTATTATTACTGTGTCACCTTCAAAACAGACATTACTCCGCACTTTTTTTTTTTTCAACCTTTGAAATTGTTGCAGTAAATCTAAAAAAAAAACACAACGAGCGGAGACATGCATGAGGAGCGGAGGGATACAATGTTGATGAAGCCCGGCCAGCACCCGAGCAGACCGCCCGGCTGTGCGCTATATGTGCCGCTCAGAAATATACCACCGCCGGAATCGTCGCCCCGCTGCACAAGCATCGGTGGGTGGGGCGGACTCTAGGTATTACGGGGGACCATAGTAAACAGGACCAAATATTGATGGTGAAAAAGGGGGAAATATACATGTTTTTTGTGTGTACCGTAGGTCCTATTTACTATGGTCCCCCGTCATTGTCAATTCGAGGAGTGTGGCAATCGCATACCTGGTGCTGCTATATAGCAGCATGGTAGCAACATATCAGGTACCTGGTATACTTGTACTGTAGAAATATTTGAACAGCGGTGCTTGCGACGCACAGCGGTTAGTTGGTAACGTCTTACGAGGCGGGGTTCCGCGGTAAAATCCGCTTGTTTTTTTTCATTACTTCTCTTCGCATAGGGGGACAACAAATTCAGAGTAGAATGCCTCCCATGAGTAGTAGAGGTGTTCATGGTCTACACAAGTACCAATCTGGCCTTCAATATAATACGCTATTTTGTCAGAAGGCACTCATAATAATAATAATAATAATAATAATAATATAGTACGATACTCACACCAGAGTCAGTCGTATTTCGGGGGTCTATAGTTAATAGGACCTATGGCATACATAAAAACCTATACATTTAGGTATTTTTACTAACAATATTTGGTCCTGTTAACTATGGACCCCGGTAATGGTAGTTTTCGGTGTTTTTTCATCCCCAACAAGAGTCAACCCCACCGCGATTTCCGCCTGTTTTCCCACAGCAGGGGAAAAAAACTGCCGCCCATCCTCGCAACCGTGCCCCCACCCCCCCCCCCCCCCCCCCCGCCCCCGCCCGCCCCTCGCCTGTCTGATTTCTTTTCTGTTTTTTTTTTTTTTTTTTCCTTCCACAGTTGTTTCCCGTCTGGTTTTATCGTTTCCTTCGCTGTTCGTTCGGAGAGAGAAAGCGCGTCATCTTCGCCTCGCGTGTGTACTTAATATTATCACAATGCACTGAACTACCTGACTTGGCCAGACGTCCCCCTATAAGTACAACAAAATCGGGCGGAAACAATTAAACGGCCCTCAGTTTTGTTGACTTTTTTTCAGCGACGGCCGACGGCCGATGATGTTGTTGTCGAGATTTTTTTTTTTTTTTATCGTACGAGGTACGTAGTAATTAATCCCTGGTACAGTGTACAAAAGTGCACAACAAAGCAGAACTCATATACGTTCACTGCTGTCCCCATGCCTGGTCTTGGCACGGTCTACAGTATTTAGTAGTAACATACTTGCACATAATGTGCGCCATACCAAGGACTGCATACGCAGTAAGACAATAGTTTACTGCGGCACAGCAGTGGCGGTTGTGCTACATCCCTGCACCGTCAACTTTCATCCATACGTATACCACAGGCAGAGAGAGGGGTATACCGTCGGCCACCATCGCGTCAGCACCCCTCCGCCTCCGTGGCTGCTCTCTCCCTTCCGCCCCCAGCACCGCACCGCATCGCATCACACGGCATCGCTGCCCCGCGCCGCCCCGCGCCTCACGGGACCGCACGGCACCACACCCGATAGCAACCCAAGCGCACACACACACACACACGCTGTGGTGGTCTGGGCACGACGGAAATATCTGCCTGGCGAAACAAGAAAGAAGCACACACTCTGGTATTGTTATAGCCCCGGCTATCTCCTCCTAGAGACGCTGGATCCGCCACCACCAACACCACCTCCACGACCACCGGTCACCCGGCATGGGGGCATCGTGCGACTCCGATTACCACGTCATTGGTATGCAAAACGGCGAGCAGGTGGGCGGATGGGGTGGGGTCGGGTGGGTGGGTGGGTGGGTGGGGTGGGTGGGGCGGTGGGTACTTGGGTAGTAGGTGGGTCGGTTGTGTGGAGATGTATCCGGTGCTCTGCATCTGGCGGGTGGAGGAATTGCTCGTGTGGTGTGCGTCTTTGTGTGGACAGCCGAAGTTAATTTGCTTATATATAATATATATAATATATATATATATATATATATATCAACTGTTCTTACCTTTTCGAGTGTAATCGCAATAGGTGTTTTGGCCTCCGACTGTGTCCAGGTCGAATAAAACCTCGACTTCCTGTATAGCTAGTAGGAGTGTGATGGGAAGAAGGAAACCCGCAAGAAACGTATACATATACGCGCTGCAGCAGCACCAGACTGCTGCTGTGCCCCTGTTTCAACGTTCGTACTGCTGCTGTTGTTGGTGAAATTGCAGCAATACACTATTATTGCAGTACGTATCCTCGTACAGCAGTACTCTATGGTACATCTACAGCAGTAGTATCGTTTGATGGTCGTTTTGCGAAACTTGTGATAGAGGTATGCTGTGCTCAAGGAGAAATTGCTGGATGCGGGGACGTTCGAGCCAGCATAGCATCCAGTGGACAACTACATCAACGCAATGTGGGTGTGAGACTATTGCGGGGGTCCATAGTTAATAGGACCTATGGTACATATAAAAAACTATATATATTTACCTATTTTTGCTAACAATATGTGGTCCCAGTAACTATGGTCCCCCGTAATAGAAGGCTGATGAGTACGGTTGGCCCACAAAAACTATGGCGAGGTCGAGCGGCGCCACACCCGGTGCACAAGTTATCCCCCGGAGAGGAACGGAAACAACAGCGTTGACTGCAGGTAGGGGAGTAGGGTGACTCAGCGGTGGCTTGCCAAAAGGGAAGAAGGTGCGAAAAATATACCACTCTGTTGGCGCAATCAAGAAGAACCGCCTACACATTATCATGAAGAAAATATTGATCCTTGTTACACTCAAGCCCGGAATGATAAAAGATGGGAACCTTCACGAACGGAAGGTGGGATAGTTTTCGGTTCAGAGCGATGGAAGAGGAACTGCAGTGCTCCTGCTGCATATATATATTGCTGGGGTACGTGCGCGGCAGCAGTACTTAGTAGGCAGATAAAATTGGTTCAAGTCGGAGGAGAACATGCACCCATGTGCATATATTATTGTAGGAGGACGACCTTTATCAGTATATTATACTGCTGTGCAAAAACATACGTACGTAGACGTGATGCACGGGCTGTGTGGTGAAAGCGTGTCCGTCCAGAAGGGGTGGTCCCATACGTGGCGAGCGCGGCTGCTGCTGTTGCTGTTGATAGACGCGTAGGACGGACGTGGGGAGAGGCGTATTCTAGATCGGGCACCAGGGGGGGGGGTTCCCGGTGAGCGGCACAACGACAAGCCCTTCCTTTTTTCTGCTCTAGTCTTTCCATCGTGCGCCAAACAAAGGAAAATGGAGCTGCTCTTCTATATCTCTCTACAGTAGTAGTAAGTGATCAACACGCATTGTGGTAGTGAGTAACGGGGGTCCATAGTTAACAGGACCTATGATGTACATAAAAACCAATATATTTGCCTATTTTTACTAACAAAATTTGGTCCCGTTAACTATGGACCCCTGTAGTACCTGCTCAATAGGCTAATGTGGCAAAAGGGACACACGTCTTTGATAGTGTGTCCCGACAGGAATCTCCTACATACCACTGTACAGCACACACAGCACACTGTGCGGTATATGCAGGGATGCACCTCACCGGAGAGCTCTGCTATTATTTATCGTGTGTCTCGGAGCAGGTGTTGTTTCTGCACTCTATCCACATGCACCTCTATCTTACTCTAATTCCAAGTGTTTAGCGCCCACAACTGGAAATACAAGCCGAAGGGGGCAAATTCACACTACTACTACTACTACTACTACTACTACTACTACTACTACTACTACTACTACTACTACTAATAGTAACCAATAATACTACTTTATCTACTCGTATTTCACCCACCCCCGCCCACCCACCCACCCACCCACCCACCCCCTTCGTTTTGTTTGTCCATCCCATTTATTATCTTCGCCCTTCTTCTCTCGCCCTCTCCTATTTTTTCAAGAGGCCATATAGTAAATAGGATCGAAACTTTGTTCGTAAAAATAGAGAAAGATATAGGTTTTTGTCTGTACCGTAGATGTCCTATTTACTACGTACGGTCCCCCGTAAACAGGCTTAAAACTCTCAGATCCGGGGTCACACGGAAAAGGCGCTACTACTTCCGCCTCTCCCCACTACCTCACCTCACTACGTACGGTTCGTGCCCCCCTTCTACTTTCTTTCATCGCGATAGCACGTCGTCAGCCCTCTTTTTCTTCGCTAGTCGACTCGCGTTTTGATTTGGGCCTGCTACCCTACCCTCTATAATAATAGAAAATGTGGGGTATGAGGCGGAACTATCTCGTACTACTGCTGTAGTTACAATATATCACTGCTGCCTTTGTAGTATTACGGGGGTCTATAGTTAACAGGAACTATGTCATACATAAAAACCTATATATATATAAACCTATATATATATATAGGTATTTTTACTATTACGGGGGTCCATAGTTAACAGGACCTATGATGTACATAAAAACCTATATATTTTCCAGTTTTTAATAACAAAATTTGGTCCCGTTAACTATGGTCCCCCGTAATAACAATATTTGGTCCTGTTTACTATGGTCCCCCGTAATAGTGTCTTTTGATTCACTCACTTACAACATATATCTATTAGACACACGAGGTAAATGCGGCGTATATACATGCCGGCAAAACATTGCAAGTTGCTTTTTTTCACGCTGATACGCACAGCAGTACGCCTGGTAGAAGCGTCACACTCAGAAAGCGGCCACCTGTTGGAGAAAGAAGCGCACACAAAACGCTTGTATAACCCCCACGGCCTAATAAAAAATTGAAAGATATATACTTTTGACCCTTGTAAAAACGGCAGTCCCATATAGGGGACAAACCCACTCAAATTTCAAGTAGTTTGTCCCAAACCACTCAAATTTGAAGTAGTTTGTCCCAGACCACTCAAATTTCAAGTAGTTTGTCCCCGAAGGTGTCAATTGGGCGTGCTGTTTGTTGGACACTGCTGTGTAGGTGCAGTTCTGCACCACGCTGTCCTAAAATATATAGGGACCACTTATATTATAAACTATTTAACGTACAACATTGTTATATTTAGGGACGTAGTTGCAGTTGAGAAGCTACCACTGCTGCTGCTGCTGCTGCTGCTGTGAGACTTGTGTACATACAAAGGAAATCGTTTGGTCTTCATACGGGTGAGTATTCATGTCGAAAAGATCGCAAGATTTACGCTAAGAGAGGTATACACTACTAATATAAAACCCTGTAATATCGTGCCACACGCGTAGCTTTCCTCCACAGACTACTGTCGTACTGCGTAGGGAGGATAGCTACCACCATGTTATACCCACCAGCAGTAGCCAGAATCCGTCTATATGACAACAGTCAGTAGCTGACCATCGGTTACGTATAGTCTCCCATAGCGAGTAGGTCTTGGAGCAAAAGCAGCAGTCAGTGCGACCTGCTACTACGAGAGGCAGTACAAGCGGCGCGGCACGTGCCTACTGCGGGGATTCCATCAAGATTGTAGGGCGAAAAACGTGCTGTGCAGCTATCGGCATATGTTGGCCGGCGCGCGTTCTGGTTACCCACGGCTCTCCCGCCGCTTGCGGTGGCAAGGTGGTATACTCTGCAGAATGTATTGATGCGGGGCACTTATTGCCGTCGAAGTATGTATCTGGTGTGCACACACCTAAGGCCATGCAGGGGCACGTGACAATTTGCTTGCCGTCTGTACAGTATAGTACAAGGTATATATGCACGTATCGTGCCTGGCATTTTGGTCACTATTGCTATTGCTGAGTACTTCTCTGTCTGAAATCACAAGGAATGCGTGTGTACTATTATTAAAAACATCGGATACAGACGGTTTTCACACTAAGGTATAGTGAGATGTGCCAGAGATAGATGCAATACTGCTTGATCCAGTTATTTTGCTTCTTCTCGTGTCTGTGGCTCAAACCCACCAGAACAAAAGCCACTTCGCTTAATGTATAGTAGAACGAAGGAGACATAACATCAGTCCGCCGGCGACTGGTCAACAACACGCATACGTTCTGTTGCTTGCTGCGCGATCGGTCATATACGCACACTGACTGCACCGCGCGCGCGCCCCGCTTGTTGTCCGCGCCGTGAAAATGACACGAGCGAGCGCCATTTCCATCCCGTGCAACTTACAGGACCTACACGGCTGCACTCTCTGCCACACCACATCCACACCAACCAACCCACAAGCCTCTCTGCAAGCAGAACGTTGGAACGTGCACTACCACCGTTGTAGTACTGCTGTAGTAGCACAGTACGCGCATGGCGCCTGTTTTAGATGCTTCCTTCGTTTTTACATGACCTAGCATTTCCAAGGGTAGGGCTATTAATACCACACCCCAACGTATTCACGTTGCCACCATAGTCGGATCGGAGAACCTATCGATCCCCGGCTGGAGCGCACTGCGTACTACCGTAGACGTGCCGGTTCTCTCGCGGTTGGCGTACGACTCGTGCAGCTTTTTGTCCTCCATGTCGTAACGCTCCATGTCGTAACGCGATAGTAGCCACTCTAACTCGACCTGGAGGCTTGCTTGGTGTGGTGGGTGTGGTCTTTGGCCACAATCTTTCATCCAACAAAGGAAAGAGTGTATACATACGTTTTGCGGGTATTCTTGGCCTGTAAAGTTGAATCCAGGCTTTCTTTCATGTATTATACGCCAGTGTGTATATATATATATATACACCAGGTATGTACGTATGCACTTGCTGTCTCTCTGCTTGATAAGGGTTATGACAACGAACCAAGTTATACCTGGTATATATTACGGGGGTCCGTTAATAGGACCTATGGTATAGATAAAAACCTATATATTTACTTATGTTTTTACTAATAAAATTTGGTCCCGTTAACTATGGACCTATGTTTATACCCTCGTAGTTGCACACATCAAGCTGCAAGACCACGCAGGTGGCACAGCTCTGTTGCGAACAATGCCGGATCTTACACGAAGAAGAGGGCACGCGCAACACTGCTTACAGAACGTTCTCAGCACAGGGCCTCTCGGGAGGCGTCGAAGAGAGCTTTACTTTGCTTGTGAGGCTTGTGCTTCGTTGCGAGGTCGCCTCGCATATACAACATAGTTAGCGAAACGAGTGGATGAACACTCTCCCATTTTGAACTATGCGCTCGAATTACCATGTGTAGGGTAAGTAAGGTGCACTGACGCATGCTGCGATGGAAGACGGCGTGCACTATTTTTTTTTTTCCGTAGCTTCTCGCTTGAACAGCTCTACCATATATAATATTACGAAGCAAGTTCACCCAACCACTGTTTTTGGAGTGGGGGGAAAAAAGTGCTGCTATTTACATCACGCGAGGAACAAAAAACAAGTGCTACTACATACAGCAACACTGCAAGAATACAACGAAAATATAGCAACACAATGATGAAGAAATTCCGACGATTTTGGGCTAAGGGGAACCCCGTCATCCAGAAAACGTTGCTGCCCGATTTGCTACCTCCATCATCATCGTAGCACGCGCGATGAGTACATGGGTACTACTGCTGTAGTGTCGCGGGCTCCTCCTAAAGGCAAAACATTTCCGACTGATGGGACTTCTCCGCAGCCATCACTGAGGGACTACACCTAATGGCGTGTCGTCCCACGGTATATGTATCATAGTGGTTGCACTTTTTCTTTACTCGATATTTTCTGACCGGTTGAGATCCCCGAGGGAGCAGCAGCTGCCGGTCACAATGATACCTTTATTAGCATATTGATTTTAGGACTATACTCGGTGTAGGGCTTACTAGGTACGGGCATAGCGTTTGGTCTGGTTCCGTAAACAACCTTCTTCGAAGTAATCTTTTCGGGTGAGATATTGAGCTCCTCTCATGCGAGGAGCTCAGAAAATAATAAGCCGCCGCCTCTCCAATAGGGCGGCACTTTGCTCTGTGGTAGTGCCGGTCTAGGCGCCAGAAAATACCGCCGGCATTGTATAGAGGCAAACGACACTACTATACTCCGCCTACACCCACATTAATCAATCCCATCCATATGCCAAGCGATTTCACAGCGCCACTACATATGGCGGGCAGCCAGCACTACTCGACCGGCAACATGGTGGGACCACCCCAGCTTTATATTACGGGGGTCCATAGTTAATAGGACCTATGGTATATAAATAAGAACCTCTATATTTACCTATTTTCACTAAGAATATTTGGCCCTGTTTACTATGGTCCCCCGTAATAGTATACTCTTGCGTATGTTGTCCTCCGACAAGCGTGTATCGCGCATGTTCCGGTAAGACCTAGTAAGCCGACGATCTTCTAATATCGCAGTACTACGGGGAACAATATTAAATAGGACCCGCGGTACACACAAGAAAAATAAATAAAGATATATATATATTTGCTGTTGTTACCAACAATATTTGGACCTGCTTACTATGGTTCCCCGTAATAATATCAATAGTACCGTCAAAAAGAGCGCCGGGTTCGCGCAGGGGTCCGGAAACGGGAAAAAAAGGGATGCTACTAGTAGTAAAGTCGCGCACGAATATTTTCGGAAGGCTCTCTCGATCAGATAGACCTTTCTCCGAAAAAGTAGGCCTCTCCCTTTCGTTGTTGTTTGTGATCTTGTGGCACGCCCTTTCCGTTCCGGATAATACCGACGTCTGAAAAACGATCGTACGCCCGTGCGCTTCAACGTTCTTCATTGTAGCCCTTCTCACAGGCCTGCAGTCCCGCTATATGGAGACAAACCAGTCATTTTTCAACTACTTTGTCCACAAAACGGGACTGTAGTCCAAACAGCCCCGGAGGGATCAAGTAAGACGGCGCACAAGGCCAAGCCAAGGGCCTCAACGTTCGCCCCACCCGACTGCCGTGTTTTGAAACGTACAAACGTTTCTTCCGAGCCGAGAACCGGTACTGAACCCCGTTGGACCCGCAGGCCCGTTCTGTGAACAGGCCACTCGAGTGGCGTTCTACGATGATAGAGGTCCACCCTGAATTTTTCTGAGGCCCCTCGCTTGAGGAGCTCCATATCTCGCCCGAAAACTGACTTGAAAAAAAAAAAAAAATCAAGTTGCATCCGGATGAATAATCCCATGACCCAAAAGTATTACTAAAAAATGTCGTTTTTCGGAACGACATTGGCCTTCCGACGATTTCGGGTCAACCCCTTTAGTACAGCGGTCCCGATGTTGGGGACAAACCAGTCTAATTCCAAGTGATTTGTCCCCGAAACGGGACTGCGGTACTAAAAAGGGTTAAGGAACCTTGTCATTCGGAAAACAGTTTGGCGGAAATGTGCTACCTCTATCGCAGAACCCTGTCTCAAATTCTACAGGTAGTTTTTTCCCCTATACGGGATTGCAGTCCTAAGAGGGTGAGCCGAGACATAATCTCACTTTTCTCTTCTTGAACGCCCCCCCTTCTACTTTACCAGCATATTACTCCGTCCCTTAGTATATGGATGGACGGGTTCGGATTGAACATTAATATAATATTGATCCCTAGGTTTCAAGAGAAAACGATACCAGGGTATATATCTCGTTAAGCTTTACGCTCACATTTTTCATCGTGCACCGAGGCCACAAAATGTACTTTTTGATTTTCTTACCGTTTGTCGTCGATATGTTTTGATTTTTTCATCGATTCGGGTCAAGACTCGCTCATTTTCCCCCCTACAATACAGCAGCCACAGGGTTTCGGAGCAGGCGGAGAGGGCTCCCTCACACTGCTGTTGGTCTCATAAACACCAAGAGCACACCCTTGGGTACCGTAGCATGCGCCTATCGTCACAACGCGCAAAAAAAAAAACACGCCTGCCACGGTAGAGGTATTTTTTTCGGTATTCCTCTTTTTTCTTCAGTTCCTGTTTTTGTTGGATGAACTATTTCTGACTGGCGGCACTCCTTAAGGGCACTGTAGAACTGCCCAACATCGTTAGAGCATTGTTCGTGAGGTCGTTCGTTCATAAGGGGGACTGCACCGATATTGGTACAATTTTGCTGAGTGTATTCTCAGGTCTGATTGGTGTAACCACGCAGCTTCCACACGCTCGAATTAATGGGATTCTACAGCACCGTAGCCACCTTTTTGTTTTCAGGACCGCAGTCCTGCTCTGGGGACAAACCAGCCAACTTATGAGTAACCTGTCTCCAATATGGGACTGCGCCTCTGCAAGGGTTGTGTGTCCGGCATGACAGAAATACGCGTTGCACATTGTCAGATGGTCCGGCAGCAAATGGAACACCCGGCAATCATAATATATATATATATATATATATACGCTGATACTATGATTAATACGGGGGTCCATAGTTAACAGGACCCATGTTGTACGTAAAAACCTATATATTTATCCATTTTTTACTGACACCATTTGGTCCTATTACTATGGACCCCCGTTATCGTGATTCTTGTCGCCATTTTTCTCCGCACACGTACGTACGTACGATGAAAATAGATAGATGTAGGCCAGGCTGTTTTTCTGTCGGTTTTACCCTTTCAGGACTGCAGTCTCGTTTGGGGGATAATCCAGTCAAAATTCAAGTAGTTTGTCCCCGAAATGGGGCCGCAGTGACTGCGAACCTGTTTTCGGGACAAATCCATCAAATTCTAAGTGATTGGTCCCCAAAACGGGACTGCAGTTCTAAACGGGTTAACTATTACGGAGGTCCATAGGTAATATAACCTATGTTATTCATAAAAACCTATATATTTATCTATTTTTACTTCCCCTTTTTATCTATTTACTATGGTCCTCCGTAATAGGCGCTTTTGATGGCTTTTTTTCTCACAACAAAGTATATCGACGTTTTTTTTTTTTCCGGAAGGCATCAAGAGCCCCGGGAAAATCTTGGGAAAATTTAGGTGCCGCTCCGACCGTGCGTAGCGTGCGTCAAAAGGTTTCAAGTATATGTTCCATAAGTGGAGCCTCATCATTCATGTTCTTATGTGCGAACATGCGTCTTAAATCTCCCAATTTCCTTGAAAAAAGTGTTCCAAATTTCGTACACGCTACCAATTTATTGAAGTGCTCCCAGTTTCCTCGAAGAAGGCTCCCAATGTACCTTAAAACCTCCAAGTTTCCCAGGCGGGCCCAAACGATTCAAGTGTTCCCAATTTTACTGAGAGCGATGCCACTTTACAAGGGTGGTGCCTTATTTTCTGAGCTCCTTGTAGCACTACTCACATGATGAGGAGCTTAAGCTCTTCCCCCAAACAAGACTTCCGGTCGTCGAACCAAACCCGACCAAGATTTCTCTGCCTTTTATTATGGAGGACCACACAGTATAAACAGCACCTGCGGTACACACCAAAACCTGTATATTTCCCTGTTTTTACTAACAAAATTCGGTCCCTACTTTTACTACGGTTCCCCGGAATAGTCCTAGAACGAAAGACACACTCGTTACTTTCTCATATAATAGTAACCGGACGTCAAACTTTCCTCGCTGGAGGATCTCAACCGGTCAGGAATATATTGCCTCAGAAGGCAAAAAGAGCTACCCCTCTCTCCCGCAGGATGAGTCTTGAGCCCTCCCAATTTTTTAGATGATCCCTACGTATTTTCTTCAACGCGGTCGCGTAGTGCAGTGCATTAGAGCTGCCGGGCGTGTTTCATTTCTTGTGAGGTATGGCGTCTGGTTCGCGTGGTGGCAAAGAAGCGGCGAAGCAAAACGTGGGGTTTTGCTGCGGCGGGGGGAGGCGGGGGGGGGGGGGTGGCGGGATAAATCTGAGAACCGGGAGACACTTTCCACGCGGCGGACCTGTACATGCTTTGCTGTGGGGGGCTCTATGTTTATTCGCATGTGCGATCATCACGTAGACCGGAAAATCTGAGGGTGCAACATTTCGTTTCTGAGGCCCCCCACTTGAGGAGCTCTTATAATTTCACCCAAAAGCTGGTTAAAAAAACCCCCAAAGTAGAATGGTTGATGAATAATCCCACGGCCTAGGTTTGCATTTTTTTTTTTGCCGAACCAGAACGTAGTCCCGACGATTCTGGGTTAAGGAACCCCTTCCATTCGGAAAATATTGTTGCCAAAATATATATGCTGCTTGTGTGTCGGAGAAGGGGTCGATGAGTAGCACTCCCAGGACCGATTGGCTGTTCGAATTACTCCAACTCAGGGCAAACTGCAATCTAAGCATTTTGTCTCCTAAACGGGACTGCAGTCCTGCCAGGGTTAAGGCCCGAGCGATGTTGGCACATACATTCTGGCCGATATAGTTACGTTCAACATCCCCCATGCGATTCATTTCACGGTATTGTAAGGATTGCACGTTTTGGGCTGAAATGTTTTCTGACCGGTTGAGCTCTTGAAATGAGCAATGATAATAATTAGTATACCAGGCACCCTTCATTAAATAGTGTGAATGATGGCATTGCTTTCAGCAGCATATGTATTTTGTTTCATTACTATTGGTAGCAACTGTCACCCTTTTTCAAATTAGATTTTAAAATTTGACTGGAGCAAGCAGAGCCATTAAAAGGGGGACTGCATGGTTAGTATAATCATGTCGAGCAATCAGGTTTGATTTATACTAGGGTATATAGTGCTTTCCATGTTTTAAGCCATTACTGAAATCTATATCTGCCCTTTGCATGTGGATATGATTCGAATATTACCTGGTATTATTTATTAACATCACTATGTATTGCACGCATAGGCCATGTTCTGCAGTAAGATGTCTCCCCCTTTGTCAAGATATAATAGTACACACCAGTGCCGTAGTTCAAGTCATTACTTGATGAACTTATTCCGCACCACCCTATCCATGTATTATCTACCCTATATACTAGTGTTTGCATATTTATTTAAAACAAGTACCTGGTAGTATACAGCTACACATTTCTCGAGACATTCTTTTTAATTTATTTCCCCCCACGCAGTACTCGTAGTATTGATGCCTGTTTGAGCATGGGGCGCGTTCTACTATAAAGGTAGCACTTTTCCGCTGAACATTTTTCTGAATGACAGGGCTCCTTCCTTAACCCAAAATCGTCGGAATGTCAATCTTGCTTCGAAAAACGACGTAAATGTATACTTGGGCCATGGGATTAATCCTCTGGATGCAATTCGATTTTTGCTGGAGTCAGTGTTCGGGTGAGGTATGGAGCTCCTTAAGGTCAAGTGAGGAGCCTCTGTAAATTTAGGGTGTGAACCTCCATAGTAAAACGCCTCATGGATTTTCTACAGTCTGCTCCCGAGTGCGCACAGCATCTATCTATCCATCGGGTAAAGCTCCCCTTTGATCCCTGAACAGCAGTCTTCGGATGAGGCTTATAGCTGCTACGGAGGACCGTAGTAAATAGGACCAAATATTGTTAGTAAAAATAGGTAAATATATAGGTTTGCATGCATACCGTAGGTCCTATTAACTATGGACCCCCGTAGTAGTCAAGCGAAAAGGTTAATAAAAATGGGATCCGAAACGTACCTTACCTCTATCCGGCAGAATGAAGACTGCCGCTCCGGTGAGAACGATCCGGCTCCCGCACTCCACGACCTCGTACTACCAACGCAGCAGTAAGTAGTAGCATGCTGTTACGCTGGTAATATCGGCGGTGCATGCTACGGTTGGGATGCACCGGGATGTTTCCGAGGTTCTCTCCACGTGGGAGGAGGTTGGGTGACTATACTCCAACCATTGTTGACTCATGCCACGGTAGGGGTTGCGCTTTGGCCTTCTGAGGCAACATGCTTTGGACCGGGGAGCTCCTCGAGCGATGAACTATTATGGGGGGCCATAGTAAATAGGACCTAAGGTAACACAAAAACCTATATGTTTACCTATTTTTATTTAACAATATTTGGTCCTATTTAGTATGGTCCCCCGTAATAGTACCGCTTACAGTATTTTAACGGTACGTACCAGGTACCTCGTGTGTGACACGTTTGGTACGAAGTAGTGTATTGGTTGCAGGAGTAGTGCGTAGAAATCTTGATCTGCTTGCGTGAACATATGTTTGGGGTAATATCTTGAGCTCAGAAAATAATAAAAAGGCACTATTATTAGCCCTATAGGCTGGCATTGCTCCGAACTGGCTTAAGAGTGAAAAATGAAAGGTTAACTCGACGAGCTGTATGGTGTATGGCCTCAGGCACTACGTTGTTGCGAGAAACACGTTAAAAAAACCCCGATATTCTTGGTTGATATTTCGCTGGAGATGCCAGTGGGGGGGGGGGGGGGCAGCGATCTGTCGCTGTTTGGCGGACGAGCTCCAGGAACATTTTGGGTTTTGGAGGCCTGTTGTTCGCCAGTCGGTTTGGGATGCCGGTCATATACTCGTCTTCGTTTTGTACGATTACGGGGGACCACATTTAATAGGACCAAATATTGTTAGCAATAATAGGGAAATGTATATAGGTTTTTGTGTGTACCGTAGGTCCTATTTACTATGGTCCCCCGTAATTGACATTTTCTTCGTCATCAAAGTTTGAGATTGACAAACAAACACTGCGCATTGTCGGAAAGCAAACATGACGGTAATAGCAATAACACTAACTATTGGGTAGTTCCTTGGACAAGAGTCCCTGTCACACCCAGAAAAAAACTAAAATCGCTACCGCTATGGTAGAGGGGTGGGCGTGTGATTTCCTGAGGATCCTCGCTTGCGCTGGAGATGTATGTGTAAATCACCCCAACACAGCGGTCAGCAAAAAAAAAATGTGTAACGCCTACATACATATAACAACCAGCTCTCATGATGGCCTCGGGTCTACACATACAAAAAAAAATCGAGATTCACTTACAAAAAACGACTATTACGGAGGTCCATAGTTAACGGGACCAAATTTTGTCAGTAAAAATAGGCAAATATATATGTTTTTATGTACACCATAGGTCCTGTTAACTATGGACCCCCGTAATATTAATATTAGGGGTTCCGTAGTGAATAGGACCAAATATTCTCAGAAAAAAAATAGGGAAATATGTATGTTTTTATGTATACGATAGGTCCCTCCTATTAACTATGGACCCCCGTGATACCTGGTACCACTTTGTCCCCGAATATAAGGAACATTTAATGTATTAAGATTCAGTGAAAACGTCCCGCATATTTGGAAACATATTGGCACCAGGTACCGTTTTATCTTCATATTAATATTGAAATGACAAATATAATTTTGGGGCAAAGTGATTGACCCTATTGGTCAGATATTCTGCAGCTTCAGAAATTGTCTTCCTCACACGTATCCGGACACTGTTTCGTCTGTCATACTACCCTGCACGAGGCCATTCAAAACCCGTATTACGCGCGATGGAGGTATCACCAGTATCACACACAGCTGGCTAATATGAGTTTCGATTAATTCCTCGATCTCATACTCGTACCTACCTACCTCCCGTTGTTTTGATCATTCATAAACGTACTGTACTTCGCAGACATACTGTGGTATTACGGGGGGTCCATAGTTAATAGGACATGGTATACATAAAAACCTATATATTTACCTATTTTTACTAACAAAAGTTGGTCCCGTTAACTATGGACCCCCGTAATAGTAGTAATAGCTTTGCCCCCAAAAGCGCTGCGTATTATTACGGGAGACCATAGTAAACAGGAACTACGGTGCACACAAAAACCTACCACTCTGACCCAAAATATAAGGAACGTTTGGATTGAATAATTATATGCTAACGTTCCCTATATTTCGGTTCAGAGAGGTATATATTTACATATTGTTACTAGCAACATTTGGTCCTATTTACTGTTAATATGGTGCCCTGTAATCGTACGTCTATCTCATTATTAAAAATAGCAGGAGGCCACTGCATACAGCGGTAGTTTAGACAGACTATGAGCAAGGGAGGCTTCGGTGTTCGTGCGGATATACAAACGATCACTACTCTTCCGCTGCTGAGCGTTGGCGCGCTGCTACCAAAACAGGCAATAGTAGTATTAATAATACTACTGGTAGTGCAGTAGTGACAGTAGTAGTGTTATTGTAGGAGCGGTAGTAAGTAGTAGCAGCAATAGCAGTAGCACTAGTAGGGGTAATGTAGTAGTAAGAGCACTAAGAGTAGTAGTAGTAGTAGTAGTAGTAGTAGCACAACGTAGTAGTAGCAGTAGCAGTAGCAGTAGTAGTAGTAGTAGTAGTAGTAGTAGTAGTAGTAGTAGTAGTAGTACCAGTAGTAGTAGCAGTAGCAGTAGCAGTAGTAGTAGTAGTGGTAGTAGTAGTAGTAGGAGTAGTAGCAGTAGTAGTAGCAATAGCGGTAGTGGAGGTGGTCGTAGGAGTGGCGGTATTAGTACCACTAGTACTACAACAGTAGGAGTACTATTAATAACTGGTAGTACTATTTTAGTAGTAGTGGGGCCAGTAGTAGCAGTAGCATATAGTCATGAAAATATATTTTCGAGTAAGCCCAGTAGCACTAGTAGTAGTGCAGGTATCTGTGGTACGCGATGGAGGCGTTCTACGATAGTAGAGCTTCACCCTAATTTTTCTGAGGCTCCTCCCTTGAGGAGCTCCATACGAACCTCGCCCGAAGAATGACTTCAGCACAAATCCAATCGCGTCCCGACGAACAATTTCATGGCCCAAGTTTACGAAAACGAAACAAGATTGGGATTCCGACAATTTGGGGTTAAGGAACTCCATCGTTCACTAAAAAAATCAGCGGACATGTGCTACCTCTATCGTAGAACGCGTGGGTGGAAATAATAGCAGAATCAGCAGTAATTGTAGTACTAAATACAATAGTAGTAGCGGAAGTAGTGCCATTTTAAGTAGTAGTAGTAGTAGTAGTAGTAGTAGTAGTGGTGGTGGTGGTGGTCGTATATTTAGAGGTGGTAGAAGTAGGAGTAGGTGTGACATCAAATGACAAATTGTCGGGCAGGCCCCTACGCCCCCCCCCGTAGCGCTGTCACTTTATGCTACATACACTCATCATTCTGCCACTCTCAGTCCCCTGCACCAGGTAGTAGTACACGTGGCGAGCTTCGGCCGGAGGGCGGAAAGAGTATGTGGAATGTGGAAGTCAACAAAGTGCGTAGAATGTAGTGCATTAGCCATCCCGGGCAGCAACTTCCCAAAAAATATTTGTCCAAAACAATGAGCATTTTGTTTTTCTTGTCCTTACCCACCCCTCAAAATATCTCGCGTTGTTAAGCCGCACACCGCCGGAAACCCGACACCTTAAGACGTGGAACAGGTACCAGGTGCGTATGAGGTGGACGATGCCGGAGTGAGCACTCGACACTCTTTCTTGGATGGCAAAAAACTACGAGTCGATATCGGAATACAGTACTGCCTAGTGCAGCAGTATGGGCCTTGGCAGCAAGAAACGCCTACGAACTCTAAACACGCGAGCATTTCAATCTTATTGTTGCCATGTTCGCCATCCGACATTGTGCAGCATGAGCTTCGACGCGTTGATCACTCAAAACATCTCTGAAAGAAAAGAAGAAAATGACGGAGGTAATGGAAACGTGTTCTGTGGTATAGCTACCCTCTCCGTCTCAAGATGTACTCTTTACATTCTATTTCTATGTCCTAAGCAACCTCCAAATTATCGTGACAGCACCCTAGACTGACTTTGAGCATGCACTATTTATTACCTGGTTCACAGGGTTTAGTGCACAGCAGTGCTTGCCGCTGTCCACGTTTTACTCACCAGAGAGAGACCAATACTATCGGTAACCTCGGTGCTACGTATGATGAGCTGTCTACGGCCAGCGTGAGCGCCGAGCAGCGATGGCCAGGATAGGATCATGTCGCGCCTGGGCCATAAAGCTCCACGCATTGCAACTTGGACACCGACCAAAACGTATTACACCCTCCGATGAGGCAGTCCGTAGCCGGCGCTGTAATCGTCACTTTTTGTTGGCATTTTTCCGCTCCAACGCCCCTAGAAGTTATTATCAATTTTTATCGGTGACCACGCTGCTACGTATGGTGAGCTGTCTACGACCAGCGTGAGAGCCGAGCAGCATCGGGCAGGATAGGATCATGTCGCGCCTGGGCCATAAGGCTCCACGCATTGCACCTTGGACACTAATAAACGCGTATTACACCCCCCGATGAGGCAGTCAGTAGCCGGCGCTGTAATCGTCACTTTTTGCTGGCAGTTTTCCGCTCCGACGCCTCTAGGTTAATATCCATTTTTTTAAAAATATTTCTAGCATCCGCCAGAAACTGAGCCTCTTGTTCTTCCTATAGGTTTTTTCTATGTTCATAAGTAGGCCCGTGAGACTGTATCATTTCAACCTAAGATAGCCCCTTGCCGCGGTGCATGATTTTGTTTTTATGACGCGGCGCGATCATACGGATGGGCGAACCGCTCACTACCTAAAGGCCCTTCGTACCCCTGTGGAAACAAAATCCCATTTACCTTTATAGGGAACTTCTTCTGTTCAGTGGTAGGTATATATATACATATATATCGGGTATGACGATTTTTCTATTTATTTCTCGTACTTACACAGATTTCAGTGTCTCGGTTTGGCCCTGCGCCAGCTTGAAAGTGCCGTCTGATTTATTCGGTTGCTGGCGAAGAAAGTGGTGGTATCAAAACAGTAGTAGTCCTTACAGCCTCGCATACTGCACGTGTAGCGTCGATGCATTTTTGATTGGTACGAATTCTTACTTCCGAGAACACGCAAACAACAACAGTATGTAACCGTACAATGTGTACGTACCGGCGTGTAACGCCGCTCTGGTAGGAAAAGTAAGCGCCTGTTGATCTTCACGCTCTCACCCTAACGGTCCTTCTACTTTAGCCTAGAGCGTATCACACGGGTGATAAGACAGCACATATAGATTTCCCCGCCGACTTCCCCCGCGACAAGAGGGGCACGTCGCGCGCTGACGCGTGCCTTGCTACAAGGGGCAGCACTTCCTGCCCACTTATTTGTCTGACTCGCCGGGTTCCTTAACCCAAAGCATACCGTCGGAATACCAGCAGGGGTTTCTAAAAATTACCATCTCGCGATATGCCTGCTGTTAAACTGTTTCGAGGTAGTTTGTCGGATAGCCCTCTTAGCGTTTCTCAAAATCTGTTTTCGGGCGGGGTAAGAACTCCTTAAGGTCAAGCTCGGAGTCTCGGGGAAAAAAACAGCCGCTACTCCTACCTTGGCACGCGTCTGCCACTAAGGTAGGGGTAGCACTTTCCGATGTTTTTTTGAGATGAACGGGGCGGCTTTGTTGACCCAATTTTTCGGAAGGTCATTCAGCATAATATTTTTGTATGCTTAACCTGAGATCGCACAAGGTCATTGTGTTTCTTTGCCGTATAGGTTTTTGTGTATATTCAGAGGCCATCATTGTTTTCATCGAGTTGCTCTTTTTTTGCTCAATCTAAAAATCAGCTTTGTTTTGGGGGTGAAGTATAGAGCATCTTAACGTCAAGCGAGGAAACTCAGAAAAAAAAAAAAAATGGTGGTGCGTCTCCGTACCTTAGAGTGTGTCGCCACGGACAGCGAAACCGTCGGCTTTGGGAACAAGTTGTGACGCGTGCTACTACAGGGGACCATAGTAAATAGGACCTACGCTACACACAAAAAACCATATAGTTTAATATTTATACTAACAAAATTTGGTCCTGTTTACTATGCTCCCCCGTGATAGGATGGAGGCAATTGTAGCACGTTTCGTCCAAAATATTTTCGGCTGACCGGTCTCCTTAAGGGCACTGGCAACACCCAATATCGTTGGCACGTCACTGATTGGTGTTTTACGGTATGATTCGTGGCATACCTACTGCGAATAAGCTTTAGGGTTGTTCATCTCGGGTTGCGTTTTTTGCTTAGGTTTTATCAAAACCAGGGTTTGGGTAAGTTTTATGCTGTTATAATAGTGCAGGGCTCCTTGAGGTCACAGGAGGAGCCCAGGAAAAAAATGGAGTATACGCACCCCGATCGTATCGCGTCTCGTGTCGACATTGTTTCTCACGGACGACGACGCACCGAACCGTTCTTCTGTGGTTGTCTCGTGTTCGCACTTCTCCCTGGTTGTCGAGAAAATCCGCCTACTCCTCATGTAGAACTCCGCTCGAAAGTGTTATCCCGCGCGTGTTGTACGGTACTATAGCGCATCGTGATCCACCCCCCCGCTCCCTCCCCGCTTATTGAATCAATCATGGTGGGGTGTGCTGTGTGAATCCAAAACAAGTTGTCACTTCGCTAGCTCAACTATTGAGGGGGTCTATAGTTAACAGGACCTATGGCGTATATAAAAACCTGTATATTTAGGTATTTTTACTAACAATATTTGGCCCTGTGTACTATGGTCCCCCGTAATGGCATCAGGGACTTTCTTTACGCCCCGAAATAACGCGAGAACATTTCTTTCCGTGTTTGCCGCCTCTCCAAAAATACTCATCAATTACGTTATACGTGTTGGCCGTGCGACAATGTGAGGCAGAGTGAGCTCCAATATTGATCAAATATAATAGGAAATAATGAGAAAAAAAAGAAAAACAAACATCGAAACCTATTGGACGTCAAGTAGTAGCCTATTGAACTTATTGCAGTACAGAAACTGTAACGATGATCACTCATAACTATTCCCCGAAAACAACGAGAAGACAAAACAAGGGAAACCGAAACAAACTGTTAATGAAGAAAACCGAACCGGAAAAAACATCTATTTTCTGTGTGCCTGTTATTCTATATTATTATGACTTGCCATCCGACAATGTGCAGCACGAGCTTGAACGTCGATCACTCAAAACATTTCCGAAAGAAGAAATCCCCGGAAACAAAGCAAACCTGCGCACAAGGTCTATCTGACTTCTATGTCTACTTCCTCCTATGCCTTATCTACGATATTCTGTTTGTTGTCTTTGCTCTTTCCTCCATCTCAAGATGCCCTATTCACGTTCTATTCTTAAGTCCTAAGCCGCATCCAAGCTCCATCCCCACGCCATCGGTGTGGGTCTGTCATCCTCCCCCCCCCTGCTCCTTCTGGATTTCTGTCGACCCCTAAGCTGGAGTTTGAATCGCGGCACCCTCCTCGAGATGGCGACCTGTGTACTCACCGAGACGATTTGGAATAGGCGTTTTGCTATTATATCATCACACTACCGTGGACTCGTGCTACGAAAGAGGCAGTACATTTTGCGGAAACACATTATCTGAACGACGGGGTTCCTCAACCCCAAATCGTTGGAAGTCTATTCTTGTTTATTAGCAATTTTTGTTTTCTGTATATCTAAGCCATGGGACCACTCGTCCGGTTGCACTTTGAGTTTTTTTGTCAGCGTCATTTTCGGGGGCGAGCTATAAGAAGAGCTCCTCAAGCGGGGAGAGACTTAGAAGAAAACAAATAGCGCACCTGTAGCGTGCTCGCCTGGCCGTACATGTAAGGACCGTTGAGTTACACATGTTGACACAAAACGGTCGTTACATTTCCGCGCTGAATGTTTCACTTCCAAAGCCTGCGGGGGTAGACGCACCACCGTCAACTTCGAGATACCTGGCACCAGGCACAGATCTATTAATAGGATGCGCGCTACGAACTATAGATGGAACTATAATTTTTCTGAGGCTCCTTGCTTGACCTTAAGGAGCTCTGGACAGCGCCCGGAAAATAGTTGGAAAAAAAAGAAACAAATGATCCAGCAGTATTTCGGGCCGTTCCAGCGTTTAGGAGCGCTGTCAATCAGAATTTACAGGTTTGACGAAAAGTGCTACGAATACAGCATTCTCCTACGGCATACATGATAATAGTGTCTTTCCCCCCTTATATATGACTATTATTACCAAAAGTAAATATTAATAGTCTACACTAGTATTACGGGGGTACATAGTTAATAGGACCCATGGTATACATAAAACCTATATATTTACCTATTTTTACGAACAAAAATTGGTCCCGTTAACTATGGACCCCCGTGATACCAGGTCAATTCGACAATCAATTGTTTTCGTCCACGCCCACCCGTATACCCTGTTAGTATACAATAACCACATCAACCACATCAACCACAACCAATTCACCACCACCATCATCATCATTATTATGCTTGCCATCCCACAATTTGCAGCATGAGCTCTTCGACGTTGATCACCCAAAACATTCCTGAAAGAAGAAAATCATCAGCATGTCGCATGGAGCACGTGCCCTCTAGAACCCAGTGCATCCAGCCTTCCTTTGCTGAAAGACGGAGGAGCTATTTCGGGAGACCATAGTCTATAGGGCCAAATAATGTTAGTAATAATAGGAAATGTATAAGTTTTGCGCGTGTACCGTAGGTCCTATTTACTATGGTTCCCCGTAATTGTACCATGCATGGCAGAAATTCGTGATGCTTCGTTTTGCGCTCGCTCTTCCTAACAAAGCACAGCAGTATTGTATGTATATGTGAGCCGCGTGGCACGGTATGGGGGGATAGCACGTTAAAACTCAACACCACTTTTGAGTGCCGGGACTCCACAGGTAACTGAGGTGAAAATGTAAAGACCACTTGGAATTCTAAGAAAAATGCCGAAAACGGTCGTTATATTTCAACCCACGAGATCGAATACGAAGCAGGTGTGCTCGATTTTGTTTTTCGCTATCGCGTTCACAACAAACTGCAGCAAGAGAGCATCTGTTTATTTCAAAATCTTCGTCTACTGCCCTGCTTCTCCTGCCCCGCCCCTACGTAAATGGAAACCCAGGGACACGTAAGGCACCGCCCCCCCCCCCCTGCTGCGGTGTGCGTCTGCGTCCTATTTATCGCAACAAGAGTGCAGCCGTTTCTCCACTGAACTGCCCGCAATTCCTGGTATGTTGATTTTGTTTTCCCTGCGTAGTACCTACCAGTATTTGGCACCAGGTACGAGGTGCGGATGATTGGCCAAACAGGTGAACCAGGAGTTGCTCCGTTTGCTAACCAGCCCACACAGCTACTACCCACTCTCTGAAAACTCGGGTTGAAAACCTGAGAACGCAATTTCGGTCACTTGTTTTTACAGCAACTACTTTTTCGTGGGTTTTCCGGTAGGTATCAGACCACATGAAACCATCAAACCCAACCTACCAAATTCTTCTCCCAACCCCGAACAGCAATACATCGGGTGATAGGTTTGTGCCTGGTATTATTTAAGCATGATGATGTCACACACATGCAACATCCTGTACCAGGAGGTCAATTTATCGCATGTGATGAGACGTACTGGCCGCACCATGGGAAGGGTTTACTTCACACATCGTTGCTTCTTAACAGAGTAGTTTAGTGCTCTTGGTACCACACATCCTTTGTGGCATGCATTGCAGCATCATAGCATCAACAGGGTTAAGGAGTACTTTTTAGCAACGCATTTAGGGATCAGGAGGCCTGTCAGCCACAAATGTTCCAGCCAAAAACAGGCCACCCCTACCCCCTATCATAGCCCGCCTTTTGGATCGTGAAATAGGAAACCTGACCCGATCTTTTTTTGATAATGCCCGCTTTTTTTTTTTTTTTTTTTCTTTTTGTTCTGAACAGATCGTGAACATGCTCCGGCTGGTGGCGCTGTGCATCAGCCTGTCCGTCTTCCACCCGTGGCTCAACCCCGCCCGAAGACAACACATGCGGATATTCTTTCTCCACTATACCAGGTCAGTGCCTGCGTGCGGCATGCATATCGTGGGGATGATGGTGGTGGTGGTGGTGGGAGGGTAGCTCAACCCTTCTAGGACTGCAGTCCTAACACGCACACGAATAGAGTGACGGTTAGGGCGTGGCTGGTGTCCGAGTTAGAATGGAAGGAGTTGCATCCATGGCGGTGGCGAGTTTGGCGATACTACGGGCCGGATAACCTTACGCTGTGCCATTCGAACAATGTAGAACAAGCAACTGCTCACCTAGACCAATACAATACGTAAACTTCCGTCTCTTCCCCCCCCCCCCCCCCCCCCCCCCCCCCCCCCCTCTCCCCTTTCATGTATATATGTGCCGCCCTTTCCGCCGCCCTTTCCGACACCACCGAAGCGGGGTAGCTTACGTACTCAGCCAGTTCATCATGTCTGTGATGGTGCTCAACTGCTGGAGCTCACGGAGGACCGCCGGGCCTTTCATATACTTGTTCAAGTTCATGGAGCTCACGGCCGTCAACCTGTGGGCCATCTCCAGTATATCCATCGCGATCGTCATCACTAGGATCGTTCAGGTGTGTGTGCCAGCCTATGGACCGAGGTCGTGACCACTAGGGTCTCGTTCAGGCGTACCCAGCGATTACCACTCGGATTCATCATCACTACAGCAGAGCCAGAGCCCTTCGGACGTGTCAATCGTTCGTAGGCACGCCACTCCGTCAGGCGTTGTGTGTGGGCGATCATCCATCATTGGCCTGCAGGGCCCCGAGGGAACACAAGCCTTCAATGTACCTGTCTTTGGGTTTTGATTCCGTTTTTGTTTTCGCACTTATCTTCTAAAGAGAAGAGTAGAACCGTTTGGCTAAAAATGTTACTGACAGACAGTGCTCCTCGAGGGCACTGATAACCTACCGCCCAATCTCGTTGGAGTACCGTGGCGTTCTACGATAGAGGTCCACCCTAAATTTTCTGAGGCTCCTAACCTAAGGAGCTCCATATCTCACCCGAAAACTGACTTCAGCACAAATCAAATCGCATCCGGATGAATGATCCCATGGCCCAAGTATTAAAAAACGTCATTTTTTTCGGAACGAGATTGGCACCATTCCGACGATTTTGGGTTAAGGAACCCTGCTATTCAGAAAACCTTTTAGCGGAACTGTGCTACCTGTATGGTAGAACACGTCTAACCACTATCAGTAGTCTTTCAGTGGACACTACTCGTTGTATACGTAGGCCACGACGCATGCTGCGATAATGCTGTACCTACACCCTTGTCCGAGGCTCCTCCCGCAACTCCGTTGAGACCCCAAGACACTGACCAAATCAGCGATAGCCTTGGTGTTTTCAGCCGTTTACGATCTGCGTGACCGCCTGGCAGGCACGGATACGACCATGTTGCGCCCCGTGGCGTACGACTCTTGTCAAGTGTAACTGGGACAATTTTTTGAATCATCCTCAATCAAGCAGTGGGCATACTTGTAGTCGCCATTTTTTTATGGACATTTTTCCCCTATGAAGCCTCGAGAGGGTTAAAGAAGCGCATTTCCGCAAAAACGTTTTCTGAATGACGGGGCTCCTTGGCCCGAAATCGTCAAAATGCCAATCTTGTTTCGAAAAATGACGTGTTTGTATACTTGGGGCCATGGGATTATTCATCAGGATGCAATTTGATTTTTGCTGAAGTCAGTTTTCGGTGAGATTTTGAGCTCCTTAAGGGAGGAGCCTCAGAAAATTGTGAACCTCTATCGTAGGTGCGATTCCAATCGCGGCATGCGTCGTGTGTTCGGTCAGCGGTATTCGTGCCACCTTGGCAGGCATTGTGGGCAGTCACTGTTCAATGGTCTGCGTCGTGCCGGGTCCATCAAGGCCCTGGATATGTATTTGTCCTCTTGTGCATGAAAACTTCTCCACGTCGATACACAAGAGCGTGGCGTGTTCGAGTTTGTGGACAAGCGGGTGAAGGATATAGAACCTTAGCTTAATAGGGCATACCGGGTATGACGTGCGTGCGTTTCAAATTCCGCGTCGGTTCTGCTCAACCAAAACGCGAACATCACCCTCCAAGTCGTTGCCGTTCGTTTGCATATCGATTGAGTGGATCAAGTGTCACAAGATAAACTCGATCGCAAACCTCATCAGATCGGACAGGACAAAAACGTTCGCTACTACCGTAAACTTCAGCGTAACCCACTTAACTTTTCGCCCAATCCGTATACTCTCTCGTGGTCAACGAATTGATTCTAAATCTCCCTCCCTCCTTCTTTCCCTGCTTCCCTCCCTCCCTCCCTCCCTTCTTCCCTCCCTCCCTCCCTCCCTCCCCCTTCCCTCCCTCCCTCCCTCCCTCCCTCCCTCCCTCCCTCCCTCCTTCCCTCCCTCCCTCCCTTCCTCCCTTCCTCCCTCCCTTCCTCCCTCCCTTCCTCCCTCCCTCCCTCACTCGTTCCCTCCCTACCTCTCTTTCTCTTCTCACCCATCCACGTCCTTGGGGGTTTGTATGAATGTCTACTACAGTAGGCGTTTTCCCATCTACGAAGAGTCCCCAGCGTGGTCGGCTCTGTCCAAACCGTCTGGCGCTGCACGGCTCTAGCGGTCGCCTTGTCCTGTTGCTCCGCGCCTTTTTGGAACGACGTGATGGTAACCGGGGCGTACTTCTGGGTCACCAACAGCAGCAACGCAAGTATACGTGGTATAGCCCAAACCTAACACATGGATAAGACGCATGGTAAGGTAGGGTTCGCAGCACCTACGTTTCTTGAGCCTCCTCGTTTGACGAGGTGAGCAATGCCGTCTCAGAAGGGTGGTGCCTTATTGCCCGAGCTCGTTACACAAACCCGAAAAACATGACTCACCGAAGGAGCTTGTTCACGCAGGACGTCCAACATTTACATGGCTCGTCCCAAGCAAATACTGTGGCGTAGTCGGCAGGTGCTCAAACGTGGCGAGCTCAACCGGTCATGATATATTTGAGACAAAACGGTATACACCCACCGTGGTAGGAATCGAGGTCTCTACCAAACCCAACAACTGGCTTTTGATTACTTACGGTAGTGCCAAGCAAGCCTGCCGTAGGTTTAATTCGAACATTGCTGAGAAAACACAAATGACAAGAAACGCCTCATTCGCCAGATCGTCAGGCGAGGACCGTCCCCAGTCCCAGTGACAATAATGGCCCGAAAGGTTCTACAATTCACGCCTTGACTTAGCCCTGGCGCCGTTATCACCAAGAGCGCGTTATGATGCTGCCGGGTTCAGGAGCGCTAACTGCCTCTTACCAAACGACCACCACAACGACAGGGAAAACCGGAGGGACACTCCCACGGCCTGGGCAAACAAGAAGGAACATTGTTTTACCCACACAAGACATATCCGAAGTAATTTGGGTGCACATTGCTGTATGATACAGTAGCGACACCAGTCAAGGGAACGAACACTTCACGCCATGGTTCCGGTGGGGTCTCTGTTTTCTGAGCGTTTCACACGACGAACCTCAAAATATCTAACCCGAATCACGACTTTCTCGCTACGATGCCGCTCGCGCGACCCGTTAGTAGTCCTGAAGAGTTTTGTTCCGCAGTCTGCAGTAGTGAAAGGTATCGTACGAACCGGTATACAACTCGTTGCTTGGAGAGCTCGGCCGGTCAAAGATTATCCAGCCAAAATTTCCAAGCGCCGCCGTGGGGCCAGTGAAACCCTCGACGAAACTCGAGTGATACCACTTTCAATGTGTGTTTTGGCGAAGTAACCAAGGGTTGGCAGCTGGACGTCAATTCGGAGTAGGGGGTGGGGAGGAAGGGGGGATGTATTTTGTTTTCGGCTTGCCTTAGCCATTTGACCACGCATCTCTTTCGAGACGGAGTACCACGGGAGGGCGGGGGGGGGGGTGTACTCGATAGGAGAGATGCACTCATTATCATGCATGGCCGTAGTCGTATGCCCATAGACCCTCGCATCTCTACAATGCCGGGACGGAGCACGTCGGGTTTTCACCGACCAGGCAGACATTGCTTGCACCAAGCGCGATGCGCCGTGAGGTGTTGCGCGAGTCGCATCAAGAGTGAGAACCGCTTTGGAGGCGGATTTTCTTGCATATGGATGACAGCATCAATGAGTTGATTTAATTTCTGGTGTGGCCATTTCCAGAGACAACAATTGGTTCACTTTGTTACTGCCTCGTGGGTGCCTCACCATATACACACTACGTGATACGATCGTCCCCCTTGTTCGGAGTGAATATTCTCCCCGCACAAAAATGATCTACCTTGACCGCCACCCGTGATAACCGCCAAAAGAAAAGAAAAGAAAAACGGTACCCTGGCTGTCTAGCTCACGCCGTGAGAGGCGTGTCTTACAGCGTCGTCGCCAACCGACGCCAACCCAACCTATATATATATACCAGGTATATACTACAGGGGGGGGGTGTACTCCTTTGGTTTGCTTGCCTTAAGTCATTTGACCACGCATGCCTTTCGAGACGGAGCAGGGGGCGGGGGAATCCAACAGGTGAACAATAAAGGGGTAGGTTATAGGAGTTCGGTGGGGAAGCGTTACTATAGCGTGGGAACGGAGTGTTCAGGTACTAACATGGTTGGCAAAGCATGGGGGGTACTTCGATGTCTGGGCCCATCGTTGGTCCTGATAGCTGTGTTCTCCCCTCCGCAGTAGGACTGAAATCATTCTATAATAGAGCATGGCGTATATAGGGCATGCGCCTTATACAGTGGCATGTTTCAGCTTCTACGCCGAGGAAATTCTCGTGCCAACCATTGCTGTTGTTGTTTTTTTACGACCTGATTTGATATATGTATACGTGTACCCATGCGGTGGGATGGATGTTTTTAGTCATCTTATCGTGCATGTCGCAGCACCCCTCTCACGGACAAACTACTTAGAACTAGAGTGCTTTGTCCCCAAAACGGGACGGCGGTCCTATAAGAAGTTAAGCCTACACTTCCCCTTTTCTTTTTGAAGGGGTCCCTTGAGGGTGATATACCGAAAGGGTCTCCTAGAGTGGGGAGGAGGAGGAGCCGCGGCGGGGAAAAGGTCGGTACGCCCCAGTCGCATCATGCGCCGCTGCCGCAACGGTGCGGGATCTGCTCCCGTTGTCCTTGCCCCGCACTTAAGGCCACTCGGGTGGGTGGGTGTTGCGCCTCGCTCAAAACTGGACTCTGAAAACCTTTTGTTGGCGCGCCAGTCAGGTAACATTACTCATGCCCCGGCGGTTCGCTTATCGCGAGGGCAAGGACCTTACGAGTAAACGCTTTAGGCGGCGAGGAGTTCAGGTGGCCAGCTCGGTCAAGTGCCTCTGAGCTGCCTACACTCTCTCCGAAAAGGAAAAACTCACTGTATCCTATCCTTGACCCTACGGAGAAAGGAGGTGTGCACACTTTTGGATTTGCCAACATCGGCAACGTATCTTGGAAACCCCACTGGAGGCTTTTGGTTCCACGGAAAAGATTGGCCGAACATGAAAATTACAAGGGTCTCCACGGGTCATGACCCAACCCGCGCGGCTCGGGTTTCTGAGGTTTTCAAACCAAACCCTCATGGTTCGGGTCACGTAATTGTAGCAAGTGGATCTGTACTTCACTCACGGTTGGTCCAACAGCACGAACATTATATGTCTGGCCCAGAGTAACAAATAGCCTCGAAAACTAAAAGCTTGAGGCTGCAAACATATATTGGTAGCCCACTCGGCCACGTGAGTCTGAGCAGATGAAAAACAACGGACCTAAGTTCGCCCCCTCCCCTATATACCGATGGACACCTGCAGCAGCCCATGGCCTTGTGTGTACCGGTAGGGTTTAGCTTGTACGCGGTGGTCCTCCGAGCCTGCCGTTGATCGAGGCATGGAGCTTCCTCGAGCAAAGAGCACCCCGAACGTAGATGCTCCCTTTACAGTACCACGGGTCCGCCGCCGCCGCCACCACCTCCCCCGCCTTTGTCAACTGAATAGCACGCTTTCTACGCTGGATTAGACTGTGGTGTCCTCGCACACCCCCACCGCCCTCGTCTTCCCGCCCAGCCCAACACCACTCCATCCTTTTACGTCTGGTTTTAATCTTGTCAGGCCATCGTACCCGCGAGGGATTGGCCTGTCTGTCGTTCGTCGGCATATCCTTTAATCCGTTCCCCTCCCCCCCCGACCTCGAACCACCCCATGATTGCGTCACGGGTGCTGCGGAACGAGGCTGGGGGGGGGGGGGGGGGGTGAGGCCAAGATTTCGATTAATGCGCTCCCGATACTCGGACGGGTTGCTCTGTCTAACTCACTCAAAACTGAATACAAGCGGTTGGCTTTGTTTCACACAGAGTGTAAAATTGAACCATATGGTGGCGTCTACGTCTCGAGCACAACAAAAACGTTGAAATACTTACACAAGTCGCCGGCAAATTATTACGGGGGGCCATAGTAAATGGGACCAAAGGTTATTAGTAAAAACTGGTAAATATATATATATTTGTGTGTATCGTAGGTCCTATTGAGTATGGTCCTCCATAAATAGTACGGTAGGTCACTCGGCCGAGTGGCTCAGACAGGCTGAACCTGAAGGACCTCAACGTCACCCTCCAACCAATAGCACCAGCCGCGTCGGATTTCGCTGATAAGAGCACACTACTCGTCCCGGAATGGCCTGTCATTCTCCCCCGCCCCCCGCCGTCCCGCCGGTCTCAAACCACCCTGCACTTGCCTCGGGGATTTTGCTGACAGGCCGATGTTTGTAGAGTGGATGTCTGGAGCCTGCAGCTCTTCCCTACCGCGGTCTCGATACTCCCCTCGTTTGTGTCGGGTTTTCGATAACAGATGAGAGGCATTTGCGATGGGTTAAGCCTGTTACCCCCCCCCTTATATTACATACCATATTATGTACCTGGTATATATATAGGTTGGATCGGCGTCGGTTGGCGACGACGCTGGAAGACACGCCTCTCACTGCGTGCGTGAGGTAGACAGCCAGGGCACCATTTCTTTTTTGGCGGATACCACGGCTGGCGGTCAAGTCAGATTAGTTTTGTGCGGGGAGAATATTTACTCCGCACAAGGGGGATGATCTTATCACGCAGTGGGTATATGGTAATAAGGCACCCACGAGGCAGTTACATAGTGAACCCATTGCTGTCTCTGGGAGTGGCCACACCAGTAATTAAATCAATTCATTACTGCTGTCATCCATACGCAAGAAAATCCGCCTCCAAAGCGGTTCTTAGTAGGATGCAGCACACCCTTCATGCGACTCGCCCAACACCTCACGGCGCTTCGCGCTTGGTGCAAGAAAAGTCTGCATGGTCGGTGAAAACCCGACGTGCTCCGTCCCGGCGTTGTAGGGATGCGAGAGTCTATGGTCATACGACTACGGCCATGCATGATAATGAGTACCCCCCCCCCCCCCCCCCCTCCAGGTCCCGCACTCCACCGTACTTGCGTCGTGATTCCCTGACCAGAGCTCGCGCTTTTCGGGAAGGATCAACCTATCATTTTCCCCCGTTTCTCCCCCGGCCTCAACTCGCCCCACACGTGTGTGGTGCCCTCCAGATGAGCACTTTTTCTTTTGAGTTTGGGGATGGATTTACTTATCATTCCCCTTACGCCCCGCCCGTCTCCCTCCCCCCCCCCCCCCCCCCGCCGCTCCGGCCCCGCATACCACCTCATTTTTTGTTCGTCGGGTTTTCCTTTTGCAGGAGAGCTTTTCGCGGTGGATTAGTCTGTCGTTCCTCACCACGCAGGCGGTTGCCGGGTTCCTGATGGCGTTGATCCTCATTTTCAACGTGACGGGTCCGAGGCGAGCGAGCCTGGTCGTGTGCTGCAAGACCAGCAAGAGGGTGAAAATATGTGAGGCCGATGAGTGACAATTTTAATCCCGGGGAAGAGCGGGCAACAGACGCGTGCTGCTCGCTCGCACCGAGGGGTGTCGCGGGGAATGGTGCCACGGTAAAATGGTGGTGGCTTATTATTTTATGAGACTCTCACATGATACCGGGGGCTAAATATCGCACCCGGAACATGGCCTTCGAAGAAGGTTGCTCGCGTGACCCGACCGCCATCTCTCTTCACTAACTACTCGTGTGAATAGTTCTAAAACGCGATGTGCTCTCAGTCGTACGCTTGGCACGGCAGGGTTGTACAGCGGCTAATGTTTCCATATCTCTCCCACAAACTGTTTTTTCGAGAAGAGCTTCGCTAAGACTGCAACCCCGAGAAACACCCCGAACGCTTATCAATAGTAGAGGCACCGCGAAATTCACAGTAAAGTACTATCGGCATTCGGACGGTATTGCGTGAAGATTCCCGGTCAGTCGGATGTATTTTTTTATTATTTAAAAAAAAAAATTAAACAAGGTGCTATCCCTTTATCTCTATCTACTCGTAGTCCTAAAACAAACTATTCACGGAGGGCCACAGTAAACAACACCTGCGGTGCACACAAAAACCTAAATATTTACCTATTTTTACTAGCGAAATTTGGTCCCATTTACTACGGCCCTCCGTCATATACATATATATTTTATAATTCCTCCGACTATGCGGCACCATTCTGTCCCTAACATGTATGTACCGAAATGTAAGGATCGTGTATACAGAAATACGAAGGGCCAACGGTCCTTATCTTTTGACCCGGAGTGGTGGTTGCTAATGTGAGGAGCTCAGCCGGTCCCTAAAAAATTGGTCCAAACAGATGGCGACCTTATACATACCGTGGCGTTGCTCGGGGTGCTCCCTGTAAGGGTTTGTGGGTCCTCATGTCAAGAGCTCTATACCTCACCACCCGACAACCGATTTTTGAGAAATATTGGAGGCTAAGGACACATCATGAGGTAGAAGTTAACCAGGTTTTTGTTCTCGAAGTTCCTAACTTAAGGAGCCATACAATATTGGTAGTAAGTCATTACGTACTAAGGCGCCCAAAAACTGATCTATCGAAAAACAAGTTGATAGTGCATTGCTCGACGACAAAATCCCCGTGCTCAGCTATCCTAATACCATGGTATCGTATAAGAAAAGAAGATAGTTGCGACGCTTTTGGGTTAAGGAGGTCCGTCGTTCAGAAAGTATTTAGAGATGAAAAGTGCTATATACCCCTGCCGTAGGACACGCAATCAAATGGGCTTGCAATTAAATGGGCTTGCAATTAAATTGGCCTGCAATTAAATTGGCTTGCAATTAAATGGGCTTTCAACTATAATTGTGCAGCACGACACGTCGGATGTAAATACCGCATAGCAAAGAGCGCTGAGCTCGCACGAGGGTCGCATTCGATCGTTTCTCAGCGCTCCTTTTCTCTTTTTTTTTTTGAAACGGCAACATGAGGGAGTGCAGTCCCGGTACGGGGACGAACTACTTAGAATTTGACTGTTTTTCCCCCCTAAAAACGCAAACGCGACTGCAGTCCTAACAAGGTTAATTCGAAGTTTTAGTTTTGTACCGAAGGCTTCTCTCGCGACCCCAGATGTTTGTGAAAACACCTTGTCTGATAATTTTGGCAACCTTCCCGTGCTGGAGACATCGGGCGCTCAAAATTGATCGCACCCCGGTGGTGGCTCAGCGCTCTCTATAAAATAAGCCACGATGGCTCGAAATACAAGGGACGCTTACGTATTAATATTTAATACCAAAGGTAATTGTAGTTTGGGACATGAGGGTGTTGTGTAGGTCGAGAGTTGGGGAGTCTGGCCGGGGGGGGGGACGATTTTCGGCAGCTGCCACCGCATACTTTAGATCCGATCGGTGATTTTTTACATAAACTGTTACTCGTTCGACGCCTACGAAGTCCACGGGGTTGGTTTGCAGTCGGCTGTTGAAGGAGTAACATCTATGTGAGAGCAATGCTGTACCATTAGACGGGGGATGGACGAGCTGAAACCTTCTAGGGATGAAAGTGCAAGACACGAAGCGTGGCGGGGAGGAGCGTTAGGACCCTACTTTGTGACCCCCCGGATCTGATTTACGACTAGGTCGTAGAGATAAAAGAAGAGCGAAGACTACAAAAGGAACGGAAAACGAACGTGGCGGCAGGACTGTTGGTGACTTGCTTATTCCGAGATTTAGGCTGACGGCACGTGCTTGCCGGGAGTAGTATACTATCACGGGAGGCCATAGTAAATAGGACCTATGGTACACACAAAAACCTATACATTTGCCTGCTTTTACTACCAATATTTGGTCCCATTTACCACGTTTCTGGGGCTCCTCACGTGGTTTTAGACCTGAAACGTCTCGACTATATAATTAATAGAGTGGACGTATCGTACTCACCGCGGCACTTCCTCGCGTAAGAAGTGTCAACCGGTCAGAAAGTATCCGGTACAAAAGCGCGGCTACTACCGTGGGATGAGCCTGGCCTAACTACGCCTATAACAACGGTTCGATTTAAAGAAGAAACGCGATTCCAATATCCTCGTGTTGAGTGAAACTCCCCCGTCAGCAAGGATATCCTTCGGCCCTAAAACTGTGCCACTTCCCCATCATTCGCTCGTGTTCTCAGAGCAATATTCTACGTAGGTTCTTCGTTAGATTGGTCGTCTTAGGCTGCACTTTTTCTTCCTCTACTCGAAGCCAAGTCTTGGGTGAGGTGCGCAGGTAGCTTATCTACTGAGGATCTCACTGACAAATTTACTATCTCACCCCCGACGTATGTCATACATGTGGCACGCGTCTAGTAAAACACATCCTTCTGTTGCAATATTCCTGGTAGCTGCTAGGTCTCCGAATGGGGAGAATGCTGGCGGAAAGATTGTTTTTCGGGTATTCACCGTCGGATTGGAGTGTCGATGTTTAGATGGACGCGCGGCAGGTACCGCGCCCAGGGGTAGCAGCAATTGTTCATGAGGCTCGTAACTTGACGAGGTCCACTTCTCACCCACACACTGACTCTAGGAGCGCAAACCGATGACCGATCTCACAAAGCCTACTATTGCGCGGGACCATAGTGATCAGGACCCGTAATGAACACGAAAACCTTTATGTTACAGTATTTTCACTCGGCATATTAGGTCCTGATTACCAGACTCTCCCGCAGTAGGTATATCACCAGAAACATTGCAAAACACGTTTAATACTGGTGTATTCCTACCATATTGCGTTAAGGCGCCCTCGGTCACTCACGAACGATTTTTGGCCGAAACGAAACGTGCTCTTACACCTCTGCCCGCAGCACGCCTGTGTCCGGTTTAGCATATCGCAGAGTCGTCAGTCAGTCCTGGTTGTGGCTCTGGTTGTTAATGCTTTTATCATGCGACAGTATGCACCACTCGAGCTTCATCGTTGATCGCTCATGGAACATCCCCCCTCCATGTCAAACCAAAACTACAAAGGGCTCGCAGCCTAACACAAACGAGGAAACAAACCCATGTCGTGCAGAAAAAACAGCCCGCATCAGTCATCATCCTCGTCGTGGGACCCTCTCCCCTCCGCGCCCGCTTCGCGTACCTGGCAGACTTTATATTGACCATACTCGGCACGTGCGTCTACCTCTACAACGGCGCCGTTCTCTTCGTCGACGAGGTGTGCTATCGTACATGGCTGTGGTGGTGGTGGTGGTGGTGGTGGTCGTGGCGGTGGTTATCGTAGATATGGTGGTAGTGGTGGTGGCGGCGGTGGTGATCGCAGGTGTAGTGGTGGTGATCACAGTCATGGTGGTGACGATAGTGTTGGTGGCGGCGGTGGTGTTCGGTGTGTTGGTGTTGGTTGCAGTGGGGGTGGTGGGGGAGGTGATGATGAGTGTTGGTGGTGTGGTGGCGTTCGGTGTATTGGTGGTGGCTGTAGTGCGGGTGGTGGTGATGGTGGTAGTCGTAGTGGAGGCGGTAATCGTAGATATGGCGTTTGTTCATGGTGGTGTTGGTGTTGTTGTTGGTGGTGGTTGTAGTGGGAGTGGCGACGGTGGTTGTGGTGGTAACGGAGGTGTTTGGTTGCGGCGTCGTCATTGTTTGGCATTGTTTCATGAACTATGTTGTTTTCGTTACTGCTGGTGTTGAAAATGGTTGGTAGCGGTTTTGCGAGGCCTCCCCCCCCCCTACTCTGCTGCTCCTGTAGAAGCTTGCCGAGTCCACCCCCTCCCCAACTCCCTCACTACGGGAGCTACACAGTTAGCGTACTGTATCTCGGTTTGGTGTTCATCACGGCTGACGGTCGAGTTAGATTGTTTTGTTCGGGGTGGAAAATCTTCACTCCGCACAAGGGGAATTATCGTACCACGCAGCGCGTACCAGGGTTACGGCAAGGCACCCAAATTGGCGTTTCATGGTATATCCATTCATCGCTGTCTGTGGAAGTGGCCACACCAGGGGAAAACAAAATATTAGTTAGACGCTGTCATCGACACGCAAGACCGTCCGCGTCACACTCCATCATCTGCGTCGGATGCATGACACCCTTCATCCGACTCGATGCACAACGTGACAACGCTTCGCGCTTTGTGAAAGCATTGAAAATCCTGATGGTCGGTGAAAACCCGACGTGATCCTGGCATGGCGGGGATGCGCCAGTGTATGGTACTACGACTATAGTCATGCGCGCATGAGATGAGTACACCCCTTCACCCCCCCCTCCGCCGCTGACGTAAAACATTACCATATGTAACATTTACCTCAGTGACTTTCTCCCCCCACCTCATCCCGCCCCCCCCCCCCAACCATCATAACCACCACCGCCGCCACCGTCAAAGTTTGCGGTGTTTAGGATGGGCAAGAAAGAGATGGTCATGATCGGATGGTGCTCCAAATACATCCACGTCATTGCGGACACGTTTGTCCTGTTCAGCGCCTTCCAGGCCATTGACAAGCGCAACGTGGTCGCCGAGGCCGCCGGTCCCCGGGCCCAACAGTCCGAAGGTCCCAGCGCGGGCCCCAGCAGCTCCGACCACAGTCGCATGACCGTGCTGGGCCCGTCGTGGCTGTGCGACTCCCTCCCAAGGACGGCTTCGGGCACCCACAATGCCACCGAGAATATACGATCACCGGCATCTTCTGCTAGCGCAGAGTCGTTTTCGAGTCCGAAGATATCCACCGGGAATGGCGACGAGGAGGGAAACGGTAATCCGAGTTCTCCGGTGCCTCCACGGTCGGCGTTCGGACGCCTCGTCGCCGGGGTTACCGGCCTAAGCACAAAAAGCGCCACGAGCTGGAGAAGTGGGAATGGCGACTCCCCGAGGACTGTCAGTACTGCCGCTGTTGCTGCTCTGGAGCAAGTCGACTGTGAAGGCCTCGACGGCGGTGGAAGCGGCGACCGTGACAGCCAGGCCGACGCGGAAAGAACTCACCACTCGGCCGGAAGCAGCAGCGTCAACAGCCACAGCCACGGCTACGTCAACAGCAACAGCAACAGCAACAGTCACGCTAGCGGTGACATTAACAGCAACACCAAGAACAACAACGACGTCAACAGCAACAGCACCAGCCATAGCAACAGCGGCAGCCACCTCAGCAACAACACCAACAGCAGCAACAGCAACAGCAACAGCAACAGCAACAGCAACAGCAACAGCAACAGCAACACCAACAACAGCAGCAACGCAAACAGTGCCAACCAAAGATTAAACATCTTCAACTTCAGCGAAACCGCGTCCAAGGGGAGCAGCAGAGGAAACACCCCCATGGCCACCGCCATCGGCAACTCCTTGCATCGCCCGGAAATCTCTCCTTGCTCCTTAGCACCGGCAGCAACCCCCTTCAGTGTCGGGGACAGCAGAGAGGAGAGCACCAGCTCAGGGAGGTTAACGGTCCACGCCGAGCCACCACAGAGAGGAGAGGACGTCGAGTCTGGCTGGGTCAGTGCGACTGAGGTCTCGACGGTCTGACAGTGCTTCGTCGCTGTACACAGTGCTACAACAAGCCGACGGTCTAAGGGGGTAGCCGGTCCCCTCGACGTACGACTAAGGCACGTCACGATGGGGGCCAGGAATTTGCGACCAGGCGAAAAGGTATGCCGGCACATCTTCCTCTGGGCTTATAACCGACAAGACTGTAACCCAATATCGTTTACAGAAAAACATGGCTTCTCTTGAACTCCGCTGGTTTTCGTTGCGGACTTAGAGCATACCATCGGGCTACATGTTTCATTTGTTCTGGAAACGTGATGGTAGTGATTGAGTGAGGTAGACAGCTCTTGAAGGGAGGAGCCCCAGGAAACAAACCGTATCCCCCGCTCTATGGTGTGTCACACTGCACCGCTCTGGAAGGAAGCGTCTGGAACATTTTGACATTGGAGGCTTTTCTGCGATATCGGGTGTCACATTCGGGGAAAAATACTTTCTGAGCCACAACGGCGTCCGCAATGGAGGCCAGCTGAAGGGGGTACAGTAATACCACAATTGATGGGGGTATCTGTATCTAAGTATTGAAGGGTGCGAGCCCCACACATCCCAAGCATCAGTTGTATTCATATATGTTTCCCCGCTGAATTTCGCATGGTTCCTCAAGGGGGGACATGGGAACCTAATAATATTGGGGGTGAACCTTGATCGCTAAACGCCCCATTGATATAGAAACTAAGCGGTTCTTACACTTACACCCAAAGTGGTGCGATCCATGCTACAGTAGTAGCCGTTGGGTTTGTAACTGACTTTCGCACGTGTTTCGATAAAAAAAATTACTTTCGTCGTGGGGAGCGATTTGCCACAGCAGCAGTACCCTGTCGCGCTGTCCCTCGTCTACGCGATTCGAGGGCCTCCTCTGGAGCGGTTCGAGCAGGGACGCTATACATCTTGCGTGTTGGGGGGGCGTAGAGGGGCGTATATTACGCCAAACTGAGTGTGTGTGTTTTTTTACGATCGTCGTTTGCGAGGGGATGGGGGGTAGGAGGGAGGGGTCCGTTTCATCGGCAGGTAGCAAACTATCGGGGAAGCCTGTACAGCTGAGATTAACCCAAGAACAGCAGGGAACACATCTGGGTCAGTGCAGCCAGGATGCAGCAGAGACTACGCTTCGGAAGTCTAAACTTTAAGCACGGACGGAACGCCTCAAGCCAGGAGGAGCTACCCAAATATCTTTATTTGGATCCGGCGTTCAAGTTTGCAAGATTGTTTCTCGTTGAAATCTCGCTAGCTACAGCTCATTGATGTTTTCTCTCGAAGTCTGCAGGTGGGTGAGGGGCAGTATTGGCCGCTCTTTAGTGCCGGGTGAGTAGTGCCGGGTGTCCGCTGTAGCGTCTGTGAGTTCGCTTGGCACATATAGATGGGATTCCCGCGTGGCAGAGTGCGGAGTAATTAGTGCCGGTTGACGTTGTAATGCCGATCTTGTTGGCTGGCCTCAACGGGCACTATAACGAGACCAGTACAGTTTAGAGATCTTCAATCGAGGAGTCTCGCACGCGCCAAACGAGGGGGTGCACATACGGCAGTACTGTAGTAGCTCTAAGACTGAGATGGGGCTGGCAGCGCCTAGGCCGTGGTGCCGCGAGATGTTAGTCGGGCAAGTATACGTACAGCACCACGGACTCTGTCAATCAGAGTGACCTGCAAGTTACGCCCGGAGCCAACCGTGGCTACGGCTTTAGCACGGAGCGCTTTTCGGGCGAAAGTATTCATGATATGACGGGTGTGAGGAACTATGTTCCCCATAATTTGCAAGACCTGTCGAGTCGTTCCGATTGTATTCGTTTGTGTGCTGAACCTAATGGGATTGTTCCTAGGATTACCCAACACAGTTCGCGTCAAACGTCGGCTCTGGGGGTGAGGTGGAAGAGCTGCACATGGTAAGGGACCCGGCCAAATACAGGTACAAGTAGCCCCCCTTCAAGCGACCCTACGCAGTTCGTGAGGATCACGACATCCTTTCTATACATCGTATCGGGTCAACGCACCTAATCAGATTTGGCCCTGTGTAAGGGACGTAGATCCATGGGGTGGGCCGGACTGTTACAGTAGACCAAAACTTGCCGCACAAGCTGCCGATACCATGGGAGGGGAAGGAGCGGCGCTCGGTAATGGGCCAACACCAGGCGCTTGGGAACACATCGCTGAATTGGTTTTGCTCACAATTTTCGCGGCGGTTTTCGAGCGGCAGACAAAGCATGAGCCCATGTTTCGGGACGTGGGGCTCCCTCCTGAGTGTTGCGTCCACGCTATGGGACCTGATCCCATAAAAAAGATATTACACGGTGCGCAAAAAGTTGGGGTCCCTGCTATTATTTGTTACTTCCTATCAGGGGGTCTCTAAAATGGATTCTATCCCATAAACGGGGGCCACCTACTAGCCAGCCGCAAGAAAAGAGGGAATGAACACGGGGCTGGGGTTGTAGAGGTGGGGACCGCCACAGGGATCGCTTCTGCGTCATTGTGGCAAAGGGTCACGCCTTTAGTCCGTTTCATTGCCATTGACTCCACGCGGACCGAGCGGGCAGGATGAGAGAGGGGAGTTTACACTAACGTATGGTACAATACACAGCGCAGTAGTAAAAATGTGCCGTAAAACCGCCATTTGTATACCTTGAGGAGGCCAGTACTGGAAGCGCTCGATAACCGCTATCCCGATTGCCTTTACGCGATCGAGCGCGCAAGGCGCGCTCAGAACGGGGCTGATGTCTCGTAGTGGGCCGACGTTTTCAGAATGGCTTACTTGAGATATAGCGCACGATATCCGCATAGGGGGCCTGCGATGATATGTCTCTGGATGTCGTCGAGTTTGGGTGTTTGATTGAATTTGTGCTCAGTATTTGTTTTGACTGTTTTTACACATGTTTTTCCCTGCAAGAGGAAGGGCCCCGCACGTATGGTCTCTCTAATCTAAACGCGGCACGCACGCCCACCATGCATGTAACAATGCAACCGAGAGAGGGAGAAAGGGGCGAAAACGGGAGGGTGAACGTGGGGACTTACGACAGGGAAGTTCAGGTCATTCGACGCAGGTAGGCTTAGGTAGGTGTAATCTACAACGCACTTTGGTTTGTGAGTAAGTGGGCTGACTCGGATCGGCTAGCAGCACCAGCCATCCTGTTTATTGTTCCTGGGATGGAAACAAATAGGTGTCTTGTGTAAGAGTACTTGTACTGTGTGTCTGTAGTTGTTTGCCTGGCATTCAGGTCTGTGTTGGTCTTTTGGCCCACCTGGAGATTTTCGTAGTTCGGCAGGGGTCCCTCTACAGTGCCGACGTAAAAACGGCGGTGCCCAACATACTGCCCGTGACATCGCTTGGTACATACCGGGTTTGGGATTAACCGATCAGTGTGGTGGTGTGCGGAATATTGCCGGTTCCCGTCTTATTGCCTGTGTAAGGCCTGCCACCTACCGGCCATAGGGAGGGAGGGATCACTGCCGTCTGTAGGTAGGCGTGTTCGGCAAGTGGGCTATTCCTACCTCATCATTCAGCACCATCGAGAAATGCGAAGGCCCACAAGGAAGGTATGAGATCGGTACCCCCCCCCCCCCCGCAGACACCCTGAACTAATTCGACGCTGTCATCCATACACAACCAAGTCCGCCTCACAAGCCTTTTCTTAGTCGGACGCCACTGAAGCTGCATGCGACTGGACGGATTCCTGACGGCGCTTCGCGCTTCGAGCATACAGTGTTTACCTGGTTAAACCCCTTGCGCTTCGTGCATACATTGTAGGAGTGCAAGGGTCTGTGAACGCACGACTACGGGCATGCAAGGCAACGAGTGCATCTTTCTCGGTGCAACGTCTCGCAGTGTCGAGATATGCGAATGCCCATCGGGTGAGTATGGGACCCATCACTACATGCAACATCTGGCCGTATCGAGCCATACGAAGGGCCGAGAGAGGTTTGGCTTCGAACCCCCCCCCCCGTCCCGGCATTGTAGGGATGCGAGGGTCTATGGTCATACGACTACGGCCATGCATGAGATCGAGTACATCTCTCCTATTGAGTCCCCCCCCCCCTTTCCCGTGTACCGTTTTGGACGTTCATCCACCGGCGATGGCGACACTGTAGTCTCCACAGCAGCAGTAGTCCTTTTCTCGCATAGGTGTGATACGTACCAGTACGCGCGGGCCCAAGGGGGTTGCAACGGAGTTGCATACGTCCGGAAAGGATCAAATAAGCTGAGAGAGGGTCTTAGCCAGTGCGAACAGCTCAACCAGATGGTAGAGAAGACGCGGCTGTGGCGGTAGGGCGGTCGACCTTTGCGGGACAACTCAGGGTGAATGCGGCGCTGGAAATGATTTAATTCATATCTCGCAAGGCACCTGAACTAATAGGGACCCGTTTCGAGGTAGATGAAGCGACCGATCGACCGCGATTCGCGAACGCGGACAAAAAAAACAAAGAAATCCCCTCTTCATGGTTTCTACTGGTATATATCCCTGCGGGAGAAAATATTCTTGCCGCTTGCTAGCCTGCCGTAGATTGTACGCAGGCAGAAAAAACTAGCAATGTTGTGCTTCTTGTGCGCTATTTCCGACCTGGTACTGTCGGCCGGGGGAGCCACTGGCCTATGCCGTCTCAACCTTCACGAGGTACACTAGAGTACAGCCCGTGAAGCAGTAGAGTACAGCCCGTAAAGCACGCGCAATGGAGTTCTCACTTACTATTAATAGCTGGCAGCGAAGGGAATCGACGAAACCGTTGACTTTGCAGCTGAGGTATTCAAACTACATATGCCGAACCATTTCGTTCAGCTATTTTGCTGATCGTTTGGCATACGCTAAAGTGTAGCCAAGAGGGCCTTGGTTAACCGGCAAACACGAAGCTACACCTCCCCTCATCTCGACACGGCACAATACGGTTGCTGGATTGCCAACAGCCCTCGCAACTTAGGTATTGTGCGGGGCTGCGAGAGGGTGCGTCTCGGACGTACCGTCGCCGAGCCACCGCTGCTGGCAAGCCTCAGGCTGCGGTAAATGGTGGTCTCGACCGTTCAGGTCATACTACACCAACTAACCCACGACTGGCCACCACCGCGCGAAACCCGCGCCCGCCTCAGAGCTGCTCGCCTTGGGAAGTTGTTCCCGAGCGCTTCATCGGCCGAGCTCCTACTGCGCCGACACAGCACGCCATCGATGCGGCTACACGTGCTCTGCCTTCGCTCGGTGCGAGACCTTCAGATGCACCTCGGCGTGTCAGCACCCCAGTTGCTTTCCCCGAGATGCCATCACCGGCAGAAATCTAGTTCACCGAGTCTGTCGAGCTCCAATTGGGCGCGTGAACAACGCGCCGAGTCAGTCTGTGACGCGACCATCCGGTCTCCTCTTCTGAGAAGCCCCTCGTTCCTCCTCAACGACGTATTCTTCCGCCTGGCGCCTCACAAACGGCCCTCTTTGTCGGAAGTGTGCTCCTCAGGCAACAAATAACATCTCGACCCAAAACGACGACGTCATCCTCCTACTCGTGCGGAATTGAACGCCCCCCGCCCTGGTCTGTCCCGACCAACCTGGCGGATGGGAGACCCGCCTCTTACACGACGAACGTACGCGCATTTACGCCCCGCTGCTCATGCGTCCATGAATTGCCAACATGTGCGATGTGAACGCCTCCTGCCACCTCGGTGTCGCTCGTACGCTCGCTTTACTCGAATGGTTGTATTGGTGGATTGGCATGAACATCTGCACGCGGTGGTGGCTTCGTCCTTATCCACACTGGCAGGCGCGAACAGACGGTGCATTGGCCCATCCTCTCTCTCCCCTTGCCGTCCGGCTCTGGTGTTGCGGTGAGAGTCGATGACCCCCCCCCCCCCCCCCCCCCCCAGGGTACCTCGGGGAAACGGAGGGAACAACTAGTACGCCGGGTGGTGCGCCGCTCAACCTTGCTATGAGACGCGGGAGAAAAAGCAGAAGAACGTGTACGAAGCATCAGTAAATGTTGGTGTGGGATCAAGGGGCTTCTCATCTCTTTCCTCCAAGACCCTGGAAATCGTTGAAAACGTAGTTTTATGCAATCCATCCGGGGAAACATGAAACCCACCGCATATTGCCGTAGGTCAATTTGCCGTTACACAAATCCCATCGATCGGCTCGATCAGTACGAGCAAATCTCACAGAAACACATACCCCTGGAACATTTTAATCGCCGCGGACGGGTTCAGCCGAAATGTACACCCGTATCTACGGCGGACCTCACGGCCGAAGGTACCACCGGCATCTTGGCCAACAAGTGCGTACCTCTACCGGGGTGTCCGGCCAGCCGCCTATCCCATAATGGGCTGCAGTTCTTCTCCAAGTGGTGACTTGCCGTGTACAAGTCTCATGGCGTGCGGATAGTCGTAACGTGCGCCTACCACCCCAACGGTGACGGTCGCGTTGATCGCTTCAATCGAGCCATGGCTCATGTGCTCACGATGGCTGCTCACGAACTCCAGGACGACTGGGGCGTCCACTTGCCCCGCGGGGTATTTTCTTGCACCAATTCCGCCAGCGACGCAACCGCGTTGGCTGCCAATGCGGTGCACATGGTGAACCGCCCAACCCGTCTCCCCTCCATCCTTGTCGAACACGACTACACCAGAGGCCCCCAAACCCTTTCCCGCGACCACCTGCAAAACGTCGACCTCGGCGCCGACCATCAATGGCGTGATTATACACTGGTGCGCGAGTAACACACGCTCATTGTCTCCCCGTGTAAAGCGCCGTATTTCAGCTTTCTCTGAAGAACAGCACGAAACTCTTCTTACCTACACCGTCGGTCGCTGGATATCGGCTCGCAATACCGCCGCGATCATTCGCCAGAGCGCATTATCTGGAAAAAAAGGAAATCGCTCAACTCCACATCTCCTTTTAAGATTTTAGTCGTCGATCTCTCGCCCTCCGACTCCATGCCGAATGCCCCTCCCCCTCGCCACCAACTTGCATGACTCAGACCTAACGATATGCCGGGCGCGGAAACCCACTGTCGAGTCCCGGTAGCTCGTTGCAAATCCTGCACCAATCCAAAGGACACCAACGATCTTTCCCGATATCTTCCCGCTGGACTACCGCAATTCTTTGCGCGTCTATAATAATTTCACCACAACAACCTCCCCCTCCTTCCACGTCACCAAAGACGTCGTCTCCATGAACACCGAACGTTTGGGAGGTCGACAAGAATTTCAGCCACATGTCCATACGAGGCCGGGGCGGAGTCATCACCGTTCTCTACAGAACACATTGGCAAGGTTTCCCGCAGCCATCCCGAGAACGGAAATCGGACCTCTTGCACTCTCGCAAACACATCCGCGAATATTGGGCAGGTGCCTCCCTGCAACGTAGACAGGCGAACCGGGTGTACCGCCGTATGAGCGTGGGTACGAGCTCACCCGCGACAACGACACCCCTTCCCTGCTCCTTGATACAGCTACATCTATTACCCAGCGTGGATTTACCCGGCTCAGTGGTGCCATCTTGCCCGCGGGAGCATACGTCTAGCTAGTACAAGGGACAATATCACCTCTGGTGGTTCGGCAAAATTTCTGCTCGCACTTCCATTCTGAGAGAGTACGAAGTTGGCTTTCTGGATGACCCCGGACCGATCAGGCTCGAGCTGGCTCTGCGCCGTATACTACGGCTCTTGGAGCGATTTGCGGCTAGGGTGACGACAAGTGCATCAATGAACTTCCCTCGTTCGTGCTATTGTACGTAACGTCGACGAGTCCGGCGGATCCGACCTAGCTGACTCCGCCGACTTGGACACGTCCCACTAGCCAATTGGGCCTCTTTAGTAGTCAACGGGACTGGGTCTGTTATTGTGTCCGTGTTTTGTGTGACAATGGTGATGTATTCTTTTGGTTGGGTCCTCGCTTCGTGTTGTCACGAACTCCCCGGTGGTTTTCTTTTTTCAGTGGACCGCTGATTTCTTGTATGGTGCATCACTAGGCTATACCCCCGCCTACTTAACATTCAGTCTTGCGCTCCTTGTGTGGTATCTTCCTATGACTGTTTTCGCCCTCCTATATATATTTTGTCCGTGACATCAGAGTTGGCCACAATGGGCAAGGGCTACTGTGCACAAGGTGGATGTCATAGATCGTGCGGACTCCCGCTTCCAAAAGACTGAACCGACCAGCCTATTCGTTTACGTTTACGTTATGGTATGACAGACGACTTTGGGCGATGCAAAACAACTGGCGACCTACGTTTGCACGCCTCGAACGAACCCCCATGCATGATGCCGGGGACATGCTTAACCCCGTTGTGGGCCTCGTCGTTGCGGTGCGTTAAATAATGATGTTGTGGAGATCCGCACATAGCCCTCCACCACATCGCCTTCATGAAACGTTCCAAAGTGATCACGTGGCCGGCGGTATTGTCGTTGCCGGTACTGTATCTACATGGTTCGTCTCCATCACGGTCGCGCCGTCGATCTCGTTCATTTTCAAGTTTACGAAAGGGTGTCACGCGATTTCGCCTCAGAGTCCTTGATCACACCCTGACTCCTGCCTGCCGAGCGTAGTGCAGGGACCATGGCAAATCCACCAGTACGTTGGCTAACGTAGCGCGCAAATGATGCGATTATGTAGCAGGAATTGTTGAAACCCTACGGTAGACAGCCTCTCGTGCGTAAGGGCGCACAAGCTGTCCATCTCAGCCCCCCAACCCTTGCGCTTTCATCCGAACAATGGATTGCGAACAAATCATGCGTCTAATATACAGCAATCTGAGTCGCGCAAACTCCGAGGAAGGGATAGAGAATACATCCAACCAAGGAAGATCAGCCTGTGCTAGGGGTGACAGGTAGTATCCCGACAAATCGCTTATCTGGTGTCAGGGTGTTCTAATGTCGGTCTCGTGCCCATACACACCGTGGTCAACGAATGTTTCATGCACACCAACAACGGGATGTTCGTACTGGATTGTTACGCAATAAGGCTGTATGTCAGAATGTGTACCAGTCGATGAAATGGAGGAATACTTCCACAAGCGCTTGCATCGGGTTGGTCGCAATAATGATTCGCCGTGTCTTGCTGAGGAATGAACATCATTGTCCTTTATGGAGAGGGATATACATTGTTGTCCTTTTGCGCGACATGCCGCGGTGTTGCGGTGGCACCACCAGCGGCACAACCTTCCACGGACCTCCACGGCATACCATGGGACTTCACCCTAGGTACCGTGGACATTGGGGTGCCGTGGGGGTTTCCATGGCATGCCGCGGGGTTGCCATGGAGTGCCGTGTGGGGTCAGCGGGAGTTGTCATGGTACCACCCTTGGCTAGCCACGGCGTGCCACACAATCGTATTCCATGCCATGGGATGCCGTGGGGATACCTTGGTATGCCATGGGTTGTACCACGGCAATGCCACAGAATGCCACGAAACATTCATAGTGTTTAACCCTGGTCTTGCTCCTCTAGCATATCCCCTCGGTGTGGAAAACGCGGCCAACCGATATGTGATCAGCCTCGGACAACGGACCAATTCACTTTGGGACATGAGGACCAAATACCCGTCTAACGCTGTCATGTTTTACTTGAGACATTGGATAGAATACAGTATATGTGCTTTTGCTCCGCAAAGACGATCAGAACGGGGACAACTCGATACTATATTTTTCGGTTGACATTGCCGCCTAGGAATCCGGCGAATCGGACGACTAGGACATACGTAGTACATGGCTTCTCCTATACATGTTGGTGGCCAGCATCCAGACGGTCAGATCAAGGCCTAAATGCCTCGTCTGAACGGAAGTGTAGAGGAGACGAGGCTCTTCCCCCAGCCGACTATTTTCTATCAAGAGAGCCGGCGTTTAACGCTATCCCTAAGATAATGGCAGCAGCAATGATTTGTCTCCACCTCCATGAGTGTTCGATGCAGCAGGGGTGACTTGATTTTGGAAACGAAGGTACCGGGATGAAGGGGTTATAAACGTAGGCGCAGCTAGCATGTTTTGGGGAGGTCTGTATCGCCAGATGGCGCCTGTGGGTATCCGATAAACCGCCTTTCAAGGACTCAACCGCATGCGGCAACATTGGCACTAATAGAAAGTGAGGAGAAGTGTTATCGTTCATCGCACTTCCCTATTGGAATGCAGCGGGCATTCGGCTAGTGCTTGCAAGCGTTGTTGTGTACGCCGGACTGGACGCAATAATGCCACAACAGCGCTTACTTGTGGAATACGTGCAGCGATCTCCCACCGTCCGTTTGTGTCGTAGAACCACATGTTTTCGAGTTTTGGTGCCTCCGTCGTTTTTTTATCTCAATTTTCCAACTGCTGGAGGTATTGTTGTTGTTGTCTTCACATTAAATCGTCCTTTCTACCCAGCTTCATCAGTACACCCAGTGTCAGTCCTGATTTCTTATCCTAAAGAGGTACTGGTTCCGCGGTCAGAGACAGTAAAACAGAGGAAGACCAACCATTAAAAACAATAATAGCAATTTGAAGTGTCAAGCACGTGAAATGCCAGCGTACCGTGTACAAGAACCCAACAGCACAAGCATGACCAAAACATAAGAACAAAGCGACAATCAAATCAAAAACAATTTTTTGAAATCAAACATAGTACAAACGACGAAAGGACTTCAGAAAGGCTCCCAGACGGAAAGCATACGTACTCAAAAAGGACAGATATCTGCTTCGCGGACGAAGCAACACGAAAGAGAGACAGAGCTACAGGCAAAAGTGTATAAGAGCTAGTCCAACCTATACCTATCCACCCGATCTATCATTTCGTTTCTGCATTCGTCGACAACTGTATCAGTACAACTGCCCTTCCCCCCTCCCGTTGTAGCCGTTCTTGGCGTCCTCAGCTGCGTGACGCAGCTGGCGCCTTTGTGCCTCGCCCCTGTACCACCTCGCCATGAAACAGTCCGCCGCTTCGACCAGCCCCCGGCACCACTTTCCGCTCTTCTTAGCCGCCCTCGGCCATAACACCGTTCCTACTCCGAACAGCAGAGGGGAGCTTTCCGTGGACCCATCGATAGCTTGGAAAACCCTAAGGTCGTCTGCTGGACATTGGGCGCAGTTCTTTTCCGGTCGGCCTGGGCCTGGGTTCCCCCCACCAGCCATCGTCCCCAACATCTCCTGGCGGGTCTGTCGCTCATTGGTCGTCCGCTGTACGCCCCCCGCAAAGAGGAGGCGTCTTTTGCGGATGTTTGTCTCAACGCTCTCGTATTGTGCCTTTTTGAAGACCTTAGCGTACGACATGAGGTGGTCAGTGCGTTGCTGGCGCTGGAAGCCAATGATCCGTAGGAGGAGTTTGTGGTGTGCCGTTCGGAACTCAGCGAAGTGATCCTGACCAAGAGTCCACGTCACTTACCGGTAGAGCAGGGTCTCCATCACCTCAGCCGTTTTTTTTTCATGCGCGCTTTTACATTGAACGGGTCATCCTCCATATCCTACAGTTCCCGTTTGAACCGATTGTAGCATGCCCATGCGAGTCGAATCCGTCCTGTGATCTCTGGCATAATGTCAGCGCTTGCGACGACAAGACCGCTCAGATACAAAAACTGCATCGTCTTTCTGTATCTCTGTCCCGCTGCTTCGATGACGAACGGTGAAGTCTGGGGTGCCTGATTCGGTCTCCGCGGCAGCATGGTCTCCGTTTCCTTTTCCGATACGGTGAGTCTACCTGCTTCGAAAACGGCCACAATGACGGTAATCATTTTCGCAAGGCCTTCCGCCGATGTAGACACAATGCCTAAAAGGTCCGCGTAGAGCATACCCCATACTTCCCTCCGTACGCAAGTTAGTGGGTCAACCTTCACCCCGTCCTCGCCGAGGTCCTCCTCGAGGTGAACCAAGTCCCTCAAAGTATTTGAGTCTTCATTGAAGCGTACCAGCACGGCGTGTATCACAGCAGCGAAGAAGACATTGAATAGAAGTGATGACAAGACACGTCCTTGCCGCAGCCCCTGAGTGACATCAAATCATTCCGAGTGCTCGCCGTCATCCGTACGTACGCGAGCTCGCATGCCTTCGTGAACTGGCGGACAACGGTTAGCATCTTCTCGGGTATGGCGAAGCGTGCGAGCACAACCCACAGCAGGTCGCGGTCGACGGAGTCATATGGTTTCTGCAGGTCGATTACGCACATGAACAGGGAGGTTTCTCTAACGCGTCCGAGTTGTTGCAGTCGGCGCACGACGAACAGCATGTTGACCGTTGATCGTGCAGGGCGAAATCCGCACTGTTCTTCGGGGAGTATCCCTTAGGCCTCGCAGTAGTTACTTAGGCGGGACTTGACCATTTTCAGCAAACATTTGCCTGAATGGGCTACAAGTGAAATCCCGCGGTAGTTGTTACAATCAGAGCGATCCTTCTTATTCTGGAGGACCTTAATCGTCGCATCCTTCCATTGCTGGGGGACGTTACCACGTTGACAAGTAAGTGCTGAAAGTATCGGATGAATTCGGGGTTGCCGATGTTCAGTAACACGGCCGGAAGGGAGTCTGGCGCCACCGCTTTCCAGGTTGGCATACCCGGAATGACCGCCCTCATACCATCCAAGGTCGGTTCATCTCCAGGCGATGGTGCCAACGGCCGTTGTGGAAATAGGGCGCTGATAGTAGGGTCAAGCTTAGACGATTTCGTAGTCAGGAGGGTGCCGAGAAACCTCGCCCGCCGTTCAAGAATGCGCACCTTGTCCCGTAGTAGCGTGCCATCCTCGTCCCGGATGAACTGCTCGCTTCCCCCCTTTCAACCGTCCAACCCCACCGTGCCCATCGCCCTTCGCAGATTCGCGCACGCCGTCCTTAGCGTCTTCCACGCGGTTATGTCCTTCTTGATGCGCATGACTCGTCGGGCATCCTCCCTCGCATCCCATGCTAGTTGTATGGCGACTGAGGTTTCCGCTGTTTGTGCGAGTCCCGTGATTGGTGGGGTACGTCTTTCGCTACTGCATCAAGAATAACATCAGGAAAGGATTCAGGCATCTCAGAGACACTGTTCGGTTGCGAGGAAAGAAAGGGAAGCTTTTAAGGATCCACGCCACGACTCGCTGCCTGCGATCACCGTCGGATAAAAACTTCTGCCGGTCGAAAGGACGGATTTATTTTTTCGTTCGTGCGTGTCTGTTGGGTGCGAAACGACCGCTGAGGCGGACCATCGCATATACGATGTTCCGGTCTGAATCTGCCATGGCTGGGGGTGGAGGCTGGGGGTGGACCTTAACATCATGCGCGCGAGGCCGGTGTGCTTGGGGGGTTAGGATGTAGTAAATCCGTTTTTGGCCGTTGCGGCTGCTGATGCCGTTGAACGTATGGGATATTCTAACCTTGCGAGCGCTAAAAAACGTGTCCGTGAGAGCGTGTTTATTATTTGAAGCGAATGCCAGCCGGCGTTTGCCCTTATTATCACGTCCATACGCTCCAAGCACCCTACCGTCATGGCGCCTTTCCATCCTATTTCCAGTCCATGCGTTTGCGTCTACCAGCACGAACAGGCATTCCTTCGTTGGGATCTACCCAACCGTGTGCCCCAATTATTTCCAAAACTCCTGGTGTTGAGGTTGGCTTACGTTGGGGAATAGGCAACAACTAGGTTGACCGCAACGCTTTCGCCAGTCGGCTCGATGCGCATAGACATAAGCCGTTCGTCAATTAACTGGTGAGTATAAACAGACTTACGACATATCGCTTCCTTCACTGCCAAACCAACTCCATTATAGTACTTACCTGCCATCCGTTTCTTCTTGCCCAGAGCAGAAAACCTGGTATCCTGCTGCAAAAAACTCGGTTTTCCCAGGTCTCTTTGTTACCTGCAGGCCAACGAAGTCACAGCCCAGTTGTCGGGCCTTCGCCAGAACACACTCGGCATGCCCGTAACCATTCCTCTCTTTCCCAGCTTGATGCCTATTCAGGCAAAGTTTTGCTGAAAATGGTCGAGTCCCGCCTAAGTAACTACTGCGAGGTCGAAGGGACATTCCCCGAGGAACAGTGCGGCTTTCGCCCAGCACGATCAACGGTCGACATGCTGTTCGTCGTGCGCCGACTGCAACAACTCGGACGCGTTAGAAACCCCCCCCCTGTTCATGTGCGTAATCTACCTGCAGAAACCATTTGACTCCGTCGACCGCGACCTGCTGTGGGTTGTGCTCGCACGCTTCGCCATACCCGAGAAGATGCTAACCGTTGTCCGCCAGTTCACGAAGGCATGCGAGCCCGCGTGCGTACGGATGACGGCGAGCACTCGGAATGGTTCGACGTCACTCAGGGGCTGCGGCAAGGATGTGTCTTGTCATCACTTCTATTCAATGTCTTCTTCGCTGCTGTGATACACGCCGTGCTGGTACGCTTCAATGAAGACCCATATATTTTGAGGGACTTGGTTCACCTCGAGGAGGACCTCGGCGAGGACGGGGTGACGGTTGACCCACTAACTTGCGTACGGAGGGAAGTATGGGGTATGCTGTTCGCGGACGATGCATGCATTGTGTTTATGTCGGCGCAAGGCCTTGCGAAGATGATTACCGTCATTGTGACCGTTTTCGAAGCAGGAGGCCTCACCTTATCCGTAAAGTAAACGGAGACCATGCTACTGCGGACACCGAATCAGGCATCCCAGACCTCTCCGCTCGTCATCGAATCAGCGGGACAGAGATACAGACTGAAGATACAGTTTTTGTATGTGGGCGGTCTTGTCGTCGCAAGCGCTGATATTATACCATGGATCACACGAGGGATTCGACTCGCATGGGCATGCTAACTGTATGATATGGACTTTCTGAAGTCCTTGCGTCGTTTGTGTGCTGTTTAATTTAAACATTTTCATTTTTAGTTTCTTCTTATGTTTTGGTTTTGCTTGTGTTGCTGTGTTCTCGTGCCCGGTACGCTGGCATTTCACTTGCTTGACACTTGAATTTACGAAAAAAAAAGTCTTCCTCTGTCTCACAGTTTGTGACCACGGAATCAGTATCTATCTAGGATATTGAATCAGGACGGACACTGGGTGTACTGATGAAGCTGGGTAGAAAATACTATTTAATGTGAAGACAACAACAACAACAACAACAACAACAACAGCCAGGGTACGCACATTGTAGGTCGCTACCGTCACAAGTGCCGCCTTCTGTCTTGCTCGAGCCTCGCGTGCTGCAAACTTTGCTAGCCGACACGTGGTCCGACCCCTCCTTATTTTTTCTATCTTTCTCCTTATTTTTCCTTGTATCACAATGTAGGCTCTCTGTTTCCAGTCCGGTGCGCGCCTTCGTTTCTAATGGCTGCGTCTGAGCCCAACCCCACTACGATGTGTTAACCTTCGGTAGGGTCGTTAAGACCACTAATACTTGGTTGCCCGTTTCACACCCCGTACACCATATTGTGCCCGTGAAAACCCCGAGTTCGATGGTCGGATTGGATACCACTAAACGACGCCGTTCTGTCTGAATGCGCTCTTACGTTATTTCGACAGGGACGCGTCCTGGTGGTTTCAGCACCGCGCTATCTCCGAACAGCCTGTCCCTGAATATGCAACCATTGTGTACAATATGATTCCATCACAGCGTTCAATACCTCTAAGGGACTAAGTGGTACGCTTTTCCTTGTGGCACATAATTCCTGCCTCTCTCAGAACTTGTTCTGCCCTTCACGAGATCTGACACTGACTTGGGGCTCCGCTGATCCCCACGTTGTGATTGGTGTATTGCCGTGCCATCTTAAATCCGTGATTCGTCGCGGTTGTTGGACAGGACAGGTGTTGCAGGCGTAATGCGGACCTCACCATAGTTTGAAATGCTCTTGACCAGGAAAGATTTGCGAGCATCTGCGCGCTACTCAGAGGCGAGGGTTTCCTCGAGGAGACACTGTTTCTTGGGTGTTTCTCACCATCAGCCCCATGGATTTAGGGTAACCGTCTGATTAGCATGGGTCCGTTATTTCCTCTGCGCAATCGAGCTATTCTGGCAGTCCCTTTCAAGACAACAACCGTGTTTGGCTTCGATTCAGTGGCTACACCGTATAGCTATCGTAAAGGCCTCTTCTGGCCTATTTGAGCAATGCCCTGTTGCCCCAAACCGCCGCAACAATGGAGTTCCTAATGACCTATGAAGTCCCCGCCCATACGTTCCTGAAAATGAGTTAAGCCCCCTCCCCCCCCCATACGGTCCTTGACGACTACCTGGTATTGCCCATACTGCAAGCGACGGAGTTCGATAGCTGACACACAAATAAGTGGCCAGTACTTTCGTCCGGCTTCCCTCTGGCCCTGTGCATCGGAATAACATGTGACCCACCTGCACACGATGAATACGTCCACCACCTACGGATAGCAGATATCCAGCCATAGAGGAGTAGCTGCGATCGGGACAAAAAAACGTGTAGTAGTTCTCAAACATCGCATATATCATCAAGCTCAGCTACTTTAGGGTGTGTTGTAATATTGGAGGGGCTGTAGCGCAAGGCACCGTCAAGACCGACTTTCCTTTCTGACGGTGGGCCACACAAGCTGGCTTTGCCGTTTTCCCGGTCTGCCATCACACGCAGGCACATGGGCGTTGATGATGTAGTTCGGTGGCAGGTTTAAAGAGGGTTGATCCTATTGAGTGCTGAACAAGGTTCTATTGCCCCGGCACGCAGCTGTGGCTTGCATGGTATGCCATTCGAGAAACAACAATGCATCATCGTGTCTCTCTGGATGGATTGCTCTGAGTGCGTGCAGGCTACTTTGAGATTGGTTGTGTCGGCTGTAGGCTTTTACGATGTGGTTGTCTCGGAATTCCGTCCCATATTAGTCGAATTTTATTCGCTGACTTCGAACACGCGTGACACACCCTGACAAAGAAGCTCCAAAGGTTGATGGCAAAGGCTCACCTCGCCCAACTTAGGCGAGAGAGCTGAAACTCTGCTGTGCTTGCGAGGGCACAGCTCCTGCGATGAATTTTCACTCTCTTGTTGGTGTATGAGTCTCCGTCTCGTGGATGCCTGGGTTTCTCGACATTCGTGAATTGTGTGTTAAACCTGTCGTGTGAGATGTTGCTGTGTTCCCGGGATGTAGCGTACGTTGCTTGGTTCGAGGGATGTATGCCAACTCTAAATTGCTAAAATTACGTCTACGGACAACACAAAAACAGTAACAGTTGGCTTCGTTACCGTTGCTACAAGACCGCAATAGAACAACGCAAAAACATGTGTTCTTGATCGAACTACAAACCGATCGTGAAGTGTCCCACCGTGATGGTCCTGTGCAGTTTGTTGGTATCCTAAAATGTGTTCGCCATTGTGTCACCTAGATAAGGTTGCTTACTACGTAGCAGCAGGAACAACCCTGTCAGCATGGACAAAGTATGGTACTACGGAGACAGCATATTAATATATTATGTCAAAAAGGTCCATGCCTCACAACTACCAATAAGAAGCTATTTACTTGTTGCTGCAAAGGCTGTTTCCTACCAGGTATGCCGTTCGGTCTTTGCGGTTCAGGTTTGGAGCCGATCGCATTTTCAAATGTGAACTTGGCATATCCTTCCACTGCGGAAAAATAGAATATATTGTATCAACTGTTTAATCAGTCGAACTCACAGCTGACGTATTTTAAAATTTATAAAATATATTGTGCGTGCAGACATTCGAGCACACGACGAGATCAACTGCTGTTGTTGTGGTCCGGCGCCGCGACGAGACGCGCTGGGTGCACTGTGATGTGGGAGTGGGAGAGTAAGTAAGGGTTCCACGGGATGATGATCCACAGAAGAAGTGTGACACAGGTGTCTGTGCTTGGTCAAACTCAGACCTAGTTCTTTTTGGAGTTCTCTTGTTTTATTGGTGCAAGGCTTGCTCAAAAGGGGCAAGTGAGAAGAGTGAGGAGAGAGGGGGGGGGGGGGAGCACATGCTTTTTGAAGCCAGGAGAATCCTCTGGCTTCAACCGGCTATATTCTACTGGCAAGGGTGCATGCGTCACCCTCACTTCAACAGTGCAACGTCCCGTAAAAGTGCATGGGTTGCCCTCAACTTCAATAGTACAACGCCCCGTAAAGGTGCATGCGTTGCCCTCAACTCCAATAGTACAACACCCCGTAAGGGTGCATGCGTTACTCTAAACTTCAGTAATACAACACCCCGTAAGGGTGCATGCGTTACTCTAAGCTTCAATAGTACAATAACCATAAGTGAACATACGATACTCTAAACTTCAATAGTACAACACCCCGTAAGGGTGCATGCGTTATTCTCAGCTGCAATAGTACAACCTTCTAACCTGCATATCAGATTCTACAGATATACTAACCTGTGTATCGACAGATATCAAATGGTAAACAGGGTACGACCCGACTAGAACAATAATATGTAACGGCCCCTGCTGATGGTTGGTCTATTGACTACCAACCAAGGTACTCTATCACATTAGCCCACCCTGAATATCCGTAGATGCAGATCCCACGACGATATAGAGATGGCTATTTAAGACATCAGAAAAATCGAAAGAGGGGGGTCGAAGATACTGCTATTCAAAACAAACGACAGACTAACGAGATCATAGACCAACCCACACCTCGTAAATGAGGCTAAGACGCCTCTGGTAGGGGCAGCAGTCGTGCTAGAGATGGAGAACGTCAAGGAAACGCAGTAGTGAAGGCACGACGGGATGTTCGTCGTGGTACAATACGTAACTAGGAATACCAAGGGGGGGGGGAGGCGGCAACTGAGGGCCCGATGCGACCCGTCGTGGCTACACGCGGTGTAAGCTACGAGAGAGGCGGGAGAGACCGAGCCAGGCAAGGTACGAACTAGTAAGCGGGAGAAAAATCCGGCAAAATACTTGATATAGAGCGAAGTCTACATGAAGCTAGAGCGACAGGGACACAACAAAGTCCCCATGGATTGGTTGTCAAGCAAAGACTATGAAGAAGAAAAGAAAAAAAAAAGAAGAGAAGCAAGGAAAGAAGAAATGGAAAAAGAAAAATAATGAAGACCGAAAAACCGCCCCTATGGAAAAGCAGAAGGAGGTATAACAGAAAGGTTGGCCCTGGAGGTACAACAACACTTTCTGTTGCGAATTGCGTCCTAGCGAAACAAACGAAACGTGAGGTGTTAGATAGAATCAACACACAAAGCGAACGCGTGTCAAAGACAGCGGACGCACAGAATATACCGGTCCCAAAACTAGTAGTACACTACAATCTAACGCATCCGTCGACCATCAGCTACTGTTAACTGGCTGGGGCGGATGAGTGTTTGGGGGGGGTGCATTAGCATTACGTAGTACTCCGCGTGCTAGTCCTCCGGCCTGATGATGCTGAAGGCACCAGGATCCTTGAGTGGCGCTCCGTGAAGTGACGTAGAGGGACGGAAGGAGTTTGATCTTGATCGGTCCCGGGTCGTCGAGGAAGCGGACGATGTAGAAGTGAGTGGAGGAGGTGTCGGTCGAGGCGCGCGGAGCAACTTTGCCCAACCACCAGAGACCATCGCGGGCCTTGTACCAGAGGTGTGCCCCGGCAGGTAGAGGTGAGGAGCTGAAACGGTGAAGCCAGAGGGTGCGTGGTACGAGGCTGTATCCGGGAGCGAGGAAGATTTCGCCCCGGGACCGCGAAAGTTCACGGTGAGCGGCCCCGATGCGCATCTGGCGGTATGAACGGTTGGTCTGGCGATGCTGTGAAGGGTTTCCCGACCAATAGCGGAGGATGTGGGGTCGGTGGAGCTGTAGGTCACGTTCGTGTTCCCAAGAAGGGCTAAGGAGCCCGGTCCAGTGTGTTTCGTACATCACGGCGAGAACGCCTCCCCGACCTGACACTTGAGGCAGCGGCGGAGACACCAGCGGGTGGAGATGTCTATGCCGATCCACCAATAGAAGCGCATAAGGATGCTGAGTGTCCGAGCAACACCCAGGTGGCAAGAGGTAGTGGATTGGCAAGTGTGTAGGACCCACGATCGCATCAATATTGGGACGTAAATGCGAGGTGGCGATGTGAGGGGTTGCGGTGTAGTCGTACGAGGTTGGCCCAGGGGGGTTATGTGTGGTCGGTAAACGAGAAGAACTGTGTCGTCGTCGGTTGTATGCAGCTGGCCTTTCGCGGCGAGGGCGAGGACCTCCGAGAGAAGTGGGCGACGGGTCGAGGGAATGTAGTCCAAGAGGTCACCCGGTGGTGGTGAAGGTGAGCCCAAGGAAAGACATCGTATGGTAGCTGAGCAAAGGGGTTCGGTGCGTTGTTCGCGCGCCCAATCGGTGGAGGTATAACGCTCAACGCGGGAACTAAGGTGTGGGTCGTCAGCAGACCGGACAACGGGTTCAGGTAGAGGGAGTGGCTGAGTAGGGGAGGGCGGGGGAGAAGGCCCTGGGGCGGTGGACTGTGGTGGTGGCAGGGACAGTGGTGGCGTAGCGTCGGCTGGAGTCGCTGGTGAGGGCGAGTCTTGAGCGGCGCCGCGACGAGCTGTATCCGGTCGTCGCGGCAGTGGCCTGGGTGCGACGGCAGGTGAACGGCGGTGGGTTGGTGAGGGTCTTGTGAGTGCCGTAGTTGACGATCGACAGCCAAATCCGTAGTCCGTAGGAGTAAGGGGGGTCCCAGCAGCAGCGGCAGAACGGCGACGGGTTCGAGAAGAAATTAGGCCTGACGAGGTACGAGGAGTGGCCGAAGGTGCGACGCCCAAGGTGGGCGATGGCGAGACGAAGGGTGGCCTGAAAGCCACACCAGCAGGAGCGCCAGCGGTCACGGCGGCTTTCTCGGAGCTGGGAGGCGATTCGGCGATGGAGTCGAGGATAGAGAGGTGACCGATGAAGGCGCTGCGAAGCGAGTTGACGGTGGGGTCTTGGGCAAGGCGGGGGCCGGCGGGAAGGCTGCGAGGCGGTCCAGCGGCGGGATTTTGAGCAAAGCGGGGGCCGGCGAGGAGGCTGCGAGGCGACCCAGCGGCAGTGGCTTGAGCAAAGCGGGGGCCGGCGGGAAGGCTGCGAGGCGATCTAGCGGCAGTGGCTTGAGCAAAGCGGGGGGCGACGGGAAGGCTGCGAGGCGATCCAGCGGCAGTGGCTTGAGCAAAGCGGGGGCCGACGGGAAGGCTGCGAGGCGATCCAGCGGCAGTGTCTTGAGCAAAGCGGGGACCGACGGGAAGGCTGCGAGGCGATCCAGCGGCAGTGTCTTGAGCAAAGCGGGGGCCGGCGGGAAGGCTGCGAGGCGATCCAGCGGCAGTGTCTTGAGCAAAGCGGGGACCGGCGGGAAGGCTGCGAGGCGACCCAGCGGCAGTGTCTTGAGCAAAGCGGGGGCCAGCGGGAAGGCTGTGAGGCGATCCGGCGGCAGTGTCTTGAGCAAAGCGAGGGGCGACGGGAAGGCTGCGAGGCGATCCAGCGGCAGTGTCTTGAGCAAAGCGGGGGCCGGCGGGAAGGCTGCGAGGCGATCCAGCGGCAGTGTCTTGAGAAAGGCGGGGGCCGGCGGGAAGGCTGCGAGGCGATCCAGCGGCAGTGTCTTGAGCAAAGCGGGGGCCGGCGGGAGAGCCGCGAGGCGATCCGGCGGCGGGGTCTTGAACGGTGGTAGAAGTTACAGTAGAGCAGGGGGTAAGAACCAAGTCCGAGTTGTCCATACGTGGTCCGTGTCGACGGAAATCGCCAAAGTCGTTTTCGGTGCAAGGGAGTGGTGGGATGGTGTCGCAGGGGGCGGTTGAGGGTGGGACAAGCCACCCAAGCCGATGCCCGGGGTGAAGGGGTCGATCGGAGTAAAACCGCAGGCTTGGATAAGGTAGATACCGATGGCGTCGGGAGGGGTGAGGCGGTTGGGTCCGGTGCGGTCGAGATCGGTTGCTGGTTGTGGGAGTCGCGACAGGAAATCGGCATTGCCGTTAGCTGAGCCTTTTCGGTACTCCAAGGTGTAGGAGTAGGCGGAGAGGAATTCCAGCCAGCGCTGGACGCGAGCGTTGTGTTCGCCGACTTTAGCGATACTCGCAAGCGCCTTGTGGTCAGAGTAAATGTGGAACTTGGTGGACCAGAGGTGGCCGCGGAGGCGTTTGATGGCCCAGACGATGCTACCGGCTTCGAGGTCGAGGGGGGTCCAGGATCGTTCGTTGTCGAGGGTGGTGCGGCTGATAAAGACGATGGGGCGAACGGAACCGTCGATTTGTTCTTGTTCGAGAGTCGCGCCAAAACCGTCGATGCTGGCGTCGCAGTAGAGGCGAAAAGGTCGGGAGTTGTCGGCAACGGCGTCCCAGTCGGGGTATACCAAGATCCTTGGAGCAGGGCGTTAATGGGTCGGAGCCGAGTGGAGAGGTTCTTCAGGAATTTACGGTAGTATCCAATGCCTCCGAGGAGTGAGCGCACTTGCTTGGTGTTCGTAGGCATGGGCATCTGAGTTAGGGCGGCAACCTTGTCGGTGTTAGGGCTAACGCCGGAGGAGGAAACGGTGTGTCCCAAAAAGTCGGCGCTGGTAGCGCCAAGCTTGGCTTTGGACGGTGAGAGCTTGAGGTTGTGTTTTTGAAGGCGTTCGAAAAGGGAGCGGATATTGGCGACGTGGGCCGTGGGGTCGGGGTCGAAAACTAGGACGTCGTCGAGGTAGGCCGCTATACGCGGTTAAGGTCTTTGATGACCTCGTTCATGACCTTGGCAAACCAGCCGGGCGCGGCGCTGCTGCCTTGGGGCATGACGAGCCACTCGAAGAGTCGGGTGGGCGTGCAGAAGGCAGTCAGGGGTATGGTGTCCTTGTCGATGGTGATCTGGTGGAACGAAGACACGAGATCGAACAGGGAGAAGATGCGGCCTTTACCGAGGGAGTCGAGAACCTCGTCGACGCGGGGGATGGGCAGTTGACCCAGGGAGCTGATGGCGTTAAGCTTTTTGTAGTTCACGGTTATCCGAACATTCCGAACATTGCCGTCTTTCTTGGGAATGGCGACCATAGGGCTGGCGTAAAGGGAAGTGGAGTGTTGGATCAGACCGACAGCCAGATATTGGTCGAGTACAGCGTCGGCCTTTTTGGCGAGGATAGGGTTGATCCGGTAAGGGCGGGAAAATACGGGGGCGCTATCCGGGGGGATAGAAATCTTAAACGGAATAAGGGAGCACGAGCCGAAGTCGGTTTTAGACGGAGAAAAAATCGGGAAACTCGCAAAGAACGTCCCCCAGAGCTGTGATGACCGAAGGGGACCAACCAGAACCGCGGAGGTCGAAGGAAATTTCGCGGAGGTGTAGCGGAAGTCGGTCCCAGAGGCGGAGGAAGCTGGTCCGTTGTCCGGCAGTTAGGCGTTCAAGGAGTCTGGGGCAAGGGGTCTTGGGGGGATCCGCGGGGGGTGTACCGTCGTCATGCACGGGGATGTTGTCGTGCAGGGCGTGAATGTCGATAACAGCTGGGGCTGGAGGTGACGTTGCGGGGAGACCTTGCAGTGCTGATACCGGAATTTGTATGAAGGGAGAGGAGGTAGTCCCCAGACGGTTGCCTGGTTCAAGATCAGTGAATCCCGAGAGCGGGATATTTTGGTAGCCGTTGGCGACGAAGATTTCGGTTTCGGAGTCAAGGCCGTCGCGGGGAAGCATGTCAACGAGGTAGTGGCCGGTGGGTGCCGGAATGCCGGAGGGACGCACCAGATTAACCTGGACGAGGGACGGCGTAGCCGAAAGGGAGATTGCGTGAGCGCCGGCGAATACGAGGTGTAGGGTGTCGGGAGAAGGTCGGTCGTCGTGGATGAAAGTGGAGAGACCGTTCTTGTAAGAAGTGGTAAGGGAAAGCTCGCCAAAGAGCGGTCGCGAGGGGAGGCGAGGCAGGATTACGTACGTGCGTTGTTCGAACCGCATCCAGCTATCGCGTCCTAGTAGAACGGGGTGTTGCGTAGTCCCATGTGGCACGATGCACGCCCATACGGCGAGCTCGGCGGAGGGAGTGCCGTCGTGCAAGAACTGGATGCTGAGTCGGACGGAAGTCGAGGAGCGGAGCGGATTTGCCAAAGCCGCCCCAAGAACGTGGAGGGGCGAGTCGTTCGCAGATGTCCGACGCAGCGTTGTCGCGCTTCATACGGGCCCAAGCTTCAGCGGAGATGAAGGTCTGGGGGGAGCCGGTGTCCAAGATAGCTATAAGGCCGTAGCGGTTGGATGCAGAGGGTCCACTGTGTACTCTGATCCTGGTCGTGAAGGAGGCGTCGTCGACGGTAACGATACCGCTCGAGAGGCCTGGTCCGTGTTCGGCAATGAGGGAGGGGAGCGCGGAAGGGAGAGTAGCTCCGGATGAAATGGCAGAGACCAATGCGTGCGGAGGAGTGGCCTCAGGAGGGAAAGGGGGCAGTAAGTGGTCCAACGTGGAGGGCGGTGGAGAAGCTGGAACGGGTGCGTTGATCTCGTGGATCCCATTTTCTGAAGGTGAGATGCGGGAGGCGCGGGGGGTGGGCAGGATTGGAGGGGGGGAAGCAAGCTGGTGGCGGATCTTCATGAGGATGTCGCCCAACAGGTTGAGTCCCGGCCAGTGTGGAGGTTGTAGGGCTCGTGTATCGTCACACCTGAGGCCGATGCCCCAGACGAGGTCGTAAGGACTTTCTTCGGCGAGGAACTTGTCGCCGGTGTGTACGAGTTGTTGTAATAAAGGAGGAGCCGAAAACTTGGCGAGGTTGCCCTTGAAAACGATGTCGTACCTATGCTGTATCCAAAGATCTTGATTAAAATTGGAGATGGAGCGGCCGAGGCGTTTTTGGTGTGCGGGAGTCGGGGAGGACATGATCTTCCGGCGAGTTGCTATGTCGTCGAAAAGTTTGGCCTTTTCCGACATCATGTACTGTTCCGCACAGTTGTAGTGTTCGTTGTCTACGGTGAACGTCGAAGGATACCACTGGGAAAAGACCGAGGAATGATCCCAAAAGAAAATAATTTGGGAGGGGCTCAGGGTCGAGGGGAGTGGGGAGGGGAACGTTGTGTGGGACGTTGTCGGGGAAGGCGTGGGTAAGACGACTTTGCTCCCCGCAAACATGTGGGGTGGGGTCGATTGTGACGAGGCCCCGGGAGGATGTACGTGACGGCGAGACGCTCGTGACGGAGCACCTTGGGAGTCCCCGCTATCAGCATTTGACGTATGCGGAGGGGGGAGTAACTCGGAAGAACATGCGGTACCTGTAGTTGTCCGTGACCGGGGTGTGGGTGTCGATACAGTTGGCTCCTGGCATAATCTTGGTGACTTGGTCGAGTCTTCCGCGGTCGAATCCGCGGGAAAACCGTCCCTTGGGCCCAGGGAGAGTGGTGTGGTCAGCACGGGGCGGGCAGCTACGAGTCCGGGAGATCCTGCAGAACCAACGGAGGTCGAAGTATGTGCTGTTCGGGGTCGACGGACGCCGGTTGGCGTGTGCCGATAACATCGTTCGTCAGAGGACGTAGATGAGTTGTGAGTCGATGGTCCTGAGGGAGGAGCAGAGCCGGAGAGGGAGTGGATACCGCTGTTGGCCGTCGTTGTCGTGTCGCCCACAAGATTGGCAAGGTCCGCAGACATTTCGGCAATGTTGGGCAAGGCGCGGCGTCGCGCATCGACTGGGGATACCGAGGGGAGCGTTGAGTGCGTGCTCGGTGTGCCCGCCTCCTCCTGCCCACACCTCAAACCAACCGCTTGAACAAGGGAGACAACCCTAGATCGAGTGGTTGATAATGAAGATAGGTTAGAAGGGGGGGAAAAAGAGGGGGAGGGGTCGGGGAGAGTAAGTAGAGCCGGCGGCTCCTAAACAATACGCTGTCCGAGGGTCCAGAGAGGTACCCGGCGCGATCGTGTGTAGTGCCGTTGGTGAAGTCGCGAGCGGTTCTTCACCATCGGCTGGTCAGTTAGTACGGAAGGTGCCCTTGCCGGGAGTTTTGATTGCCTCCGTGTTGTGAAGGACCGAGACGCATGTTAGCTGGGGTAGTGGGGGTCTGGTTTGTGGGACCGGTTACGGTGAGGGCAGATGAGGGAGGTCCTTGAGGGGAGGGGAGGGTGAGCTGTGGTGCCGAATTATCCCGGGAGTGGTGGTTGTTGGGAGAGTAGTTGGTCCACTGGGAGCCTGCAGTACGGTTAGAGTTGCCGTGGGAGCGCTCGTTTTCAGAATGGGAGTTGGACCGGCGGTTGGTATTGGAATTACCGGTAGAGTTGTGTCCCCTCGAGTTGAAACGCTTGGAATAAGAGTTTGAGTTCCGATGAGCATGGCGTTCATATTGTCCCCGACGGTATGAGAGCATACGCTGTTGCCACTGTTGAAAAGCGTAGCCTCCGTCATCGAGCTGTCCGAGCCAGGGATTGAGTATACCTGACTTGTTTATGAAGGGGGTTTGACCCGTTTTTACGCTGTGGTCCTGTCCGCCGCAGTTGAGGCATACGCCACGCCATGTGCGAAGAGCAGTCGCTCTGGCAGTAGCGCCAAGGAGAGGGCTCCAGAGGGGGGGTCGGTGGTCGAAAAAGTGGTAGATACCATGTGCACTTCGCCGAAGTGTTCGAGAGGCCAGTGGTTGTAACCCAGAGTGAAAGGGTCAATGTCTGGGGACGTAGAGACGTTCATGACATAGGGGTTGCGTTGGGAGCCTTGTTGGTTTGGATTTGAATGATTGCGCGAACGCGTCTGCTGAGCAGGAGCCGATGACGGCGGGGACGACGAAAACGTCGTGTGGCCTTCGGGGGGAGGTATAAGAAAAATATTTTTCGCCATTTATGGCAGGTGTATTATTCGTAGCGTACACTTCGTGAGCCTGCCACATGGCCGAGACCGAAGGGAAAGGTTCCACCGCAGTCATCAATTCACCCGGGTACAAAACCGGGGTCAAAGCAGGAAACTGTCTACTAACACTGGTCCGCACTACCTCTAACACCATGGCGTCGCTAGGCTTGAAGACCTTTTCAGAACCTTGTACTACCGATGTCACCCCCCCCTCAAAGCCCGCAAATAAGTTGAATACACCGTGCCAGTTGGTACTCCGAACGCCTGAAGCTTCTCGAATGCGCGGCCTTGGTCGCCGTGGTCGAAGTGCGTGCTCAGCAGACGCAAGAGTAAGCGAAAGGAAGATGGGCCGGCATTGTCCTTCTCCCGAAGGTGATCGCGCACCTGCATAAAAAAGTTGTTGATAAGGAGGGACATCGGGGAGTTGGTGCCTGTCTTGATGGCTTTCCGGAAACACCGGTGAAGCGGGGTGATCCATCCTAGTGACCAACGCAGGGAGTCTAGATTACCGTTCGGGGAGTCGTCACAGCGTGAGAGAATGTCCGCTAAGACAGGTTTGGCGCTAGCTATGAGTTGTTGAACTCCTACACAGTCGTCGGTTCCCGCAGGAAAATGTTGTGGGTCGATGAGCTGCAATTTTCGAAAGTCCAAGTCAATGTACTTGCGGTTGACCTCAAAGTCGTGGGTACTAGTTGCGGTGACTTGGAGCGTAGTGGGGGTTGCGGAAGGGGGGGCCGGTGCGGGAGTGGAGGTGACCGGGGTGTAGGTGGGCATGACTAAGTGCTGAGGGAGTACCGATGTAGTGGGGGTCGTGATGTTTGAGGGAGGTGTTGGAGCCTGTACTGGCGCGATGGGTGTTGCGAGACCGGGCGCGGTAGGAGGCGGGGGGGCTTGGGCTGCAACATAGGTTGCATGGGTGGGCAGATGGGTGTGGGTCGCTGGGAACTGCGCAGGTAGTTGTGCAATGGAGATTGCGCTGATTTGGGAGGGGGCGGAAGGGGAGGGGAACAGGTGTGAGCCCTAAGAGACCGTGCCATGTGGCGTAGCGAGCGGGGTGTGGGGGTGTGAGGAAGCTTGGGTGTGCTGTGGTCCATGTGCGAGCGGGTTTTATAGTGTCCGGTCGCGGTGATGGAGTATGTTGGTGTGCGCCCTCCGTCCGTTTGAGTGTACTGTGGACTCTTGTGGCGCTCTGGTTGAAGCCTAGTTATATCTGGGCTCAGGTGATCCCGTTCGTGTCCCGTGGTGGAAGGAGGTATAGAGATACGACCTTGTAGACCCGTTTGAAGAAGAAGTGTAGAGACACTTCTGCGCACTTGACTGAAATAACGGAGTGTAGAGACACTCCGTTTGTTCGCAACAGTATCTTGAATTTCTTGAACGACGCTGGCTGGCCCGGGGGTTTCGTACTGGGAGGGGTGGAACAGGGGCCCGTGCCCGGGCTGGTATGGGAGGGCGGGAGTCGTATACCCGGGAGAGGAAGGGGGAGGGAGAAACCGAAAAAAACAATATAAAAGACTGCGAAAGTCCGGAGGAAGGTGGGCACGGGAAGGTGGTGTCCGTCGAACGGTACCCTACCAACCATGTACTTGACTCGCTTAGTGATTCAGAGACAGAACTCTCGGTAAAATCATCCTCCAATTGTTGACTCTGTGTCTGAAGACCGCTGTCGGTTGCCGTCGGATTCAAGGACCGAATAATTGTACTGGTATTCGCGTCGTCTATGTCGGGAGAAGTGATACTAATCGTCAAACGTTCGGCTGAATTTTTATTCGCAAAAGAATATCCATCAGTACTGCACCAAATCCCAGTCACACCGTCTATAGTTCCGTCACATTTATGCAAGGCTGCAGAAACGTGTAAATCGAGGAGGAAAATGTTGCTAGGACGGCTCAACATTTCTCTCGCATCGCCGAAGATTCCACTATATTCATCCAAAACTGTACAAGTGTGCACTTCTGTAAAAAATACGATTATGCCTGTCCAAAATGAGTGGTATATCGTTGAAAGTTTCGTCATAGTGTTCCAAAGCTGCAAAAGTGTGCAAATCAGAAAAAAAATGCGATTAGGACGGCTGGAATTTGCGTATTGTTCGTCGAAAAAAATCTTCATTCGAGATACTTGCATGTTTTGGCAAATCGGAAAAATAAAATGCGATTATGACGGCTGAAATTTACGTATGTTTCGTCGAAAAGTACATCGCTCGGGGGACCTGCACGTTTTGGCAAATCTGAAAAACAAATGCGATTAGGACGACTAGAATTTACGCATGTGTCGTCACAAAAATCATCACGCAGGGGACCTGCGTATTTGGCAGATCTGAAAAAAAAGTGCGATTAGGACGACCAGAATTTACGCATGAGTCGTCACAAAATTCATCACGCAGGGGACCTGCATCCAAAAATATACTCTCCTTGCGAAGTGCAGAGCAGAGATAGTAGTATTTGGCGAAGGCGTCAGAGGAATCATTGGTGCAAAATATGCTCTCTAAAACGTCACGCTCGTGAGGTTCTACTAAGTTGATGAAGGAGGCGGGGGCACTGCGTTCAGGGCTTCTCTGTGACGCGGTACGTACGAGGTCCAGGTAGTTTTCAAGCTCATCAGGGCTTAACGAAGAGCAATGAACTGCGTGCTCTGTCTGAGGGAAATCTGACAAAAAGGTAGCATCGTCAAACTGTGCGTTATCCAACTCATCATTCGTAGACGGAGCGACTAAGTCCGTGGGTGGAAGCGGGTGAGGTACTTGCAACCTGTCCATTACACGCGCAAAATGACTATGGTGTGGAGAGCGGGGTGCCGGTTGTTCGCAAAAATTTTGATACAAGGCCTCATCGTGAGGATACGTTATATGGAAATCGTATGGGCTACAAGCGTCGGTCGGCTCTGTAGGTGTGTACGACTGAGTATTATTGGTCTTGAGCCGTGATAGTTGATGCGAGTAAGCGTTCAACGCAGCGATAGTCGCTGTCGGTGTCGACATGAGCTTATTTGCATCAGCGACAGAGATGTGCTGTTCAGCGGCTTCTGGTTCGTCATCGAAATCCAAACTATAAATAGCTTCATGAAAGAGGATGATCTGAGGTGAGATCACTACTGAAAGCTCGTCAAACGGGTCGACCATTAGAAACGCACGGACGAGAAGGCGGAAGTTATTCAACAGGCGCAGGCGCGTGCGCTACGGCGGTCGTCTCTACAAGCGGGCGCAACGCGCGCGCGTTGCGTTACGTCGCAGTGATACTCGATGGAGAACGCGAACGCCGGTAGACAGAAAGACAAAGACAGGGAAAAAAAGGGAAGAAATACAAGGTACTCTAAAATACAGTGACTTGACTCTTGCCAAAACAAAAAAAAGGAGGAAGGCTCACACCTAAAGGGAGGAGAAGGCTTGAAGAACAGGTCGAAGCGGTGGCCACGAGCAGAGATGTAGTCCGTAAGACGCCGCCAAGTGCGTCCTGCCGTCGACGCCAAGTGTGATGTGGGCGAGCAGTAAGGGTTCCACGGGATGATGATCCACAGAAGAAGTGTGACACAGGTGTCTGTGCTTGGCCAAACTCAGACCTAGTTCTTTTTGGAGTTCTCTTGTTTTATTGGTGCAAGGCTTGCTCGAAAGGGGCAAGTGAGAAGAGTGAGGAGAGAGGGGGGAGGGGAGCACATGCTTTTTGAAGCCAGGAGAATCCTCTGGCTTCAACCGGCTATATTCTACTGGCAAGGGTGCATGCGTCACCCTCACTTCAATAGTGCAACGTCCCTCTAAACTTCAATAGTACAACACCCCGTAAGGGTGCATGCGTTATTCTCAGCTTCAATAGTACAACCTACTAACCTGCATATCAGATTCTATAGATATACCAGTCTGCGTGTCTACAGATATACTAACCTGTGTATCGACAGATATCAAATGGTAAACAGGGTACGACCCGACTGGAACAATAATAGCCTGCGTATCTACAGGTATCAAATGGTAAACGGGGTACGACCCGACTGGAACAATAATATTTAACGGCCCCTACTGATGGTTGGTCTATTGACTACCAACCAAGGTACTCTATCACAGCACCGCACTGGGCGTAGGATCCAAGCGTCCCAGACAACGCTGACTGGGTTTGGTCTGGCGGCGAAGAGACGTGCTGAGTCCGCTACAGTAAGCTTCTTTTGGTATCTTGTATTCGTAATGTAACTGACTGCTGCTGCACGAATCTACTAGTAGGTATCCACGAAAAAGTGCGCGCGGAGTGCGCTTCTCTTGGTCTCTAGGCCCCAGCCCGAGCCCGCGCCAGCCGACTGTAGTCTGACGACAGAGAGATGCACCGCCCGTCAACCGCCCGCCGACCGCGCGTCGGACGCGAAGCAACGTCACCATCCTACTACTGGATCACCATCCAGCTCATCGCTCGTTCTGTTACTTCTTGTTGTCGTGGGTAACATGCCTTTGAGGGATCATGCCGTTCCTCGATTGAATATCTGATGATCCAAGTCGTCGGATTGTTGGCCAAATTCTAACGGCTTGGGTCATCTGATACTCAAATCGAAAAAAAAAACCGGTCGGGTTAGGATTGCGTAAGCAGGTGCTTTCACTTTTTATAGATAGAAAAATACACATCTTAAGCTCGAAATAAAAACCGCGTAGGAAACAGACTACTTAGGGGTCATCCTTATTTTTTTTTCCCTTGATTTCAAAACAAAATAAAAAATGAAAATGATGCACCAGATTATCCTGATCCCTCTGTGCAAATATGTTATAATTTACGGTCATGATTGTCTTTGCGTTTGGAGATTTTTGCAAATAATGACAGAACGCCCCCGTATCTTCATTATTCTCAATTACTTCGAAACTTTGGACGTTCTGGAAAAAGAGCTCTCTGGTAAAGTATTTTTGTTGTACGTTACATATAAACGTTCTTAGGGAGCTCAGGCATAGGTGCAACAAACTTGCAAACTCACGGGAGCTTTTGTGTTTCCTATTATTAGTAAAGCACTAAACGACTTTCCTAGTGGTCGTGTTCTTTATACCGCGCTCGTAGGTGTCCGGTACAACCGTTTTGCTGTGCCAAGCGGGATTCACGGTAATTGGTTAGTGCCATCATGGCTTCTTGTACATGTCCCGACTAACCAACACCAGCAAGCAGTTCTCACAGGGCGTTAGGGCGGGCCAGACTTCAACAGGAGTGCTTCCTCGTCCGTCTACTACCAGTACCGAACATTTCCCTCCTAAATACAACGCTTACAGCATAAGGCTGGGCATTGAATTGTTTAGACGCAGGGTAAGTATCATTGCAGAACACCGAACGTACAGAATGCATGTACCAATAGTACAACATACCTTGTACCTAATATCCACGTGGTATCTAAACTAAAACCTGTATCAAGGCCCTGTAACACCTTAACAGTTCTCCCGAGGCTCCGAAGTTTTGTTTGCAGTACAACGGTTCGGATAGTCGATAGGCGAAAAGCAGACAGGCGCCCGGGGAAAGTTCCTCTCCGACAAGGGCCTTTACCCGTCTAGCGTGCTAACAGAATTAAGAGAGATGGGAGGGAGCAGTTAAGAGTGATTCCAAGGAGCTTGATTCAAGGCATCGAGTCCACTCTGTTTTCCTTCTATTTGCCCGCTACACGGCCAGAGACACCTGTCGGAGCAAGTTTCCTCGTACTCCTGTCTATTTTTTCCCTGTCGTCTATCGTCACCATTTTACTGCAAGGGAAACTTGAGAGCCCTGGGAATGCTCTACAGGTGTCACAGGGCCTTGCTTGATACTACGGCTACATCAAAATTCCCATTATACAGTCTAATAATACTCCATATCATAGTAGCCCACCCTGAATGGTCGTATATGCCGACCACACCACGGTCAACGGATAATACCGAGATCATCCGAAAAGACCGGAAAAAGAGGTCGGAGATGCGGCGATTGGAACCAACGAAATGAGGCTATAGATTTCCCCACATCTCGTAGTGAGGCCGTTGCGTCGGAACACGGGTTCGAATCTCACTTCGAACGTCTCTTTTATAAAAGCGCTCGCGCGTGCATCCCTGAACACGTGTATCTCCCTGATTCCCTGAGTATTGAGACGAAGCGCGTAGGTCAGCGTGCGGTCGTTTACTCTACCGACGCCCTAAATATTCCACAGTTCAGAGGGGGGACTAGTGGTATAAGTTTTAAGGCTTACCCTTTGTTGGGTAAGCTATGGATGTTTCACCCTCATAGCTTAGTGGGAACTACCTTCCCAACACCTAATAATAGTCAGAAAAACTGGACCAGGCAAGGCGTTTTACTGGAGAATAGGTGCGTTTTACACTGATGACAGAAAAACGACGCCCGAATTATACGTTTTCCATGTGAACGTCGGCCTGCTTTTCGAAGCGCTACTATAGTTGTTTTAACAGGTGTTCTGTACTGTAACCTATACTAGTACCAGGTATGTGTGTACGTAAGTGCCCGACTGGTATGAGGTCACACCATGCACGGGAATGTCAGGACTATTAAGAGTTCACACTACACTCAAACCGTCTATGTGTATTTACATTCCGAGTGGCACAGTATATTATAGCGTGAAAATAAGCAGTTTGCACAATTCGACCGGAATACCAACACGGAAGACGAATATTTGGAAAGATTCCACACATGAACTCACACCCACGCCGCCTCCATAGTGCCACTCCACTGCTGCTGCTGCTGTGCTGTTAGTTAAGGACCTCAAAAAATTGCGAGGGGTTTCCACGAAGTTCAAACTGTCGTGGTCACCTCTTCATCCACGACTACTTCGCCTTGTTTCGGAGAATGCCGCTGCCGCCACCCCAACGGCGACAAAATTCATTGAAAAGAGTGACGTCATAGGGGAGGACGATCGATCGTGTCTCAACCTTGTAGGCGGGGGTTCGTGAAGGGGCTTCAGTTCCCAGTTCCTCCATGCCGTCGCAAAGATCATGACGTAACGCCTTCATGTTAGGGGTCACGGGACTTCGCCAGTGTGGTCGGCGGGCAGCTGGTGGCCACATTTTTTCCGACGGGATCTACGCCCTCATCGTTGGCATGGAATGTGTCAGAGCTGACGCCGTCGGCACCATCGAGAGAGATGGATTGTTCCGCCATCTGTGAGTGTGTGCGTGTGGATACCCCCGCCGCGCGCTGTAGTGACACAAGGCATGAAGGTCCTTAGTCCGCAGCTGATAACGTTGAACATCTGTATCTCGTGTAGCAAATGCCTTCGTACCACTAAGGAAACTCCAAAAATCGGAACATCGGTACCTGCATTTCACGACCGACTATTGTTCTGACTACTGTAATAACTAGTCGGCGACTTAATTCGTCATGGCTCATAGTCCTAGCAATCCCGCTATAATTCCCTGACGTTCTTCGTTTGATCATGCAATCAGCTGACACCACCCAGGTCTAGCGACGTCAACACGGAGCAGCACCTTCCCTTGTGGGGCCGGCCTCCTAGTGAAAGTCGGTGCTTCTGTACTCTCGGGATTCGCAAGATATCGGGCACCACCGTATATGACAACATTCACTGCTGTTTGCTGTGGCTCCTGCTGTGTTTTTCTTGGTTTGAGGACACAGCCAGCAACGGTAATCACATCGGTGGTTGGTGTCGGCCCCGCCGCCCGAAGGCAAGACCGCTCCGCTGTCCCAGTCCCACGCGACACCTACCTAGGCCTGGGGACGTGAACGCGAAGCAGCATGTCCCTTGCGGGGCCAACCTCCTCGTGAAAGCCGACCGCTGCTGCTACTGTGATGTCGTGTGAGGAGGTTGAAACCTCGAGCAGCGAGATCCCTTCGTTGCTGGTATACTCGTACGCGCTTGCTCGTAGGAGTCGAGCCCAAACAAATTCACACGCAGTAAGCGATCACCAGGCAGACCGGAGATCGTGCGGTGAACGCCGACACCACTCGATGCGAAGATGGAGCGACACTGCTGGTCGACGATGGAGCGATACTACTGCTGATCAACGACGGCCCGCGGAAACCTGCTGTGGACAGTGACAGCTTTGAGCGAACGAGCTGCTTCTCACAGAGAGACCTTTGGCTTGAGGCCGTTCGCACGCGTATCAGAAAAACAGGAGAGCATAAAATCACGACTTCCCACAAATTTAACGATGTAGGTTTCCGGAGAAAAGTGGCGTTTGTGAGGCGGGTCGAATTCAGATAACGGCATAGTTTGGACTACGCGGACGTTCAAGCTCGATGCACGCGTCCAATCCTCAGTGGGCGTAACATAGCGGAGGCAACGATCTACAAGCACGTCGGAGCCAACAAGAGAGGGGGGGTTTTGTAGTTTCACAACCTTCGCGTGGTAACCCAATTTGATCGATCGACGGTATTCGACTCCAAATTTCGCCTCGTTGCAGCGCCCCTACCGTGGACGCCAACGTTGACTTTGCCCGGGTCTCATCGATGTCGGTAGCGGTGCAGCCCTCGAGGGCGGAGATGTGGCCGCCCTGTCAACAGGTGATGCTGTTGTCGTATCGCCCCCCGTCGGACTCGCGGCTAGGGGCGGCGACAGTCCTGGGGTGTCACAGGAAAATAACGCTGGGGGCGAGGCCCATCCTGGTCCACGGGTCTCGCCACCGTCCTCCAGCACCTGCAGGCCATAGCGGCGGGGCAGGACGCCTTCGGGGTCTGTATCTCTCACATGGAACAGATACAAGCCCGTCAGCAGACCCAGCTTCAGCAGCCACAGCTGGTTCAACACCCAGCCCACCCTGGCCTCCAACCCGTGGGGGGGGGTACTCAAGGGAGGTCAACCTCTACTGGGAGGGGGCGGGCTGACTGCAACTCAACGCCTCCCCCCGCCCCAAGGGCCTAGTGAGTAGATCGCGCTCAGAGCGGCGGTAAACGCCCACGGACAGGTCCCGGGCGACCTGTTGCGGTCTTGAGAAGGACAAGTTTTTACGTGGCGCGTGGTTGCTTCCACGTGTCCGAGGGGATGTCGCCCGGCCTCGTGTGTGACGTCCTGACGACGGTTGCCGGAGCATCGGACGGCGCGGTGGATCAGCTGCGCTCTTTGTTTGGTATGACAGCCAATATCCACTTCGGGACTTTCATCGCTGCATTCATGGCCGTCCTCCAGTACGGCATGGAGGACGCCCCTGTGATGCGCAAGCACAGAGTCGGGAGCGTGCCGGGGGCGCTCGAACAGATCGGGAGAACTCCGGACGTAGCTACAATTTCACCGCCTGGTCCTTGCCCCGTACAACGTGCAGGTGCGAGACGTGCTCATACCGGCCATCAATGCTGACCTAAACGATGACATGTACAAGTTCGTCGTCGACGCAGCAGTCGTCCGAAGGGAGTAACCCCTCGTGCCATCTCCGCCGGGCAGCGGCCCTGTCTTCCAGCCTCTCGCCTATAAGCAGCTACAAGCGCTCGTGGAGGAAGGCAGCACGAACCGTCTAGTCGTGCGCTCTGGAATGTGGTCCCGCGCGCGCGCGCCCGCAACGAGTTGGGGGTCGGGGAACCTCAAGACTCCCCCAGGCCCCAACGAACGGGTGGTGACTGTCGCCAAGGGCGACACAGGCTTAGAGGGGGTGGGAGAGGCCCTCTCCAAGTCGCCGTCCGCTGCCCTGGGTAACCTGCCGACCAACGCGTGTCGCTACGCCCCAGGCCCTCCCATCCTTGCGATCATCACCAGGCCTCTTCTCAGCCTGCGTTGGGGAGGCCAGCCAGGCGCGAAACACGATATCCCTCCGCCCCCCCCCAGCAGCTGCAGGCCTCCCGCGCTGGGGGAAAGGGCGTAGCAGGGGTGGGGTGGGGGACGGCCGCCGATTGTCGCGCGGTTAAGCGGGTGTCACACCGCAGGAGGGAACCGTGCGCCCCCCTCGGGCGCCGGTGCGGCCAGGGGCGAGGGCGGCAACTGACAATACGGGCTCTGCCGCCAGTCAAGGCCGACTACGGGGGGGGGGGGGAGCCAGGAAGAACAAGGGAGGCGTTCGCCGACGCCTCGAGGTCCGTGGGACTTCACCACGCTCCCACACCCGGATCGGTTTCGCCGGCCTTGTTTCACGGTCAGTGTCCGACAACAAACAGCGTGGTGTTAATGCGAATCACGCAGCACGGAGAGTCATTGCGTGCCACAAATAGATTGACGGTAGGAAAGTAGGACAGCAGACCAAGCGAGATCGTACTCCAGCATCAGGCGCCGCTGGCCCGGGTGGGCCGAATCGCTTGCCGTACATGCCAGAGCGCCTCTTCGCTGCCCTCTCTTTGCACTAGCACTCGGACGTGCTTTCGTGGTTCAAGTAGGACAACCACGATAGTGTACGCAACAGAAATTTGCAAGGGCAAGGTTCCTTTTGCGCTTTTAAACATGACAACCGCTCACAGCCTACATCTGCTTCAGTGCGAGGGTTTACCCTCCCTAGGGTTCGTTTCCCCCTCCCGCCTGCGTCGGATGTACAGAACCGTGCGGGGGCTAGGCTCCCACTCTTGCGAGGGCCGGCAGTACCGACATCGCAAGACGTTCGTCCCGTTTTACTGTTTCACTGTCGGGGGCCGGGTCCCCTCTTTCTCCAATAATCGACATAACCGTCCGCAGCCCACGGCGACGTGAGCGCCATGGCTGAGTCCCTCCAGGGCTTTGTTCCCCCTTCCCGCGCGTCGGCCGTACCGAATCGCGGGACGGCTCATTCAACCGTAGCCAGCGTACAAGGGTTATGTTTCCTCCGCTATGTCAACATACCAAGCTTCACTGCCTACGGCTGCTCGAGCGCGAAGGCTCGGTTTCCCGGGCTAGGTTCCCCCTCCCGCGAGTGCCGGCTGTCCCGACATCGCGAAAGGCTCATTCAGCTTTGGGGGCGTTGTTTCCGAGCTCTAGGTTCTCTCGTACCCTGTCAGACAGGACAACAGTTCACAGCCTGCAGCTGCTCGAGTGCGAGGGCTAGGTTCCCCAGGGTTAGATTTCCCCTCCCGCGACCGTCGCCTGTACCGGCATCTCGATAAGATCATTCAGCTTGGGTGTTTTTCTTTGGTTTCCGAGGGCCGGGTTCCCTCGCTCCCTTTCAGACGGCAAGACAGTTCACAACCGGTATCTGCCTGAGTACGAGGGCTAGGTCCCCCAGGCATGAGTTCCCCCTCCTGCGAGCGTCGGCTGTGCCCACATCGCGAGAGGCATTGCCGTGTTTGTTTCCGAGGGCTAGGTTCCCTATTTACCTTTCAGACGAGACAACCGTTTCACGGTCTGTAGCTGATTGAGTGCAAGGGCTCGGTTTCCCAGGGCTGGATTCCCCCACGAGCGAGCGTCGGCTGAGCCGACATCGCGAGAGGCTCATTCAGCTTGTGGTGCGTTTTTTTCGGAGGACTGAGTTCCCCCTTTTCCCTTTCAGATGGGACAACAATTCACAGCCGCCTGTAGCTGCTTGAGTGCGAGTGCTAGGTTCCCCAGGGCTAGGCCGCGAGCGTCGGCTGTACCCACATCGCGCGAGGCTCATTCAGCTTAGGTGTGTTCAATTACCCGAGGGTTCTATTCCCTTTCTCCGGTAAAACAGGCCACAGCCTGCAGCTGCTTGGGTGCGAGGGCTAGCTTACCCCTCTCGTGAGCGTCGGCTGCACCGAAATCGCGAGATGCTTCAGCTGTGGAGTTTCCTTGTTTTCCGAGGGCTGGGTCCCCGCTTTCCCTTTCAGACGGGAAGTCCAGTTCGCAGTATGCAGTTGGGCGAGTGCGAGGGCTCGGACCTCCAGGGCTCTGTCGCCCCCTTTGCGCGTGTCACCAGGACCGAACCACGGCAGGCCCATTCGATCGCCGCTTGTGTACGCGGACTAGGTTCCCCAGGGCAAGGTTCTCCCCCCAGATAGAAAGTCAAGGGTTCGCACGCCCGCAGCTTCTCGAGTGCAAGGGCTCGGTTCGCCGGTGCCAGGATCCTCAGGGCTAGGTAGGTTCCTTGTTCCTTTCGACAGGAGAAGGTTCACAACCAGCTGTTGATCGAGTGCGAAGGTGCAGTTCCCCAGTGACAGGATCCCCCTCTCGCAAGTGTCGTTCGTGACGACCTCGCGCGAGGCACATTCAGGATCAAACTCCGAGATAGTTAAGGCCGTTCACGCCTAGCCGCCCCGCGAGCGTACCCCGAACGAACACACGACAGCACGCGAGAAAGAAAGCTTCAAAACAGAGGGACAGGTACCCGCGGGCTGGCAGTGGTCCAAAACGGTACCGTAGTCCATATTTCGCGTGGGTCGACTGTACTGACTCGGCGTAAGGATCCCTTGGCACGACCGATCGATCATTCGACCGCAAATCGAACTCATGGTACGGATCTGGTTTACTGCACGGCGCCGACGAGATATTTTCACGGCGGCGTGGGTGACGTCGCCAGAGCTCTAGGAGGGTCTGTGATAGACCCACCGGTGGATTCCACGAAACACAGCGGTATTTAGGTGTCACTGAAGGGTTTGGTGCCATTGATAAACCGATCACGATAGTTACCAGAGGGGTCCCGGTGAAGGCAGTACCCCGAACAGTGGGGGCTGGAGCGCGCCGTACAGTGTGTTAACTACCGCAGCGCTGGCGGGCACGTGCCAGTGGTTTGGGGGAAGCTTTGTGAAGGCGTAAGACATCAGAAATGTCTCGTTCTAAAGAAAGCGGCCCCAAACGAAAGTCCAAACGTATGGGTGCCACCGCTAAGAGCAGTCACCACACACAAGGTTGGGAAAATTGACGATTCTCCCTCGGGCCGCGGAACAAGACGAAAGAAGGATTGAACTCAGACGACTGGGACAGGGTGCCTCGGTGCCTGTGCGCCGAGGCCCTGCCCAAATCCCTCGTGGAATCAGTCTGAGAAAGAACTACCCGACCAAGCGTATATTAATGAGCAAGGCTGACGTGTTTGGTGCCTTTCGCAACGCAAGAATAGACCCCGATGAGGCTGACGATTTTTGTCACTCGGGAAGGGGAATTGGTGGGCATTGATTCCCGTCTGACGTTCGGGTGGTTAGGGTCCTCAACCAACGGCACAGCAGCAGCAGCAGTGGAGTGGCACTATGGAGCCGGCGTGGGTGTGGGTTCATGTGTGTGGAATCGTTCCAAATACTCGTCTTCCGTATTGGTATTCCCGTCGAATTGTGCAAACTGCTTATTTTCACGCTTCAATGTACTGTGCCACTCGTAATGTAAGTACACAAGGACGGTTTGAGTGTAATGTGAACTTTAATGGTGCTGATATTCCCGTGCATGGTGTGACATCATACCAGTCGGGCACTTACGTACATACATACCTGGTACTAGTATAGGCTACAGTACAGAACGCCTGGTAAAACAACTATAGTAGCACTTCGAAATGCAGGCCGAGGTTAACATTTAAAAAAGTATAATTCGGGCGTCGTTTTTCTGTAATCAGTGTAAAACGCACCCATTCTCCAGTAAAACGTCTGGCCGGGGCCAGTTTTTCTGACTATTATTAGGTGTTGGGAAGGTAGTACCCACTAAGCTATATGGGTGAAACATCGATAGATTACCCAACAAAGAGTAAGCCTTAAAACCTATAACACTCATCCCCCTTCTGAACTGCGGAATATTTATGGCGTCGGTACAGTAAACGGCCGTACGCTGACCTACCCGCTTCGTCTCAATACTTGGGAATCAGGCAGGTACATGTGTTTAGGGATGCACGCGCGAGCGCTTTTGTAAAAGAAACGTTCGAAGTGACATACGAACCCGTGTTCCGCTACGAGATGTGGGGAAATCTATAGCCTCATTCCGTTGTTTCCAATAGACGCATCTCCGACCTCTTTTTCAGGTCTTTTCGGATCATCTCGGTGTCATCCGTTGACCGTCGTGTGGTCGGCATATACAACCATTGAGGGTGGGTTGATGTGAGATGGAGTAGTATTGGACTATAGAACGGGAATGTGATGTAGCCGTAGTATTAAGGCCTTGTGAGACCTGTGGAGTATTCCCGGGGCTCTGAAGTTTCCTTTGCCGTAAAATGGTGACGATAGACGATAGGGAAAGAGTAGACAGGAGCTCGAGGGGTGTCTTTAGCCGTCTAGCGGGCAAATAGAAGGAGAACATAGTGGACTCAATGCCTTGAATCAAGCTCTTTTCGAACCACTCTCAATAGCTCCCTTCCATCTCTCTATATTCTATTAGCCCGCTTGACGGGTAAAGATCCTTGTCGGAGAGGAATTTTCCTCGGGCGCCTGTCTGCTTTTCGATTGTCGACTATCCTAACCGTCGTACTGCAAACAAAACTTTGTAGCCCCGGGAGAACTCTTAAGATGTTACAGGGCCTTGATACTACGGCTATCACATCGCCATTCTATATTCCAATACTATATATCACAGTGTTCTGTACTGTACTTGTACAGGGTGTATATCACAATATCACACAGTGCAGTGCAGATTGCAGCTGTAGTATATTCATTCCTGGTATCGTACAAAGGCTATGTGCCTACTTCCCAACGCTTGGTACAGTTGATAACACCTATCAGGTTTTAGTTTACATTCCACGTGAATATTAGGTACCAGGTATGTTATGCTATTGGTACATGCATACTGTGTATTCGCGGTTGTGTTTATGATACTTCCCCTGCGTCTAAACAATTCCATGATCAGACTGATGCTGTAAGCGTTGTATTTAGGAGGGAAATGTTCGGTACTGGTAGTAGACGGACGAGGAAGCACTCCTGTTGAAGTCTGGCCCGCCCTAACGCCCTGTGCGAGCTGCTTGCTGGCGTTAGTTAGTCGGGACATGTACAAGTAGCCATGATGGCACTAACCAATTACCGTGAATCCCGCTTGGCACAGTAAAACGGTTGTACCGGACACCTACGAGCGCAGCAATAAAGAACACGAACACTAGGAAAGTCGTTTAGTGCTTTACTGAGAATAGGAAACACAAAAGCTCCCGTGAGTTTGCAAGTTTCCTACACCTATACCTGAGCTCCCCAAGAACATTTACATGTAACGTACAACAAAAAATACTTTACCGGAGAGCTCTTTTTCCAGAATGTCCAAAGTTTGGAAATAATTGAAGATAATCAACATACGGGGGCGTTCTGTCATTCTTTGCGAAATTCTCCAAACGCAAAGAAAATCGTGAACGTTAAATATAACATATTTGCAAGGAGAGATCAGGATAATCTGGTACATCGTTTTCATTTTTTATTTCGGTTTAAAAATGTAGGACACAAATTCTCCGATAAGAATCACTCCTATGTAGGCTGTTTCCTACGCGGTTTATATTTCGAGCTTAAGATGCGTATTTTTCTATCCTAAAAATGAAAGCACCTGCTTACGCAATCCTAACCCGACCGGATTTTTTTCGATTTGAGAACCAGATGACCCAAGTTGTAAGAATTTGGCCAACAATCCGACGACCTGGATCATCAGATTTTCAATCGATAAACGGCATGGCATGTTACCCACAACAACAAGCAGCAGCAGAACGATCGATGAGCTGGATGGTGATACAGTAGTAGGATGGCGACGTTGCTTCGCGTCCGACGCGCGATCGGCGGGCGATTGACGGGCGGTGCGTCTCTCTGTCGTCAGACTACAGTCGGCTGGCGCGGGCTCGGGCTGGGGCCTAGAGACCAAGAGAAGCGCACTCCGTGCGCACTTCTTCGTGGATACCTACTCGTACATTCGTGCAGCAGCAGTCAGTTACATTATGAATACAAGATACTCAAAACAAGTTCACTCTAGCGGACTCGGCACGTCTCTTCGCCGCCAGATCAAACCCAGTCAGCGTTGTCTCGGACGCTTGGATCCTACGCCCAGTGCGGTGCATCCAGCGCGTCTCGTCGCGGCGCCAGACCACAACAACAGCGGTTGATCTCGTCGTTTGCTCGAATGTCTGCACGCACAATATGTTTATAAATTTTAAAATACGTCAGCTGTGAGTTCTACTGATTAAATAGTTGATACAATATATTCTATTTTTCCGCAGTGGAAGGATATGCCAAGTTCAAATTTGAAAATGGGATCGGCTCCAAACCTGAACCGCAAAGACCGAACGGCATACCTGGTAGGAAACAGCCTTTGCAGCAACAAGTAAATAGCTTCTTGTTGGTAGTTGTGAGGCATGGACCTTTTTCGACAGAATATATTAATATACTGTCTTCGTAGTACGATGCTTTTTCCATGCTGACAGGGTTGTTCCTGCTGCTACGTAGTAACCAACCTTAACTAGGTGACACAATGGCGAACACGTTTTAGTATACCAACAAACTGCACAGGACCATCACGGTGGGACACTCCACGAATGGTTTGTAGTTCGATGAAGAGCACATGTTTTGCGTTGTTCTGTTGCGGTCTTGTAGCAACGGTAATGAAGCCAACTGTTACTGTTTTTGTGTTACCCGTAGACGCAATTTTAGCAATTTCTCTCGAATCAAGCAGGGTACGCTACATCCCTGGAACACAGCAACATTTCAGACGACAGGTTTAACACACAATTCACGGATATCGAGAAACCCAGGCATCCAAGAGACGCAGACTCATACGCCAACAAGAGAGAGTGAAAAGTCATCGCAGGAGCTGTGCCCTTGCAAGCACAGCTGAGTTTCAGCTCTCTCGCCTAAGTTGGGCGAGGTGAGCCTTTGCCATCAACCATTGGAGCTGCTTTGTCAGGGTATGTCACGCGTGTTCGAAGTCAGCGAATAAAATTCGACTAAAATATGAGACGGAATTCCGAGATATCCACAGCGTTAAAGCCTACAGCCGACACAATCAATCTCAAAGCAGCTTGCACATACTAAGAGCAATCCATCCAGAGAGACACGATGATGCACTGTTGTTTCTCGAATGGCATACCATGCTAGCCACAGCTGTGTGCCGGGCCAGTGTAATGTGCACGCCCTTGTTAGAACCTTGTTCAGCACTCAATAGGAGCAACCCCCTTCAAACATGCCACCGAACTACGTCATCAACGCCCATGTGCCGGCAAAGCCAGATTGTGTGGCCCACCGTCAGAAGGGAAAGTCGGTCTTGACGGTGCCGTTGGGCTACAGCCCCTTCAATATTGCAACACACCCGAAAGTAGCTGAGCTTGATGATATGTGTGATGTTTGAGAAGTACTATATGTTTTTTTGTCCCGATCGCAGCTACTCCTCTATGGCTGGATATTTGCTATCCGTGAGTGGTGAAAGTGTTCATCGTGTGCAGGTGGGTCACGTGCTATCCCGATGCACAGGGCCAGAGGGAAGCCGGACGAAAGTGCGGGCCATTATTTTTGTGTGTCAGCTATCGAACTCCGTCGTTTGCAGTATGGGCATTACCAGGCAGTCGTCATGGACCGCGTGGGGGGGAGGTGGGGTGTACTCATTATCAGGAACGTATGGGGGGGGGGACTTCATAGATCACTGGGAACTCCATTTTTACGGTGAGGTGATATTGGGTTTCAGTAGTATTCGGAAGCGGTACATAGCCGGGGATGTAGAAAAGAAAGGTCAGCCTGACATGCCAGGATGTACCTGACATGGAGACTGACTCTGCCCTGCCGTGGTAAGAGAGCTAACTGACGTATGTATCAGTGAGTACTATGAGTAAGACTGCTGTTGGACTGACTATTTGTGGTAGCAAAGACTGTTGCTGTAGAGAATAGAACTATTAGCAGTAGGACGGAATACTTGGAGACTAGTCGAGTACGAAACCAATAGCAGAGAGTGCTTCCCGAGAGAGTGAAAGTCTAGAGAAAATGTCGGTAGTCAGGTTGTCGATCATTGTCCGATAGCAGAGACAAAATACGAGTAATATGGACCAGAGTATGAGCAAGGTAATGACTCTTGTTGGAGGAATACCTTGAAGCAGTTGGATAGAACTACCGACAGGAAGACCAACTGTTGTTGCCCCTTCCTGTTTAGTCCACTTCTTGCCTCTCATCGCGCCGGGTTTGATACACGAAAACTTCTCTACTTCTTCTTTCTCCTTGACCTGGACCACTGCGTCTCTGCCTGATCTAACTATCATCTAACCTCTGGAAGCTACCTGTCCAGTCTAAGAGTGTGACAGTTTCAATAACTGTTATCCTTTCAACGGCGGTTTGGGGCAACAGGGCATTGCTCAAATAGGCCATAAGAGGCCTTTACGATAGCTATACGGTGTAGTCACTGAATCGAAACCAAACATGGTTGTTGTCTTGAAAGGGACCGCCAGAGTAGCTCACATGTGCAGACGAAATCACGGATCCATGCCGATCAGACGGTTACCCGAAATCGATGGGTGAGAAACACCCATGAAACAGTGTCTCCTTGAGGAAACCCTCGCCTCTGAGTAGCGCGCAGATGTTCGCAAATCTTTCCTAGTCAAGCGCAGTTCAAACAATTGTGAGGTCGGCATTACGCCTGCAACACCTGTCCTGTCGAACAACCGCGACGAAACACGGATTTAAATTGGCACGACAATACACCAATCACAACGTGGGAATCAGCGGAGCCACAATTCAGTGTCAGATCTCGTGAATGGCACAACAAGTAGTTATGAGAGAGGCAGGAATTATGTGCCACAAAGGCGTACCACTTAGTCCCTTAGAGGTAATGAACGCATTGATGGAATCATACTATACACAATGGTTGTATATTCAGGGACAGGGTGTTCGGAGATAGAGCGGTGCTGAAACCACCTGAATACTTCCCTGTCGAATAACGTAAGAGCGCATTCAGACAGAACGACGTCATTTAGTGGTATCCAATCTGATTATCGAACTAGAAAACAGAGAGCCTGCATCGTGATGCAAGGAAACACGAGGAGAAAAAGAGGAAAAATACGGAGGGGTCGGACCACGTGTCGGTTAGCAAAGTTTGCAGGGCTCGAGCGAGACCGAAGGCGGCACATATGACGGTAGCGACACTACAATGTGCGTACCCTGGCTATTGTCGTAGTTGTTGTTGTTGTTATTGTCTCCACATTAAATAGTATTTTCTACCCAGCCTCATCAGCACACCCAGTGTCCGTCCTGATTCCTTACCCTAGAGAGATACTGATTCCGTGGTCACAGACTGTGAGGCAGAGGAAGACAATTTGTTTTTTTCGCAAATTCAAGTGTCAAGCAAGCGAAATGCCAGCGTACCGGGTACGAGAACACAACGACACAAGCAAGACCAAAACATGAGAAGAAACCAAAAACAACAATTTTTAAATCAATCAGAATACAAACGACGCAAGGACTTCAGAAAGGCTGCCAGACAGAAAGCGTACGTACTCAGGAAGGAAAGATATCTGCTGCGCGCACGAAGCAACATGAAAGAGAGGAAGCCACAGGCAAAAGTCTATAAGCGCTAGTCCAACCTATACCTAGCCACCCGATCTATCATTTCGTTTCTGCATTCGTCGACAGTTGTATTGGTACGGCTGCTCTTCCCCCCTCCCACCCTCCTGTTGTCGCCGTTCTTGGCGTCCTCAGCTGCGTGGCGCAGCCGGCTCCTCTGTTCCTCGCCCCTGTACCACCTCACCATGAAACAATCCGCCGCTTCGACGACCCCCCGGTACCATTTCCCGTTCTTCTTAGCCGACCTCGGCCCTAACACCATTTCGACTCCGAACAGCAGAAGAGAGCTTGACGTGGACCCATCGGTGGCTTGGAAAACCCTGAGGTCGTCTGCTAGACATTGGGCGCAGTTCGTTTCCGGTCGGCCTGGACCTGGGATCTCCCCACCAGGCATAGTCCCACACATTACCCGGCGGGGTCTACCGCTCATTGGTCGTCCGCTGTAAGGCCCCCGCAAAGAGGAGGCACGTTTTGGAGATGGTCGTCTCAACGCTCTCGCATTGTGTCTTTTTGAGGGCCTTGGCGTACGACATGAGGTGGTCAGGGCGTTGCCGGCGCTGGAAGCTAAGACTACGTAGGAGGAGTTTGTGGTGTACCGTTCGGAACTCAGCGAAGTGATCCTGACCAAGCGTCCATGTCACGCACCCGTACAGCAGGGTCTCCATCACCTCAGTCTTTATTCAGCATGCGCACTTTAGGAGTGAACGGGGCATCCTCCATATCATACAGTTCCCGTTTGAATCGATTGTAGCATGCCGATGCGAGTCGAATCCGTCGTGTGATCTCTGGCATAATGTCAGCGCTTGCGACGACAAGACCGCCCAGATACAAAAACTGCATAATCGGTCTATATCTCCGTCCGGCTGTTTCGATGACGAGCGGCAAGGTCTGGGGTGCCTGATTCGGTGTCCGCAGCAGCATGGTCTCCGTTTTCGTTTCGGATACGGTGAGGCCTCTTGCTTCGAAAACGGTCACAATGACGGTTATCATCTTCGCAAGGATTTCCGCCGACATAAACACAATGCATGCATCGTCCGCGTACAGCATACCCATACTTCCCTCTGTACGCAAGTTAGTTGGTTAACGTTCACCCCGTCCTCGCCGAGGTCCTCCTCGAGGTGAACCAAGTCCCTCAAAATATATGGGTCTTCATTGAAGCGTACCAGCACGACGTGTATCACAGCAGCGAAGAATACATTGAACAGAAGTTGTGACAAGAGACATCCTTGCCGCAGCCCCTGAGTGACCTCAAACCATTCTGAGTGCTCTCCGTCATCCGTACGCACGCGGGCTCGCATGCCTTCGTGAATCTGGCGGATAAAGGTTCGCATCTTCTCTGGTACGCCGAAGAGTGCGAGCACCACCCACAGCAGCTCACGGTCGACGGAATCATATGCTTTCTGCAGGTCGATGAAGCACATGAATAGGGGTATTTTTCTAGCTCGTCCGAGTTCTTGCAGTCGGCGCACGACGAACAGCATGTCGACCGTTGACCGTGCTGGGCGAAAGCCGCACTGTTTTTCGGGGGGCATCCCTTCGACCTCGCAGTAGTTACTGAGGCGGGACGCGACCATTTTCAGCAAAACTTTGCCTGAATGGGCCTCAAGCTGTGAAAGGGAGGAACGGGTACGGGCATACCGAGTGTGTTCTGGCGAAGACCTGTCAACTGGGCTGTGACTTCATTGGCCTGCAGGTAACAAAGAGACCTGGGAAAACCGAGTTTTCTGCGGCAGGATACGGGGTTTTCTGCTCTGAGCAATAAAAACGGATGTCAGGCAACTTCGTTAGGGAGTTGTTTTGACAGTGAAGTAAACGATATGCTGTAAGTCTGTTTCTACTCATCAGTTAATTGACGAACGGCTTATGTCTATGCGCTTCGAGCTGACTGGTGAAAGCGTTGCGGTCAACCTAGTTGTTGCCTATTCCCCAACGGAAGCCAACCTCAACACACAGATAAAAGAGGAGTTCTGGAATATAATATCGTATATGCGACGGTCCGCCTCAGCGGTCGTTTCGCACCCAACAGACACGTACGAACTAAAAACAAAATTCGTCATTTCGATTGGCAGAATTTTCGATCCGACGGTGATCGGAGGCAGCGAGTCGTGGCGCGGATCCTTCAAAGCTTCCCTTCCTTCCCTCGCAACCGAACAGTATCTCTGAGATGGCTGAATCCTTAGCTGATGTTATTCTTGATGCAGAAGCGAAAGACGTACCCTCCCCCACCACGGGACTGACACGTACCCGGGCGGTGCGAGACCGCGGAAACCTCAGCCGCCACACAACTAGCATGGGATGCGAGGGAGAATGCCCGACGAGTCACGCGCTTCGAGAAGGACATAACCGCGTGGAAGACGCTAAGGACGGCGTGCGCGAATCTGCGAAGGGCGAAGGGCACGGTGGGGTTGGACGGTCGAAAGGCGAGAAGCGAGCAGTTCATCCGGGACGAGGATGGCACGCTACTATTCGACAAGGTGCGCATTCCTGAACGGTGGGCGAGGGTTTTCGGTACCCTCTTGACCCCGAAATCGTCTAAGCTTGACCCAACCATCGGCGCTCTATTTCTCTAACGGCCGTTGGCACCATCGCTTGGAGATTAACCGACCATGGAAGGTATGACGGCGGTAATTCGGGGTATGCCATTCTGGAAAGCCGTGGGACCAGATTCCCTTCCGACAGAGATACTGAAAATCGACCATCCCGAATTCATCCGATACTTTCACAACTTACTTGTCAACGTGTGGAGAACGGGTAAAGTCCCCCAGCAATGGAAATATGCGACCATTGAGGTCCCCTTCATAAAAAGAAGGATCACTCTGATTCGAACACTTACCGAGGGATTTCACTTGTTGCCCATGTAGGCAGTGTTTTACTGACAATGGTCCCGTCCCGCCTCAGTAACTACTGCGAGGCCGAAAGGATACTCCCCGAAAAACAGTGCGGCTTTCGCCCAGCACGATCAACGGTCGGCATGCTGTTCGTCGTGCGCCGACTGCAAGACCTCGGACGCGTTAGAAAAATCCAGCTGTACATGTGCTTCATCGACCTGCAGAAAGTATATGACTCCATCGGCCGTGAGCTGCTGTGGGTGGTGCTCGCACTCTTCGGCGTACCAGAGAAGATGCTAACGGTTGTCCGCGAGTTGCACGAAGGCATGCGAGCCCTCGTCCGTACGGATGACGGCGAGCACTCGAAATGGTTCGACGTCACTCAGGGGCTGCGGCAAGGATGTGTCTTGTCATCACCTCTGTTCAATGTATTCTTCGCTGTTGTGATACACGCCGTGATGGTACGCTCTGGTGAAGAACCAGATACTTTGAGGGACTTGGTTCACCTCGAGGAGGACCTCGGCGAGGACGGGGTGAAGGTTGACCCACTAACGTTCGTAAGGAGGGAAGTATGAGGTATGCTATACGCGGACGATGCAGGCATTGTGTCTATATCGGCGGAAGGCCTTGCGAAGATGATAACCGTCATTGTGTCTGTTGTCGAGGCAAGAGGCCTCACCGTATCCGAACCGAAAACGGAGACCATGCTGCTGCGGACACCGAATCAGGCACCCCAGACCTCGCCGCTCGTCATCGAAGCAGCGGGACAGAGATATAGACAGACGATGCAGTGTTTGTATCTGGGCGGTCTTGTCGTCGCAAGCGCTGACATTATGCCAGAGATCACACGACGGATCCGACTCGCATGGGCATGCTACTATCTGTTCAAACACGAACTTTATGATATGGAGGATGACCCCTTAAATGTAAACGTGCGCATGAAAAAAACCGGCTGAGGTGATGGAGACCCTGCTGTACGGGTGAGTGACGTGGACGGTCAGGATCACTTCGCTGAGCTCCGAACGGCACACCGCAAAATCCTCCTACAGATCATTGGCTTCCAGCGCCGGCAACGCACTGACCACCTCATGTCGTGCGCCAGGGCCCTCAAAAAGGCACAATACGAGAGCGTTGAGACGACCATCCACAAAAGACGCCTCCTCTTTGCGGGGGCCGTACAGCGGACGACCAATGATCGGCTAACTCGTCGGGTGATTTTTTGGACGATGGCTGGTGGGAAGAACCCAAGTCCAGGCCGACCGCAAAAGAACCGGGCCCAATGTCTAGCAGACGACCTCAGGGTTTTCCAAGCTACCGAGGGGTGCATGGACAAATCCCTTCTGCTGTTCGGAGTAGGAACGGTGTTATGGCCGAGGGCAGCTAAGAAGAGCGGCAAGTAGTGCCGGGGGGTCATCGAAGCGGCGGACTGTTTCATGGCGAGGTGGTACAGGGACGAGGCAAAGCAGAGCGGGCTGCGCCACGCAGCTGAGGACGCCAAGAACGGCGACAACGGGAGGGGGGAAGGGCAGCCGTACTGATACAGCTGTCGATCAATGCAGACACGAAATGCTAAATCGTGTGGCTAGGTATAGGTTGGACTAGGTCTTACAGACTTTTGCTTGTAGCTCCCTCTCTTTCGTGTTGCTTCGTCCGCGAAGCAGATATCTGTCTTTTTTTAGTACCTATGCTTTCCGTCTGGCAGCCTTTCTGAAATCCTTTCGTCGTTCGTATTATGTTTCATTTCAATATTTTGTTTTTGGTTTGATTGTCGTTTTGTTCTTATGTTTTGGTATTGCTTGTGCTGTTGTGTTCTCGTGCCCGGTTCGCTGGCATTTCACTTGCTTGATACTCGAATTTGCGATTAGTATTTTTTTTTAATTTTTAGTCTTCCTCTGTTTCACAGTCTTTGACCACGGAATCAGTATCTTGTTCGAATATAAAGGACAGACCACTGAGGTACTCAGTCAGCGTTGACTGAGTACCTCAGTGGTCGATCCTTTATATTTCGAACAAAAGAAGTCCGGGATTCGAGTCCCGCCAGACGTCGTATTTCCGCTTTTTCTGCCGTGGGTGGAAAAAGGAAATTCAACTGGAGTGAACCACTATATTAAAAGAACGCACGACTAGGGAGGGGGGCAATAGGGAGAAAACACCAGGCGCTGATTAGGGGCTTGATCAACCCCAGAAGATGCTATCGGCGTGAGGCCGTATCGAGCCCAAAGGTACTTCTTTTGTTCGAAATATAAAGGATAGACCACTGAGCTACGAAGTCAGCGCTGACTGAGTAGCGCGATGGTCTATCCTTTATTATTCGAACATATCTCTCTAGGATAAGGAATCAAGACGGACACTGGGTGTACTGATGAAGCTGGGTAGAAAGGACGATTTAATGTGAAGACAACAACAACAATATCTCCAGGAGCAGGAAACTAGAGATAAAAACGACGGAGGCACCAAAACCCGAAAACGTGTGGTTCTACGACACAAACGCATAGTGGGAGATCGCTGCACGTATTCCACAAGTAAGTGCTGTTGTGGCATTATTGCGTGCAGCCTGGCGTCCACAACAACACTTCCAAGCACAAGATGAATGCACGCCCGCATTCCAATAGGGAAGTGCGATGAACGATAACCCTTCTCCACACCTTCTATTAGCGCCAATGTTGCCGCGTGCGGTCGAGTCCTTGAGAGGCAGTTTATCGCATACCCACCGGCGCCATCTGGCGATACGGACCTCCCCAAAACATGCTAACTGCGCCTACGTTTATAACCCCTTCATCCCGGTACCTACGTTTCCAAAATCAAGTCACCCCTGCTGCATCGAACATTCATGGAGGTGGAGGCAAACCGTTGCTGCAGCCATTATCTTAGCGATAGCGTTGAACGCCGGCTCTCTTGATAGAAAATAATCGGCTGGGGGAAGAGCCACGTCTTCCCTACGCTCCTGTTCAGACGAGGCATTTAGGCCTTGATCTGACCGTCTGGATGCTGGCCATCAACGTGTAGAGGAGAAGCCATGTACTACGTATGTCCTAGTCGTCCGATTCGCCGGATTCCTAGGCGGCAATGTCAACCGAAAACTATAGTATCGAGTTGTCCCCGTTCTGATCGTCTTTGCGGAGCAAAAGCACATATACTGTATTATATCCAATGCCTCAAGTAAAACACGAAAGCGTTAGACGGGTATTTGATCCTCATGTACCAAAGGAAAATGGTTTGTTGCCCGGGCCTGATCACATATCGGTTGGCCGCGTTTTCCACACCTGGGGGATATGCTAGAGGAGCAAGACCAGCGTTAAACACCATATGAATGTTTCGTGGCATTGCTGTGGTATAACCCATGGCATACCAAGGCATCCCCACGGCATGGGATACGATTGCATGGCTCGCCGTGGCCAGCCAAGGGTGGTACCATGACAACCCCCGCTGACCCCAACCCCACGGTATGCCATGGAAACCCCCACGGCACCCCAACGTCCACGGCACCAAGGGTGAGGGTTAGGGTTGGGGTCCCATGGTATGCCGTGAAGGTCCGTGGAAGGTTTTGCCGCTCGTGGTGCCACGGAATTACCACGGCATGCCCCGGAAAAGGACAGCAATGTACATATTTCTCCAAAGAGGACAGTGATGTACATTCCTCAGCAAGACACGGCGAATCATTGTTGCGACCAACCCGATGCAAGTGCTTGTAGAAGTTATCCTCCATTTCATCGACTGATACATACTCTAACTAACAGCCTTATTGCGTAACAATCCTGTGTCAACATCCCGTTGGTGGTGCGCATGAAACGTTCGTTGACCACGGTGTGTATGGGCACGAGACCGACATTAGAATAACCTAACACCAGAGAAGCGATTTGTCGGGGTACTACCTGTCACCCCTCGCACAGGCTGATCTTCCCTGGTTGGATGTATTCTCTATTATTTCCTCGGAATTTGTGCGACTCAGATTGCTGTAAATTACACGCATTATTTGTTCGCAATTCATTGTTCGGATAAAAGCGCAAGAGTTGGGGGGCTGGCATTGACAGATTATGCGCCCTTATGCACGAGAGGCCGTCTATCGTAGGGTTTCAACAATTCCTGCTAAATAACCGCATCATTTGCCCGCTATGTTGTCCAACGTACTCGTGGATGTGCCATGGTCCCTGCACTACGCTCGGCAGGCGGGGGTCAGGTTGTGATCAAGGATTCTGAGGCGAAATCGCATTTCACCCTTTCGTAAACTTGACTATGAACGAGATCGACGGCGCGACCGTGATGGAGACGAACCATGTAGATACAGTACCGGCAACGACAATACAGCCAGCCACGTGATCACCTTGGGACGCTTCACGAAGGTGATGTGGTGGAGGGCTATGCGCGGATCTCCACAACATCATGCTATAACGCACCGCAACGAGGAGGCCCACAACGGGTTTAAGCATGTCCCCGGCATCATGCATGTGGGTTCGTTCGAGGACTGCAAACGTAGGTCGCCGGTTGTTTTTCGTCGCCCAAATTCGTCTTTCATACCATCACGTAAACGAGTGGCTTATCGGTTCAGTCTTTTGGAAGCGGGAGTCCGCACAATCTATGACATACACCTTGTACACAATAATCCTTACCCATTGTTGCCCACGCTGACGTTACTGCCTAAATATATATGGTATACAGTCGTCTGATGAGCGATGCGTTTGCGGATTTAACGGAATGCTTCGATTCATGAGTCAGTGCATAATTGTCAACCCCGGGGCTTGGCAGCAAACGGACTAGAGAGGGTTTAACCCGGATCAACACCATCTGCTGTATCTCCGAGGAGAGCTGAACCAGCATGATATTTGTTTTGGGTACAAACGCTAGATGGATTTGTGGGCCCACATAGAGTATCGCCTTTTAACGTGATGAAGTCCGCTTGAGTAGCAAATTGTATATACCTAAAAATACGTGATTGCGCGCCACTCACTGGCAAGTGTTCGACTGTATTTGAGCTAGTGCACTCCACGCACTATACAATACACCTGGTATGGGTCACCACACAGTGGGCCTGTACACGAGATTATGGCGGCGAGCTAGCGCGTAACGCTGGACTTAAGCTCCGCCGGTGCTCAACGCGCACTGGCGCGACTTTAAACAGAGCCAAATGCACTTCGTTTCCTACTGTAGGATAGCGGTTCAGGAGTCCTTTCACATCTGCAAGGTTACGGTGTTTGGGTGGGTATCATATGACGGGACGCACAACGAGGAACAGCTGTGCGCTGATGACAGCCGTTCGCCGGCATAGTTAAGTCATCGATATTCGCAGCAGTATGCGCCTTCATTGACGGGCGCACAACTGCTACTCAAACGCCTTGCCATTGAGTGGGAGGGAGAGACACAGCATCGATGTCGAAGCCACCAGTATAACGCCTGAAGTAGATTTGGCACTGGTTGTGTCGAACCAAGTGTCGACCCGGAAGCTGCCACAAAGTGGTAGAAGTAGGCACCATTGGGGATACCTGTGCCCCAAACATGACCAAGAATAAGTAATCTTCCGATTGGTTGACTGCGCGTCCTATTCAATATACTGCGTCGTTTGTATCCGTGACATTGAGCTAGAGGTGTTAAACCGATTGCAAATTACTCCTGTACCCGCGAGTATTTTCCGGCTTCCTATTCATGTCGCAAGGATGTGTAACAGTTACAGCTCGCTGAGTATCATGGGCACACATACCCAGTTTAGACTGTACCCGGGTACCCGTAGCTTTACCTTCGATATCCCAGAATTGGCAGCTCGTGATCTGGAAAATTACGTCCCTGACTAGTCATGTTTTCGAGGAAACCCTTTCCGAAATGAACATGCTGTATTATGCTTTACAGCTCACAACGTACTGAACGTGCTACAGTTTTCCAATCACCCGGGTGCTCCACGGTATCACCTGGCGTGGTGCGGGCCCGGGTAACACTTCATACTCGCCGAGCAGTTCTGCCACGAGCCATCTTTATTCTTTGGTAGCCGCCGTGGAACGCGTAACTAGATACCCGCCGAAAACGTCCGTCGAACCTAGCGGCTACTCAAGTATTGTTTTCCAAAGATGGCGGGTACCTGTTCAAGACGGATACTCGTCGGGTAACACCTCCAAATGCAGCAAAAGTACAATCAGGTTTCAATCTTGATGTTGACATTGGATAAATATTACGTCTGTGTTCACCAGCTACGACAACGGATTATGACGCAAATACGGAGATAGGCCAAATTAAAATGCCAAGCGTACCCCCGCAGATACAAGACGAACACGAACCAAACAAACCGGATCATCGAAGACAATACGGAACCTATTGCGAGTGGCACAACTAACAAAAGCGCCAAACAAGACATCAATAGAAATAATAAACGACTTAGGGTCAAATTTGAATGAAACCGAGAACAACGAGATAGAAATCGATGCGAACACACTTTTACTACACAATAATACAAAGGAAAAATCTTGATCCAAGCTGAAATACGCATACCTCCACGACTATTCGGTTATAATACACACCGTTGAACTCGGCGAAGGCTACCTGCCCCCCTCTCTAATTGTCCAGGTCATGATCGCACCTAATACTAGTTGGAAGGTTTCAGTTGCACCTCTCTGTGGCTACTCAAGTTTCGCTTCAAATGTTGTTTACTTCAAACGTCTGGAGCATTACACGGCGCAACTCGCTCCTACAAAGGGCCTCTTGGCCAATCAAAAGATGTTCTACAATAGGCAACAGCCCAGCTTCTGCAACGAGTGTGGTACTCTGTATCAATACTCACCCCCTCCACGAAAGGACATATCGCAATTGGATCCTGTCTTCCTCGTGACAGCTCTGGTCACCTGCCCCAACGGGCCTGTGGATACACTTCAGCTTTGCCAGAAAATGGTCCAATTCAGCCATTGTAGGTGGACAATAGAAACCACGCAAAAAAAAAAGCGCAGGACCAGAAGCAGCAGCACAGAATGAAGAGGTTCTGACAGCAAAATGCTACCCTTGCCTCACAGTCTCTGTTGTCCTTATGCCGCTGTCATGCCCTCCCGCCCCCCACCAATATAACACTGCATAACATACAAGCACGATAAAAACACGCCTTCGAAACTAGTTCGCGCTTGCGTGACTGGCTGGGATCAAGGTATTGCAAATATACGTTATTCCTTGAATATCAGAGCATCCAGAAACAGTTGATACCACGCATCAAACAGAAAGCGATTTAAATTTCCTTCTGAAAAGGATAGGACGACCAAGTAACGTTTACTGGGACGGTCTTGGGCGCGCCTGAGGTGACACACAGCCTCACGAACACCAGTAAGTCTAACTCTGCTTGTGTACGGAACTAAATACAGCGTATTACACGTCTGTGAGGTTCCGGACTTGGCCTTGAATTATGTAAATACAACCACCCACGACTGCTCGCTTATAACACCCCTGACCTTGCATGTCGAATACTCAAATCTACGCCCGCCCACGCATCAGTCCCTGAAACACAGGCAGAAACATTCTTGTTCGTTACAGCCACAAACACCACAAGAAGACAACTCCAACAGCCACTGCGACATTTGCTCTTCTCCCTATGAGGTTTTGGCCGAAACAAGAAAGGGGAAACACCAGGGGGTGCAAATGGTACACCAGCACCTGCCATACACCAGGCTTATAGGGGACGCGTCAGGCCTATGGAGATACCCTGGACCCATGGGCCTCTCAACTGATATTTTCTTTGTACGCTGCCTCATTGGTCTTTTTCACCCAGACCCACCCGCCAATCCCATTCCGAACCATGACCATTTCATCTCTCCAGCTTACACCGCCGTGGTCGTTCCTCTGGGTGGACCCGCAGATAAAGCGCTGAACGCGCAAACCGCAGCACGAAGTCGAAGGTGGGGTTTCCAGTCTCTGCATAAACTGACACAAGGCTTCATAGCCCTCTTTCTGCAGCCTCTTTTGTTGCTCGTTGCCCCCAACCGCAGTCGACTCGTCGGACAGCAGCGTAGCGGGAATGGATACTCTCGTGCTCACAGCCTCCACAATCGGCGTCGACGCTACTGCAACCAACTCCGTTAGGAGGGCGTCAAAGGGCAGGTCCACGTGTGCGACAATGCCCACCGCCAAACGCAGGGCCTGAAGCGCCATCTGCCCAACGAAGAAATGTGTACAAGGTAAGTTAGATGCCACGAGCAATGAATATTCTTGCCAATGGTCACGCATCGAAGTTCAGGATGATGTGATGTTGACGGTTTCCGGCGTTGCTTGTTCAAGACGTCGCCGTGGAGGTCAGGAACCTGAGCAAGATATTTCTTTCGAATCACCACCGGTCCGCCGCGAGGTCCGACAATTCTATCATTTCTTCTAACTCAATGATTTCGCCTTTGATACTCTCAAAGTCCCACTATCGTCATTCGTTTCCACCCCGCTTGCCACGAAAAAGCCACAGCCAACGCCCTAGGTCTCTGGAGAAACTACAACAAAAGCCTTTTCGCATATGGTTTCTAACTCAGAGACACAACATGTAGCTGCTGATGGAACCAGAACCGAATCCACCATCATGATATGTTCGTCACAAAAGATATGCGTGTTTTCGGTTACTTCAACAAGACCACCATGGGTAACATTTACTACCGTGCATATTCAGGTGTAAGAATTCTCGTGAGTTTCAAGCAGTTCTAGAAATCTGCCAACTGTGTTTTATCCTTCAACGAACGACGCATGCAAAATTATTCGATTAGACTACATCTGCCCTTTGTGCGTGGCTGCTCCTGTGGAGTGGTTACCCAGTTGGAACACGTTTCATGAAAAAACAAATGCGTATGATGTTCTAGCCTGGGCGCTTTAATACTACCACACATATTTACTTGTTTCGGACGTTTTGTTAATTTTCAGTCTAGCAGGTAACGTGTGAGCTCTTGTTCCACGAAGGGCAGAGAAGTAAACCGATCTCAGCCGTGATCTCCAAGGCTGGCGGAATCCCTTTGGCGAAACATTAACACACAAAAGAGCAAGGCACAGTGGTAACCGCGAACCCTCGACAATATGGCGGTACGTTAACCAAAATACGCCATGTTAGACGCAGCCATGTGTGTCTGACACACTCTGGGCAACGGACATAACAATAGTTTATTGCTTCGACCATAGACGAGGGCGGGAATATATCGATGAATATTGTCAGCGACAATAGATTGTGGAAGGTATCCATCGATAGATATTGTCGGCTACAATAGAATGGCGATATTGTCGATCGATAGACACTGTCGAACACAAACGATGGCGAACTTCGTCCATTGATAGCATGTATCCCATGACCTATCGCAATATCAATATAATATGTCACACCCGGGCACGAACGAAAACGATGTGTATCAGTTCGAGACTACCGCCCACACCCCTCGGGCCCTAAGGAATAGAAGCGAAGTGCCCCAAGACGTTTGCCGCCGATATGTTCTTCGTCACTCGATTGAGGTTCAAGCAGCAAAAAAGCTGTCGCCGTCGATAATTTCATCATGACTTGATTGCAGTTCAGGCAGAAATAACGCTGTCCCCGCCGATATTTTCGTCATGGCTTGAGTGTGGTTCAAGCAGAAAAAAACGCTGTTCCTGCAAGCTTTCGAGGGCTGTCTCAAGCGGTCGTACATCGTACTTCCCGAACCATGCACGCCCCCACATACCACAAAAAATGCACGTTCCACTGTATATCGATGATATGGCGGTGAAGATGGAGTGTAATCGGATAGGGATGCTATCTACGTCAGCGATGTCTAGGTTCGAAGTCTGACCATTTGATCGCTGGTTCCCGATTCAAGAACCACCGACCACTCCTAAGCGCACGTTGGCGCTAGGAAACAACTGGGATGACAATATCATGGGCAAGATTCATCCCTTCCCTCTTGATGTGTGGCCTATTGTGCCGTGGTGGAAATACGTGCGAATTTAGGCTTGAGATGACGTTTCCGCCTCCAAGTCCCCGGGGCGGTGCACCGTAGCGAAGTATAGAGATACGAGAGAGAACTACTAATATTAATATGGCAGCGCCAGGAACACCATTTTATCAGCGCTCACATAACGTCCACCGGTTCAGGGAGCATCAGTGATGGCTACTTACTCATGAGGTATACGAAAGAACCAAAACACATTCCTGTCCCAGCTGTTTTTTATCAGCCGGCGCACATATATCGGTGGTTGTGGGGTACAACGTAAACATTTGAAAGCGTCCGGTCGCTAAAATACGTGATACAAGCGATACAATTATCCCGGTTCGTTAGTTGTTCTAGTCGTTAGAGAGGACGCCATCGCGTGACTCAACCTAACCCACGAGTCCCGCATTTGAATTGTCCCCGATCCCTCCAAAACAATTACGTAACGAGTGCGAGGCGTTTTAGATGCTATGACAATAGTAGTCAACGGCAGATACACGTACAGAAATCGAGGTGTACCCAAACGTGGTCGTTTGCGGTACTTATGAGGAAAGAAACAGACGCAGACGACAGTGCGTTGTGCTGTCAGAGGAAGGCTTACCCGTGAACCACACGTAAACGACTTGTGTGGAGGTGGGGGCCTCGACACGTCTGAAAAGAGTCGTCAAGACGCTTACTCCCAACATCAAATCGAAGATGTCGGGAACTTTACAAAATAGACAACGGTGGCATTAACTTCACCTTCAGTGTAGGTAGACAGTCCTTCACCAGGCCTGGGAGATCCGCGACAAGGTACCCGTTTCCATCCGGCCCACACCGTACCTCCGTCAAGTCGTGCTCGCAGATGAAAACAAGTCGGAATTTCTTTTGCGCCTTCAACGCCTTCATCCACTTGTCCCACGTTTCGCGCTGCATGGCCGCGGCCGATTCTGCAGCAGTATTGTCCCCCCCACCCGTTGTTGTGCAAGTCGGGGGAGGTGATGCCGAAGTTGGTGATGTTCTGACACCCGGGTCGGGTTGAGCAGAGTTGTCTGGTTTCAAGATCACGAGACGAGGATACTGGTTTTCCGCCTCGGCGGCGAGGTAGAATGGCTCCAGCACTTTGCTTGTCTCTCCTGCCACCTTCCTCGTTAAGGCTACCAACTGCTCAAAGCGGGTTTCGAGGAACGTTCGAAGACCACTGGTGAGATCCTCAACACCAACCTCGTCGGTGTCCTCGAACACCATTGAACAGAGGCCAGGGTATCCGTGAACTTTGTGCTCAATAAACCTTGTAACGCATGTCTGCAGTGCGATGAGGACGGCTCGGGCTGCCGGCGAACTGCCTTTAACACACAGCGTCAGCCCAGGGTAAGTGATACCGCAAGTATCGTATTCTTCTACGGAGTAAGTCTCGAAAATAAGGACGTCGTGTGGATCGTGCGTCGCAATAAGGTCAGCCTCGCGTTGCCACACGCCGTTCGGGTGAGACTTCCAAATAAGATGAGCTCCGTGTTGCCAACACTCTCTGGCCTCCCCGATGTTGGCATTCGCGAATGCGAGGAAACGGCCGATAAGACCAGGTGGGGCGTAGCTCTGTCTAAACGAGCATCTAGTCCGCACCACGACGTCTCCTATTCCGATTCCACCCTTCTCTAGCACCTGTTCGTCACCATACTCGGGCAAGAGCGCAGGGACGACAAAACGCTCACAGTGTGTCCCCTCTTTGGGAGGATCTTGCGTAGGATCTTCGGTAGGATCTTCCTTAGGAGCTTCGGTAGAATTTATGGTAGGCGCTCTATACAACACCAAGAGCGTTTCCAAGGTCGCTAAAACGCTGTTGAACTCGTCGAAGTTGAGGTCGAGCTTCCGTTCGTTGTCCAGGGGGCGGTGCAGCCAAAGAAAGCGGAGGTACTCCAGACCAAGCGTGCCAGATCGGCGGTACGATCTGCAAGTATACATCATGTGTATTGAGTGATCGTATGAATGAGAGACGACGCATATTTGTATTGGTCGGAACAAATAAACACGGAGGGCATCACAAGGTGCCGGACATCTCGGTTAAATATACATGTTTGGGTCTGCATCGATCAGAACTGACGTGGGTCTATAATACCTCGCGCGTGGAATCAATTCTCTGTTGCATTCCGGAATATGAGCGCGGAGGCATTCCTTCGCAGTAGCGGCGACTAAACTTGAAACAGTGCGACGAAACGTATTAGGCACACGCAATGTTGTACAAACACACCTTGGTCAAATGCGTTCTAAAGCGTGCACAAGTTATGTTTCCAGGTCTACGCTCGGTGCAAACAATGACACTGAGAACTTGCCTGTGTTGTGCCCAGAGCATGTTGAGTTCCAGCCGGGGGTTGTGACCCTTGCCGTATCCTTCTAACTGGTTCCGGAGCGTACTATCCTTCCTTTTGTCCAGCAAGGTATGGTCCGTCAATCGCCGGATCACCTCGACCAGCCATGTAGGGTCCAGGTAAAGCATTCCAGTTGATTCCCCCAGCTGTGACGGAACATGCCCGAGCGAAAGCAGAACAGTTCCCTCCGCCTCCCGGTGTTGCATTGCTCGCAGAAGGACTTCCTCAGGATCCGGAAGAGGAGCGCTTTTGGTCTCCATGAAGTCGCTAAACGATTGAACGGCCTTTTGCCAAGTGACGTATCGTTTGCCGGCTTCTCCAACCTTGAGACCATCCATAGCCGAGTTCGCGTCGACCCAGGCTTGAGGAATTGTCGCGCGAACGCTCGGGAAGCTAAACCCGGTAGGGCAGTCATAAGCGTTGCGGCTTTCCAGATCCAATGCCGAAGTTCCGTCGTGCTGTCGCTGCTCAGGGACGTGCTGAAGATCTTGCGGTGAATGAAAAGCGGTGAACAACTTCTGCGTGATGACGGTTGACGGGTAATCGTCTCCTCACGGCGAATGGAGTTATTTCTTTTCTTCGGATCATCAACCCACTGTCCGTGCCTTGCCTCCGTTTCCGCAACTTCCTTTTCTTTGTCGTCGAGGTAGCGAGTGACAACTGGGACAAAACCAAACACGATGTATTATTCAAGGGAACTGTTCAAGGGATGTCAACGGCGGTGTGGGCACATCCCTGACGATTTATTCGCAGCAAACTCGGTTGCCAACCTATATCGCGTTGGTGGACGTCGCAGAAGCGAGTTGTTTCCGAAAACACGTCACACATGCATCAAGACCCGGACAAACAAAAACGAACGTGCAAGCTACGTTCTGGTGAATGTTGAGTCGCGTTGTGGTCTATTTGTTGCTGTAGGCCACTTGTATAGCGACGATTCAATTTGATAAATGTCCGCTTTCCAAATATATAGAACACGCAAGATGCCCTACAAACAACTGCGTCAAATGAAACATATCAACGTATTAGGTTGTACTCACGGAGCTCCAAACGACGCACGGCCGTTTCCAATTCGTGTGTATCCTTGAACTCATCGGTGTGGGTTCCTACTAAAGCGACAGCAGCTCCCGGCACGCGAAGGTGCAGAATCTCCAACCATGATAGCACGCGACGACGGGGATCTCCATAATTCTCAACTCCGCCTGCATTATCCACAGCTAGAGCTCGAAGGTCCACAACCAGCAGGAAGAGAGCACCTTTCGTGAGGAAAAGCTGATGTGACGCATGTAGATAGCCTGTCCAGCGAAATCCCAAATGTTGACCTCGAGCGGGACACTCTCCACAGGCTTCCAGCCTTCTATGATATCGATACCTATTGTGCTTTCTACTCTCTTAGGAACAGGTTTGCCGGTGATGTTCCGTACGAGGGTGGTTTTTCCTGCTTCGGAAAGGCCCACAAGCACCATCTTCAGCTTGTTGGCGGTTTCTTCACCGAACCGTTCTATGTCTTTCCACCAAGAAATGGCCTGGTCAATACCCAACTCCATGATGGTTGGTGGCGGGCGCAACAATGGGTTGTCCTCAACATCGAAGATTGCGTCGCTAAAATTCCGCTTGCGTAGTGCCTGGAGAAAGTCCATCGGCACTTCTGTGAATAGGATTCGAGTTGACGACGATTCAAGGCAGGTCACGAGGGCGCGTAATTGAAGCAGGTTGTACATCAGCGAAATACGTCCAACCGTACCTAATGTACACAGATGAGTACTGCGACAGAGACTGAAACATGTGCAGCCTTCATTTTCCTGTTTTGATAGCGTTAATCCTTCCATGTAACAACACGACACCACGCGTGATACTTGTGATAATCCGTTCGAAACAGGTTTGAACTCAAACTTAGCAATCAGGGTGCGTATCATATGCATGCGAGGTGTTGTCTGTACATACACAGTATCTCGGCCGTCGTGGAGCCTATTAAATAAGCCAAGCAACAAACAGGAGCGGGTTGATATCTAACAACAAAGGGATATGGGGCAACCACTAGTGTTTCGGAAATGCACGCGGCGTTCCTGGGGTCACATTTCAACATATTTCGTGGATTTATCGTATACTATAAATAGTCATACCATGGAGGGGCCTGTTTCGGTGGAGGCTCGAAACAAACAAACGGTCGTCCGCGTCGCAGGCGTTGAAAACACCATGTAGTGCATGGTTTTTTATGGAGATAGCATACTCCAGCGATCTCGGTTAGTTTTCACCGGTACAAGTACTGTAGGTGAGCGAGGCGCAAGTCATGTAAATGCAGTTTTTGTGTTGGCGATTCAAACCCGTAGCACACAGTGTATGCCGTTCACTTGCACGTAGTTCCCGCTACAAGCCTCAGCTGACGACAGCTGTTTTGGTTCGTGTATCCTTCTACGCTGTCCGAGTGGGACGTGAGTGTTATTACCGAAACGTTCACACCATAAAAGTATCGGACAAATTCATGTTTTGGAACAATGTTCTAAAACTCCCAAAACTAGTCTGGGCGGGTGGATATGTTGACGAGAATGTGGTTGCTTGGACCAAGTGTACCTTCACTGGCAGTTACGTCAGAACTATCCACCAGAACGGTAGACACGGTTAGCAGTGTTTAGGATGCCCGCACGTTTACGAGAAAATCCCCACAACCCATTGGCTCAAATCGACTCAGCGAGACACTGGAGCTTTGCATAAGTGCGTACAAAACATTGTGGAATCTTGTTAGAACAGAGGCACAAACACAATCCATTGCTGACTCCTTGGTCTGGAGCGCTGGACTGCTCGAAAGAGCTGAAGGTGATACCGTTCTGCAAAATCTGGCTGAAAACAAAGGCTTTGCCAGGCGTCCCTGTGTGATGGAAGCTCCCCAAACGAATTTGGAAGCAAGTCTCAGGTTGTATGATCGAACATAAGCATCGGTTACGCCCCCCGGTTAGGCGCCAGTTAGTTACCACAGCATTTCGATTTCAGACGCTTTCGTCGTGTGCCGGTTTGGGATCAGATGCTACTCGAACTTCCGGAACATTGTCGGCAGGAGCTACAATCCCACTGAGCTCGTAAGCAGTGATATTGCCGTGGATCCATATGATGCGGGGTTTTTTTTATTGTCGTCACTAGTCGACACCCGTTTGAGACGGTCACGCCATTCAGTATGTCTTGTGAGACGAATCTACGAAACGCATGACATTACAAAATCATCTCCACTTGCCCGCCACAAATCTTCCCAAACACGAGCTAAGTCGTATGGCTGCCGTCGGCCGAGCCCTTGCTCAGTATCCATGTGTGTTACGTTTGGATGTACTGTAGGTACAGGTGTACAAACAAGATAGTGCATATTACAATCCGCCCGTTGTACCTGGACTGGTCAAATCAACAGTTTCTTTTGACTGAATACAGCCTGAGTAAGGGCAGATACTGAGGTGTCGTCTTGTCACCGGCTCAGTATATTGACGTCAAGACAAAGACTTGCCAAAGTCGGAATACTGCAAAGATCTAGTAGAACCAGCGCTACAAAAAAAACTCGAATATATCCAAGGAATTGGTTCCACCGCTATACGTGGCGTTTCACGGCATCTAGCTAATCGTACAAGTATTTTGGTTGTCATTTGCCAAATGAATAACAACCCTAGAATCATTTTGAGCTATTAGGAGTATCAAATACTCATCGTGCGAAGTAATAGATACCTTAGCCGAGAAAGCATTAATTAAACTATCTCCGCACAAGATTGAATCAAGAACAGGTAGAACGCAGTACCCACAGCACAGCAGTTGCGATCGACGAAAACAACCAGTAATACTGCAGGCTCCCCTATTGCAAATCCAAAGACCGATGAGTGCTATGGGGAGGTGTGGAATCGGTGGACTTGAACAAAGGAAAGCTGCAGTGGATAGCATCTGTCTTGCGCTGTTCATTTTCCGAAATCGGTCTGCTCTACGCATTTCTTTCCCGTCGGACGTGGCGACCACAGCGATATCCCTGATCATGAAAAATCATCACGACGTATGCGCAGGTTGCAATGTTGGTATCAACAACTATTCAATCATTCAAAATCGCAGTTGATGTATTGGTCATAGTTCCATAAAGTTATAGTTTGTATATGTATCCATATGCAAAGCCGAAAATTAGTCGTAGGCCGTAATGGGCCGTAGGTGTCGTAGTATTTTATTGCTATTTTAGATTCATAAGTTTCTCGCGGATGTGCTGGTCTGGGGGTGTTCGGACCCCGCCACCGGGCGTGGGCATGATTATTGTGGTGCACAAAGAGGGAGAAACCGTCCGCCTCGCGCTGCGACCGCCCGCCGCCACTGAAGCACGAGCAACGCATCAATGGGGGCTTAGGTGAGGGGGACATCGAGTGAGAAAGCGGGGATTGCTTTGTGCGGACCGCACCGGTTGCAAGGTGGCCGAGAGAGTGGCGCCAAGGATACTACAGAAGGCTGGCATGTCCAACTTGTAAGGACATACCCTGGTAGCAGTTGTTAACAGTCGCGCAAATGTCTGATGTGTTCTGATTGATTGGTTGGTATGGTTTATGTAGCTGAAAATTGTCCAAGGGACATATGCGGTGGGTTTGTGCTTTCCCGAATGGGTTGCACAAGAATGTACTTGGATGGTTTCCAGGGTCACGGGGAAGAAGGATCAGAGGCCCCTTGACCTGAGTCTACCTCACAATTCAAGCGCAAACGAATGGAACGTCTACAAATACAATAATAAGAACAACAACACCATCTCTTCTTTTGCTCCCTCGCCTCATGGCAAGGTTGAGCGGCGCATTTCCCGGCGCACGAGTTGTCCGGTTGCGCTAGCGAGTTAACTAGGTTCCCGGGGAAACCCGACCATCCTCGATCGCCCCCTTACGCTAGCACGACTTTTAAGTCAGCATGACTCGCGCCAGAGGGTGAACGCAGGGATGGACGGCGGGACACCGTGCAGAGGGAGACCCGGTGAGAGGTTGCAAAAATGGTTTTGAGGTGGCTGCTGACACCGTAGACAATCCTTGGATAAAAGCAATACTCGTGGCGCAAAAATGGTGCGATGGGCTGACCGACGAGGAAAAGGCCGCCGTCGGGGTAAGGTGTTGGACTGCCGAAGATTGGCAGAATCTCGAGGCTATGATGGAATGCGATAAACAACAACAGCAGACGCAGCAGCAGCAACGTTATCACCAGTATCATCATCAGCAGCAATCAGCCTCCCCAGCGACCCCTAATACTCAGAAGATCACTACCAACTGCACCAACAGGATCAGCGTTTCCACGAGTACCACCAGCAACAGTAGTAGTCAGCGACCACTACTACCCGTCAGAACACTACCCGCAGCAGCATTATCATCATCAGCAGCAATTTAGCCTCCCCAGCGACCCCTACTACTCAGAAGATTACTGCCAACTGCACCAGCAGGAGCAGCGTTTCCACGAGCACCACCAGCAACAGCAGTACAGCGACCACTACTACCCGTCAGAACACCACCCGCAGCAGCATTATCATCAGCAGCAGCAATTCAGCTTCCCCAGCGACCCCTACTACTCAGAATATTACTGCCAACTGTACCAGCAGGAGCAGCGTTTCCACGAGCACCACCAGCAACAGCAGTACAGCGACCACTACTACCCGCAAGACTACTTCCAGCAGGAGCAGCGGCAAATACTGGCCATTCAGCGACACCCGGCCGACGTTAGTTACGCACAGCAAGTAGAAGCTAGAGCACATGGGAGAGGAGCACCGGCCCAGGAGAGCAACGCCCCACCATCAAGCGAAACGCCCTTGACTGCGATTTCGTCGAGCGAAAAATTGGGCGCAGGGTATGCAGTGGATTTTTCCGCGTCCACGACGCTGTCTGTGGAAAAAATAGAAAAACGATAATTCAATGACTACATCATGAAAGTGAGACGTGAAGCTGTGCAGCAACACATAGAAAAAGCGGGTGCAGCGGGTTTTGTCATCGCAGAAGCCGAAGCAGGTGGTCAATGCTCCGTTCAGAAAACAGGAGGAGCAGGTGGTGAGCGTGGAGGAGTGCATGAAGGAAGGAATTTGGCAGCTGAGCGATGGGGACCTGGTGGAGCGTGAGGAGGAGTTGAGGAACAAGTGGAGAAGGATGCGAACCGTGAGGAGCATGGACAGGAGGTGATGGAGAAACACACCCGGCCGTCGCAGCAGCAACCGTTTCAGGAGGAGCCCCCAGGTTCGACCTCCCTCACGCCGTGGCCGCCGCCATTGCCAGCTGAGCGCGAGGGAATGCAAGGTTGGGAGGACAAGGATTTGGGCCATCGGGGGTTGACTGTGGTCAAGACGCCCGACGTTGGACTGATGAAAGGACACCCAGCCGCAGCAGCAACAACGACGCCAGGAGGAGCTACCAGCTTCGACGTCCCCCGCGCCTTGCCCGGGTTGACGGTGGGCAAGATTCCCGACGTCGGACTGATGGAGGCACACAGACAGCCGCAGCAGCAGCAACAACGTAAGGAAGAGCCGCCAGCTTCGACATCTCCCGCGCCATGGCCGCCCCTATTGCCCAATGAGCGCGAGGAATAGCAAGGCGTTAGCGGATTTTTATTTTCAGCAGCTTCGTGGGCTGGGGGACGGAGCCCGGACTTTGGCATCTTACGCGGCCGAGGAGTACGCGAGTACGCAAGAAGGACCAGGTCACCGCCTACAAGTTAGAGGAAGCAATGTACTCTTCATTTTCTCTTATCTGACTTTTATGTTGGGAGGATTTGTGGTTGAATGGTGAACGAGCAACTCCAATTATTTTTAGTCTCGCTATTAAAAATATAGTAGTCTACTGCATCGAATGTACCACGTACAAGCAGTCGTTCTGTCTGGTACCAGGTAGGTTGTTATGGTTCCACAGGTATATGTAGACTTTGATTGGTTGATTTATTTTAGGTTTTGCCTGAAATTAAGGTTGTGATTGGCAAAGGGATGATTGTGAATTAGCATCCCTGTTTGCACAAACATTACATACTAGAGCGGGCTACGCCACGCAGCTGAGGACGCCAAGAACGGCGACAACGGGGGGGGGGGGAAGGGGGAAGGGCAGCCGTACTGATACAGCTGCCGACGAATGCAGAAACGAAATGATAGATTGGGTGGCCAGTTATCGGTTCGACTAGCTCTTACAGACTGTTGCCTGTAGCTCCCTCTCTTTTGTGTCACTTCGTCCGCGCAGCAGATATCTGTCCTTCCTGAGTACGTATGCTGTCCGTCTGGCAGCCTTTCTGAAGTCCTTGCGTCGTTTGTATTCTGTTTTCATTTCATTTTATTTTATTTTATTGTCTTTTTGCTGTCATTTTTTGGCCCTGCTTGTGTTGTTGTGTTCTCGTATCCGGTACGCTGACATTTCACTTGCTTGACACTTGAATTTGCGATTATTTTTTATTTTTGGTCTTCCTCTGCTTCACAGTCTGTGACCACGAAATCAGTATCTCTCTAGTATAAGGCATGAGGACGGACACTAGGTGTACTGATGAAGCTGGGTAGACAACAAAAACAACAACAACAACAACAACTGTACGTACATACCTGGCATGAACTTTCAGTGATTTCGATATTCTTCGTGTTTGTTATTCCTTGTGCTCAATCCACCAATGGATGTAATTCATACGTTATACCTGGTACGTATAACCTATCACTGGATGGAACGCACGTAGATTTTTCCAGTGGAAATTGAACAACGTACCTACATTTCTTTGGTTATGCTTTTGGAGTAGCAAGTACAAACTGTAAGCTAGAGCTTGCATTTAGAGTAGGGTCAAAGGACAGCAGCAGCAGTACATACTACGTATAGGATAGGAATATTTATATTTTACATACTATTGCTGCTGTAGCATGATATACTCGAAAACCACAGAGATCTTGCTATTGTTATACTGGATCAGCAAAAACGAGTGTATGTTGCTCTGACGTGTCCCTACGGTATCTGCCCCATGCTTTCGTTGAGTTCAATCCTTCCGGAGCGACAGTCATTGCTCGCGTCTACATACGGACGTGCTCGGAGTCGAGACACATGAATTTGTTTTGTGCACTGGGTATCAGATTTTGAAGTTTGAAGCTGGGTGATTAAGAGTTGGCCGATCTAGTTGAAAACAACACAATTGTTTTGTAACCCCCCCGCGCATCATATTATGTGTAGGTTGGGTTGGTGTCGGTTGGCAACGACACTGTAAAACATGTCGCCCACTACATGAGCTAGACATCCAGAGTACCCCGTGTTTTTCGTTAATGTTTGTTTTTTTGGCGGTCACCCACAGCTGGTCTTCGAGTTAGATCATTTGTGCGAAGTAAAGAACATACACTCTGCACAACGGACTTGATCGTATCACGCAGTGTTCAAGGTACTTCACCCAGGAGGCAGTTACATAGTACTCCCATTACTGTCTCTGGAAGTGGCTACACCGGAAATTAAACTAACTCATTGAAGCTGTCATCCATTTGCAAGTCCGCCTCACAAGCAGTTCTTAGTATTAATAGGATGCAGCTCACCCTTCATGCGACTCGCCGGACACCTCACGGCGCTTCGCGCTTGGTGCACGCAATGTCTGCCTGGTGGGTGAAAACCCGACATGCTCCGTCCCGGCATTGTAGGGATGCGAGGGTCTATGGTCATACGACTACGGCCATGCATGAGATCGAGTACATATCTCCATCGAGTACAACCCCCCCCCCCACCCCGCCCGTTATGCAGTGTTTGGGAAATACTGTTATTGATGTTACTGCATAAACTACGGTCACGTACGTAGGGAGGAGATACAAGACTATGGTACTACTTTTCGTGCGCTTACCTATGCATTTTATACTACCCGGTACAGTTTTAATTTTTTGTGGTATGCAACGAAAGGGGTATTTTTAGTGGTTGGTTCATAAGGAAGACATTGCTTTGGACCCTCGAGAAATTCGGGTGGTATCATACTGAATTCGAGGAGTACGCTATTTTGAATTTTGTTGAATACACTGCACTGATCTCGAGGAGTTGGATAATGTGGATTTTAGCGAGTTTTTGGACATCGAAAGACGACGTGTACACAGCCGGGAGACGGTTGTGGGTGTGTAGTATGCTTTCAACTGATGACCGTTTGAATATCGCGGACAGACGTCCGTAGTTACGACAGTTGGGTGTTTGGTAGATTGTTGAAGCTTACCTGGTACGCCAGTACAGTACGGTTTGGAAATGTGCATTGAATTGTTTTTGGATTCTGGATGAGTTTGGTGACTTCATAGCAGGGAGGCAGCTGTTTGACGTGATATTTTTTGTATTTCTCTGTTGGAATTGGTGGCACTATACTACTTGTAGTGCCACGACGACAGCACTTAAGTGTTGGATGATTGTAGACGTACACTAGTACGGCAATGGCACCATGATCATGGCAGTGTGCCGCGAATGGGCAGGCTGTAACAACACAGCGGTGCTTAACAGTCGCGCAAATGTCTGATGTATTCTGATTGGTTGGTTGGCATGATTTACGTAGCTGCAAATTGTCCAAGGGGCATATGCGGTGGGGTTGGTTCTTTCCGGAATGGGTTGCATAAAAATAAATTTGGATGGTTTTCCAGATTCACGGGGAAGAAGGATGAATGGCCCCTTGGCCTCAGCCTACATCACAATTCAAGTACAAACGAATGGAACGTCTACAACGACAATAACATGAACAACGACACCATCTCTTCTTTTGCTCCCTCACCTTATGGCAAGGTTGGGCGGCGCATCACCCGGGGCACGAGTTGTCCGCTTACAACTAGATTCTATTGGTTCTTGAACGAGACAAGGAGTTCTGATATGTCCGAGAAAACCATTCGGGGGAATGGGGGATATAGGAGCAAAAATGTCAACAATTTATGGGTCAATTTGTTCTCATTTTCTCCATACGAAATGGCCAGTATACTTCTGTAGTGGTACGACCACTGCTACGCCAGAGAGAACGGTATTTGTACCCATCCACCACCCCACACCCCCACCCTGCACCCCCGCGTACGAGTGCGTACCAGAGGAGCGTATATTTGTTTACCGTGCAGACACATCATCGTTTTACGTATGCCGGTACTTACGTACTTGAGAAGAGTATAGGTTTCAGTGGGCAAACCTGTTCAGGACAGATCACCTGGATTGAAATAGTGCTCGTTCATGCTAGCTAGTACGGGTGCGCTTCAACCGTACGTACTACACACCACGGGGATCGCTTTAAAGCTGCTGTGCATACGATACGTTTATCACCATACACCCATGTGTTACCTGTACCAACCTCGCGAGTATATTAGGCCCCGTTTGATGTTCATGAAGCATCGATTTCATCTCGTCCGTGGTTCGTCCCACCTTCAAGACATTCGTGTGTTTTCGTTTTGGTTTTAGTACTACATTCTTTGACGAGGATTGTTGAAACATTCTCCCCTCCCCGGGGGGTATGATTTCGTGTCGACATTCAGTTCTGGTTGCGAACGTACAAAGCTGTGGTGGTGCCCGGCCGCCGCCACCCGAACCGTCGCCTTACGGTCGATTGTTTGCTCGCGTCCTCGCGCAGCGGTCATATGGATATTTTCACCTGGTGCTTGGTTCCACCGCCGTGGCAGGGAAATTAGGCAGCGGTTTGATATTCATATATCACATTATTAGACCAGGGTTTGAGTCCCACCGTCGTCATTGTCTGTTCGCATTTTGTTGATAGTGTACCTATACAAATTAGTTTTGGGTTCGACTAATATATTTGTTTTGGTGGCCATGTGAAAGTCCATACGATTAGTTTGCACACTGAAAAAAACACACTCCACGAGTAGTAACATCAGCTCTTGGGTATGCGGGGTGGCGGCGGGGTCTGAGTGAGGGTGTACAACGTTCACATTCCATTGTGTATGTTACGTTACAGTGTGGATGCGTTGGATGGATGGTTTTGTATGTGGGTAACGTCGCTTTGCAGGGATGGAACATCAACCCCCCTTTACCTTTGCGTACAGGAGTGTTGGGTGCATTTCCGGCCACCGACGTTCGCGCCACTGCTCGAGCACTGACCATTCGCTCGTCCGACCGACGATCGTCCGTGTGCTCGGTGGTCTGTTGACGGCGTTGGCCGGGTTTTCGTCAATCGCCCTCGCCACGTCGCTCATGTGCCACCGCTCACGCATACGGTAGGGATCTAAGATAGTGTTGATTTCAGAGTACCCTTTTCTTCGCGGTGCTGGAAACTGTTCTATTGGAAGAATCAAGGCAAAAAATCGAGCAGTTGCCTTTTTCAAGTGAGGCTCGCAAGTTCAACGGAAATGTGCTTTCCCGACGATTTATATAGGCCGTTTTTTTCTTCCTCGTAGATCGCTGACAGAATGATATCCAGAATTTGTGTTCATTGTATAACTCGGGACAAGACCTCAGATATCCGTGGGAAAAATGTCGGTTCTTCGCTCACTTCACCGGTGGGTGTCCCCGGGTAGGGAGCATAGATCCCCACACGCACGCGTGCAGCGTGGGTGGAGCTGACGAAGCTCGAAGCAGGGGAAGAAACACGAGGCGTTTCCCTTCTGGTGGCGGAACCCCCGGAGTGCAAGGAGTTTGAGCCTTGGCTCAAGCTGTCATTTTAGAGGCGTTAAAGTGTCGTTGTTCGGTAGTCATTCGAAAGCGCCAATTACCGAGATACTAGTTTCCAAATTGAGATAATAGTTTCCAAATTCACCGAATACCGCCTGGTAAACACATTATTCAATACATTAGCCCAGGTGGTTATTTTGGTAGGCTAAACGGCTACTTTAATCTTCGCCCAGAGTTCATATTTACACCGAAGCGAGTTGTATGATCATGCTTATGACCTTGATTCGTGACCAAATATTGAATGTAGGGTCTACAATGTGCTTTATAAGATTGAGGCAAACCAGTGCATTGATTGGCTTTTACCGAACAACTACGACATATCTACCACCCAAGAAATATAGCTATGTTGGGGATGCAACGACAGATATTGTGTACATGACAAACACGTCAGGGCGTCGTTGGAAAAACATAACAAGTGAAATATACTCTTGGTCCACAATCTTCAGCAAATCCCTAAAACTGGATAATATCCAAACATTTGCCATACACGCTCCCTGGACAAAAAAAAGGGGAACCAAATAAGTACGGACACGGTCTGGACCAGTGGTGTGACATAAACACAGAAAAGCATAGACAACAAGAGACATGAACGCGCACACGTTGACGACAGGTATATGTGCATATTGTTTTCTACATATATATGTACATACAGCGGACGACCAATAAGCGGCTGACCCGCCGGAGGGAACACGGGAAACTCCCCTTTGCTATTCAGACCAACGACGGTGTTATGGCCGAGACGGGCTTAGAAGATCGGAAAGTGGTACAGGGGGTATATGGCAAGGTGGCACAGGGACGTGGCGCAGAAGAACCGGCTGCGCCACGCAGCTGAGGGAGTCAGGAGCAGCGACCAGGATAAGACGCGAGGCGGGGGCAGCCGCACCGATACAGCTGTCGGCGAATGCAGAAAGAAAATGATATCGGGTGGCAAGGTATCGGTTCGACAAGTCCTTGAAATCTTGGCATTTCGATTGTTTCTCGTTGAGTTGTTCGATGGCGGGGGGGGGCGACAGCGGCAGAACTGGCACTTGACACCGCTTTTGACGATAAGAATGAATCGACAAAGGGTGTGGCTAGGTTCCCGAATAGATTTTCTAGGTCAGACGGACGATCATGTTAGTAACACCGTCTGGAGTACGATGGTTTTCTTTCTCCCCTATCTCTTCGGTTTAGTTTTGCCTTGTCTCTGCCTTTATTTCTTTTCCCCGCCTCGCTGACCGCATGCCGGTATCTTCTTCTTGTTTTCTTCGTCCGTGCGGCAGCTATCTGTCCTCCCTGAGTTGGATGCTTTCCATCTAGCAGCCCTTCTGATCTCCTTGCGTCATTTGTACTATGTTCCATTGCAGCATTATTCGTGTTTTCTTGTCATTTTGTGCATATTTTCTAGTCTTTCTTGTGTTATTGGGTTCTCGTACGCAGTACGCTTGCGCGTCACTAGCTTGTCCCTCGAATTCGCCATATTTTATGTTTTTGGTCTTCTATTGTCTCACAGTCTATGACCACTGAATCATAATCTCTCTATGATGAGGAATCAGGACGGGTACCGGGTATCGAAGCTTTGTAGAAAGTACGACTCAATGTGGAGACAACACACACCTTCCATAAGGAGTCTTAACGACAGCTTTCGTATAATGGCAACACGAGAACGTCGCAACAACGAAATAGCCAAAAACGAACTGTTATGATTGACGGCCAACGAATCTGCGCACAGCCCTTACGCATGGTTGTCAAAGCGAAAACAACACAACCCAAATCATTGCGGCTAGTTTCATATTTTGTGCCGCAAAATTGTGTGTGCCTCCACCGACACTACTGTGTCGGAGTCTATATGTGCCACAAAGCTAATGATTGAATTGTCAAACGACAGCATTCTGCAGTAACCACGGTTGTCGGCTTACCGGTAAGTTTGTTGTTCGAAAGATTAATCCACTCGACGGACGCGAGATCGCCAAGTTCCTTCGGGATTCCACCTGCGGTGAAGGAGGATGCAGAAACGATTCCGGATTCAAAGAAACATACATAGAATGTCCAGTTCGAATCCCACCCACACGTGGTGTGTTCCTGTCATCTTTAGAGCAACAACAAAAGGTGACGCCGCTCGAAGGCGGCGGTGAAGGCGAAGTCATGTCTACCCCGTTGATCTATTGTAGGTTGGCACCGGATTGTTGTACTTGTTTTGTGCTCGGTGATGAAGAGTTAAGCTGCAACGTACCCCACTAAAAGAACAATTTGAACACAAGTATTAAAGTTGGTCGTCCCAGCAGTCTGGAGGTTTGCGGAGTGGAACGAAAGTACAAAACGATCGGGGCTACAGGTAAGGGGTGCAGGGGGTGGTTCCAGCATATGGATATACCTCGTTAACGGCAGCATAGCTACACGTACATTCTGCGCAGGCATACGCAGCAGCGTTGGTACAGCGGTTGCAAGCGTTGCAGCAGTGGTGGCAGGGAAGGTCGAGTAGCATCGGGGAGTAGGGCTACAGCAAGTGGCGACATCGATCGCAATCAGACGAACAACACAAACAACAACATTGTGAGAGGTTTCAACACCTGTATAGGGCTGGAACTAGAGTAAAATTTAGGTACATGTAGAGGTAGCAGTGCAGTACACAAAGTAGAAGATTGTGGATTACGATCACGATCAGACTGTAGACAATATTCTTCACGTATCAGCGAAACTCTGAATGCGAAGTAGATGCGAGGAAGGTATGTTCATATTTCGGGAACCACGGTGCATACGAGGAACAGTCAGGCGTGAAGGTAGCACACGGAGCCGCACCAAGAACGCATGCATGACCAGAACTGTGTGCACCCGCACCCTGCACAACACGTTGTGCAGGATGCGGGTCGTATTGCGCAAGGCGGGGTTTTCGGGTGCCCGACTGATTGTGGGAAAAACGTCACGAAAACATGCGGCGGCGATCCCGAGCCCACCGGAGTGTTCGGGTTGGCCGCACTTTCATGGTCTTACCTCCTATGGGCAATTAAACTCACTTGGCGTGAAGTGCCAAAAACAAAGCGAAACGACAAAACAAAACGCAGCGGTGGGTAAAGGCTCCCATTACTTCACGAGTGTCTTTCTGTAATAGTCGTGTTTTTGCATTACCGATTGCGAGAGTTGTACGTTACCGATTCGCACCACCCCTGTATCCGCAGAAGCGGGTCATCTTGTGCGAACGCGTGAGACTTGTCTCGTTGTAAGCCATCTCGAGTTGCGCTCGCAGTTGCCGTGGTACTGGTGTGGTTTTGTTGCAGCAGGATATTTTTTGGTTCCGTTTTGTTTCTTACGAGAACAAGGCCTAAATACCGCATGTGCAGCCTTGCCTCATGTATCTCTATATTACTGCTGCAGTACTTGCCAACAATGAAGCTTTGGGGACAATTTATACCCGCACACAGCAGAGATACAGCTTTCTCGGTGCGCTCTGCCTGATAGATAGGTGTTCGTCCCTTTCTTCTTGGAGTTTTGGCCGATGTTTGATACGACAACATCACGAACACTAGGACCACTACTACGTTTACTGCTCCTACCTAACCTAGTCAGGGTGTCGTTTTAAAGTTTGTACCAGGCACAGGTGAAACATACTCTAGGTGGACAGTCTCCAGCGCCTGCAAAAAATGTTTATTATCAAAATAACAGTCCTACGCGCTTTCTGCCCTGAAAATAGTCAATGCACAACGAGTACGGACACGCTCTAGAGCGGTGGCGTGCTGCAAGCAGGAAGCGGATGGGTAATACATACACATGGAAACACATGAACAATAACATACATCAACGCGCACACGTTAGCGGCACGTATATGCGCGTACCGTTGACGACAGGTATGTGTAATACCTTGCCAAAGGAGTTCTTCGCGAAAGCTTCCTCATTCAATAGAGCAATGTTAGCTAGTCGGAACGGGTAGACCCATTTAGTGTACGTAAAATAGAACGTGTAAACGTCGCAACATACAAGGTACTGACAACCAACTGTTCTGATTGAAGGCCAACCAATCTGCGCACGGCCCTTACGCACGGTTGTCAACGTGGAAATACATACTGACTAAAACTCAACAGAAATCATTGCGGCTAGTTTCATATTTTGTGCCGCAAAATTGTGTGTGCCTCCACCGACACTACTGTGTCGGACTCTATCTGTGCCACAAAGCTGATGATTGAAGTGTCAAACGACAGCATTCTGCAGTAAACACGGTTGTCGGCTTACCGGTAAGTTTGTTGTGCGAAAGATTAAACCACTCGACGGACGCGAGATCGCCAAGTTCCTTCGGGATTCCACCTGCGGTGAAGGAGGATGCAGAAACGATTCCGGATTCAAAGAAACATACGTAGAATGTCCAGTTCGAATCACATCCACACGTGATGTGTTCCTGTCATCTTTAGAGCAACAACAAAAAGTGACGCCGCTTGAAGGCGGCGATGAAGGCGAAGTGATGTCTACCCCGTTGATCTTTTGTAGGTTGGCACCGGATTATTGTACTTGTTTTGTGCTCGGTATTGAAGAGATATGCTGCCCGTACCCCATTGAAAGAACAACTTGAACACTAAAATTAAAGATGGTCGTCACAGCAGTCTGGAGGTTTGCGGAGTGGAACGAAAGTACAAAACGATCGGGGCTACAGGTAAGGGGGGCAGGGGGTGGTCCCAGTATATGGATATACCTGGTTAGCAGAAGCATAGCTACACGTGTATTTTGCGCAGGCATACGCAGCAGCGTCGGTGTAGCGGCGGCAAGAGTATCAGCAGTGGTGGCAGGCAAGGTCGAGTAGCATCGGGGAGTAGGGTTACAGCAAGTGGCGACATCGATCGCAATCAGACGAACAGCACAAATACCAAGATTGTGGGAGGTTTCAATACCAATATAAGACTGGAAACTAGTGAATAATTTGTGCGTACATGGACAGCTAGCAGTGCAGTACACAAAGTAGAAGGTTGTGGACTACGAGCACGATTAGACTGTAGACAAATATTTTTTATTTATCAGCGAAACGCTGAATGCGAAATAGATGCGAGGAAGTATGTTCATAATTCGGGAACCACGATGCTTACGAGCAACAGTCAGGCGTGAAGGTAGCACACGGAGCCGCACCAAGAACGCATGCATGACCAGAACTATGTGCACCCGCACCCTGCACAACACTTTGTGCAGGATGCGGGTCTTATTGCGCAAGGCGGGGTTTCCGGGTGCCCGACTGTTTGTGGGGAAACACGCCACGAAAACACGCGGCGGAGCCGCGTGACTGCCCCTGCCGACCCCGAGCTCATCGGAGGGTTCGGGTTCGATTTCGGGCATGCGTTTGGGTCAGGTTTGGGGTTGGGTTTGTCTGGGTCCACGTGTAAGGTTGAAATTGACGAGAAATGTATTGCACACAGTATTGTGTAGTAGTCAGCTGCAAATAGCGGGCGCCCCTTAGGGGGGGGGTTCCTATGAGATCGAAGGCCGGGAGGACCTGGGAAAAAAATGGTACTGATAGTTAAATACTCTCGTTTTGATGTATACGTATCATATGGATTTTTTTTTATAAGCATGCTGCTCTCCGGCGGCCGAGAGTTCCTTCTCGCACTTTCGGTTGCAGGGCAAGCAAGGGGGCCGTGGGTACATCACGACGCATGTCTGCACCCCGGCCGAGCACCGTGCATTGAATGTCGCTGAGTTGGCTCCAAAAAACAAGGCATTGCTTTCCGCCTCGCCGAGACGAGTAGGTGACATGGAAACCCCACATTTTGTTTTGTCCTTTTTCGTGAATAGCTCGCCACTAGTGTGATAGTTATTCCCATTGCTCGCCACCCTCTGCTGTACACGTGTTTTCAACGTCAGAAGAAGAAAAAGCAGTAGCAGCACAGCAGCAGCAGCAACAACAACATAAAGCAGCAACATCATACATCTGTCGGCCGTTGTATCTTTAGCACAAAGCCCTTTCACGGATGGTGTACACCTAACACCCGAGCACATTCGTCATCACAAAACTACCTCCCTTAGTCTGTCTACCTGTGATATTATTTTTTATACCTGACAGATATTGTCATACCGAGCTACGGTAATTGTCCATACGCACGCTCTCAGCAGCAGGCAATCGCAACGGGCAATCGCAACAGAGCCAGGGCCATACTGCCTCCCATCTCGCTGTACTGTGTCTCGGTGTGGCACCTAACACGAATCACGCTGCTCGACTGCGAGGCCGATATCCTATTTGTACGACGAAAATTTCAGGACACGTGTGATACGACAGCCCCATCCAATAACGAAGAATTTTCTCTGCTGAATTTTCTCTAGGGTGATAATCTCGATTATTTTGAAACGGCTTGTTTTTATCCGTCCACTTTTTGGTTTTCGATCAATCTCATCAGCAGCACCAGCAGCAGCGGATACAGCAGCATATACAGCAGCAGCAGTACACGTCTTTCGAGAGTCATGTATGTTTCACATAGCCCTTTGACGTATACATCACGCACCTGGCTCCGAACGACAGGCAACTGTGTGCACTTCGAGAAGCAAATTATTTCCTCGGCAGAATTCGCGCTTCGTTGAAAAGCTTCTTTGAAAATAACGGTGGAATTATTAACATTCGAACCACCAAAAAAGCAAATACTATTCGAAGTTCTACTGCTCGACCATGACCAAACGCTCACACAATAGTAGTAGTGCTAGTGTAGCCATGACCACTATTTATACTACGCAGAAGTAGTACGGTAGAGGCACCATGTGAAATCCTATACGACCACTAAGACCACTAAAAGAACTAATACTATTGTAAGTACTACTGCTCATGACCAAGCGCTCATACAATAGTAGTAGTGCTCGTGTAGTTGTTGTGGCAGTGGTGTACAGTATGGACCCGCCAACAAGAAACACCTAATCTGAGCAAAAGCCTGAGATTCCTACTGTGGCGCTATCTTCAAACATCCTTGAGCATACACTATTATATAATATTTAGTGTAGAGTTCACATCTGAGCCGAGTGTCTTATCTTCTTTAGCGTTCTCCCAAAAGTGAGCATGGTGTTCTCATTAGGCACTCTTATTGGTGGGCTTATACTGTATACTGTAGTAACATAGTAACAATATACTGCATAGTAACAGCGTCCGAGCAATGCGACAACCATGGTGCCGCGTGATTACTTCGTCTGTTTACCACCACCTTGTCTGCGTTATATGAGCGTTTCGTCATGCTCCCGAAGTAGGATTAGGAGTAGCATTACTAGTGGTCGTAGAGTATATTTTTGCTTTATGCCTCTACCTCTACTCTTGCGTACTACCGTTACTACTGCGTAATAGTGTTATTGGTGTATATTAACAGTAGTAGTCAAACCATGGTAGCGCGGGATTTTTTTTGTGTACAAAGTATTCATGCTGCTCCTACCTAACTACATCTGTATGTAGCAGTGCTGTATAGTCTCAGTATAGTAGTAGTGGCATTGGGTGTACAGTAACAGTATAGTACTCAACCCATCGTATCGTGCGCATGTTGTAGCGTACTATTTATAAATGCTACTTCTGTAGCAGTAGCGTTGTATAGACGTGAAGTGGTACTGGCAGCGTGGTGCATATAAACAGTATAGTCGTCATGCCCAACCCATGGCACCACGTGGTTAGTTAACCTCTCTGTTTACCATGAGTGTGCTCAAACAGTACAGACGACCTCACCTGCGTTGGTAGTAGATTGGTGCTGCCTCTACCTGTACTGCATGCACGTAGTTGTCACCCTCTGCAATACCTGTTTCTATACTTTTGCGGGGACGCTGGGTGGTCACCAGGTCATTTCATGAACGAACGTAAAGATCGTGCTTTATCGACGACAGGAAAGCCTGTAAAAAACTTTTGATATTGCCGACAACGCTAGCTAATAGAGCCGGTGTTCCATCTGTTGTCCTTCGTCGCACAGGAAAAGGCGTGCGATCAATACGTCAGAACAGATGAACTCCAGTTGTCTTATATCGACAAACAACTCCTCAAAAAACGTTTAACTACCAAGAATGCCATTAGTAACGCTTCCCCTGAAAAGCTGTAGGTAAACGACTACCCGCGAGCATTCATGGACCACATGCCAAAAAGAAAAGGAAACAACTAGACGCAATGGCCAACGTCGCGCGAATGAACCCTCCCACCTCAATGGTGACCTTTAAAGGATCACCGACCGGGCCCGAAGTACAATAAACGCTCCTTCCGGGTCAAACCGACATGGACAGACTTCCTCTCGTCGGCCGTGTTTTTTAAGTTAAGCTCGAACACCTCCTGGCTGATCTAAACAGCAAACTATTCGGAAAATGTGCATACCTTGTGTACGTTACTGAGTACCAAGCCAGAAGTGTTGTGCAAGCACATATCATTTGTCACGTACGAAGGGCTACCGCAGCACAGCGCGAAGAAGTTGACGATTGGATTTTGACAAATCTCTCACACCCTTTCACCGCTAATGGAGAGCTCCGTGCCAAAGGGCTCATATACATGGTCCACAAGATATGCGGAAGTCAAAATCCATCCGCACCTTCCATGAAAGTAAAAAAAACAATCCACAAGAGCTTTTGCTAGAATAATGATCCACAACCGTTCCGTTCCTCCCTGCCCAACACTGACAACTCTGGTCGAGCCGAATACAAACGTCTTAACAACGGTGACAAGGCTACTATCAGGTGCAAAACCAGCGAAAACAAACCTGTTGACACCGTGATCGATAACAAGAACATTGCGCATACAACCCATATTTGTCAGTGAGATCTGACTGCCATATATGGGTGGATTTGGTGACCGCCATATCCCTTGTTTAATACCTTTTCAAGGCCGCATAAAAAAAAAGCAGACACAACACGTGCAGGGGTTTTGTACGGCAATTCTGATATTGAGGCCTACAGACGTGTCCGGTACATATCCAGTTCTGAGGCCATGTGGAATATTTTCGAATTCACCACTAAAGGCGGAACACTTTCACTTAACCTGTTTGACGTCCACCACGAAGTAGGACAGCCAGTTGTTCACGAGAAAACCGACGAGCCTGACACAGGACAAGCTGCCGCAGACGCGGCCGTCTCTAATCTTATGAAGGTACTTCGGCCGCCCTAATTCGGCCCTGTGCCATTACTTAACTTACCCACAATACTTGGAGCATTCGATTGAGAGAACACAATGAACTTCCAAAAAGCGTCGAATCGACATATCTCACGACGACGGCAACGGTAGCAATGGCGATGACGAACTTCAATCGTCAACTACAACCTCGGGACAGGCATAGAAACTTAAGTCTAGGAGAAAGTTGCCACTAGCGTCAGCCACATACAATATATGAGTCCCGACAAAGGGGATATCTGGTTCTTGCGCTTGTTGCTGCTACATCGCCCGGCCGATAGCTTCCTCCAATTTCACGGCTTCATGTACGAAACTGACGAGCAGTGTGCTAAACAACTTGGCCTCGTTCATGACGCCGAAGAGTGTGCCATTTGCATGCAAGAGGCTATGGGGTTCGCCACAGCACGGGAACTCCGTCGTCTTGTTACAACATTAACACTGCACGGCGCCCCCGCATCTGAAGCATGGGAAGCATTTGAGGTGCAGCTCTCACTTGGATTCATAGTGACGATGTCCGCCGCCGCTAGCGCAATCGCCGCTCTTAAAGATATTAACCTCATACTGGCCGTTCCACAAACCAATTTGGCCTTCCAATTTTTTACACGGAGTTTGATCGCCTCATCAACAACTTCAGCAAGACAGAACTATTACAGGTTGTGATACAACAACCCCGGAGTACTTACTCGTTTGTGCGGACAACCGTATACGGCGAGCGAAAATCATTGTTTGCGCGTACTTGCAACCATTGTACAGCGCGTATCCACAGCTCCGACTCACCGCTGTTCGAGCATGGACAGATCTGACTTCGTCGACCGTGTCTTCAAAGTGAAGCTCAAGCACCTCCTGACTAATGTTGTCAAATACGACGGGGCTACTGCAGAACAGCGCGCAGAAGTTGACGATTAGACTTCGACCAATCTCTCAGACCCTGTCATCGCTAACGAAGAGCTCCTTGCCAAAGTGCTTAAATATAAGGTGCACAAGTGTATTGCTTGAAAGAAAGAGTATTACTCAGTTCCACTGATTACTTCTCTTTCCTTCAAGCAATAGGCCAACCCGGTTTACGTTTCCGCCGAGAACAGCTACACGTGTGTTACCTGTTAATCCCTTGTCGCCTTACGACGCCCCCGGCATTTCACGTTACCTACATCCCGAAGGGGAATCTTGTCTTTATTATAAATACCAGGTAGTACTGAGCAGGGCGTAGCCAATCTGCCACTTTGGCAGCACCCTGGCCGGCCCAGCTCGTATGTAACGTGTGCGTGATGAAAACATTAGGCATAAGCACACACAAAACCTGGTGAATGGTATGACAACACTGCACCGTCGCCGTGTGCACCGCAGAGCGGCAAGACCTATGCAACTCGAGACGTTGTGAGGCTGGTGACGCGAATCATCCAGGGTCTCGTGTGGATCACGCGACAACAACAAGAAAGTGAAATAGGCGGGCGTATTTTGCGGGCTTTGTGCGCCGGTTTTGCCTCCATTATTGGTATCGTTGTCGTTATCGACGTTAGGGGTTTTCGGTACGGAAACGATAGGTATCGTTAACGTTATTGTTTACGAAGTATTTTCGGCCTTATCGTACCGAAACGTTTCTGGTTTCGATATCCAACAACAGCTCCCCTAGCTTTCAAATGTTTTTCCAGAAGTCTCCCGTTTCTCCAGAGTCAGTCGTAGTTTGACTCTTCATCCAGCTTCCTACTTCTCAGGACATCACGGTTTTTCATTAATAATCATCAAAGATCCTATAATGTAGGCCCCAGTTTTGACAAATTGCCTTTTTAATCTTTTATGTCCGGCTCCAATTCTGACAACTAACATATTTTATATCCTTTTTTAATAAAATTATGTAATTCGTCAGCTGTGAGTTCGACTGATATCAGATAAGTAGCTGATACTCAACTTTGCAAGCTGCGTAATACGTTTCGTCTATATCCCATTTTTACTGAATTTTACAACTCTTACAATAAGCCGAACGCGTGTATTCTGTATGTATTCCTCGTCAAGGATATAGGCCAGTGGCTCCCCTAGATGCTGCCCGGATCAACAGGACAATACAAACATTCATTCTGCGCACTGATAATATATACCCGAACAAGGGAGAATGATATGGCATTGCAACATGTCGAAACCTTTTATTTCACAAATATTGATCGAGTGTTGAGTTTTAGTTTGGTATGGTTCTAAATGTGAGTAATTCTTCCGGGATGAGCTGCTGCGGTTATTACTGCTTCTGCTTCGATGCCTAGCTCTTACTTGATATAGCTCCAGGCGTCACCTAAATCAGGCATCGGTGTTCCCGAAACTATATATGATTTCCTAAACTCTACAAGTTATGTGGATTGCGAAGGTAAGTATAATACATAAATCGTGTACATCATTACTTAGTTATTACTGGAATTATTAATAGGTCGGTTTATCTGTGTGTTCTTCTAACCTGTTGACGTTAGGTTTAGTGTTATGGTATCACATACCAGGAAGAACGAAGGAAGGAACTGGCACAATTTATCGCATACCACGAATTAAGGTCATGTTTCCTGTCGTATTTGTTTTATGAAAATGTGAAATACGTCAGCTGTGAGCTCGACTGATTATTAAGTAGTTGATACCCAATTTTTGCAAGCTGTCTACGTGGCAGGACGTCTGGCTAAAGACATCGGAGCCTGACCGGTGCCTGGCTCTTGTTTTGCCAGACGGAAAAGTGACCGAGTTTCGCCTAAAAACAAAACGGGCCATAAGTGGGCCAGGCTCTCACGTCTCGAGTGAGAACTCAGGCCAAGACGCATCAACGACCATCAAACTTGGTAGCGAGCATTCTCAGAGCAGTGAAGCGTAAAGCCTAGAAGGTTTGGCGTCACCTCGTGCCCTGGGAGGCGACGGATCGTCGGCGGTGGTAGGTGTTGTGTGTTGAAAGCGCAGCATTTTTTTTTTTTTTCCTGCGGCGGCATACCAATATTTTCTCCCATCGCATGTGTGGATTCAACACCACAACGGGGAAATCCTGTTCTGTCTTCTGATTTTTGGGCTAGAATGTAAGAGTCAGCCTAAACACTCAGTTCCTGGAGCCTAGAAAAGGTGCTCGATATTGGATAGCCTGTTATAAATTGGGTTTGTCGTATGCGATTTTTTTCATGCCCTAATGCGCTGCTCAGAACTGGGTTATTTTGGAGGAAAACCCCGATTTAGTCGATGGGATCGTCCGAAACACCGGTAGATTCTTCAGTATGCTCCCCTTATAGGCCGTTTCCTATGCGGTTCGGTTTTTGAGCTTCAGATTTTGACCCGATCGCATTTTTAGATGTTAACTTGTCAAATCAAAGCAGTCGTCCTATGCGCAAAAATCAGAGTTATTATGCGTGCTGAGATTCGAGCAAACGCCAATACCAATTTCGAATATTGTGGTCTGGCGCCGCGAAGAGACGCGCTGGGTGCGCTGGCCTGCGCGCAGGGCCCAAGCGTCCGAGCCAAGGCTGACTGCCTATAGTCTGGCGACGAAGAGACGTGGCGCGTGCGCTAGAGTCAACCTGTCCTGGTATTTTGCTTATCAAAATGTGTGTGACGGCTGCTACTGCTGCTGTACAGCAGTGTAGTTTACGAGTACGTCTCCAAGGTGAAGTGAGCGCCGAGTGCGCTTGTCGTGGTCTCTAGGCTCGAGCCCGCGCCAATCGACTGTAGTTTGGCCACGATGGGAAGCGCCGCCCGGCGACCGCACTTCGGGCGCGAAGCAACATCGCTATACAGCTGTGTCACCACCCAACGCATCGAACGTTCTGCTGCTGTTTGCTGTCGTGGATAACATCTTGAATTTAGAGAGCATGCCCTTGTAGATTTGAAAATCTGATCAACCAAGTCGTCGGATTTTGGCCCAAAATCCGATGTCATCGGATTCTGAAATCGAAAAAATTGCGGTCGGACTTCGCATATTTGGACTGCATAAGCAAGTTCATTTACTTTAGAGATCGAAAAATATATATCTGAAGCTCGAAATCGAACCGCACAGGACACAGCCTTAGGTGTAGTTATTCGAGAGCTTTCTTGAGCAATTTTCTGTTTCTCCAGAATCGTAGTTTGCAAGTTCGTCCAAATAGCTACAGTAGTTCTGAGGACATCATGCTTTTGAAAAAATATATATTTTAAAGCTCCATTATTGCTGGCCCCAGTTCTGACAAACAGCTTTATTTTGGACCCCAAATAAAAATCATCGGTTGTTCCTTAAAAAAAAAAAAATCGACAAACGGGAAACTGTTTCTGAAAGCTCTCGGAAAACGCCGGGAAGCATTCTGAGGAGTCTACCGGTGTTTTTAGCTGTCCCGCAAAGTAAAATGCGTCTAATCGGGCATTTTTAGCTCAGTTACAGGAGCCCAGAAATAATTTCCCATAATAGATGGGAACAAGGTGCCTACGAACTTGCTACAGCAGCAGCATTAGCGACACCATCGGCGACACGTCAAAAACGGTGAGAGCCGCTGGCAAAGACCAAATGGTCCCCTCCGGTCACCCAGGGTTCGCCTTCACGGCGGAATATGAACATAATGACGGCCCTGAGCTACCCTCTTCAAAGAGACAGTTCGCTCAAGGGGACGAGTTGTTGTAGTTCCGAATTAGTTTGTTATCATCACTTTTACTTTCCAGCCCAACTCGTAGAAGGTTTAACCCTCAACGTTCTTGCTGGACCAGAGGTGGTCACAGATGTCGTCCTTTCTCCCCCCCGGTGCGTGTCTATAAATTTTGTGTCACGCATAGGCAGCATTTCCTATGCTCGTCGCTTATCATCGAACGTAGCTAACTCACGCTCTCGCGCTCTCCGCTCGAATGAAGCTCCTTGAGCGCAAAAGGCCTTGACTAAGGCAAAAGGGCTGGTCGTTTGGGCGGATGAATGCATTCCATATACGTCCATCTCACCAGGTCGTTTTTTACCCCGCCGAGTCAACATGTGGCAGATCGTGTCTTCGTGTATGAGGTACATAATGCCGGTGGCACTCAATATTATCTGGACATAGGACGTAAATGTGAATTACGCGTGATGTAGCATGTACAGCCCCAAAAGTCAGTTGTATACCGGCTCCGACAAAGCACCTAGATCCAGGCATGCTTTTCACAACGTTTAGCGATGAAATAGGGCTACACCTATATAGTATGTTGGTCCGTGGCTACGGCGTACAAAATATAAGAACGATGGAAGCGTACACAGCAGCAAACTTCGCTCAACGAGCTGTAGGCTCATGCGAATACACGTGTATTTCTGACGTACTCTGAGGAAACGAGAATACGTTCACCAATATTCGGTATTTTCTACATGGCGAACTGCAAACTGGTGAGCCCCCAAACATATATTGGGGGTTGCGTAACCTGGCCTACTGGGGTGGTGTACACTGAAGTACCTGCTCGGCCGCGGACCTAGGAACTATCTGATCCTGTCATTATATCTACGTTATTGCCTTCCTTGATAAGCAGGGAGAAAAAAATAGTTTACCTGTGTGCACTTTTCACGGCTTGATGGGCCGACTAATGTAAGGCAGCACAGGGTGTGGTCCAGTGCAGAAATCAAATTGAACAAAATATTAACCTATTTCTGCCAGTCCGATGGGTTTTTCGAGCGAATTGGCACGTCTTTTTAGGTGGCATTAAAACCAAAACCCCGATCCACGAACTCGGAACAGCTAAACGTTCACCTCCCAGTGATGTGTTTTGCCCCAGATGAAGGATTCTCAGCGTCGACAAGTAGTGTGCGATTACAAATCAAGAAGTGAAACGATGGGCAGCATCAGACTGGGTACAAGCACGCTACCGTCTTAAACGGTGCTGCGTCTTTTGCCACCTCCACATATTTTCCTCTTAAACAGGTCACTCCGATGCATACCCGGATTGCCTGGTCGGCATGAAGCCTGCGCGTGATGGTGCTAGCGTTCATTTGTCGCCGCGGCCGACATCATCTAAACCCATGTCGGTTGCACGTAAAAACTCAGAATCTACTCTAGTCTTGAAAATCGGAATAAATGCAATGTGAGGCAAATTTTGACTCAAAGATAGCATAGACCATTGCGCTGCTGTCCCCTTACGTGCGTCCTTGGGTGACTATTAATGCTACTACCCGGAACACGACAAGGCCAACCCTCAACCTGCAGTATTGGAACCTGCACACATTACGAGCCCTCAACCCCGACAGGAATGCAAATCATGAACGTACGCCTGCAGCGTAAGGATTGCAACTCACTCCAAGCCGATCACACTACTCGACCTCGGGAATACGTTTATCATGGAGCTCTGGATCGGGACAGGGGCAACGACGGCAAGAGGCCAAACGCATGTAGTGCAAACGAAAGTATTTTGTTGTTTGCGGCCAGCCTCAGCCAGATAGCCCCCCCCCGGCTGATGAAGGAATGCCGCTGAAGGCGCCGTCAGACGACCATCATGAGAGCCGTTTAGCTCTTTTTTTCCCTGCAAATCTAACATAACCTCAATACATGTCAGTTGCTAGAGTTTGGACCTCCTGCTGATGCACCATACCTGTCAATGTCCCGCACCAATTTCTGAGACTGCAGGCCACACCCCCAAACGTTTAGAACTTGCAAGTGACACGTCAGACCAGTGTTGCACCTGCTAGGAGCTTGAGCCCATTAGCCAGTACTAGACGCCATGACACTATCGTCACACAATCCGTTCTAGTTTCAGATAGCAGTGGCGATCGAACCAACCTCGCAAGATTTCTACTTGAGTTCGCGCGGTTTAATTTACACGGGCGGGTGAACGCTTGTGAACGCATCTGCTTCATATAACCTAGTTATTGTTCTCAACCCCGACCCCCGCCCAAACTCCAAATTAAACATGGACACAAACAAAGAAAATTACAGGGGTGTCGAAAATATTGGGTATTTGTTGCCTGCTGTACGATTAAGCCCCCTTCGCCAACAACTGGTAGAAAGCACGTTTGTGCAGGTAACATAGAATACACCGAGGAAGACGGACGCATAGCTGAACTGTGGATGTTATCGTGGCGTTTTCGGGTACACGACGAAGGCCAGCAAAGCATTATTTGAGTGTTGCATTGAATACATGGCATCGTCCACAACTGTATTGCTGTTACGTATTGTTTTCTGTTCGTGTTTTCAGCGGAGTCTGTTTCATATGACGTATATTAAGGAATAGCACATACATGTAATTTTCGCTACGCAAGATGTGAGGTGATGGGTGTAAGCCAGTTTTTTGTTGCGGTGGCTTTCTCTGAGGTACTGGGGTGGTTTTTCCGTGCGGTTCTGGCACTGCCGAAGTTCTGCGTGTTTGAACAATATCCTCATGTAGATGCTATGCCTACCCGTGCCATTTGTCCCTCAACACGCGTCAAGGAAAAATACGCTTCACAAGTGCAAGTCCATCTGCGGCTTGAGAGCGGCCAAATGCATGACAAACGAGGGGCTTCGTTCTGCTACATACACAAAGGCACTACGTCAATAGTTCCATGTACAGCAGGCGACCTTAAGGTAGTGTGAGCTATCAAATGGTGCACGGAACTCCTCATTGTTCTGGGTAGATGAAGTGTGGTGGTCTACGGCGGCTCAGTAGGATGGCAAATGATACCGGGGAGGTCATCGAGAGTAATGGACTGTTTTATGGCAAGGCGGGCTATGTAGGGAAGCATATGTGGTCCAAATTGGTAAAAATGGATTAGGGGACGCGAGGTGCGGTTGGGAGGACATCCATGCTGATACCGCTGTCATGGAAAGCAAAATGGAAAAGGTAGCAAAGTTCAATTTGGGGTACTTGGCGGAACCGATGCGACTGTTGCCCCCATTGGTAATGTTCCGGCTGGTTGCCCGTTGCTTTGCTTTGTGTTTTATTTGCTCCGACGGGGGCACATCAGCATTATTGAAATCTGACACATCTCTCCGCAAAAAGTTTGGGAATGACCTAACATAGCAGGTCGTGTGGTCAGTTTCCCAAGTCTCCATCAGATAGCAAAACCAAAGTCATCTCTAGTTCAAATATGTTTGGATTGAAACTGCCTTGTTCATGTCGATGGTTGTTCCTAGTTTCTCTCAGCTCTTATCTCCGGTGTTCGGTTTCGGGATGCTGCCGTGTTCGACACGCAACTCTTTTCATGTGTTACTCTGGTGTTCGTTTGGGGATATAGTCTGTCTGAGTTCAAGATGAAGTTAGACATATTTGTTGACATTAGATTATGTATGTTCTGTTTTTGTTGCGCTGCTTTGTATTGGTCTATCGACATTTCGGTTGCTTACCACTGTTCAAGTTATTGTTTTCCGCCCTCATCTGCCATCATTTGCGCATATTTGTTTCTCTTGGCTATATTTGATTCCATATCTCCTTTGCTTTGTTTGTTATTGCTCATAAGATTACGTGCTCTATGCTTGACTAGGCCGAGAACCATGTCAATCCTCGCTTCGGCCTGCCCCGACCACAGGGTGGGTCGGAGCCCATCGGAACCTACGACGGTCTACAGGTGGTCATACGAGCCCCAGCCTCGGTAGGGAAGAACCCTGTGCGATCTGGTAGGTGAACTAATGGCGGCGCAGGGTGATGGCGATGAGTTTTATTTTTAACCCCAATGCCGATACGTTCGTTCCAACAGAAGAGGAGGATCATCGCCACAGCGGAGAGCGTCATGGGGACAGCTTGGGGAGAGGAGAGGCTGGGCATTGCATGGGTAACCAAACACCCCGACGGCGAAGACGAACGTATGGGGATGGTGATGGGCCGGGACGACTGAACCCAGTCATCGGAAACAAGGGCACGCACTGGCTAGAAAACAGAGAGTCTACAGCGTGGTACAAGGAAAAATAAGGACAAAAACACAAAAAAAACGGAGAGCTCGGACCACGCGTCGGCTAGCCTATCAATGAGAAGCTAATGATTCAATTGTCTAACGACAGCATTCAGCAGTAGACACGGTGGTCGGCTTACCGGTGAGCTGGTTGTGCGAAAGATCAATCCGTTGGACGGACGCAGGACCGCCAAGTTCTTTCGGGATTCCATCTGCGGTGGAGGGGGATGCAGAAACGATTCCGGATTCAAAGAATCATACATAGAATGTCCAGTTCGAATCCCACCCACACGTGGTGTGTTCCTGTCATCTTTAGAGCAACAACAAAAGGCGACGCCGCTTGAAGGCGGCGGTGGAGGCGAAAGTGTGCCTACTCCGCAAGTATGCCTACCCCGCTGACGTTTTGTAGGTTGGCACCGGATTATTGCGCCTGTTTTATACTCGGTATTCACGAGTTGTGCTGCACCGTGTGGACCAATGCCCTCCTAAAAGAACAACTTGAACACAAAAATCAAAGATGGTCGTCACAGAAGTCTGGAGGTTTGCGGATCGGAACGAAATCACAAAACAATCGGGGATACGGGTAAGGGGGGCTGGGAGTGGTTCCAGTATATGGATATACCTGGTTAGCAGCAGCATGGTACACGTACAATCTGCGTAGGCATACGCAGCAGCGTCGGTACAGCGGTGGCAAGAGTAGCAGCAGTGGTGGCAGGCAAGGTCGACGGTAGGAGCATAGGGGAGTAGGGCTACAGCAAGTGGCGACAACGATCGCAATCCGACCAACAGCACAAATAACAAGATTGAGAGTTTCAACACCAATATAGGACTGGACCTAGAGTACCAGGTATAATTTAGGTGAACACATGTACAGCTAGCAGTGCAGTACGCAAAGTAGGAGGTATTGGGATACGAGCACGATCAGACTGTAGAAAATATATTTCAAGTAGCTGAACGCGAAGTACATGCGAGGAAGGTATGTACATATTTCGAGAATCACGATGCATACGAGGAACAGTCAGGCGTGAAGGTAGCACACGGAGCCGCACCAAGAACGCATGCATGACCAGAGCTGTGTGCACCCGTAATCTGCACAACACTTTCTGCAGGATGTAGGTTTTATTGCGCAAGGCGGGTTTTTCGGGTGCCCGACTGTATGTGGGAAAACACGCCAGAGGAAAACACGCGGTGGAGCCGCATGACTGCACCCGGCGACCCCGAGCTCACCGGAGTGCTCGGGTTGGCCGCACCTTCGTAGTCTTACCTCGGATGGGCAATTAAACTCACTTGGCGCGAAGTGCCAGAAACAAAACGCAGCGGTGGGTACAGGCTCTTAATACTTTACGAGTGTATCTGTAATAATCGTGTTTGTGCATTACCGATTGCGAGAGCTGTACGTGACCGATTCTCACCACCCCCGTATCCGCAGAAGCGGGTCATCTTGAGCTAACGCGTGGGACTTGTCTCGTTGTAAGCCATCTAGGGTTGCGCTCTCATTTGCTGTGGCACAACCTAGACAGTGTGCACTCTCTCCTTAGTTCGTTCTGCCTGAATAGATAGGTGTTCGTCCCCTTTTTCTTGGAGACTGCTGCTGCTGCTGCTGCTGCTGCTGCCGCTGCTGCCGCTGCTGCTGCCCGATCCCGTTACCGTTACCGCTACCGCTACTACGGCTACTACGGCTCCCCCCCTCCTCCTCCTCCTCCTCCTCCTCCTCCTCCTCCTCCTCCTCCTCCTCCTCCTCCTCCTCCTCCTCCTCCTCCTTCTCTTCCTACTACTACTGCTGCTCCTACCTAAACTAGTCAGGGTGTCGTTTTATAGTTTGCATCTGGCACAGGTGAAATATACTCTTGGTACACAGTCTCCAGCACCTGCATAAAATGTTCATTATCTAAATAACAGCCCTACACGCTTTCTGCCCTGAAAATAGTCAATGCACAACGAGTACAGACATGCTCAAGAGCGGTGGCGTGCCGCAAGCAGGAAGCAAATGCGTAGAAAATACCCATTGAAACACATGAACAACAACAGACACCAACACGCACACGTTAGCGGCACGTATATGCGCGTACCGTTGACAAATACGCGTAATACCTTGCCAAAGGAGTTCTAAGCGACAGCTTCCTCATTCAATAGAACGTTAGTTAGTCGGAACTTGTAGACCCATTTAGGGTACGTAACATAGGAAGTGTAAACGTCGTAACATAGAAGGTACTGAAAACCAAGTGTTCTGATTGACGGCCAACCAATACGCGCACGGCCCTTGCGCACGGTTGTCAACGTGGAAAAGCATACTGACTAAAGCTCAACACAAATCAATGCGGCTAGTTTCATATTATGTGCCGCAAAATTATGTTTGCCATCACCGATACTGTGTTGGAGTCTATCTGTGCCACAAATCTAATGATTGAATTGTCAAACGACAGCATTCTGCAGTAGACACGGTTGTCGGCTTACCGGTAAGTTTGTTGCCCGAAAGATCAACGCGGGTGAGGGACGCGAGATCGCCAAGTTCTTTCGGGATTCCACCTGCGGTAAAGGGGATGCAGAAACGAGTCCCCGATTCGCAAAAACATACATAGAATGTCCAGTTCGAATCCCACCCACACGCGGTGTGTTCCTGTCATCTTTAGAGCAACAACAAAAGGCGACGCCGATTGAAGGCGGCGGCAAAGGCGAAATTATGTCTACCCCTTTGACGTATAGTAGGTTGACACCGGATTATTGTACCTGTTTTATGATCAGTAATGATGAGTTCATCTGCACCGTGAGGACCAATACTCCACTAAAAGTACAACTTGAACACTAGTACTAAAGATGATCGTCACAGCAGTCTGGAATTTTGCGGATCGGAACGAAATTACAAAATGATCGGGGATACGGGTAAGGGGGGCAGGGGGGTGGTTCCAGTATATGGATATACCTGGTTAGCAGCAGCATAGCTACAAGTACACTCTGCGCAGGCATACGCAGCAGCGTCGGTACAGCTGCAGCAAGAGTAGCAGCAGTGGTGGCAGGGAAAGTCGACGGTAGGAATAGGGTAGTAGGGCTACAGCAAGTGGCGACATCGATCGCAATCCGACGAATAGCACACATACCAAGATCGTAAGAGGTTTCAACACCAATATAGGACTAGAACTAGAGTACAATTTAGGTAAACACACGTACAGCTAGCAGTGCAGTACACAAAGGAGAAGATTGTGGACTACGAGCACGATCGGACTGTATACAGTATTTTTCACGTATCAGCCAAACGCTGAATGCGAAGTAGATGCGAGGAAGGTATGTTCACATTTCGGGAACCACGATGCATACGAGGAACTGTCAGGCGTGAAGGTAGCACACGGAGCCGCACCAAGAACGCATGTATGACAGAACTATGTGCACCCGCACCCTGCACCACACTCTGTGTAGGATGCGGGTCTTGTTGGGTACGACGGGTTTTTCGGGTGCCCAAATGTTTGTGGCAAAACGACAGGAGAACACGGGGCGGAGCCGCGTGACTGCCCCTGCCGACCTCGAGCTCACCGAGGGGTTCGGGTTCGATTTCGTGTTAGCGTTTGGATCAGGCTTGGGGCAGGGTTGGTTTGGGTCCACGTGCAAGGTTGAAATTGACGAGAAAGGTCTTGCACACAGTATTGTGTAGTATGCAGCTGCAAATAGCAGGAGCCACTTAGGGGGGGTTCCTATGAGATCGAAGGCCTGGAGGACCTGGGAAATAAATGGTACCGATAGTAAAATACTCTTGTTTTGATGTATATGCATAATATGCATTTTTGTTTTAAAGCATACTGCTCTCCCACGGCCAACAATTCCTTCTCGCACTTTCGGTTGCAGGGCAAGCAAGGGGGCCGTGGGTACATTACGACGGATGTCTGCACCCCTGCCGAGCACCATGGTGGTGCTCCGTGCGTCGAACGTCGCTGGTTTGGCTCCAATAAACAAGGCATTGCTTTCCGCCTCGCCGAGACGAGTAGGTGACATGGAAACTCCACATTTTGTTTTGTCCTTTTTCGTACATAGTCCGCCACTAGTGTGCTAGTTCTTCCCATTGCTCGCCACCCTCTGCTATACATACGTTTTCAACCTCAGCAGAAGAACAAGTGGCAGCAGAAACTACAGCAGCAGCAACAACAATAACATAGAGCAGCAACAACATACATCTGTCGGCCGTTGTATCTTTAGCACAAAGCCTTTTCACGGGTGGTGTACACCTAACACCCGAACACATTCGTCATAACAAAACTACCTCTCTTAGTCCGTCTACCTGTGATACTGTTTTTTTTTACCTGACATATATCGTCAAACCGAGCTACGGTAATTGTCCATTCGCACGCTCTCAGCAGCAGGCAATCGCAACGGGCGATCGCAACAGAGCCAGGGCCATACTGACTCCCGTCTCGCTGTACTTTGTCTCGGTGTGGCACCTAACACAAACCACGCTGCTCGACTGAGAGGCCGATATCCTATTTGTACGACAAAAATGTCAGGACGAGTGCGATACGACAGCCACTTCCAACAACGAAGAATTTCCCCGCTGAATTTTCTCTAGGGTGACAATCTCGAGTACTTTGAAATCGCTCGCTTTTGCCGGTCCACTTTTTGGTTTTTGATCAATCTCATCAGCAGCACCAGCAGCAGCGGATACAGCAGCATATACAGCAGCAGAAGTACACTTCTTTCGAGAGTCAGGTATGTTTCACATAGCCCTTTGACGTATACATCACGCACCTGGCCCCGAACGACAGGCAACTGTGTGCACTTCGAGAAGCAAATTATTTCCTCGGCAGAATTCGCGCTTCGTTGAAAAGCTTTGACAATATCGGTGGCATTATTAACATTCGAACCACCAAAAAAGCAAATACAATTTTAAGTACTACTGCTCGACCATGACCAAACGCTCATACAATAGTAGTAGTGCTAGTGTAGCCATGACCACTGTTAATAACTATGCTCAAGTAGGACAGGTAGAGGCAGCATGTGAAATCCTATACGACCACTAAAAAAACTAATACTATTGTAACTACTGCTGCTCATGACCAAGCGCTCATGCAATAGAAGTAGTGCTCGTGTCGTTGTTGTGGCAGTGGTGTACAGTATGGACTCGCCAACAAGAAACACCTAATCTGAGCAAAAGCCTGAGATTCCTACTGTGGCGCCATCTTCAAACATCCTTGAGCACACGCTATTATATAAGATTTAGTGTAGAGTTCACATCTGAGCCGAGTTTCTTATCTTCTTTAGCGTTCTCTCAAAAATGAGCATTTTGTTCTCATTGGGCACTTTCTTATTGGCGGGCATATACTGTATACTGTAGCAACGATAGTAACAGTGTACTGCATAGTAACAGCGCCGAAGCTATGTGACAACCATGGTGCGCGTGATCATTTCGTCTGTTTCCCACCACGTTGTCTGTATTATATGAGTGTTTCGTCGAGCTCCCCAAGTAGGATTAGAAGTAGTATTACTAGTGGTCGTAGAGTATATTTTTGCTTTTTGCCTCTACCTCTACTCTTGCGTACTACCGTTTCTACTGCGTAGTAGTGTTATTGGTGTATATTAACAGTATACAAAGAGGTAGTCAAACCATGGTAGCACGTGCATTTGTTTGTGTACAAAATATTCATGCTCTTACCTAACTACATCTGTATGTAGCAGTGCTGTATAGTCTCAGTATAGTAGTAGTGGCATTGGGTGTATAGTAACAGAATAATACTCAACCCATGGTACCGTGCGCATGTTGTAGTGTACTACAAGGTCCCCCTTCGGGATGTGGGTAACGTAAAATGCCGGGGGCGTCGCAAGGCGAAAAGGGAGTCACAGGTAACACCCGTGCAGCTGTTCTCGGCGGAAACGTGAGCCACGGGTTAGCGTGTTGCTCGAAGGAAAGAGTAATAATGATTAATAGTAGTCGGAAGGAACCGAGTACTATTCTTTTTGTGGTGGCCACTCCACTACTACATGCACGCGGTACCATCGGTTGACTACTATACCGTCACTATACACCACCACCACTACTACGCAGATGTTGTACGGGTAGAAGCAACATGCACTATACAAAATACTACCTGGTACACTACTGCGACTACCAACGACACTTCTACAAAGAACTACTGACCACACCCGCATACAATCTACAGATAATCTCAAACAGAGAGGTCGAATAACCACGCGGTGCCATGGATGGGGGCATGACTGCTATCGTATACTGTTACTACACACCACCAGTAATACGTAGATATATGCAGTAGAGGTAGAAGCAGCATGAATAAATACTGCACTACAATACCTACTACTACAGAACTGTTTGTTCCTAAAGCTTCCATACAACGGCGACGCAGCATGCAAGCGGTACTATGAGTTGGGGGCATTACTATATATACTGCTACTCTTCTTGATGTACACCAATACAACTACGCAGACGGACGTACTGCTGTAGTAAAAATGGTAGAAACAGCAAGCTACCATTACGCTACAAACTACCTGGTACTATAATACTATCACGACCACTCTCAATAATGATGATTTCGTAAATGTACAGGCTACCTATTCTATACGGCGGTTGATGGAATCTACGGCTATTGGCCACAGCGGTACCATGAGTTGGGGGCATGACCATTATTACTACTATACTGCTGTTACTCTTAATGTAAACCACAACTACTACGCAGATAGATGTACTGTAGTAAACGCAGAAGCAGTATGCACGCTACAAGCTACCAGGTAATATAATACTACGACTACTCTGTAATATATATTAGATTATTTTGTACATGTACAGGCTATCTACTACCTGTTCTATGCGGTTGAGGGCATCTACAGTATCAACTGCAGCACATGCTACGGGCCAGGTATATACATAGCAGCAGCAAGCAGAGGCAGCCGATTTTGTGTTCGCGTATGTGTGCTCGATGTGCGGTGTGTGGTGTATACATCAAAGGGCTAGGTGAAACATATACGACGCTCGACAGACGCGTATTACTGCTGCTTGGTGCTGACTCAGAGGTAGATAAAAAGCCGGCGATTTCAGAATTATTGAGATTTTCAACGCAGAGAATATTATATAGGCAGAGAAAATTCTCGTCCTCGCGCGGGATTGATTACATTGTTGTCTGCTGCGAGCTCGCGGGTAGGTTTCCAAGCCCATTGCACGGAAAAAAAAGAGCACGAGACGACGATCACTCGATTGCTCGACCTGGTGAACACTGCACACATACTACGCGAACACTGCTGTTGTACTGCTGGTGCTGTTGTAGTGCGCACCGTGGCTGCACGTTGCTTTTGAAATACGGAGGTGTGAGTTCGCACGAATCGTCGTCCTGCCCCTGCGCAGCACACCTTTCTCGAGATTATGTACGTGAATGTGTTCGTTCCTACTTCCTAGGTTGACAGGAATCACGGCCCACACACGCACACACAAACAATGCGCTATCCGTGGCCGTCGCCAAAGGGAGAGCTTGATGAACGACCGTTGCTGTGCCGTGGTTGCAACTGTAGAGAGCTCGAGGGACGGTATGTGATCAGACATGATATAGCAGCAGCCAGTTTTCAGAAATAAATCGAACTCACAGCTGACGTATTTCAAAAAAAAAAAAAAAAAAAAACTTTGAAATTGTGGGATTTCCAATGTCCTGCTTGGATCTAACAGGTCGGAATCATTCCCCGTAGTTATTTTCCAGAGTTCGCGACTTCAGAGGCCCAGAGCACGAGACACGGACCTCGGCCGGGGTTCGCATTAGCGCCGTGGTGTAAACGCGGGCTCCCTGTGTGCCACGCAGCCTAGTGTGCGAGAGTAGACCCGCGGTCGGACGAGAAAAATAATGTATTCCGGAAAAAACGTTGAGTTGGTGCTATACAATACAAGGTTCCCCTTCGGGATGTGGTTAACGTGAAATCCCGGGGACGTCGCGAGGCGAAAAGTCAGTCACAGGTAACACCCGTGCAGCTGTTCTCGGCGGAAACGGGAGCCACGGGTTAGCGTGTTGCTCGAAGGAAAGAGTAATAATGATTAATAGTAGTCGGAAGGAACCGAGTACTATTCTTTTTGTGGTGGCCACTCCACTACTACATGCACGCGGTACCATCGGTCGACTACTATACCGTCATTATACACCACCACCACTACTACGCAGATGCTGTACAGGTAGAAGCAACATGCACTATACAAAATACTACCTGGTACACTACTGCGACTACCAACTATACTGCTACAAAGTACTACTGACCAAACCCGCATACAATCTACAGACAATCTCAAACAGAGAGGTCGTATAACCACGCGGTGCCATGGATGGGGGCATGACTGCTACCATATACTGTTACTACACACCACCAGTAATATGTAGATAGATGCAGTAGAGGTAGAAGCAGCATGAGTAAATACTGCACTACAATACCTACTACTACAGAACTGTTTGTTCCTATGATAGTACCAAAGCTTCCATACAACGGCGACGCAGCATGCAAGCGGTACTATGAGTTGGGGGCATTACTACATATACTGCTACTCTTCATAATGTACACCAATACAACTATGCAGATGGATGTACTGCAGTAAAAATGGTGGAAGCAGCAAGCACGCTACAAACTACCTGGTACCATAATACTATCACGACTACTCTTAATAATGATGATTTCGTAAATGTAAAGGCAACCTATTCTATACGGCGGTCGATGGCATCTACTGCTATTGGCCACAGCCGTACCATGAGTTGGGGGCATGACTACTCTTCTTACTATACTGCTGTTAACCACAACTACTGCACAGATAGATGTACTGTAGTATTTGAAAAACAGCATGCACGATACAAACTACCTGGTAACATAATACTACGACTACTCTGTAATATTTATTAGATGATTTTGTACATGTACAGGCTATCTACTTGTTCTATACGGTTGAGGGCATCTACAGTAGTAATAACTGCAGCACATGCTATGGGCCAGGTATAAACATAGCAGCAGCAAGCAGAGGTAGACGGGCCGAGGTAGCCAATTTTGTGTTTGCGTATATGTTCTCAATGTGAGGTGTGTGGTGTATACGCCAAAGGGTTAGGTGAAACATACACGGCGCTCGACAGACGTGCATTGCTGCTGCTCGCTGTATCTGCTGCTGCTTGCTGCTGAGGTTGATAAAAAACCGGCGATTTCAAATCTATTGAGATTTTCAACGCAGAGAAAATTATATAGGCAGAGAAAATTCTCGTGCTCGCGCGGGATTGATTACATTGTTGACTGCTGCGAGCTCGCGGGTAGGTTTCCAAGCCCATTGCACTGAAACAAAAGAGCACAAGACGACGACCACTCGATTGCTCGACCTGGTGAACACTGCACACATACTATGCGAACACTGCTGCTGTTGTAGTGCGCATCGTGGCTGCACGTTGCTTTTGAAATACGGAGGTGTGAGTTCGTACGAATCGTCGTCCTGCCCCTGCGCAGCACGCAGGGAAGTCCAAAATAACACGGGGCAGTTGACGCCATCTATGTTCCAATCAAATGAGTGAAATAACGCCAACGACGGGAGCCATCGTCCAATAAAATCGCTGTATTAACGGGAACCACGGGAACCACGTGAAATCATGCCGCACACAAATTAGAAGATGAAAGACACAGCTCGCAGCTCGCACACCCGCAGTCACGCGACGATTGACCTTCGATCTCAACATATAATCCACCCACGGTCAACGAGCTTTGACCCGGGCAAGGCCAATGAGTCCTAATTGTGGCCTGGGACGTATAATTGGAATCCGTCGTCTAGGGGGCGAGAAGTTGGCCGCGGTGTCCTACGCTCTTCGTCAGAGCTTTCAAAAAGTTCTGTTTCGTGCCAACGGAGAGGAATCGAGGGTTGTTGTCGTCTGTTTTCTACACACCAGCTGCCGAATATGTTTGTAGTAGACGCCTCGCCCACCCACGCCACATATCGCCGACCGAGGTGTGGGAACTGTGATACTAGTGTGGGTCGGAGCCTCTAACCAGCGCGCTTCATTCAGAGTTCATGACGTAATCGTTGGGTTAGTCGATCAATGTCAAACCTGAAAATGGTCTATTGTTTACCATCGGAGAGGGGTCGAGATTTTTTGTCGTCCGCCTTGTACAACCCAGTGCCAAAATGTTTTTTTTATCAGACGCCTGGTCAGCCCACGCCACATATCACCGACCGAGATGTGAACACTGTGACCCTAGGCTGGATCGGAGACCTTAACCAGCGCATGCCGTTCAGATTTCATTACGGTGTCGTTGGTTTTGTCGATCGATGTCTGCCGAGGATACTCATAAAAGTTGGCTCCAGTAAATGGGAATGACCATACATTGCTCTAGTATCTGCCAGAACAGGGGTTTACATACATTGCGCGGCGCGCAATTAAAGTCCGCGTAAGCTGTCCCGTGACGTATAAAATTTGCCGCAGCACACCTTTCTCGAGATTATGTACGTGTATGTATTCGGTCCTACTTCCTAGGTTGACAGGAATCACGGCCCACACACGCACACACTCAAACAATGCGCTATCCGTGGCCGTCACTAAAGGGAGAGCTTGATGAACGACCGTTGGTGTGCCGTGGATGCCTCTGTAGAGAGCTCGAGGGACGGTGTGTGATCAGACATGATATATAGCAGCAGCCAGATTTCAGAAAGAAATCTTTGGAATTGTGGGGTTTCCAATGTCCTGCTTGGCTCTAACAGGTCGGAAACATTCCCCTAAGTTATTCACCAGAATTCGCGACTTCAGAGGCCCAGAGCACGCGCCACGGACCTCGGCCGGGGATCGCATTAGCGCCGTGGTGTACACGCGGGCTCCCTGTGTGCCACGCAGCATTGTGTGCGAGAGGAGACCCGCGGTCGGACGAGAACAAAAACGTAATCCGGAAAAAAGTTGATTAGGTGCTATATAATATATATAGATGCTACTTCTGGAGCAGTAGCGTTGTATAGACGTGAAGTGGTACTGGCAGCGTGGTGCATAGAAACAGTACAGTCGTAATGCCCAACCCATGGCACCGCGTGGTTAGTTAACCTCTCTGTTTACCATTAGTTTGCTCAAACAGTACATACAGCTTCATATGCGTTGGTAGTAGAGTGGTGCTGCCGCTACCTGTGCTGCATGCACGTAGTTGTCACCCTCTGCAATACGTGTTTCTATACTTTTGCGGGGACGCTGGGTGGTCACCAGGTCATTTCATGAACGGACGTAATGATCGTGCTTTATCGACGACAGGAAAGCCGGTTAAAAACCTTTGATATTGCCGACAACGCTAGCTACTAGAGCCGGTGTTCATCTGTTGTCCTTCGTTGCACAGGAATAGGCGTGCGATCAATACGTCAGAACAGATGAACTCCAGTTGTCTTATATTGACAAACAACTTCTCAAAAAACGTTTTGACTACCAAGAATACATTTAGTAACGCTTCCCCTGAAAAGCTGTAGGTAAACGACTACCCGCGAGCTTTCACGGACCACATGCCAAAAGGAAAAGGAAACAACTAGACGCAATGGCCATCGTCGCGCGAATGGACCCTCCCACCTCAATGGTGACATTTAAAGGATCACCGACCTGGCCCGAAGTACAATAAACGCTTCTTCCGGGTCAAACCGACATGGACAGACTTCCTCTCGTCGGCCGTGTTTTTTAAGTTAAGCTCGAACATCTCCTGGCTGATCTAAACAGCAAACTATTCGGAAAATGTGCATACCTTGTGTACGTTACTGAGTACCAAGCCAGAAGTGTTGTGCAAGCACATATCATTTGTCAAGTACGAAGGGGCTACCGCAGCACAGCGCGAAGAAGTTGACGATTGGATTTTGACAAATCTCTCACACCCTTTCACCGCTAATGGAGAGCTCCGTGCCAAAGGGCTCATATACATGGTCCACAAGATATGCGGAAGTCAAAATCCATCCGCACCTTCCATGAAAGTAAACAAAAATCCACAAGAACTAGTGCTCGAACAATTATGCACAACCTTTCCGTTCCTCCCTGCACAACACTGACAACTCTGGTCGAGCGGAATACAAACGTCTTAACAACGGTGACAAGGCCACTATCAGGTGCAAAAACAGCGAAAACAAACCTGTTGACACCGTGATCGATAACAAGGACATTGTCCCATACAACCCATATTTGTCAGTGAAATATGACTGCCATATATGTGTGGATTTGGTGACCGCCATATCTTTTATTGAACACCTTTCCAAGGCCGTATAAAAAAAGGCAGACACAATACGTGCAGGGGTTTTGTACGTCAGGCATTCAGCGGCCCAACACAGACTCGGGCGAGTTTGTCTGTTGGTTTGCCTGTTCGTTTGTTTTTTTGTTTGTTCGTTTGTCTGTTCAGGTCTGTTTGTTTCTTTGTTTCGTTGTTTTTACAGTACAGCGACCAAGACTCGGATTCAGCTTCTATCTACTATATCGTGTGCTTCGAAGGAACAGATCCGCTTTAGCGTCGAGGGATCGCCATGGAGGGCGTGGCGTCCAACAACACCCAGGCGGTCATCAAGAACTGCCCCGTCTTTGCCGGCAGGAACAAGGAGTCGTTTCAAGAATACAAGAGCAAGCTGCGCGTCTGCCTGTCTCTCTACAGCAAGGCCGTATTCGAAGTGTTTCAAGGCAAGGCCCAGCCATCACCTACTCTGGGCAGCACCGACACCGCGACGCTTAATGCTGTCGCTGAGCACAAATGGCTACAGGCGAACCAAGATCTCTGGAGTGTTCTACTTCTCACCACATCTGGCTCCGCCAACAACACCGTCAAGAAGTTCGAGGGGAAGCGGCCAGAAGATGGAGCGGGGCATCGACAGCCGGCGTGGAAGGCTCTGACTGAGAAGTACAACGGCCACACTAAGGAGGCCAGAAGGGCGTGCCACGAGAAACTCGTCAACACGAAGATGGAGCCCGGCCAGGATCCGGACGACTTCGTTTTCGTTCTGGACGAATGCCGTGACCTCCTCGAGGAAATGGGACAGACAGTACACGACGAGAGGTACGAGGACATCATTCTCCAAGCCCTTCCGCCCGAGTACGAGAGGGTACGAACCGCCAGCTACGAGAGGCGAAACTTTGGACTGGACGACATTCGGCACATGGTACACACTATGTACGTCGACAACCTTTCGCGCTCTGTCAACGCTAAGCCGATCGCAGGCCGCGGCATTGCCAAGCAGGTGGTGGGGCACACCAGCAGTCACGTGCAGTGCAACTACTGCAAAGGATTCGGACACGTCATGAAGAAGGACCACCGGCGTGGGCCCAATCCGGGGGGTCAGCGACATCAGCGAAAACAGCACTTTCCTTGCCACGGAAAAGCAGGATCAGGAGACGCGAGGAGAGGGGGAGATAGAAATCAGTGGTGCTCATTCCATAAGAGCACTACGCATAGCGATGCGGACTGCCGCACCCAGCATGGTGTCGGCAGTGCAAACGCCGGTAACGCCAACTATGCCGCTAACTACATCGACCACCCGATCTCGTTCACCGCAGTGGAAGCGCCGACGGAGGAGGAAGCATTTTGGCCATTCGGCCCCACGGATGAACCAGTCGACACCAGTGGGCTGTTCGGATCTTTCGGCGGCGTCAGCGGAGAAGAGGCTGGTGAGTCACTCTTCATGGTCGAGGAAGAACCGGCCCATCAACTGGGATTCCGAGAGCACATCGTCGGGGGTTTGACGGCCGTGACCCGTGCTCTAGTGATGGTGGCTATTCTCCACTATCTGTGGCTCTCGTTTGGCAACTCCCTTTATGCCCGAATGGTCAAGAACACCTATGGACAGCCCGAAGTCTTTGGGGGCGTCACCAGTACGGAAGATGGGTCGGCACTCACGATCGGTCCCACCGCGAGGCCGCGGACAGGGTGCAGCAACGACTTCGTAAATGTGCTGGTGGAAGTGGCGCGTCAGGACATTATTTCGACGACGTCATCATCCCCGGATTTCGGGACAGACTGGAAGAGTACAAGGTGTTGGACGTGCCACGAAAACTCTCAACCGCCGGGGGGGGGGAATTGAATGGCACTGCGCAGGGAGTGCTCCGGGGCCACGTCATCGACGCGACTTTCGTGTCTGATTGTGCCTGGCCTAGGACGTAACCTGTTCTATGTCAAGCAAGCTGCGCGTAACGGTGTGGTGTCTATCTTTGACATGACCAACCCAAGGCTGGAAACCCACAACCACATATTTCCGCTCTAAGAGCTGGGGCACGATCTTTATTCTTTCTCGCTGGACCTCGCCGGCGGTCGCAACGGGCCGGAGCTGGCAATGCAGGCCGCGGCAAACGCCAACCTGTGGCATCGGCGACTAGGACACCTCAACCTCAAGAGCTTACAGCTTCTGAAAAACCTTGATAACAACGGGGTGAGTTTCGACGGGCCTGTGCCAGACTGCGATGTGTGCGCCCTGGGCAAGAGTCACCAGCTGGCTCATCCCAAGACCGCCGACCACAAGGTTAAACTCCCTTTCCAACTCGTTTTCGCAGACCTGATGGGACCTTTATCCCCAGAGGCCCTCGGGGGCTACAAGTACATCACAAAGATTTCCGACGAGTACCCCAAATGGACGGAGACTTATTTGCTGAAGTCCAAGCACGATGCTCTCAGCTCATTTCAGGTATTCGTACAATCTGTGGTGATTACAAGTGGTTTCCGCGTCGAGCGGTTGAGGGTGGACAAAGGAGGAGAAATCATCAGCCAGGAGTTCCAGCACTACTGCCTTCAGACGGGGGTGTTGCTCGAGTACGCCAGCACCAATACGCCGCAGCAAATTGGCATGTCCGAACGCGTTGGAAGAACTCTTGCAGCTATGGTGCGGTGTATGCTTGCCGACAGCGGACTGCCAAAGCTTCTGTGGGGAGAATTGATGTTCACGGCGGCGTTTCTGGGCAACAGGGCGCCACACTCTGCGATCGGCATGCAGTCTCCGTACAAAATGCTACACGGAACGGAGCCGGATCTGAGTCTTCTTCGAGTCATCGGTGGCGGGTTTTCGTGCATATTGAGACCTACTCCAAAACGCTTGAACTCAAGGCGGTGGAAGGACGATTGGTTGGGTACAGCAACAACAGCAAGAGCTATCAAGTGTACAATCCTGCCACTCGGCGCATTATGGAGAGCCGGAACGTCATCTTCATCGAGACACCATCGCGCCTATTCCCGCCACCGTTGGAAGAAACTTCGCAGCAGATTAATCCGCCAAGCAACGGCATGGACGACCACAACTACATCACAGATGACGCCTTTCTGCGCAATCTTCGCCATTACACTTCCGTGTTGGAACCGCTTCCCGGTGCTTCTGCTGACCACATCGTCGTGGGCGGGCTCTCAGACAATCCACCGGTGGCTGAACTCTTGGAGCGGATCAGCGAGATCATTAGGAGGGACACACTGGACGGAGGAGCTGCAGGATCACCGCAAGAAGGGGCGATGCCCGGGGGGGAGCCTATGGACGGAGTTTCGCAGGAGGTTGTTCTTGAACCACAGGAGCAAGCGATGTCACCCGCGGGAGCGTCCATGGAAACACCACTGGCTGGATCACAGCCGCTTCAACAGCGGGGACATTCGCGCCAAGAAGCGACTCCTGCGGTTACGCGTGCCGGCACTGCAGCACAATCGTTTGCGAGGCGTAACACTCACAACCGTTCAGATTCTGCTCACCTAGCGGCGATCGCCACCGGGCCCGCGCTGTCTGAGCTCCGAGGGCTGAGGCTCTATACCAAGGAAACCCTGCCGGATATCGCGCATGAGACGTACGGAGAAGACTCTGCCGTTGAATACGCCTACGCCGCGACGACCATTCAAAGCTGTTCGGCCGGGGAGAATGCGGAAATAACTCCTAACACCTTTAAAGAGGCCATGACTCTACCGGCTAAAGCACAGTGGAAAGCGGGCTCGGACAAGGAAATGGCAAGCCTGAAAAAGAACAATGTCTACACCCTCCTGCCGGCGACCTCTGTCCCCGCGGGACACAAGATTATCGGCAGTAGATGGGTTTGCAAGGTCAAGGCGGACAACTCACACAAGGGACGCGTTGTTGTGCTAGGATGGGGGCAATTGCCGGGCATTGATTGCGGCAGCACGTTTGCCCCCGTCTGCAGGCTCCAGAGCATCCGCATGGTGCTGGCAATAGCGGCGGAGTACAATCTGGAGTGTTGGCAGCTAGACTACAACACCGCGTTTCTGAACGCCGATGTCACAGAGGAAGTGTACGTCAAGATGGCACCCGGGTACGGGCAATTCGACGAAAACGGAGTCCCACTGGTAATGAGGTTGTTGAAAAGCCTATACGGTCTCCGCCAGAGCCCGACTAACTGGTGGAACACGATCGACAAACATATTGGCTTCAAAAGTCTCAAGTCGGACCCGTGCGTCTACACCTACTCGGAGTGTGGTGCCGTTTACATCCTGACCCTGTATGTCGACGACGTTCTTTTGCTCGGAAAAGACGTCCTGGTGCTGAGGCGGATCAAGCAGAAGCTCATGAGTCGTTTCTCAATGACGGACATGGGAGACGTGTCACTCGTGCTCGGGATGGGCGTTACCCGTGACCGCGAGAAGGGGACGGTGACCATCACCCAGGAGAAATATACCAAGTCCCTGCTGGAGCGGTACGGTATGGTAAGCTGCAAATCAACGTACACGCCTGGTGTGGGAAAAGAGCTGTCGCTGGACCAGCCGGAGGAAAGGCTTCTATGTAAGGAGGAGAAACAGCGTTTCTAGGCCATCACGGGCAGCGTCATGTACCTTGGGCAGGTGACTCGTTACGACATCTTATACGCCGTCAATCAACTGGCAAGGGCGATGTCTAAACCGTCCAAAGCTCACATGGCGGCAGCCAAACATCTACTTCGCTACCTGGCTGGAACGGTGTATTTCGCCATCACGTACAAGCAAGGTGGCTTCAAGTTGACTGCATTCTCCGATGCAAACTGGGACAACAACCCGGATAACGGCAAGTCGATGTCCTCGTATACTGTCTTCCTTGCGAACGCCCCGGTTAGCTTCAAGGTGGGACTGCAGGGGCTGACAGCGCAATCCACTATGGAGGCAGAACTCGTGGCCGCAGCGCTAGCGATGAAGGAAGCGGTGTTCTGCTCTAACTTGATGAAGGAACTGAGATTCGGCACGCGCTTCGACAGCGTACCACGATATATCGACAACACCTCGGCTCTGCACGTCGCCGGAAATCGGACCTACAGTTCGCGAGTTAAGCACGTGGCTCTACGGTACTTCTTCATCCAGGAACTAGTCAAGGAAGGCAGAATCACCGTGAAATATGTGAAAACAGAGGACCAGGTTGCTGACATTGGCACGAAGCACCTCAGTAAGCAAAGGCAGCGCTACCTCCTCAAGTTGATCAGCGAATTCAGGGCCTGAAAATGAGAAGTTCAGACGATCAAACCGTTGGGGTTCCTTTTTGCTGGTTGTCTTTACTTGCTACTTTCGCGGAAATGGGGGAGTTACACTACACAAGCTTTATGGTTTTGTATGCATTATCAGTGTTCTAGTAAAGAAGTAGCGTTGCTTCCAACAAGTGCTGGTGATCGTTAGCCATGATCGGCGCTTTAGTATTGTTTCTATCGCTTCCAACAAGTGCTGGTGATCGTTAGCCATGATCTGGACTTTAGTCATGTTCTATCGCCCTGGGACATTCATCGTTTATGCATTGCGACTTGCATTGAGGGGGAGTGTTAAGAAATAGGCCGTATGTACATAGCCTATTGAGTCAATGCTTCGTAAGTTGCGGTTCAACTACTTACACCGCATTATGAGTAACGGGATATTTAGATGGCCTTTTAGCAGTTCTTGTAGTCGACGAGTTGCAGCGACAAGCCGCCGATAGACGTTGCTGTAAGAGGCCATCAAGACTGAGGAACTGGAGTGTTCGCATACCCCCCACGTTCACTCGTCAAACCGCATCTGAACTTACCACGGTTCATCGTCCTAAGGCTTTATTGCCCTCAAGCGGCCTTTTTCAAGAGTCATCCATTCTTCACATCCTGGACAAACAGCGTGTTTGCTCGGTCAGTTTAACGACTGATAGCGCCAACCTTTGCAGCCTACTGTGCAGGAGCATCATCGAATATTCTTAACAGTTACTAGTTATTCTCCGCTCTTATCTCCGGTGTTCGGTTTCTGGATGCTACCGTGTGCGACACACAACTCTTTTCATGTGTTACTCTCGTGTTCTTTTGGGGATACAGTCTGTCTGATCTCAAGATGAATTTAGACACAGTTGTTATTGACATTCGATTATGTATGTTCTGTTATTTTTGCGCTGCTTCGTATTGGTGTATCGAAATTTCGGTTGCTTACTCGTGTTCAAGTTGTTACTTTCCACCCCTCACCTGCGATCATTTGCCCATAACTTTTTCTCTGGGCTGTATTTGCTTCCATATCTCCTTTGCTTTGTTCGTTATTCTTTAGAAGGTTACCCGCTCTATGCTTGACTGGGGCGAGAATCATGTCCATCCCCGCTTCGGCCTCCCCCGACCACGGGATGGGCCGGAGCCCGTCGGAGCCTACGACTATCTACAGGTGGTCATACGAGCGGCAGCCTCGGTAAAGAACCCTGTGCGATCTGGTAGCTGAACTACTGGCGAGCCCCAGCCGCGGTAGAGAAGAACCCTGTGCGATCTGGTAGGTGAACTACTGGCGGCGCGGGGTGATGGCGATGAGTTTTATTTTTAACCCCAATGCCGATAAACTCGTTGCAACAGCAGAGGAGGAGCATCGCCACAGCAGATAGCGTAATGGGTGCAGCATTGGCAGAGAAGAGGCTGGGCATGGCGTGGGTAAACAAACACCCCAACAGCGAAGACTACGGTGTCGGGATGGGGATGGGACGACTGAACCCAGCCAATGGAAACGAAGGCACGCACCGGGCTAGAAAAAGAGAGCCTATATCGTGGTACAAGGGAAAACAATGAAAAAAATGACGGAGAGCTCGGACCACGCGTCGGCTAGCAACGTTTGCAGCTTGGCTGTGAGGGAAATTATATGCCGTAAGTCTGTTTATATCCGCCAGTGAATTGACGACCTCATGTCTATGCGCTTCGAGCTGAATGGTGAAAGCGTTGGGGTCAACCTAGTTGTTGCCCATGACCCAATGGAAGCCAACCTCAACACACAGATGAAAGAGGAGTTTTGGAAAAAAATTGGGGCACATGGTTGAGAAGATTCCATCGAAGGAATGACTGTTCGTGATGGTAGGCTCAAACGCACGGACAGGAAAGAAGATGGAAGAGAGCGGTGACGGCAGCGTGCTTCGAGCGTAGGGACGTGACGAGCTCAACAATAACGCCAAACGCCTGGCATTCGCTTCAGACAATAAGCTCGCAATCGTGGAATATCCCATACGTTCAACGGCATCAGCAGCCGCAACGACCAAAAACGGATTGACTACATCCTAACCCGCCAAGCACAACAACCTAGCGTGCACGATGTTAAGGTCCACCCCCAGCCTCCGCCACCAGCCAAGGCGGATTCAGACCATAATATCGTTTACGCGATGGTCCGCCTCAGTGGTTGTTTCGCACCCAACCGACATGTACGAACAAAATTCAAAATTCGGCCTTTCGACTGGCATAAGTTTCGATCCGACAGAGATTGCAGGCAGCGAGTCGTGGCGCGGATCTTTTCCGAGCTTCCCTTCCTTCCCTCGCAACCGAACAGCATCTCCTAGATGGCTGAATGGCTGAATCCTTTGCTGATGCTATTCTTGATGCAGTAGCGAAAGACGCCCCCCCCCCACCACGGCACTCACAATCCAGGGTGGTGCGAGACCGCGGAAGCCGCGGAAGCCTCAGCCGCCATGCGAATAGCACGGGATGGGAGGGAGGATGCCCGAAGTGCCATGCGCATCAAGAAGGGCAGAACCACGTGGAAGACGCTAAGGACGGCGTGACCGAATCTGCGAAGGGCGATTGATACAGCGTTGCACACCCACCTCGAAAAGTACCGTGCTGAAATGGAGAGACTGCTCGCCAACAACGACTAGCGGGGTTTGCACAAGCACTCGAAGAGCACAGTGGGGTTGGACGGTCGAAAGGCGAGAAGCGAGCAGTTCATCCAGGACGAGAATGGCATGCTACTAGGGTAAAAGGAGGGCATTCTTGAACAGTGGGCGAGGTTTGTCGGCACCCTCCTGACCACTAAGTGGTCTAAGCTTGACCCTACCATCAGCGCCCCATTTCCACAACGGCCGTTGGCATCTTCGCCTGGAGATGAACTGACCATGGATGGCATGACCGCGGTAGTTCCGGGTATTCCAAACCGGATAGCGGTGGGACCAGACTCCCTTTCGTCCTAGTTACTGAAACTCGACCACCCCGAATTCATCCAGGACTTTCACAACTTACTTGTCAACGTGTGGAGAACGGGTAACGTCCCCCAGCAATGGAAAGATTCGACCATTAAGGTCCTTCAGAAAAAAAAACGATCGCGCTGATTGCAACACTTACCGAGGGATTTCGCTTGTTGCCCATTCAGGCAACGTTTTGCCGAAAATAGTTGCGTCCCGCCTCAGTAACTACTGCGAGGCCGGCCGAAGGGATACTCCCCAAAGAACAGTGCGGCTTTCGCCCAGCACGATCAATGGTCGGCATGTTGTTCGTCGTGCGCCGACTGCAAGAACTCGGCCGTGCTAGAAAAATCCCCATGTACATGTGCTTCATCGACCTGTAGAAAGCATACAACTCCGTCGACCATGAGTTCCTGTGGATGATGCTCGCACGTTTCGGCGTACCAGAGAAGATGCTAACCGTTGTCTGCCAGTTTCACGAAGGCATGCGAGCCGGCGTGCGTATGGATGGCGGCGAGCGCTCGGAGTGGTTCAACGTCACTCAGTGGCTGCGAGAATGATGTGTGTCTTGTCACCACTTCTGTTCAATGTCTTATTCGCGGCTGTGAAACACGCTGTGCTTGTACGCTGTAGTGAAGATCCTGATGCCTTGAGGGACTTGGTTCACCTCGAGGAGGACCTCGTGGAGGACGGGGTGAAGGTTGACCCACTAGCTTTCGTACGGAGGGAAGTATGGGGTATGCTGTACGCGGACGCTGTAGGCATTGTGTCTATATCGGCGGAAGGCCTTGCGAAGATGATGACCGTCATTGTGACGGTTTTTGAAGCAGCAGGCCTCACCGTATCGAAAAAAACGAAAACGAAATCATGCTGCTGCGGACACCGAATCATGCACCTCAGACTTCACCGTTCGTCATCGAAGCAGCGCGACCGAGATATAGGCAGACGATGTAGCTTTTGTATCCGGGCGGTCTTGTCGTCGCAAGCGCTGACATTATGCCAGAAATCACAGGACGGATCCGACACGCATGGGCATGCTACAATCGGTTCAAACGGGACCTGAATGATATGGAGGATTCCGCGTTCACTCTAAAAGTGCGAATGCTTAGGCCGAGGTGATGGAGACCCTGCTGTACGGGTGCGTGGCGTGGACCCTTGGTCCGGAACACTTTGCCGAGCTCGGAACGGCACACCACAAAACTCCTCCTACGCATCATTGGCCTCCAGGACCGGCAACTCACTGACCACCTCATGTCGTACGCCAATGCCCTCAAAAAGGCACAATGCGAGAGCGTTGAACCAATCACCCGCAAAAGACGCCTCATTTTCGAAGGGGACGTGCAGCGAACGACGAATGAGCGGCCGACCCGCCGGGTGGTGTTTGGGACGATGATGGGTGGGGAGAACCAAGGACCAGGTCGACCGGAAAAATCTGGGGGCAATGCTTAGCAGACAAACTCAGGGTTTTCCAAGCCACCGAGGGGTCCACTGAAAGTTGCCCTCTGCTGTTCGGAGTAGAACCGGTGTTATGGCCGAGGACGGCTACGAAGAGCGGGAAGTGGTACAGGGGGGTCGTCCAGTCGAGGAACTGTTTCATGGCGAGGTGACACAGGGGCGAGGAACAGAGGAGCCGGCTGCGCCACGCAGCTGAGGACGCCAAGAAGGTGACAGCGGGAGGAACGGCGGCCGTACGGATACAGCTGTCGACGAATGCAGAAACGAAATGATAGATCGGGTGGCTAGGTATCGTTTCCACTAGCTGTTATTGAATTTTGGTCGTAGTTCCCTCTCTTTCGTGTTGCTTCGTCCGCGCAGCAGATATCTGTCCGTCCCGAGTACGTACGCTTTCCGTCTGGCAGCATTTCTGAAGTCCTTGCGTCCTTAGTTTTCTGTTTCATTTCGAACTTTTGTTTTGGGTTTTCGTGTCGTGTTGTTCTTATTCGTTTGGTCTTGCCTGTGTTGTCGTGTTCTCGTACCCGGTACGCTGGCAATTCACTTGATTGATACTTGAGTTTGCGAATTTGTTTTATTTTGTCTTCCTCTGTCTCACAGTCTGTGACCACGGAATCCGCATCTCTCTAGGACAAATGATCAGGACGGACACTGCGTGTACTTATGAAGCTAGATAGAAAGGACGATTTAATTTGAAACACAACAACAACAACGGTCTCCTCGGTTTCAGTTGTAACTACAGCAGTAGCATAACGTATGTGTCGTATAAGTCTAAACATTGTACAGTGATTTCACATGAGTTTTCTTGTGTAAGGTGCACGATTTGGTTAAGCTACAACGCGTATGTTATCGCTTGCTTTCTCCCTAGGTAGCCGTCCACTCCATACTTGTTGAGTCGGTCCTGGGATCACGGATTCGACGACGAGGATGAGCTCATGCGAGAGAAACAAGAACAATTCACGGAAAACCGTCACGTTAAAACAGCATCCACAACTGCTGCAAATCTACAGACGGCATCTGCTGATAGACCTTCTCACCCTCACGACAGCGTAGGGACAACAATAGGCGACCGGACTGTGGCAATGATAACATGTCCCAGGTTGAGCATGGCGTAAAGGGATGCACTGGCTTTCTGGGGTGCCCCATGATAACACGACGGAACAGTTTGTTATCAAGAATGCTACAGCGTCAGTATCTTGAAATAGTGGTTGCCACAACTACGACTGTTTTCAACCCGAAACCAACAAAGAGCAATAATGTCAAGGCTGGGACCTGGAGGCTTCATGCAGTATGACTCACGTATAGTCTACTTCCGTAGCAAGTCCATCTGGTTCCGAACCCATCCTGCAAATTGGCGGGTCTCGTGGGGCATTGCCCTGATGAAGACTAGACGGTTTGTATGCAATCAAGGCTTCACTGGGGCTCTAAACAATGAGTACACTTCAGGTAATCTTTCAGGGGCAGTTGCTGGGTTTCAGGCGTAAACCATGATGAGCACCGAACCGTTCTTAAATTTGTTTTCGGCGTACCTTCGTTTTCTTCTTGCGTATCAAGTTCGCCTCACGCTCGGACTGTTCGCTTTCCTATACCTGGTATCAATATATTTGTGCTCTTCTTTTATTCCCCGCCTTGGCTCTTGTAATTTTGTTTATTTTTTCCTGTGTCGGCAGTAGTACTGGCAGTGCATAGTTGAACCCGCCATATAATGCAGTTTACTACGTTCATATGCACGTATTGCCAGTACAGGTTTGGCGCCAGAACGACTCAACAGGATATTGGGTATTGGACTGTGTGGTATATGACGGTTGCTAGGAAACCGTCAGGAGAGGCAGCTTGGACGCACCTTTGCCGTGAGATAATATTTCACTCTTTTTTTACTCTACCCGAACCTCTGCCCAGCGCCAGGTACAACATGCTCTTCTGCATCCGCGCCGTCACTACTGCATGCTCTACTGCTGTTTTATCGATAGGTCATGAGCCTACTTGATGGTGGTGATTCAGAGTCAACAAGGTCCTCCGCTCTCCGAAAAGGATGCTCTCCATTCGATGGAGAACCTAACATATATCACGGTTGGATTACATCACAGAGTTCGCTGACGTAGGAGGACGGGCTCGTCAAAGTGATGTCGGGTGACGAGACTGAATCTCAAGCCCTGGAGGAAGCGGCCACCCAGCTACAAAACCACAACACGCAAAAGAGCGTCGCCGCTTCGACGAGAAGAATGTGATGATTTTACTCGAATGCTTCTCACCATGGCGGATTGCCGAGACGGGTATGCCAGTGCTGCCGCTCACGTTGTTTACGTTTACGCTCCGGTACAAACGGCCGAGGTTGGCGATGGTCGCGGTGCGGTGAGGGCACTGGAGGCACAACACCGTCTTGATGGTGAGCCGACAGTGCAGGACGTGGACGATGCGCTCGCCAAACTACACGTGACCGAGGCTGAAAATAATGATCCTGCGCGAGTAGTTCAGGAATTGCGCCTCATTTTTGTCGAACTGGGAGCCCTCGGTCATGTTGTATCGCAAGACGCCCGCGTTCTTCAGAGCACTCCATGATGAGAAGTACGAATCGCTAAACACAGTGCTGATTTGTGACAGGCAGCGTGATGGCAGCGCCCCGAAAATAAATTACATAGCAGCTCGTGCAACATCCTACCATGCCATGCAAATTCATGGAAAGGTTGCCGCGAAAGAAATACGTGCGGGCCAAGACGAAAATGATGAAGGCAGTATCGAAAGCGCGCTGAATACAACAGCGCGCGAGGAACCTCGAAACTCCCGTAGAAACCTCGGTCAAAAACAAAAAAGGAAGAGGACGTCGTGGAAATGGAACAACAATAGCTTCGCGACAGGAAATACCAATAACGACGTGTGCACGTCTACGAACTTAGATGGAGACTTGTCTGACGACAGCGATCACACTTCTGGCCGAGGAGGACGGGATCAAGGCCGAAACAACGGGAACAACCGCCACGGCCGATAGGTCCTACCCTAACTCCACTGAGCACGGCTGGAACGTTTGCACTATTCGCTTATCGCACAAGCCAAACGACGAAACTCAGCATGCTACAGCAATGCTGCACAGGTGGGTGGTGCACCCAGGTATATATCGCATTTCCGGCGGTGATAGCAATTACATCCACGATGCCCCCCGGCGATACAGCAGCAATGTTCGTCGATACAGCAGCCTCACACCATATGGCAACGGGCGAATCTCTGCTTTGCCATCAGGTGACCGACAAGCTCGACTGCGACGTACGTGTCAAAGGATCGTGCGGCCTCTCTACTGCAACATCGAAGGGTACTCCCGCTTGTCATGTACGGAATAACCGAGGTGAGTTGGTACCGATCCACCTGCAAGTCCTCATTGTTCCCGATCTAGGAGCGAGTGTGTCGTCGGTCGGAGCGCTCCAAAAAAATGGAGTGAATTTCGATCTACTTTCTAACCGTCCCTTCTACGCTACGGTAACGCCGCGTTTCCCTTCCAACGAAAGTCCCAGGTTTGTTCGTCCGCCATATATTTCTGGAAGGGCAGGAGGAATCAGAGCTCACTCCCTTCACGACCGTGGACACGGACACGTGGCACTGAAGCACTGAAGGATGGGTCCCTCCGGCTTTGAAACAGCCAGCGAAGGAGACTACAGCAGGGAACGATAATTTTGACAGGTTCGGGGCCGGAACATAGAGTGAAATTAGACATAAGCGAGATGACTCGCAAACGCACCATACGGTGGATCTGGGAGCCGCGGACTTCGTTGTAGACACAAAATAAAATCAAACGTTATCGCAGGTACATTTATGTTGACACAGGAAATGGCTACAGGGACGGTGCTAGAAACGTACGGGATCACTGATATATGCCCGACGAAAACGCCTGAAGTGAGACCCGCGCGCATTGCGGAAGATCCAGTTGTGTCAACAGAGGACGTCGCGTTATTTACGTCTGACACAGGATCTCTTTTGTCTCTCAACAGGTACACGACGATAAATCTAATTTACAACAAAGACGAAGGAAAAGGAAACGATTTGATTGCTCATGTTGACCCAGATCTTGCTGGTGATACGGAAAAGGAACACTCTACGACGGGAGTCGTTGCGCGCTTGGCAGAAGCGCCTGTAGACTGAGAGAATACTTGAATTGACTGCTCTTGTGTTGATACCAGTCTACTGCCCAGAATATCTGGAACACGTACGTAGTTGATGCAAAGTACAAGCTGTAAAAAGGCTGAATTTGTCACGAACAGCTTGGGCGCGTAAAAGTTTACTTCAAGCCGCCTCATGCTATTCAATGAATAAACGACCCCCGTTTTCGTACAAAATCAGGCATCACACCAAAAAGGTTTAATGAAACTCTTTTGAAAAAGGTTAATGGGGGTTACACCGCCGACATTCCATGCGGTGAATGTTGATGGTGTTTATATGTGTTTTGGAGTTCGAAAGGGCAATCCTACTGCACTCACTTTAGAGAGTGGGATTACGCGAATACAAACTGGTATGAAGTAGTTCTCAAGAGGACACGTCAGGATATTTGTAGTGCAAGAACGACTAAATAGCAAGGCTTATCACAGTGACTGAGAATCGTGACGGGACGGGACGGGACAGGTTTGACTCGTTTGGCGGGGAAAAAAAAATGAAAACGGCACGGGACGGGAAGGTAAAATGAGGACATAAAAAGTTGGCGGGACGGGACGGGACGGGACAGCGGGTGTCAAATTTCTCGACGGGACAGGACGGTATATATTTTTCCCCTCGGCGGCCCTGGACGGTAAATATTGTTTTCCTCGGCGGGACGGGACGGTAAACATTTTTTTCCTCGGCGGGACGGGACGGTAATTATTTTTTCCCACGGCGGGACGGGACGGTAATTGTCTTTTTCTTCCGCGGAGCGGGACGGTAAATATATATATTTTTTCTTTCCCGTCGCACGGTCATTTCCCGCATGCTGGTGGTTCCGCGAAGGGAGCCGTCCCGACGCAGACGTTTTCTTCTCGACCCGCGCAGCCCGAGCCCCGAGAAGTACTGCCACTACACGGACGACGTCTTCTGATTTCTACCACCCCTCCCCCAAGCACTGTTGTTGGGTTGACAGCTCATGTGGGCTGTTCTGACAGATGGTTGTGCTTGCGCTGTTACTGGTGGTTGTGGAGGTGGAGGTGGTGGCGGCGGCGGTGGTGATTCTAATGCCGCTGCTGGTCGATCGACCCCGCCCGTGAGATAGGCATCCATGGCGTCCGTGTCGGTCACACCAAAGATGTTAGGAGACAGCACTTCCACCCCTTGACAGACAGCAACTTTGTATTGACATTGACATGCTTTGGCTGACACAAAACTACTAGGTTTCACTTGGTAACACTCGGCCCTACATCCTTGACAGCGCACGTTTTGCGTCCCGCTTGATGGCATGTCTCCTGAAATCATTTTGGGCCACACCAGGACTGGTGTGATCGTGAGTTGAGTTGTCTCTGCTGTTTGTGTGTGGTGACGAGCTTGTGGCAGGTGCTGTGTTATGATACTCTGCTTCAGTTGCGAGTGGAAATATCAAGTATGAAGGGTTTTATTTAAAAATGAAAAGAAACAAAACACCAGGTATTACGTACTACTTGGTAGTAAATTTCAGTCTTTTTCGTAGATGGTCAATTTTTGTACTTACCTTCATTTGAAAGTATATAGAAAAAAATCATCAACCAGATGCTGATCAACACTATCAGCACAGCTTTTTCTAGCAGAAGTAAATGTAGTGCCCAGCAATTTCATGCCGAGACCAGAGCAAGAAGATGAAAATACGTCATCTACCTGTGAGTTCGACTGATAAATAATTGAATAGTTGATACCCAATTTTGTAAGCTGGGGAATACGCCTACTACTATTCTATACGTATTTCATTGATAGATGGGAATTAAGCACAATTTATGATAACACATGTATTTATATAGGAATTACTATTTGAAGCTTGGTACAACCCGAAATTTCTTGATCCATTTCGTAATTCGTGGTGGAAATGGATGGGAACAGACGACCACGAATATTTCTTGTAGGGGAAGAGGCAAGTTATGTCCGCCGGAAGCGGTGCCACGACGGGACGGAACGATAATTTCCTGCGGGAGAGATTTTATCGGCGCGACGGGACGGTAATGTTTCGGTGTCGCGGCGGGACGGGACGGTAATTTTTCGGCGCCACGGCGGGACGGGACGGTAATGTCTAACGGGAGAGATTTTATAGGCGGGACGGGACGGTTAGTGACGACGGCCAGGGATTTTGTCGGCGGGACGGGACCGCGGGACCTTTTTGACGGCGGTTTTACCGTCCCGTCCCGTCCCGCCGTTACCGCCGTCACCGTCCCGCCAAAGTTACCGTGATAAGCCTTGCTAAAAAGGATATTATGTTTCGTCCTGTATGATATGGCGGTTTGCTTGGACATGAAACCGTCAGTACACGCAGCTTCGACGCGCCTGTGCTGTTATATGATAATTCACTCTGTTTTTACTCAACCCAAACCTCTGCCCAGCGCTAGCTACTGCGTGGTCTGCTGCAGCAGCGCCGTCACCACTGCATGCTCTACTGCTGTAGCATCGACACGTATCTCGACAGGGGCAGGGGGGCTGGGGTTGCCGTCTGGGAAAACGCGGAAAACCTCCCTACTCTGTTCGGAGACGGACTGGGATCTTAACCCGGAGAATTGTGCGCACCTCGCCGATCGGTTGGAGCAAGATTGCAGATTGGGTTACTTGAAGCGGGGATCGTCGACAGACTCGAAATTTTCTTGAGGGAGATTTGGAATTCATGCGGGGTTTCTACTGAAAAGATGGCATAAATCTTTCAAGACTATTGGCTGGAGCGGGACCTCGACACACAATCGGGTGCCTCTTCAAGGTCTCTTGGAGTCGGCATTCCTGAGGAGTATGATGCACTGACCGCAAACCCCCGCCGGGCCAATCAAACTCAATTCACAGATAATACAGATGACCGCTTTCGTCCACCACGCCCGCGAACGTCACTGCTCTGCATCAGCTGCCCGAACAGAAATCTAGTATGAACCGGATAACTTGCTAGCGGGGCAGGTGACAGGCGAATCCACGGTGACAAGCCCCTCACAAGAGCCTCTCGATAGCAGCAGCCGTCGCCTGCCTTTGAGCGTGACCATCGAACTACCTTCAAGTCATCTACGGCCGGCGGTTGGTGGCGGCTTGTTGACTTTAGGGACGCCAGCCGGACTTTGTTTCTACCATCCCCTGAAAACGTTTGGGACTTGGTTACAGTATAGCGACAAACAATACAAGCCAAGTCTCATCGGCGGTCCTCAATGGGGTGGTCTGATCATCACGTGATCACCGAACGCAAATCTCATGGTGTACATCGCACGCGGTGCAACTCCTTGCGTATAGTTAGGGTACTCCTCCCACGACACCATACAGTAACGGCTGTGGTTGTCTTGTACAGGCACATATCTGAAGGCGTCCTTGTTTTCACGCATTCGTTCCAGCTTCATTCCAATCAAGTCAAACGGGGATAGGATACACCATGTGCGTCAAGGTTCATCGAGGTTGAGTACGGACTAAAGACGTTTATGCAACTTATGCAACTTTGCGAACACCTGTTGTTGAACCAGAGTCGTGTGGCTTGAGGTCGCGTGTTTGTCAAAACGACAAACCTAGAATATGATAAACACGACACACACTGCGTGTTTGAAAACACTCAAGGGCTAGGGCCAAGGACACTTTTGCCACAACTGTGACTAAACGTCGCGAGCCCGAGCACAGTCCAGTATGTGGTGCGGGAGCGGAGTGCTGTGCTGGAAAAGTTCGTGTTCAGTAGCGAGATAGGGTCCGATCGCTCTGTGGGTGTGTAAAGGTTGTGGTTGTGCCTTGTCAAAAAGCTGGAAGCAGAACGAACAGCTTTCATGGCTAACGAATCACCTTTCATGATGCCTGCAGCTCCTATCAAATAGATATGCCGTATAACATGGAAGAAAGCACATCCCTGAGATGAAAGTTGACATGAAACAATATTATCACCGGGTGTGTTATTGTGGGGGGGGTGTGCTATCTAACCCATCCCCAGTGACAAACACCATGGACGAGAGCCCCGCAGCCAGGTGGTGAGACAGCGATAGAGTGTGCTAACTGCACTATTGTGACCCCGACCAGATTCAGGGCGTCCGGCGATTCGGCCCCTGCCGACGGGGCCTCAGGCCCATTGGCTGGCGCATCGGGCTTTGCTGAAAGATCTGCGGGTGCTTCGCCAACACTGGTACTGGCACCAGTAGTCAGGGCTTGGGACAGGTTGGACGTAGCAGACGTGATAACGTTAGTGCCAGTACCGGTAAGCCCGCCAGTCCCACAGAAACACCACGTGATCGTCTCCCGAAGCGCGGTCGCATCAGCTACAGGTGGGGTCGAAGCCGCAGACTCGTTCGGCACACTGTGATGGGGCGCAGCAGTTGCCTTAATGTTCGGCTACATAATCGTGCTTGTGAATTTTGAATGATATCCATACCAAGTGGTGTCAAAATGTGTGGAGTTTGACACTGTTTGCGGGTGTACATACGTAAGGGGTGTGTTATCTAACGTACCCCCGGTCCTGACGTGACGGTAAAAAACAAGTAATATCTATTTATTCCGGTGTGCCTATGTGGGGAGGTATTTTATATCTCACTGAGTGTGGTCATATGAGTGGGGGGTGCCATCCACAGGGGGTGTGCCTTCTTCCGTCATATACGGTAGGCAGGTGGGGCACTATGTCAGCTGGTGTGATGATCTGAGAAGCCAAGGATACTTTAGACCTGGAACACGCAACGCACATTTCGATGCCACACGACCTCGGTTTTGACATGACTCGATACGCAAGTGTTAACATCCGTGTATTATATGTTCTAACACGCGTGCACGAGACTGCCACCAAGACAGATCTCCAACCTTCAAATGTCTCCTGCTGCGACCTGCGACCTCAGAGGCATTGGTAGTTACCTAACCCGTACCGTACCGAAACCCCCGGAAACACGGGGTCTGTATGTTACACGACGACGTATGATGTATTTCGTCTCTGGGGTTGTCAACCGGCGATTTCTTGACATTCAGCGTTACTCGGATTATTTCAAAAGTATTAAGTGCCCGATAATTGGGACTCAAAACACGATGTTGTTTCAACGAAGCGTAACCAAGTTTATTTGTTTTCATTTTCTTTCCTACAGGAATGGCCACCACTATCAGTGCGAAAGCAGGCGGGATAACGGTTGGGGAAGGCGTGGAGCTGCGCGGACCAACTTCCGATCGTTCAACTTACAGAACACTACACGACAACTACCTCTACCCTTAGAAGGAAAGCCGGAGGGAGATGCTGGTATCTCAGATGTTGATTCAGGTTTAGCATAACAGAGAATATGCTATTGTCGTCGGAGCCACTGCAGGTTATCGGACGCCGGACAGGGGGTTTGGAGACGTCGCGATCACAGAAGGTTAATGGGCGAGAGGGAGCAGGGGGGCGATAGGGGAAACCTCTTAGCCACTGCAGGGTTTAGTACGACGGGAGAAAGACATCGCAGTCGCCGCAGAGCTATCATACGCAAGGAGGGAGACGTCGCAGGCACTGTCAGCTATCGCACGCTAGATAGGTCGTAGAAGGGAGAAACCTATTGTGATGGATGCAAGGGTCGCTGACACTACCTGACGCACGAAAACGGACACCGTGAAGCGTTCCCGGGAAAGAACAACAGGCTTCAGGGCATCGACAACTCATAGAATATACACACGTCAAGCGTGCGGGGGGGCCCATCAAGACATAGAGGAAATGCCGGAATTGCTTGCATACCGCCGGCGGTTGAAACATATATATGCAGGACAAGCTAGCCGCACAGCAGTCGTGGAGGCTTTCCAGTTTGAGCGGGTTGTTCAAAACAATACCTGCCCACCAGCACCATGACTACGTTGTCTGGTAGTGGCGATAGAAGACTCATTCTATAGTAGAAGTGCACATTTATTCCTTGAGGCTCCTCACTTAAAAAGCTCCGTACCTCACTCGAATCCTGACTTCAGCAAAATACTATTTGCATCCCGATACATGATCGCATGGAAGTATATACAGAAACATATGTTTTTTCGAATCAAGACCGGCATCGCGAACCAAATTTGGATTGAGGAGCCCAGTCATTCAGAAAGCATGCTAGGGGAAAATGGTTACCTCTATCGTAGCAGGGGTCTGAATTCCGACAGAATTGGCCCTGCGGGAACGAGGAGTTGGCATCAATGTCCACATGTGTGCCCTACGAATCCCGATGTAACGTACGACGAGCACACGCGCGACATGCGTCACGGACCCATGTACCCCTCCGCGAGGTTTAGTGATCATAAAGAGAACGAAAAGTTGAAATGCCTCTGCCTTTAACTGACGATACATCATGGATACAGTTAAATACCAACAAAGCTCGAATATAGAACTGTACATTCTGAATGCCGGAAATGTCAGCTACATAACACGATGTTCATAAAAAAACACGAATTGCATGATATAACGCCGTTTGCGTCCACTAAGAATGTACACAAACTACATTAGGATCATAGGAATATGTTTGGGGTTAATGGAGACTCAAGTTAAACATTTGTCGAGGTTGACATCGTCACGGGTTGTATTTCGATGTTGATGAATGGAGCTTTTTCACTTTCGCTGCATGTATACGAACGATTGTGAAGTTTTCGTTATTTTTCCAACATTTCTCTACGTACGAACGAACAATCTTCGGCGAAATGCTAACTACCACGACACGGGAAGCCAGGCGGGAAGCATTGGTCGAGGTGTCAGCGCGATCCGAGTCTCTGCGGCGCGCGGCGGGCACTCAAAGCTTTCTTTCAGACGGGAATGGGAAATACGTTTTCCCTGATTTCAGTACGATAGGCCTTGTTTTGTACGCACGTGCCGGTAAAATGTCGTCAGCGTCTTGCCCTTTCACGAGCCCACAGCCCAGACATGTACCAGGTAGACAATAGGCAACAGGCAGAGAGCACAACATTACAACGCTGCACTGCTGTGGCTAGTTGTGTTTATCAGAGCTTACGGTCCGTAATCCACCATCTACCTATCGCTGGTTCGGCTGTGTGTGATATACCCACGCGCACACTAGACGGAAACGTAAGGACCGTGTCAGTTGAATATGGAACCTCCACTGTCGTGGTATTTTACGATGTTTTGTGTTTCTTGGCCGGGGTAAACTCGAGAATTCTAGACACCTTAGACATCATGCCAAGAATACAAACTCCGTTCCAACCCCGGCTACTGCAACAGCACATGCAGCAGCGGTCCACACCACGCGCAAGTCTCAGGTCAGAGGTGTACTGCTATGGCTAGTAGCGTTTTTTCGGAGGCTGCGATCCGTCATCTGTCATCACCATCACAAGCTCTGTATCTCCTGCTGTGCTGCTTCGCGTGTATGTGCCGTGATAAATAACACCAGGTACCTCGTAATATGTACCTTTGTTCACCCATTTAGGACTGCAGTCCCGTTTCGATGACAAATTACTTAGAACTTGAGTGGTTTGCCCCCAACACAGGTCAGCTGTTCTAATAGTCAAACTGCCACGATGCCCGACTTTGGATTTGAAGGAGCGACTTTGATCCTCGCAAAGATCTTGTCTGTTTTCTTTAACTATTCTTTGTATCACATGGGACGTGGCCCAGACATCACAGACAACAAGGCACAAAGCACCATCACGCGTGCGCGGTGGTTTGTTAGCGCTGTATTGCTGCAGCTTCATACTAACACGGCACTACTGTATCAATTGCCTTCTTATCGAACCCTGCCATCGGTAGAGCTGGGAGTGTCTGTCGTTTGATACGTTCATGCTGCCACAGCTAGAAAGCTTCAGCAACTGCTGCTGGTGCAGTTCGATTTAAGGGGCTGCTGCGTTTGGTCGGGAGTTCCACCCTCTTCCTGTGTGCACCCCTTTCTACTTCGGTAATTATTTCCACACTACTGTACCGCTGGGTTCTGTGTGTCACGCGCGCGTGTGCCTTGTTTCGAGCGTGGAATTTCAAACCGTTCTTGTCGGAATATCTTGGTTTTGTGCGAGAGAGGCCATCTTCGCCGTAAGCGCCACACTAGAAAAATGCACCAACATACGCACCAATATGGTATACTGGTGGAATATTTAAACGAATCCATAAAAGTGATTCAGTCTATACTAGCAGATCTACCCTATTTCCAAGTATGTTTTGTCCACAAAAGGCAGGTGCAGTTCGAAAGGGGTCTGACTCTGTACATGTGATATGATACAACAGCAGATATTTCAAAACATTGTACTATCGTATCATATGTAACGTTTTAAATAGATATTGCACCACTCCCCCGGGCACGTCAAGCAGGGAAACCATGTATGACTGTAGATTTTTGCATCACCTAAAGCTTGCTAGGGCAGCATCACCAGCACCATCGGCGACGCGTTTAACCCGGCGAAAAGCGAGGGCAAAAACCTAATCATGTCCCTTTGTCACCCAGGGTAGGCCCTCCTGGCAAAATATAGTCATGGTGACGAAACTGAACTACCCGCTCGAACGAGAAACCTCGGTAGAAATTGACGAGTGTGCTGGAGGCGCGGCCAGAGGACCGGCATGTGGATCGTTTGGCAATGTTTCCCTCCAAGCCTCACCTGAACCTCATGCATGCTAATTGCTAGAGGTTGGAGTTTCTGCTTATACAACATCTCTGGTAGTGATGTCCCCGATGAAATATGCGACAGTACTTGGTACACCGGTTTGCAGTCTACAAGCTAAACCGCCAAACATTTCGCACTTGTAAGTGACAAGTCGGATCGGTGTGGCGCCCGCTAGGAGCTCAAGACTGATAGCCGCTATGAGACGCCATGAAATCATCGTCAAGACAACCCGTTCGATCGTCTGACGCCAATGGCGACCGTACCGACCATATTTCGGCGTAAGTGAGTATTACTTGAGTCCGAACAAGTTCTCTACCTCTTTGTGAAATGTTCTTCACCAAGCAGGTAAAAAAGAAGAAGACGTTATCCTCTTCTTTAAACTTGGAACGCTTCAGCACAAATACTGCGTCAATATACATTCCTTGAACAAGAGTGTCTCCATTACACCGCGCTCACCCTCAATCAGGTATCGTTGTGGAAAAATAGCTGTTCACCAAATACACAAACTTATTGTTATAGGATTGTGCGAATTTGCACACATTTTTTACATGCCATGCCGACGACAGTCTTTGGTACACAAACGGCAGGAAGTATTGGATGCAAGGTATAGGCAGGATGTTATTTGCTCGACCTTACAAACACCCGTTGGGAAAGAAAGATACATACACATATCTAGCGCAAGAGTGTGGTACCTTTTCGTCTGTTCCACGCAAAAACCCAAAAGGATAAACCCTGGTAGTAGGATCACATCGAAAAAGGGGTGTAACACAGCCTCGGCTTTGACAGTGCAAACGTTCCAAAAACGATGGACCACACGCACATTTGCGGGGTATTGTGTATTTCTTACCTAATGCCAGAACGCCATCAAGGACAAACAATTTCACCTGTAAGGCCAAGACCCATCAGACAGATCTCCTCCAACGCCTTCATCTCCCCCAGCTCGGGCGGTATGATGCCTAACAAAGCAGAGCGGGGGAGCGAGAAGCAAGGGAAGGTATTGAGATCATGGACACGAAGAATCAGCCATGTAAAGAGATGCTAGAGCCCAAACAGCGACTGCACCAGTGGAAAGCGACGACAGCAGGGGTTCTACAAGCCAAGCTTGCGAATGGCGAGCGCAACGGCCGGCCAGTGAGAGCTACCTTATATGCAGCGTTAGGCTACCGTAGAAGGGGTGCACGGGAGGCGAAAGGCTCACAACGCAAGAATAATGGGGCAACGGACAGGAAACTCGCGAAAACTTACAAAAGGGGCATGGAGAAAAGAGGTAGGGGTAAGGGGACCATGCTTAGCAGATTGACAGAAGCACAACAATTGGTACACGTCCGGGTGGGGAGCGTAACGTTGTGTACCGAAATTTCAACATCATGAAAACACTCCTGATACGCACCGCGACAATATTGCCGTCAGCATTGTTCGGTAGAGACAGAGCTACGACATTCCATTCACTACACACCGGGGCGGAACGATGACCCCGTGGGGGGTTGGGAGTTTAGGGACAAACATAGATAAGGGCGGGGGGTTCGTACGTGTACGCAAGTAGTTTCGCCTGCCCACACGAAGCTGAAACCTGACAGCATAATATGCCGTGTGGGTGGGAAGGTATTCACAAGATGGTTGTGCCTGTGGGGGGGGTGAGGGGAGAGGGTCGGGGAGGGCGTCTCTATCCTTGCAGGATAATGTATGGCGGGGAAAGGGGCGGGGGGGCGTCGGAGGAGAAATAGTATGACGATTGTTCGGAGCGCCATTGGCGTCACCTGGCATGCAGGGGGGCGGTGTTGAATCATAAGTTTAGGCCAAAAAGAGGTTTGGACTAGGACTGACAAAGGGGCAAGGGATGCGTGAATGGGAATACCGGTAAATAGACTGCTGGCACGAGACGTTCTGAAACCGCTCGTATTTGGCCGGTTGATTCCACAAACGCAGTCCTAGCTAATGGTGTACCAAGGTAGCAATACATTCGGGTTGCCAACACCAGCTGGTAATTCACTACCGAACGCCACCTCGAGGGCACGACTACACAGAGGTCTAATAGTGGGGGATACCGACCAATGTTCAGTAGCCAGAACAGGTCGGATAGCTCTGTTGGTGCGTAAAGCGTTTGGTGATACCTTTTCCAAAAGCCGAAAGCAGCACGGAGAGCTTTCAGTGGAACCAAAGCATCGTTCACGATGCCTGCAGCTCCTATCAAATAGATATGACGTATAACAGCGAACCAAGCACACATCCCAGAGGTCTAATAGTGGGGGTGATGTTCATATCGACAGGTCGGATAACGTAAATATGATCTCAAAGGGTGCGTTGTGGAACCAAAGTCGTTCACGATGCCTGATCAAATGTGCTATAACAGCGAACCAAGCACATCCCCCGGACATGAACAAATACCATGCACGACCAGCCCCGCAGCTAGCCCCGCAGCTAGGGGGGTAAGACAGCGAGGTGGTGTGCTAACGGCACTATTGTTTGATGAGGAGGGTTAACAGACCCCGGCCAGATTCAGTGTGCCCGGCGACTCGGCTGTGGCCGACGGGGCTTCAGGCCCATTGGCTGACGCATTGGGCGTTGCTGAAAGAGCTGCGAGCTGCGGTGCTTCGCTGGTACCGGTACCGGTACCGGTAACAGTAGTCGGAGCGAGGGACGCGGCAAACTTGTCCTGCTCCGACCGGCGACCCTAGGGGCAGTGATCGCTACCGAAACCGTGCCGCGCCGAAACTCCCGAACATACGGGGTATGTATGTTATACAACGACGCATGAGGTCTTTCGTCTCTGCGGTTGTCAACCGGCCGTCTCTCGACCTTCCGCGTTCTTTGGGTTTTATTGTGTGGAGTGTCTGATATTCGGGACCGAAAATACGATTTGCGATTCAACGAATCGTAATCCAGTCACTGTTTGCATTTTTATGCCAACAGGGATGGCCACCTCTAACAGTGCGAAAGCAGGCAGGATAACGGGTGGGGAAGGCGTGAAGGTGCGGGGGTCACGTCCGGATTGTCGAGCTAAAAGCACAATACACAACAAACGGTCTCTACGCTTAGAGGGGGGGACCGCGGGGATGCTATTAGCTTAGACGTTGGTTGAGGTCTGGAATAACAGCGGGCAGACTATTATCACACGTAGCTCGCAGGAGCGGGACACATTCGAGTCACTGTAGGTTATCTTACTCTGGATATGGGGCGTGGAGACGTCGCGATCACTGCAGGCTATTGGGCGACAGGGAGCGGGAGAGCGATAGGGGAAACGTGTTGGCCACTGCAGGGTGTATAGTACGACGGGAGGAAGACATCCCAGTTACTGCAGCGCTCTCGTACGCAAGGAGGGAGACGTCGCAGGCGCAGTGAACTATCGCACGCCAGATGGGTCGTAGGAGGGAGAATAACATGGTGATGGATGCAAGGGTCGCTGATACTACTTCTCTCACGAAAGTGGACACCGTGAAGCTTTCACCGGAAATAACGACGGGCTTTCAGTTGTCGATAACTCAAGGAAAATACACACGAAGAGTGTGCGAGAGAGCCCATAAAGACAAGACCGGCAGAAGAACTGCCGGGATTGCTCGCATATGCCCGGTAGTTAAAATAGAAGCAAGCCATGCTAGCCATACAGCAGTCGTGGAGGCTTTCCAGATTGAACGACCAGTACAAACCAAAACCTGCCTAATAGCACGATTACTTGGTAGCCGGGTAGCGGTGATAGAAGATTCATGCTACAATAGATGTGTACCTTTTGTTTCTGAAGCCCTTTACATCCAAAGCTCTATACGTCACCCCAAAACTGAGTTAGAAAGCAACGAATTGCATCCCAATAAATTATCGCATGCAAGTACACATAACCGTTTTCTTCGAATCAATATTAGCATTGCGAAAAAGCATTTGGGGCAAGGAACCCCCTCATTCAAGAAGCATCTTAATGGAAATAGGCTATCTCCATCATAGCGCGGTTCTGAATTCTGATAAGGGCGGCGTATCGGGGACGGGGAGTTTGACATTGTCTGCAGATGCCGCATACGATGATCACACGAGTGACGTTCGTCACAAACCCCACCACCTCTCCGTGGTGACTTAGAGATCATAGAGAACGAGAAGTTGCTAAGGCCTCTGCCCAAAAACTGACGATACATCTTCAGGGAAATACCCACTCTGCCCGAAAAATACAACTGTGCATTCTGAACGCCGGAAAGGTCAGCTACATTATACCGTGTTACGCAAAAAATCCCTTGTTGCATGATACAACGCCGTTTGTCCATCAAGACTGCATACAAAATATTATCGATAAGCACACATCTGGGATTGATAGGGACTCAAGTGGAACATTGGATGAGGTTGACCACGTAGGGTGTGTCCGGGAGACATTTCAGGGTTGTTATTCCATGATGATAACCGAAGCTGTTGCGCTGCGCCGTATCTATACGAAATATCGTGGATTTTTCATACCTTGTTTCAACGTTTCTGTTCGTACGAGAACTGTTCGGCAAAACGATGAGTATCACTACTCGAGAAGACCGGCCGGGGGCATTGGGTATGACATTTCCCTTGGTTGCAGTACGATAGGCCTTATTTCCTACGCACGAACCAGTTGAATGTCGTCAGCTTGTTGACCTTTCAAGATCATACAACCCAGACATGTACCAGGGAAACAATAGACAACGGGCAGAGACTACAATGTTACAACGCTGCAGCGGATAAGCACCAGCAGGCAACACCGTGCGTGTGTGGCACACCCATCTGCGCTCAACTCTTGTGGCGTAATTGTATTCATCAGAGCCTGCGGTCCGCAATACACCAGTCACCTATCTTTGGATCTGCGGTGTGTGACGGAACCACGCACACTCTGGACGGAAATGTGAGGGCCGTTGGAATGAATGAAAAGTATATCAACTGGCCTTATATTCACGTTTTGTGTCTATTGGCTGAGGCGAACTCAAGAACTCTAGACATCTTAAGACAACATGCAAATATATACAAACACCGTTAAAACCCCGCCTACTGCAACAGCACAAGCAGCAGCGGGCCACACAACGCGCGTATATTATGTCCGTGGTGATCTGCTAGGGTTAGTTGCTTTTTCGGAGGCTGCGATCCGTCATCGGTCCTCACCACCTCTCTCGCTTCTGCCGTGCTGCTTTGAATGTATGTGCGGTCAAATATTATACCAGGTACCAGGTATGATTGATCTAAACCCTTTTAGGACTGCAGTCACGTTTTGGGGACAAACTACTTGGCACCAGTTTCCTTTTGGTCGAGCCCCGCCATCGGCAGAGTCTCCGCTGTTGAGTGACACGTTCATGCTGCCACGGGTACAACGCTGCTGCTGCAATTATACGATTTGCGTGGGCAGCTGAGTGTGATGGAGAATTCAAACTTATCCTTGATTGCACCCTTTCGTACTCTTAAAACTTTTTTTCCCACTACTGTGCTGCTGCGTCCCGTGTGTCACGCGTGTGTCCAGTGTGCGCCGTATGTCACGCGTTGAGTTTCGACCCAGCTTTCATGGAAGTTCATGTTTTCTGTGCGGGAGAGGCGTTACTCGCATTGAGTTCCACAGGAAAGAGATGCATCAACATACTTAAGAATAGGATAAATGTTTGGTGGAATCATCATAAAAATCTACATACGGGATTCATTCAATAGGAACAGTTCCATCCTAATCCCATGCATGTTTCGTCCCCAATAAAGCAGGTGCAGTCATAAAAGGGTCCTCTGCTGTACATGTGATATGCATTGCAAATATGTCATAACATTGTACTATTACGGGGGACCATAGTAAATAGGACCTACCGTACACACAAAAGCCAATATAAACTTATTTTTTACTAACAATATTCGGTCCTGTTTACGATGGGCCCCCGTAATATTGTATCACATGTATCGTTTTTTAATAGGCTCTTGCACCACTCCCCTAGGCACGTCCCGGGGGGGAACCTTGCACGAACATACACAGGTTTCAACGCCTAGAACTTGCTACAGCAGCCGCATGAGCAGCACCATCGGCGACAGGTCCAACACAGTGAAAAGTGCAGGTAGAGACCAACTCATCAGCCACACAAGCCAGGTCTATACCGGGTCGAACAAAGTACTTACCTCCGGGCATATTTGTCAGATCGTTTCGCGGGGGAATACAGCTACAGGTATACAGTATGCTGGTCTGTCCCTATAACGTACTACTAGCAATAGCTATGGAAACACACGCAGCAGCCAATTTAGCTCGAAAGGCTGTAGGCTCATGTGAATGCACGTCGTGTACTTTCCAATTGGCGTACTAATAATATTAGGAAACGAAAATACGATAACCAATGTTTGCTATTCTTACATGGCGCACTGAAAACTGTTAAGCCCACAAAATATGTATTGGGGAATGGAGTATTCTGACGTATTGGGGTCTACACTGAAGTACTGACTCGACCAAGGGTCTAAAAAATTTCGCGATCCTGTGATGACTTTTGTGATCGCCTTCCTTTATGAGTCGTGATACTACTGTAATTATTTTTCCTGGGCTCTATTTTCCTGCTCGTGGGGTCGACTAATGTAAGGCAGCACAGGGTGTGGTCCAGTGCTTAAAAAAACAACAAAATACTGCACAATTTCCGTCCGTACAATGTGTGTTTCGAGTAAGTTTTCACTTTGCGTTACAGTGAAATCAAAACCACCATCGACGGACGTGTAAACAGCTAAACACTCACCTCCAAGGTCTACGTTGCCGCCCAGGTGGAGGATCCTCAGAGCTGGTAGCTTCGAGAGTTCCACGGGTATGCCTCCTGGAAGGTGTTTGCGATTATGGGAAAACAAGTGAAACGACGGGTATCGTCAGCCTGGGTAAATGCACGCTACGGTCTTCAGCGGTGTCGCCTCTGTAAGATATTTTCACACTGTCCACTCTGGTGCCTGATTGTATTGCCCGAGAGACAGAATTCGGCGCCAGATGGTTATATCCCTTATTTATCGTGACGGGCAAACAACATCTGGACCACCGTCGCCTTCTACGTGAGAACTCAGAATCTACTGACAAATTCAACTACAATATAAATGCGATGTGGGGCATAGTTCACCGCACAAGAAGGCATAGACCATCTCACTACTTTTGCCTTACGAACGTTCTACGACAACTATTGCAATCCGTACACTGACAACACCCACCCTCAGCCTGCGGCGTTGGAAACTACACACACTTCGAGCCAACAACCATAATAGGAAGGGAAATCACGAACGTATGTTTGCCGAGTTATTATTGCAGATCACGCGAAGCAGATCACCCTAATCGACTACTGGCATACCTTACTCTCGAAGTTGTGAATGGGGGCAGGTGCAACGATGGCGAAAACTAAACCACATGTAGTCACAGAGGAAAAGTCGACCGATTCAACATGTCGAACGTAATTTGGATAGCGTGGACAAAGTCGATCAGCCAGACCCTCCCCGGCTGAGGAACGAGTGCCGCTGAAGACGCCGCCAATCGACCACCATGTGGACTGTTTGGGATATTTTTCATCGAAAACATAATCTAAAGCCTATACGTGCCAGTTGCGAGAATTTGAAGATGCTGATACAACCTGTTGCATGTCGTCGCGAATCAAGATCTGACATTACCTGCTACACCATTTCGGAGACTGCACGCTAAACGCCCAACCGTTCAACTCATGCAAGTGACAAGACGAATCGGAGTTGCACTCCCTAGGAGCTCGAGACTCGCAGCCGTAACGAGACACAATGTAGCTACCGAAGGACGACCTGTCTGATCGTCAGATACCAATAATGACAATGCCGGGCCTGGCCGAAATACAGCGGTTCACCAAGATACATGAACATAGTTCCAAAATTTTGCAGACTGCTCCCTTTGGGCATGCAGGCTAAGCTTATTGGTACACCAAACCACACTCAGTTTTGGATGCAAAGTTTTCCTGCGATTGCGATAGTACGGGCAGGATGTTATTTGATCGACCTTACAAATACCCGTTGAGAAAGAGAGATACCTACACATATCTAGCACAAGAGTGTAGTACCTTTTCGTCTGTTCCACGCAAAAACCCAAAAGGATAAACGCTGGTAGTAGGATCACATCGAAAAAGAGGTGTAACAAAGCCTCGGCTTTGACAGTGCAAACGTTCCAAAAACGATGGACCACACGCACATTTGCGGGGTATTGTGTATTTCTTACCTAATGCCAGAACGCCATCAAGGACAAACAATTTCACCTGTAAGGCCAAGACCCATCAGACGAATTTCCTCCAACGCCTTCATCTCCCCCAGCTCGGGCGGTATGATGCCTAACAAAGCAGAGCGGGGGAGCGAGAAGCAAGGGAAGGTATTGAGATCATGGACACGAAGAATCAGCCATGTAAAGAGATGCTAGAGCCCCAACAGCGGCTGCACCAGTGGAAAGCGACGACAGCAGGGGTTCTACAAGCCAAGCTTGCGAATGGCGAGCGCAACGGCCGGCCAGTGAGAGCTACCTTATATGCAGCGTTAGGCTACCGTAGAAGGGGTGCACGGGAGGCGAAAGGCTCACAACGCAAGAATAATGGGGCAACGGACAGGAAACTCGCGAAAACTTACAAAAGGGGCATGGAGAAAAGAGGTAGGGGTAAGGGGACCATGCTTAGCAGATTGACAGAAGCACAACAATTGGTACACGTCCGGGTGGGGAGCGTAACGTTGTGTACCGAAATTTCAACATCATGAAAACACTCCTGATACGCACCGCGACAATATTGCCGTCAGCATTGTTCGGTAGAGACAGAGCTACGACATTCCATTCACTACACACCGGGGCGGAACGATGACCCGGTGGGGGGTTGGGAGTTTAGGGACAAACATAAATAAGGGCGGGGGGGTTCGTACGTGTACGCAAGTAGTTTCGCCTGCCCACACGAAGCTGGGACTTGACAGCATAATATGCCGTGTGGGTGGGAAGGTATTCACAAGATGGTTGTGCCTGTGGGGGGGGTGAGGGGAGAGGGTCGGGGAGGGCGTCTCTATCCTTGCAGGATAATGTATGGCGGGGAAAGGGGCGGGGGGGCGTCGGAGGAGAAATAGTATGACGATTGTTCGGAGCGTCATTGGCGTCACCTGGTATGCAGGGGGGCGGTGTTGAATCATAAGTTTAGGCCAAAAAGAGGTTTGGACTAGGACTGACAAAGGGGCAAGGGATGCGTGAATGGGAATACCGGTAAATAGACTGCTGGCATGAGACGTTCTGAAACCGCTCGTATTTGGCCGGTTGATTCCACAAACGCAGTCCTAGCTAATGGTGTACCAAGGTAGCAATACATTTGGGTTGCCAACACCAGCTGGTAATTCATTACCGAACGCCACCTCGAGGGCACGACTACACAGAGGTCTAATAGTGGTGGATACCGACCAATACGTTTAGCCCGTCAGAGACAATACGATGTATATTGATGTGCATGCATCTACACTACGAATGCCCACGCAATGTAAGATGAGCACACGCGCGTCACGCGTGGCAAATCTCCGTCTATATCTCCACGCGGTTTAATTTTCACGGGTGGTTCAACGCTTGTCAACGCCTCTGTCCCATATAACCTAGTTATAGTTTTCACCCCCAATACCCGCCCCAACCGCAAACTAGACATGGACGCACACAAAGAAAATGACAGCGGTGTGGCCAACATACCGAGTATTTGTTGCCTCCTGTACAATTTAGACCCGCTTCGCCAACAACTGGTAGAAAGTACTTTTGTGCAGGTAACACAGAATATACTGAGGAAGACGTGCGCATACCTGAAATATGGATGTTGTCCTGACGGTTTCGTGTACACGACGTAGGTCAGCAAAGCATTAATCGAGTGTTGTGTTGAATATATGGTATCGTCCACAAATGTATTGCGGTTATGTACTGTTTTTTGTTCATGATTTCGGAGGCGCCTGTTTCATATGACGTATATTAAAGAATAACACATCTCAGTCATTTTCGCTGAGCGAGACGTGAGGTAATGGGTGCAAGCCAGTTTGTTTTCGTTACGGCTTTCTCTGAGGTACTGGGGTGGTTTCGTTCCGTAAGGTTGTAGCACTGCCGAGGTTCTTCAAGTTTGAACATATTTAGATGCTGTGCCGACCTGTGTCATTTCTCCCTCAACACGCGTCAAGGAAAATTACGCTTCACCAGTGCACGACCAAAAGGCGTCTTGAGAGCGGGCAAAAGCACGGCTAACGAGGGGCTTCGTTCTGCCACATACACAAATGCACAAATCCAATAGTTCCATGTACAGCAGACGACCTCAAGGTCGTGTGAGCTGTCCACTGGTCCACGGAGCTCCTTGTAGTTCTGGGTAGATGAAGTGTTGTGGCCTACGGCGGCTCAGTAGGGTGGCAAGTGATACCGGGGAGGTCATCGAAAGTGATGGACTGTGTTATGACGGGGCGGCCTATATAAGGAACCGGATGTCGTGCATATCGGTGAATACGGGATAGGGAACGGGCGTTGTGGTTGGGAGAGCATCGGCGCTGGTACCGCTGTCAAGGGGAGCATAACGTAAAATGTCTCAAAGTTACATTTGACGTAATTAGCGGAACCTACGCTACCGCTGCACCGATTGGAAATGTTTCTGTTTGTTGCTTGTTGCTTTGCTTTGTGATTTCGTTTCTCCTGGCGCGGGCACGTCAGCAATATTGAAACCTGACACATCCGTCAGCGAAAATAACGAGAACGGCATACTATCGCAGGTCGTGTGGCTAGTTTCCTATGACTCCACCATCAGATTGAAAAACGAAAGTCGTCTCTATTGTTCAAACATTTCTCGATTGAAATGGCCTCTTGAATGTCGATTAGTTGGTCGTAGGTTTTCTCCGCTCTTCTTCCCTCCAGGGGTCTGCTGGTTGATGCTACCGTGTTCGACACACAACTCCTTTCATTTGTGCTTCTCGTGCTTGTTTGGGGATACATTCCGTCCAAGTTCGTGATCAATTTGTTCATGATTGCTGTTGACATTAAATGCTGTTTGTTCTACTTTTGATGCGCTTGTCTGTAGCGGTATAACGACATTTCACGTTCTTACTAGTGTTAAGAGTTTATTTACCACCCCTCGTCTGCGATCGTTTGTGTATATTTGTTTCTCTTGGCTACTTATTTTCCAATTCTCCTTTGCTTCATTCGGTATTTTTATTGGCGGGACACGGTCTATGTTGATACTACAGCAGTAGCACAACGTATGTCTTGTATGTCCGATAAATTGTAGATTGATTTCACATGAGTTTTCCTGTGTAAGTTGCACGATTTGGTTAAGCTACAACGCGTGTTTTAGCGTTTGCTTTCTCCCGAGGTATCCTTCCACTCCAGAGTTGTTGAGTCCGTCCTGTCACCACGGATTCGACGAAGATGAGCTCGTCCGAGAATAACAAGAACAATCTACGGAAAATCGTCACGTTAAAACAGCTTCCGCGACCGCTTCGATATCTACCGACGGCATTCTGCTGATAGACCTTCTCCCCCTCACGACAGCGTAGGGACAACAGTAGTCGACCGAACCGTGGCAATGATTAACATATCCCAGTTCGAGCAGAGACCAAAGGGATGCACTGGCTTTCTGGGGTGCCCCACGATTACACGACGGAACAGTATGCCACCACTACTACTACTGCACCTGTATCTTGAAATACTTGTTGCCACAATTACGACTGTTTTCATCACGAAACCAATAAAGAGCAATAGTGTTAAGGCTGGGACCTGGAGGCTCCATTCCAGTACGATTCACGTATAGCCTACTTTCGCAGCCAGTCTATTTGGTTCAGGACTCCTACTTCAGATAGGCGGGTCTCGCGGGAGGGTGTCCTGATGAAGACCAGACGGTTTGTACGCGATCACGGCTTCACTGGGGCTAAAAACAAGCAGTACACGTCAGGGGATGTTCTAGGGGCAGTTGCTGGGTTTCAGGCGTAAACAATGATGAGCGCGGAACAACTAGTAAACTTGGTTTCGGCGTACATTCGTTCCTTCTTGCGTACGAAATTCGCCTCATACTCGGACTATTCCCTTTCCTTTATCCATACCTTTGCTCCTCCCTCACTTTCCCCCATCGTTATTTTTTTGTTATTTTCCTTGTGTAGTAGTGGCAGTGCATAGTTGACCTGTCCACATTCCTAAATTATGCAGTAGTTCACTTTCACAAGCGCGTATCTCGACAGGGGCAGGGGGGCTGGGATTGCTGTTGGAATCAACGCGGAAATCGCCCGATTACATTCAGACACGGATTGGGATCTTACCCTGACAACTATGCGGACCTCGCCGACCTGTTGAGGGAATGTTGAAGAATAAAACCACGTGAATCGGGGATCGTCAACAGGCCCGAAAATATCCTGAAGGGGATTCGAGACTGGTGGGGGATCTCCAGAGAAAAGATGGTAGGTGTCTTCCAAGACTATTGGTTGGAGCTGGGCGACGACACCCAAGAGGATGCCTCTCCAAGGTCGCCGGAAGTCGACGTTTCCAAGGCGCATCACGCAATGACCACAATCTCCCACAGGGCCAACAAAACGCTCTTCACAGAAAATATAGTTGACCGCCTTTGTCCACCACGCCCGCGAACATCATTGCTCTGGACCAGCTGCCCTGACCGAAAGCTAGTCTCAACCGGCCAACTTGCTTCGGGGGCAGGTGACAAGCGAAACATTGATAAACATCTACCGACGGGAGCGTCTCGAAAGCGGGAGATGTCGACTGCCCTTGGGCGTGACCATCGAACTACGTTCTAGCCCTCCCCCGGTTGATCGTTGGTGGCGGATGCTGTGTAGTGTTGATTTTAGGGACGCCAGCCGGACTTGGTTTCCACCATCCCCTTAATTCTTCTATCCCTTCAATTTTCTGACAACGTTTTTGAAACGTTCTCATTTTTCGGGTTTGGCAAGGAAAAAGTGCTTCGGTGTTTTCTTAACGCCTTTGGGGCTTGGTGATAGGATAGCGACAAACAGTACAGGCGAGGTCTTATCGATGGTCCTCGATTATTTGGTCTGATGACGTCAACAACTAAAGTAAAATGCATGGGTGTACATCGCCCGCAGTGCCACTCCTTAGGTTCAAGCTGAGGCACTCCTCCCACAATACCCTACCATAGCGGCTAGGGTTGGTTCGTATGGGGTCTGCATGATCTGTAAGATCTGCAGGAATTGTGTAATGTACATGTATCACCCATTCTTTCGCGGTGAGATCTGCTTGGTCTTTATGATTGCACTTGCGTACCGAGTGGGATGATCTGAATGCCATGTGTGCATGATGTGGAGGATCTATCTGCATGATCTGAAGGATAATTTGTCTACACACTCCAATTAGTTTGCGTTCCGTATCATTTCCACTTGTGTGTCAGGTGGGATCTGGTTGATCTCAATGACATGCACATGTTCAGCCTGAAGGAGATCTGTGTGGTTACAATTTTCATAGAAGTGTACCTGAGCAGAATCTGTGTGATCTGTACAACCAATATACTTCGACCGGGATGGGATCCGTCCGATCTGCCTGATCTGCACATCTTGAGGGAGATACGAAGGGTACGTACGATCTGCATGATCTTCACATGTTTATCGATACGTGTCATTGATCTGCAGAATGTGTATAATCTGCAGGATCCGTATGATCTACATGAGTGGAATCTGTGTGATCTGTATGATCTGTCCACCGGGATAGGGTATGTACGATCTGCATGATATGCACATTTATTTTCGTGGGCCTGCATGATCTGTATCATCTGCAGCATCATTATGATCTGCGGCATTTCTGTATGATCTGGAGCACCAGTAAAATCTGGGTACTTCACACTTGTTTACAGCATGTTTAGCCGGGATGGGGTCTGTATGAGGTAGATATTTCACACGTGTGTACCTGAGTGGGCACTTGATCTGTGTGGCCTGTACATATGTGTGATCTGCAGGATCTGTATGATATGTACACATGTGTGATCTGCAGGATCTGTATGATCTACCTGAGTTGGAATCTGTGTGATCCGTATGATCTGTTCATCTAGACCGGGATGGGGTCTGTATGATCTGCATGATCTGCACATGTTTATCGGTGGGTTTGCATGACCTGCAGGAATTGTATGATCTGCCGGATCTGTCATGTTTGGCCGGTGTGTGTACCTGAGGGGATGTTGATGTGTGCGATCTGTATGTATTTACCAGGCGGAATCTGTATCATGAGGTAGATATTTCACACGTGTGTATCTGAGTGGGAACTTGCAGGATTTCTGTATGACCTGCAGGATGTGTAAATCTGGATTCTTTATAATGGTTTACATCATGTTTAGCCGGGATGGGGTCCGTATGAGGCAGATATTCACACGGGTGTACATGAGTGGGAACTTGATCTGTGTGATCTGTACATATCTGTGATCTGCAGGATCTGTATGATTTACCTCAGTGGAATATATGTGATCTCTGTGATATGTTCACATCTTGATCGGGATGGGGTCTGTACGATCAAAATGATCTGCACATATTTATCGGTGGGTTTGCATGACCTGCAGGATCTGCACTATTTAGCAGGTGCGTACCTGCGTGGGATCTTGGTCTGTGTGATCTGTACATCTTCATCGGGTAGGATCTGCATGATCTGCATGAACTGCACATATTTCGTCGGGAAGATCCAAAAAATCAATAAAGACGAATAGAGGTCGAAAAGGAGTTGATGGACAACCCTATACACGCGCAACGCAATAAACACCCGGTACAAAATATACTGCTACACGAAGTAGGAAGTAGCCAGGGTGTGATAAAAACATCAGGCGCACGGACACAAACAAGCGAAGAGTAGCAGCAAAGGGAGAGCAACCAGCGCCAGCTACAAGAGCAGTAGCAATACTCAGCAGCAGCGTCATCAGCACGAGCACCAAGATAAGCCACCGTGTGACACGGCTCAAAATATACTTTGGGTAGCAGAAAGAAAAGCCTCAACAGTAGTAACCGTAGTAGCAGCTACACCGTGATTGTGCGCAGTAGAGCCTGGTATCAGTATAGGGCTACCCTATATATACCCCCTACACGATATGATATTTCCATAGTGCTTAGTCATGTTTTTTTTTGACGGAACGTGCGATACATACATCATATCGTACTACATCGCTATATATAGGGGCTTTCAGCACGATGTGACTAAAAGGTGTTATGATATTTGGTATATGATATATACGTCCGCTATGAAGGGATATATCGGCCAATATAAGGTGATATAAGATGATACAAGATGATATATCGGCCTATATGAGGTGAAATACGTGATATATCTATCCGATATGTGACATAATATGACCACTTGCCGTCTTGACGATATATCTTGCATATTTCGGGCGTACATTTTGGGCGGAATGTACGTTCAGTACAGAGTATATACCTGGTACGTATGTTCGAGTACGAGTACGAAGCGTGACGCACACACAAGGGAACGTACCAGGGGTCTGTGCCCGCCGCCGTCTTGTTTTCGTGCGGGTTTGATCCGCGATGAGCGAGTTGATCGCGCCATCGCCTGCGGCCACAAACGAGCCACAGCTACAGCAGTCGCCTTCGACATCGTCAAGCGCCACCACACAACATTTAAATGCAATATATCCTCGCGGAGAAGGGGTTGTTGTATCATCATTCATGCATTTGGTGTACCGGTTAGTAAGTAGCGGCACATATCGCCAAGTACCGGGCCAGTGCTTTACCATCAGTGTGGTACAGCCCCCAACCACGAGCAAGTACCTATAGATACCTGGTAGGTGATAATAGCACACGAAAGCACGATACATCGGGCAGATATGAAGTGACATATCACAATATACAAGGTACATGATATATAACATTATTTATGTATGATATTGCACAATATATATGATATATCACACGATATATGACATGGTATCATCATATGACCCTGCATATATCACATCGCATAGCGATATATCGAAAAATGCCCGTGATATGGACATACATGAACAAGAAATATCAACTTTATACGACTTAGTCATCTTTTTTGGGGGGGTATGATATCATATACCCCCCCCCCCCGATTTTTAGGTGATACCAGGCTCTAGTGCGCAGCAGTGTGCAGCAGCAGCGGCAGCAACAACAGGAGCAGCAAGATAAGCAACCGCGTGGCACGGGCAAAAATAGAATAAGGGTAGCAGCAGGAAAATCAACCTGTCCCAACAATAGTAGCAGGTATACCGCCGTGATTGTGTCTAGCAGTAGCGGCAGCAACACTCAGCAGCACTCGAGCAACACTCGATTCGAGCAGCACTCGTGCGGGCGCCTGTTGTTGCTGTTCTTGTACTGCTGGGTACTGCTCGATCGATCGAGCAGCACTCGAGCGCACGAGCATGAGTGGGTTTCCAAGCCTATATTGCACCTAAAAAAAAAGACACGGGACCACGACCACTCTCCATTGCTCAAGCGCAACAAGCACGAGACGAACACGAGCACGACGTGGCCAACCAGCCACGGGCACATGAGCACTCAGCAGCAGAGCAGTAGCACCCAGCGACACTCGAGCAACATTCGACTCCAGCAGCACTCGTACGACTTCTTTTGCTGTTGGTATACTGCTGCAGCTCGAGCAGCACGAGCTCGAGCAGCACTGCTGCGTGCTGTTGCAGTTGCAGCGAGAAGAGAGAATAACAAAATACGAACATCCGGGTAGGTTTCCAAGTCTCTATTAATAGATGGCTTTGGGGAAGTGGGACCCCATCCCCTGAGTTGCTTGCTGGGTCACGTGACTTTGACCACCTAGAGCATGTGCCACGGCGTCCGGCCGGAGCCAATGCTTGCACCTTACTGTCCACGCCGCCCCCCTGCGGGCCTCGCAGCAGCAAGCACGAGAAAAGACCCGCGGCCAAACGAGAAAAGAAAACTATTCCGGGAAAAAGGTCCATTTGGTATAAAGTAATATCAGTTACCTTCTTATCGAACCTTCTCATCTGTAGAGCTGGGAGTCTCTGTCGTTGTTTCATACGTTCATGCCGCCACAGCTACAAAGCTTCAGCTGCAGTGCGATTCAAGGGGCTGTTGCGTTTGGTCGAGAGTTCCACCCTCTTCCACTCGTGAGAACACAGTGGTACAGTAGTGGGATAATATTTAGTCAAGTAGAAATGGGTGCACACAGGAAGACCCATTTCTACTTGACTAAAATATTATCCCACTACTGTACCACTGTGTTCTCACGAGTGTGTGTGCCGTGTGTCGAGCGTGGAGTTTCAAACCGTTTTTGTCGGCAGCTCTTGGTTTTGTGCGCGAGAGGCCATCTTCGCCGAGAGTGCCACAACAAAAAGAATGCATCAACATTCATACGGACAAATATGATACACTGTTTTGTGGAATAGTTAAACTAATCTATAGACGCTATTCAGTCTATAGTAGCAGTTTCACACTATTTCCAAGTTATGTTCTGTCCACAAAAAACGCAGGTGCAGTTCGAAAGGGCTCGTGGGCGGTACATGTGATATGATACATACAGCACATAATTCATAACATTGTACTATTGTATCATGTGTTTCGTTTTTTTATATAGCTACCAGCTATTGCACCACTTCCCGAGGCACGTCCCGCAGGGGAAACTTGCATGATTATACAGGGTTTTCTTCACCTAGAACTTGATAGAGCAGCATCAGTTGCGCCATCAGCGACACGTCCAACACGGCGAAAAGCGAGGGCAAAGACCAAATTGTGCTCCCTGGTTACCTAGGGCTCGCCCTCTCGGCGAGATATGAACATAATGACGAAACTAAACTACCCTCTCGAACGAAAAAAGCTCGGTAGAAATAGACGAGTTGTTGTACTGTAGTTCCGGAAGCAGCTCCTCAAACGCAAAAGGCGTGAACATGTGGCAGAACGTGTCTTCGTGTACTAGGTACATAATGCGGGTGACATTCAAAATTATGCGGCCGAGTCAAGTAAATGTGAGTTACGCGTGGTGCCGTGGCATGTACAGCCACACAAGTCAGTTGTACACCGGCTCGAACAAACCGCCTACCTCCGGGCGCGTTTGTCATATCGTTCCGTGAGAGGATACTGCTACGGGTACACAGCAGTATGTATGCTGGTCTGGTCTGTCTATGGCGTGCCGCTACTATGGAAACATACACAACAGCAAACTTCGCTCGAAGCGCTGTAGGCTCATGGGAATACACATCGTGTACTTTTTCAAGTGGCGTATTCTGAGAAAACGTACACCAATGTTTGCTATTTTCTACATGGTCTCCTGATAGCTGGTGAGCCCTCCAAAATATATTGGGGATGGCGTATCCTGAGGTACTGGGGTGGTGTACACTGAAGTACTGCCGCGGCAAGAGCGTACAGGAAGAACTACCTGATCCTGTGATGATCTTCGTTGCTGCCTTGCTTGACATAAAGTGATGAATATGTATTTACCTGCGCACTGTTCATGGCTTGATGGGCCGCGACTAATGTAAGGCAGTACAGGGTGTGGTCAAGTGCACAAAACAAATACAACAAAATTTCCCACTCTTTCCGTCAGCACGATGTGTGTTCCGAGTGAACTGTCACCTCTTCTTATGTTACAGTCAAATCATAAACCACGATCGACGGACGTGAAAACGGCAAAACACTCACCCCCCAGTGAGTAGTCGAGCTCCAGGTCAAGGATCCTCAGTGCCGAAAGCTTCGCCAGCTCCGTGGGGATGACACCTGCAAGAAGTTTGCGATTCCAGAACAACAGGTGAAACGATGGGCAGCATCAGACCGCGTAAGCGCACGCTACCATCTTTAACGATGTTGCCTCTTCACCCCCACCGCAGATTTTACTCTATAACTGGTCACTCCCATGCAAAGTCGGATTGCCTCAGCGGCAACACGCTGCGCTAGATGGAACGAACGCTCATCTATCACCACGGCCAACATCATCTGAATCACCGTCGCCTTCCACGTGAAAATATATAATCTACTCACAAATTCAATTTGAGAATTAATAATATGTGGGGCACATTTCTAGTCGAACAAGGCATAGACCAATACACTGCTGTTGCCTTCCGAACGTTCTTCGACGACCATTAATATTGTAATCCGGAACATGACAACACCAACACTCATCCTGCAGCGTTGGAACCTACACACACTTCTAGACCACAACAACTGTAGGATGGCATATCACGAACGCATGTTTGCAGAGTCAGTATTGCAGATAACTCAAAAATTGACATCAAAACAAACATTAAATTGATTACCAGAATGCTTCACAAATGAAGCTGTGTCTCGGGGCAGGAGCAACGATCGGAAAAACCTAAAACCATGTAGCGGCAGCCGAACAATCCATCGCTTGGAACAAGCAAAATTTTTCTGGAGAGAGCGGCCAGCCTCAACCTGTCAGTCCGTCCCTTGTTAATGAAAGAGTGCCGCTGGAGACGCGCCCAAAGGACCAGCATGTGGACCGTTTGGCAATGTTTCCCTTCAAGCCGCAGCTGAACCTAATGCATGTTAGTTGCTAGAGGTTGGAGTTTCTGCTCATACAACATCTCTGGTAATGACGTCCCCGATGAATAGGCGACAGTACTTTGTACACCGTTTTGCAAGCTGAACGCTACAACGCAAAACATTTCGCACTTGCAAGTGACGACTCGGATCGGTGTGGCGCCCGCTAGGAGCTCGAGACTGATAGCCGGTATGAGACGACATGAAATCATCGTCAAGACAACCCGTTCGATCGTCAGATGCCAATGTCGACCGTACCGATCATATTTCGGCGTATATGAGTAGTACTTGAGTCCGAACCCGCTCTTTACCTCTTTGTGGAATGTTTTTCACCAAGTAGGTAAAAGTAGACGACGCTATCCTCTTCTTTTAACGTCGAACGCATCAACGCGAATACGGCATCAAGATACATACCTTGAACGGGAGCTTCTCCATTACACCGCGCTCACCCTCCATCAGGTATCGTTGTGGAAATGAAGTGGTTCACCAGGATACGTACGTATATGTGTGTATTTGTGCTAGCTTGCACGCTCTTTAAGACATGCCATGCCGACGACAGTCAATGGTACACCAAACAGAAATATGGCTTGGATGCAAGATACAGGCACGATATTACTTGCTCGGCGATACTTCAGTGGCGCTCTGTTGGAACAAGAGACACCCACATATTCCTAGCACAAGAGTGTGATAACTTTCCGTCTGTTCCACGCTAAACCCAAAAGGATATACCTTGGTAGTAGGATCACATAGAAGAAGGGGTGTCACAAAGACTCGGCGTTAACAGTGCAAACGTAGAAAGCACGATCGACCAAACTCACAGCGGCGGGGCATTGTTCATTTCTTACCTAATGCCAGAACGCAATCAAGGACGAGAAAGCGTACCTTTGAGGCCAAGATTTACCAGACGAATCTCCTCCAACGCCTTCATCTCCCCCAGCTCGGGCGGTATGATGCCTAACAAAGCAGAGCGGGGGGGGCGAGAAACAAGATAAGGTGTTGAGATCATAGACACGAACAATTTGCCATGTAAAAGAGATGTTACAATCCCAACAGCGGTTGCACCAGTAGAGAGCGACGATAGCAGGGGTTCTACAAGCCAAGCCTTGCGAATGGGGAGCGCGACTGCCGGAAAGTGAGAGACACCTTATATGCAGCGTTTGGCTACCGTAGGAGGGGTGCACGGATGTGGGGTGCACGGGAGGCCAAAAGGCTAACAACGCAAGAATAATGGGGCAACGGATAGGAAACTCATGATATTTTTGAAATGGGGCATGGAAAAAACAGGAGACGGTAAGGGGGGCATGCTTAGCTGATTGGCAGAAGCACAACAATAGGTACACGTCCGTGTTCGCCTGGGTGGGTAGCGTAACGATGTCTACCGCAATTTCAACATCATACGCACCGCAACCATATTGCCGTCAGCATATTGCCCAGTAGAGACAGAGCTACGACATCTCATTTGCCACACACCGGGGCGGAACGATCACCCAGTGGGGGGTTGGGAGTTGAGGGACCAACAGAAAGAAGGGCAGGGGGTTCGTGCATGAACGGAAGTACTATATCCTGCCCACACGATGTTGAGATCTGACAGCGTGATGTGCTGTGTGGGTGGGAAGGTATTCACTGGAGAGTTGAGCCCTTGAGGGGGGGTGAGGGTCGGGGAGGGCGTCTCGATCCTTGCAGGATAATGTATGGCGGGGAAAGGGGCGGGGGCGCATCGGAGGGGAAATTGTATGACGATCGTTGGGAACGTCATTGGCACCACGTTGTATGCAGGGGGGGGGGTGTGGAAGCGTTTTTCGGGGCCAAAACGAGCTTTGGACCGTCTATGATGGACAAAGGGGCAAAGGATGCGTGTATGGGACGTTCGGCAAATAAACCATTGACGTAACACTTTCTGAAACCGCTCGTATACGGCAGGTTGATTCATCAAACGCAGCCCTAGCTGATGGTGTGTCAAGGTGGCAATACGTTCCGGTTGCCAACACGAGCTGGCAGTTGATTACCGAACGCCACCTCGAGGGCACTAATACGCAGTGGTCGGATCGTGGTGGTTACCTGCCAGTATGTGTAGCCCGTAAGAGACGATCCGATGTATATTGATGTGCATACATCTACACTACGAATGCTCACGCAATGTAAGATGAGCACACGCGCGCCACACGTGGCGCATCTCCCTCTACATCTCCGCGCGGTTTAATTTTCACGGGTGGTTGACCGCTTGTGAACGCATCTGCCCCATATAACTTAGCTATTGTTTTCAACCACAACACCCGCCCCAACCCCAAATGAAAAATGGACACACACAAAGAAAATGACACTGGTGTGGCGAACATATGGGGTATTTGTTGCTCGCTGTACACGTAAGCCCCGCTTCGCCAACAACTGGTATTAATAGATCGCAATTTTGTACAGGTAACATAGAATATACCGTGGAAGAAGGACGTACACGTGAAACGTGGATGTTATCGTGGCGTTTACGGGTACACGACGTAGGTAGGCACTTAGGTCAATACTGCACAATTCGAGTACTGTGTTGCATAATTGGTATCGTCCACCAGCGTGTTGTCGTTATGTACTGTTTTTTGTCATATTTCCAGGGGCGTCTGTGTCATGCGACGTATATTAAAGTACAACACACCTTATTTCGGGGGACCATAGTAAATAGGACCTACGGTACACACACAAAAAACTATGTATTTACACATTTTTACCAACGATATTTGGTCCTATTTCCTATGGCCCCCCGTTATAGTAATTTTCGCTACTGCAGACGAGCTGAGAGGTGGTGGGCATAGGCAAGGTTTTTTTGTTACGGCGGTCTCGGAGGTGCTGGGGTGATTTTTCCGTTTGGTTCTGGCACTGCCGAGGTGGTTGTGCGCGTTTGAACAATATCCGCATGTAGATGCTGTGCCGACCTGTGCAACTTCTCCCTCTAAACGCGTCAACCAAAAATACGCTCCACCAGCGCACGTCCATCGGCGTCTTGAGAGCGGCCAAATGCATGGAAAAAACAGGGGCGTGGTTCGGCTGCGTACACAAGGCACTACTTCACTAGCTCCACGTTTCACATGCGACCTCACAAAGGTCGTGTGAGCTGTCAAACGTTCCACGAAGCTCCTTACTGTTCCGGGTAGACGACGTGTTGTGGCCTGCGGCGGCTCAGGACGGTGGCAAGTAATACCGGGGAGGTCGTCGAAAGTGATGGACTGTTTCACGGCGGGGCGGCTTATATACGTAAGCAGACGCGGTCTAAATCGGGTAAAAGGGGATAGGTAACGAGCATTGTGGTTGGGAGCGCATCCGTGCTGGTACCGCTGTCAAGGGAAGCAAAATGGAAAAGGTTTCAAAGTTACCTTTGAGGTAGTTAGCGGAACCCACGCTACCGCCGCCCCGACCGGCAATGTTTCGGTTGGTTTCTTGTTGCTTTGATTTGTGAATTTGCTCCTCCTGGCGGGGGCACGTCAGCAATATTGAAACCTCACACATCCGTCGGCGAAACGAGAGGAAACGACATATCATAGCAGGTCGTGTGGCTAGTTTCCCATGACTCCACTATCAGATTGAAAAACGAAAGACGTCTCTAGTTCTAGTATTTGTTTTGAGATTCAAACGGCCTTGTTCATGTCGATTGGTATTTCCTAGTTTTTCTCCGCTCTTCTTCCCTCCGGGGTTCTGTCTCTGGATGCTGGCGTGTTCGACACGAAACTCCTTTCATGTGTTCTTCTCGTGCTCCTTTGGGGATACATTCCGTCCAAGTTCGAGATGAACTTGGTAACAATTTCTGTTGACATTAAATGTTGTTTGCTCTGTTTTTGGTGCGTTTGTTTGTATCGGTATAACGAGACTTCACTTTCTTACTCGTGTTCAAGTATTTATTTACCACCCCCCTCATCTGCAACATTTGTGTATATTTGTTTCTCTTGGCTACTTTGTTTTCCCATTCTCCGTTGCCTTATTCGGTAGTTATATTTAGGGGTAAATGGTCTCCTCGTTTTCAGTTGAAACTACCACAGTAGTAGCACAACGTATGTGTCTTGTACGTATGTCTAAACGTCGTAGACTGATTTCACATGAGGTTTCTTGTGTAAGGTGCACGACTGCGTTAAGCTACCACACGTATCTTATCGTTTGCCTTCTCCCGAGGTATCCTTCCACTCCAGAGTTATTGAGTCTGTCCCGTGACCACGGATTCCATGATGAGGATGAGCTCATGCGAGAAAAAAAACAACAATATACGGAAAACCGTTAAGCTAAAACAGCTTGCGCAACCACTTCAAATCTACCGACGGCGTTCTGCTGATAGACCTTCTCACCTTCACGACCTCGTAGGGACAATAGTCGACCGAACTGTGGCAATAGTAACATGTCCCAGGTTGAGCACAGAGTAAAGGGATGTACTGGCTTTCTGGGGTGCCCCACGATTACACGACGGAATAGCTTGCTACCACTACTATTAATACTATTGCGTCTGTATTTTGAAGTACTTGTTGCAAAAAACTACGACTTTTTTCATCACGAAACCAACAAAGAGCAATCATGCTAAGGCTGGGACCTGGAGGCTCCATCCAGTACGATTCACGTATAGGCTACTTCCGCACACAGCCCATCTGGTTCTGAACCCCTCCTGCAGATGGGCGGGTCTCGCGGGAGGTTGCCCTGATGAAGACAAGACTCTTTGTACGTACGCGATCAGGGCTCTAAACAATGAGTACGCTTCAGGTAATGTTTCAGGGGCAGTCAGTTGCTGGGTGTCAGGCGTATACAATGATGAGCGCGGAATAAATACTGAATTTGGTTTTGGGCTTACCTTCGTTTCCTTCTTGCGTAGCAAGTTTGCCTCATGCTCGGACTATTCGCTTTCAACTATTTATACCTTTGCTCTTTCTTCATTCTCCCCATTAGTTCTTTTTTTTTCCCCAGTAGTACTTACTGGCAGTGCATAGTTGACCAGGCCACATTCCTACATTAGGCATTGTTTCACTTTCACAACTGCGTATCTCGACAGGGGCAGGGGGCTGGGGTTGCCGTCGGAAACAACGCGGAAATCGCCCGATTTCCTTCAGAGACTGATTGGGATCATACCCGGACAACTATGCGGACCTCGGCGACATGTTGGGGCGAGATTGAACATCAGGGATCGTGAATTGGGGATCTTCAACAGGCTCTAAAACATCCTGAAGGGGATTCGACACTCATGGAGGATCTCTAGATAAAAGGTGGTAGGTGTCTTCCAAGACTATTGGCTCGAGCGGGGCCTCGACACACAAGAGGGTGCCTCTCCAAGGTCTCCGGATGTCGGCGTTTCCAAGGCGCATCACGCAATGACCACAAACCACCGCAGGGCCGACCAAACACTCTTTAAAGAAAAATATAGTGGACCGCCTTTGTCCACCACGCCCGCAAACGTCACTCACTGCTCTGGACCAGCTGCCCGAACAGAAATCTAGTCTCAACCCGACCAACTTGATCGGGGGGCAGGGGACAAGCGAAACCATGGTGAAAAGCCCCTCATAAGAGCCTTTCGGTAGGACGAGCCGTCGTCTGCCCTTGAGCATTACCATCGAGCTACCTCTGAGTCATCCCCGGGTCGACCGTTGGTGGCGGGTGCTGTGTAGTGTTTATTTTAGGGACGCCAGCCGGACTTGGTTTCCACCATCCCCTTAATTCTTCAGACGGTTTACGTTGATGGAGTGCGAGTATTTCCCTTCGATCCCTTCAATTACCTGACAACGATTTCGAAACGTTCTCATTTTTCGGGTTTGGCAAGGAAAACGTGCTTCGGTGTTTTCTTAACGCCTTTGGGCGTTGGCGATAGTATAGCGACGAACAGTACAGGCGAGGTCTTATCGACGGTCCTCTCTTATCCGGTCTGATCACGTCAACAACTAACGCAAAATGCATGGGTGTACATCGCCCGCAGTGCAACTCCTCGCGTTCAAGTTGGGGCACTCCTCCCACAATACCCCACGCTAGCGGCTAGGGTTAGTTTGTATGGCCACATAGCTGAAACCGCCCCTGTTTTCACGCATCTGTTCCATATTTACTACAATCAAGTAAAACAGGGAAATAATAAACCATGTGCGTCAAGGCTCAACGAGGTTCAGTACGGACTACCGACGTTTATGCAACTTGCGTAAGTTTCCGAACACCTGTTGTTGAACTGGAGCAGCGTGGCCTGAGGTCGGTTGTTTGTCAAAACGACAAACCTAGACTCTGATACACACGACACACACAGCGTGTTTGAAAACACTCTAGGTCTAGGGCCAAGGACAGTTTTGACACAACAGTGACCAAACGTCGCGAAACCGAGCACAATCCGTTATGTGGTGCGTGGGCGGAGTGCTGTGCTGGAAACGTCCGTGTTTAGTAGCCAGAAAAGGCTGGATCGCTCTGTTGGTGCGTGAAGCGTTTGGTTATACCTTGTCCACAAGCCCAAAGCAGCACGCACAGCTTTACGTGGTGCCGAAGAATCGTTCACGATGCCTGCAGCTACTATCAAATAGATATGTCGTAGAACAGCGAATAAATCACATCCCGGTCATGAATGTTGACATGAAAAAATATTTTATCCGGGTGTGTTGTTGTGGGGGAGGGGGATGCTTTCTAACTCATCCCCCGTGACAAAACACCACGCACGAGAGACACGCAGCTAGGGGGTGTGAGACAGCGAGGGGGTGTGCTAACGGCAGAATTGGATCATGAGGAGAGTTAACAGACCCCGGCCAGATGCATGGTGTCCGGCGATTCGGCTGCTGCCGACGGGGCCTAAGGCCCATTGGCTGACGCATTGGGCGTTGCTGCAAAAGCTGCGGGTGCTTCGCCGGTACCGGTACCGGTACCAGTAGTCCGGGCTTCGGACACGGCGGACGTAGCAGACGTGATAACGTTAGTGCCAGTACCGGTAAGCGCGCTTGCCCCAGCCAAGGATCACGTGATCGTCGCCCGAGGTGCGGTCGCAGCAGCTACAGGTAGGGTCGAAGCCGCAGACTCGTTCGGCCCACCGTGAAGGGGCGCAGCAGTTGCCTCCATGCTGGGCTCCATACCGGTGCGAGGTGATTGTCAATTGTGAATGGTATCCATCCACCAGTTGGAGTCAAGAATTGAGGAGTTTGACACTGTCTTCGGGTGTACATACGTAGGGGGGGGGGGGGGGGTGTCATCTATCACAGACCCACCTACCTCTCCGCGCGGTTTAGTGGACATAAAGAGAACGAGAAGTTGCAAATGCCTCTGCCCTATGACTGGCGATATATCATGGAAGCACCGAAATACCAACAGTGCCCGAAAATAGAACTGGGCATTCTGAATGCCGGAAATGTCAGCCATATAGCACGGTGTTAGGCAAAGAGCACGAATTGCATGATACAACGCCGTTTGCGTCCATTTAAGAATCAATACCAGCTACAGTAGGATCAAAAGGGAAACATCTGGGATTAATGGGGACTCATGATAAACATTTGTCGAGGTTGACCACGTAACCGGTTGTTGTTCGATGTTGTATGAATGAAGCGTTTCCGCTTGCACTGCATGTGTTCGAATGCTTGTGAAGTTTTCGTTATTTTTCCAACTTTTCTCTTTGTACGAGCAGTCTTCGTTCGGCGAAACGCTGAATACCTCGACACGGGAACCAAGGCCAGAGGCATTGGTCGAGGTGTCGGCGCGATCCGAGTCTCTGCGGCGCGTGTCGGGCGCTCAAAGCTTTCTTTCAGGCGGGAGTGGAAAAGACGACTTCCCTGGTTTCAGTACGATAGGCCTTATTTTGTACGCACGTGCCGGTAAAATGTCGTCAGCTTCCTGCCCTTTCACGAGCCCACAGCGCAGACATGTACCAGGTAGACAACAGGCAACAGGCAGAGAGCACACCGTTACAACGCTGCACCGCACAAGCACCAGCATGTAACATGGTGCGTGTGTGGAACACCCATCTGCGCTGCACTGCTGTGGCTAGTTGTGTTCATCAGAGCCTACGGTCCGAAATCGACTGCCCACCCATCTTTGATTCTGCTGTGTGTGATACAATCACGCACGCACTACTGTGGACGGAAATGTAGGGACCGGGTGAATTGAATATGAGTACCTCAATTGATATTGCCCTCGATGACATGCATTCGAGTGCTGTTCTCAGTTTGCTTGTCTCTGTTTTTGTGAAGTCGCAGGTGGAGTTGTTGAGAGTGACGGGAGAGGCCAGTCGGGACCAGCACAGAGGGAACCCCAAAGTGCTGTGTTTGGCTCAGGCAGAGCGTCTACTTGTTGACTATCGGTACCACTTCTTATAGTTGTCGGCGGGGACATATATCCAGCAGCAGCACACGAAAACGGAACGAGCACCCGCACCAGTACCACAGCAATGGGATCGATATCATTGAGGTGTAATTGGGGTTGCAGGGCAAAATACAAGACTGTTGGCCAATGAAAAACGAAACATGAACGGGGAGAGATCTCCAACAATCAGTCAGAAAGCTGACGGCGCTCTCTTGGCCAAAGCAAAACATGTCGGTTGTTTATTACAACAAGTAAACGACATATCGATAAGAGATCTCTGTACCGCGAAATAGTTGTTGGCGAAATGTGAACTAAGGTAGATGCATGCTCTAGGGGAAGAGCTTGCCGCCGGCGTCCTACGGTATCCTCCAAAACCTGAAAAAAAAACCCATTTTTAGTTGTGTGTTGTTACACATTCGACAGATTTTGACGTATTTTCAACGGCCGGGTTACTATTTTTGCGAGTACCGAAATATACGATGAGGATCGCAAAATACAAAAAGAGGTGAAAAGTAGAAAGTAATCAACCAACTGCTGTAAAAGACCTACGATAGTAGTATGCAATTTTGGGTCATTCTTTTTGCGAGTACCGAAACATACGACAAGGATCGCAAAATACAAATAAAGGCGAAAAATAGAATTATTTCAGCTGGTGCGACGATACGCGATAGACGCTCGATCTGAATTGAATATGAGTACCTCAACTGTCTTTGTATTTACGACGTTTTGTGTTTATTGGCCGAGGTAAACTCGAGAAATCTAGATACCTTAGACAGCATGCAAATAACACAAACTCCGTTACAACACCGCCTACTGAAGCAGCACATGCAGGACCGGGCCACACCAAGCGGGTGTCTCTGGCCAGTGGTGTACTGCTATCGCAAGCTGCTTTTTTTCGGAGGCTGCGGTCCGTCATCTGTCATCACAAGTTCAGTATCTTCTGCTGTGCTACTTTGCATGTATGTGTCGTGGGAAATAATACCATGTACCTGGTAGTATGGATCTTTGTTAACACATTTAGGACTGCAGTTCCGTTTCGGTGACAAACTACTTCGAATTTGAGCGGTTTGTCCCCAACACAGGTCTGCTGTTCTACAAGTCGAACGGTCACGATACCCGACTTTGGACTTGAAGGCGCGACATCGATCCTCACGGGGATCATGTGTATTTTCTTCAACGTTATTTGTATCACATACAGTAGTACATAGCCCAGACATCGCAGACAACATCAAGGCACAAAATATCATCACGCGTGTGCGGCGGTTTGTCCGCGCTGTATTGCTGCGGCTTCATACTAATATCGTACTTCTGTACAAGGGTCCCCTTCGGGATGTGGGTACAACGTGAAATCCCCGGGGGTGTCGCAAGTTGAAAGGGGAGACGCAGGAAAAACCCTTGCACCTCTTTTTGATGTAAAACTGGTGTCGGAGTAAAATGAGTCATGGGCTATTGTGTTGCTAAAAACGAAGAGTAGTAGCCTAGTCTTCGATGCTGTCACATGTCTTGGCGTATAGGAGGCATGGACTACTGTATTTCTCAAAGGAAAGCGTAGCCCTCAGAAGGAAATTGACGGGATTTTTGTATTATCTTGGTATTCATCGCCTGGTTGGGATCTGTATCATCGATATATATATTATATATACATATATTTATGTGTGTGTGTGATCGTTGATGATCTGAACACCCCTACCGGGTGGAGTCTACACGATCTGCACGAACTACACATATTAATCGAGCATACATGCACCGTGATAAACTGATGAATAGTTTTGCGTCGGTGGGTCTGCATGATCTGAAGGATCTGTAAGATCTGCAGGATTTGTATAATGTACATGTATCACCCTTGTTTTGGCGGTGAGATCTGCTTGGTCTTCATCATTGCACTTGCGTGCCGAGTGGGATGATCTGAATGCCATGTGTGCACGATGTGGACGATCGATCTGTATGACCTGAAGGATCATTTGTCTACACACTCCAACTAGTTTGCGTTCCGTGTCATTTGCACTTGTGTGCCAGGTGGGATCTGGTTGATCTCAATGACATGCACATGTATAGCCTGAACGAGATCTGTATGGTTACAATTTTCATAGAAGTGGACCTGAGTAGACTCTGTGTCATCTGTACAATCAATACATTTCGACCGGCATGGGATCTGTACGATCTGCCTGATCTGTACATATTGAGGGAGATACGAAGGGTCTGTACGATCTGCATGATCTTCACATGTTTATCGGAACGTGTCATTGATCTGCAGAATATATATAATCTGCTGGATCCGTATGATCTACCTGAGTGGAATCTGTGTGATCTGTATGATCTGTACACCGTTATAGGGTATGTACGATCTGCATGATATGTACATTTTTTTCGTGGGTCTGCATGATCTGTATGATCTGCAGGATCAGTATGATGTGCGGCATTTCTGTATGATCTGGAGGATCAGTAACATCTGGATACTTCACACTCGTGTACAGCATGTTTATCCGGGATGGGGTCTGTATGAGGTAGATATTTCACAGGTGTGTATCTGAGTAGGGTCTGTTTGATCTGTACGTCTTTACCCGGTGGGATATGTATGATCTGCACAATCTGTATAATCTACCTGAGTGGAATCTGTGTGATCCGTATGATCTGCACATCTTAACCGGGATGCGGTCTGTGCCATTTGCAGGATCCTTATGATCTGGAGGATCAGTAAAATCTGGATACCGCACACTTGCTTTCAGCATGTTTCGCCGGGATGGGGTATATACGAGGTAGATATTTCACACGTGTGTACCTGAGTGGGCACTTGATCTGTGTGGCCTGTGCCTATGTGTAATCTGCAGGATCTGTATGATATGTACACATGTGTGATCTGCAGGATCTGTGTGATCTACCTGAGTGGAATCTGTGTGATCTGTATGATCTGTTCATCTTGACCGGGATGGGGTCTGTATGATCTGCATGATCTGCACATGTTTATCGGTGGGTTCGCATGACCTGCAGGAATTAGGCGGCATCTTTATGATGAGGTGGATATTTCCCACATGTGTATCTGAGTGGGAACTTTGCAGGATATCTGTATGATCTGCAGGACGTGTAAATCTGGATACTTCATAATTGTCTACATGATGTTTAGCCGGGATGGGGTCCGTATGAGGCAGATATTCACACGTGTGCACATGAGTGGGAACTTGATCTGTGTGATCTGTACATATCTGTGATCTGTAGGATCTGTATGATTTACCTCAGTGGAATATATGTGATCTCTATGATATGTTCATCTTGATCGGGATGGGGTCTGTACGATCAAAATGATCTGCACATATTTATCGGTGGGTTTGCATGACCTGCAGGATCTGCACTATTTAGCAGGTGTGTACCTGAGTGGGATCTTGGCCTGTGTGATCTGTACATCTTCACCGGGTGGGATCTGCATGATCTGCATGAACTGCACATATTTCGTCGGGAAGATCCAAAAATCAAAGAAGACGAACAAAGGTAGAAAAGGAGTTGATGGACAACCCTATACACGCGCAACGCAATAAACACCCGGTACAAAATATACTGCTACACGAAGTAGGAAGTAGCCAGGGTGTGATAAAAACATCAACCGCACGGACACAAACAAGCGAAGAGTAGCAGCAAAAGGAAAGCAACCTGCGCCAGCTACAACAGCAGTAGCTATACTCAGCAGCAGCGTCATCAGCACGAGCACCAAGATAAGCCACCGTGTGACACGGCTAAAAATATACTTTGGGTAGCAGAAAGATAAACCTCAACAGTAGTAGCAGTAGTAGCAGCCACACCGTGATTGTGCGCAGTAGAGCCTGGTGTCAGTATAGGGCTACCCTATATACCCCCTATACGATATGATATTTCCATAGTGCTTAGTCATGTGTTTTTTCGCCGGAACGTGCGATATATATATCATATCGTATTACATCGCTATATGTATAGGGGCTTTCAGCACGATGTGACTAAAATGTGATATGATATTTGGTATATGATATATACGTCCGCTACGAAGGGATATATCGGCCAATTTAAGGTGATATAAGATGATACAAGATGATATATCGGCCTATATGAGGTGAAATACGTGATATAGCTATCCGATATGTGACATAATATGACCACTTGATGTCTAGACGATATATCTTGCATATTTCGGGCGTACATTTTGGGCGGAATATACGTGCAGTATACAGTATATACCTGGTACGTATGTTCGAGTACGAGTACCAGTACGAAGCGTGACGCACACACAAGGGGACGTACCAGAGGTCTGTGACCGCTGCTGTCTTGTTTTCGTGCGGGTTTGATCCTCGATGAGCGAGTTGATCGCGCCATCGCCTGCGGCCACAAACGAGCCACAGCTACAGCAGTCGCCTTCGACATCTTAAAGCGCCACCGCACAACATCTAAATGCAATATATCCTCGCGGAGAAGGGGTTGTTGTATAATCATTCATGCATTTGGTGAACCGGGTAGTACGTAGCGGCACAGATCGCCAAGTACCGAGCCAGTGCTTTACCATCAGTGTGGCACAGGGCCTAACCACGAGCAAGTACCTATGTGACATGGCGGTGATGTACATATATAGATAGATACCTGGTAGGTGATAATAGCACACGAAAGCACGATACATCGGGCAGATATGAAGTGACATATCACAATATACAAGGTACATGATATATAACATCATTTATGTATGATATTGCACAATATATATGATATATCACACGATATATGACATGGTATCATCATATGACCCTGCATATATCACATCGCATAGCGATATATCGAAAAATGCCCGTGATATGGACATACATGAACAAGAAATATCAACTTTATACGACTTAGTCATCTTTTTTGGGGGGGTATATATATATAGATATCATATACCCCCCCCCCCCCCGATTTTTAGGTGATACCAGGCTCTAGTGCGCGGCAGTGTGCAGCAGCAGCGGCAGCAACAACAGGAACAGCAAGATAAGCAACCGCGTGGCACGGGCAAAAATAGAATAAGGGTAGCAGCAGGAAAATCAACCTGTCCCAACAATAGTAGCAGTTATACCGCCGTGATTGTGTGTAGCAGTAGTGGCAGCAACACTCAGCAGCACTCGAGCAACACTCGATTCGACCAGCACTCGTGCGGGCGCCTGTTGTTGCTGTTCTTGTACTGCTGGGTACTGCTCGATCGAGCAGCACTCGAGCGCACGAGCATGAGTGGGTTTCCAAGCCTATATTGCACCTAAAAAAAAAGACACGGGACCACGACCACTCTCCATTGCTCAAGCGCAACAAGCACGAGACGAACACGAGCACGACGTGGCCAACCAGCCACGGGCACATGAGCACTCAGCAGCAGAGCAGTAGCACCCAGCGACACTCGAGCAACATTCGACTCCAGCAGCACTCGTACGACTTCTTTTGCTGTTGGTATACTGCTGCAGCTCGAGCAGCACGAGCTCGAGCAGCACTGCTGCGTGCTGTTGCAGTTGCAGCGAGAAGAGAGAATAACAAAATACGAAGATCCGGGTTGGTTTCCAAGTCTCTATTAATAGATGGCTTTGGGGAAGTGGGACCCCATCCCCTGAGTTGCTTGCTGGGTCACGTGACTTTGACCACCTAGAGCATGTGCCACGGCGTCCGGCCGGAGCCAATGCTTGCACCTTACTGTCCACGCCGCCCCCCTGCGGGCCTCGCAGCAGCAAGCACGAGAAAAGACCCGCGGCCAAACGAGAAAAGAAAACTATTCCGGGAAAAGGTCCATTTGGTATAAAGTAATATCAGTTACCTTCTTATCGAACCTTCTCATCTGTAGAGCTGGGAGTCTCTGTCGTTGTTTCATACGTTCATGCTGCCACAGCTACAAAGCTTCAGCTGCAGTGCGATTCAAGGGGCTGTTGCGTTTGGTCGAGAGTTCCACCCTCTTCCTGAGTGCACCCATTTCTACTTGACTAAATATTATCCCACTACTGTACCACTGTGTTCTCACGAGTGTGTGTGCCGTGTGTCGAGCGTGGAGTTTCAAACCGTTTTTGTCGGCAGCTCTTGGTTTTGTGCGCGAGAGGCCATCTTCGCCGAGAGTGCCACAACAAAAAGAATGCATCAACATTCATACGGACAAATATGATACACTGTTTTGTGGAATAGTTAAACTAATCCATAGACGCTATTCAGTCTATAGTAGCAGTTTCACACTATTTCCAAGTTATGTTATGTCCACAAAAAACGCAGGTGCAGCTCGAAAGGGCTCGTGGGCGGTACATGTGATATGATACATACAGCACATAATTCATAACATTGTACTATTGTATCATGTGTATCGTTTTTTTATATAGCGACCAGCTATTGCACCACTTCCCGAGGCACGTCCCGCAGGGGAAACTTGCATGATTATACAGGGTTTTCTTCACCTAGAACTTGCTAGAACAGCATCAGTTGCGCCATCAGCGACACGTCCAACACGGCGAAACGCGAGGGCAAAGACCAAATTGTGCTCCCTGGTTACCTAGGGCTCGCCCTCTCGGCGAGATATGAACATAATGACGAAACTAAACTACCCTCTCGAACGAAAAAAGCTCGGTAGAAATAGACGAGTTGTTGTACTGTAGTTCCGGAAGCAGCTCCTCAAACGCAAAAGGCGTTAACATGTGGCAGAACGTGTCTTCGTGTACTAGGTACATAATGCGGGTGACATTCAAAATTATGCGGCCGAGTCAAGTAAATGTGAGTTACGCGTGGTGCCGTGGCATGTACAGCCACACAAGTCAGTTGTACACCGGCTCGAACAAACCGCCTACCTCCGGGCGCGTTTGTCATATCGTTCCGTGAGAGGATACTGCTACGGGTACACAGCAATATGTATGCTGGTCTAGTCTGTCTATGGCGTGCCGCTACTATGGAAACATACACAACAGCAAACTTCGCTCGAAGCGCTGTAGGCTCATGGGAATACACATCGTGTACTTTTTCAAGTGGCGTATTCTGAGAAAACATACACCAATATTTGCTATTTTCTACATGGTCTACTGATAACTGGTGAGCCCTCCAAAATATATTGGGGATGGCGTATCCTGAGGTACTGGGGTGGTGTACACTGAAGTACTGCCTCGGCAAGAGCCTACAGTAAGAACTACCTGATCCTGTGATGATCTTCGTTGCTGCCTTGCTTGGTAAGGCGTGATGAATATGTATTTACCTGCGCACTATTCACGGCTTGATGGGCCGCGACTAATGTAAGGCAGTACAGGATGTGGTCAAGTGCACAAAACAAATACAACAAAATTTCCCACTCTTTCCGTCAGCACGATGTGTGTTTCGAGTGAATTGTCACCTCTTCTTACGTTACAGTCAAATCATAAACCACGGTCGACGGACGTGAAAACGGCAAAACACTCACCCCCCAGTGAGTAGTTGAGCTCCAGGTCAAGGATCCTCAGTGCCAGAAGCTTCGCCAGCTCCGTGGGGATGACACCTGCAAGAAGTTTGCGATTCCAGAACAACAGGTGAAACGATGGGCAGCATCAGACCGCGTAAGCGCACGCTACCATCTTTAACGATGTTGCCTCTTCACCCCCACCGCAGATTTTACTCTATAACTGGTCACTCCCATGCAAAGTCGGATTGCCTCAGCGGCAACACGCTGCGCCAGATGGAACGAACGCTCATCTATCACCACGGCCAACATCATCTGAATCACCGTCGCCTTCCACGTGAAAATTTATAATCTACTCACAAATTCAATTTGAGAATTAATAATATGTGGGGCACATTTCCAGTCGAACAACGCATAGACCAATACACTGCTGTTGCCTTCCGAACGTTCTTCGACGACCATTAATATTGTAACCGGAACATGACAACACCAACACTCATCCTGCAGCGTTGGAACCTACACACACTTCTAGACCACAACAACTGTAGGATGGCATATCACGAACGCATGTTTGCAGAGTCAGTATTGCAGATAACTCAAAAATTGACATCAAAACAAACATTAAATTGATTACCGGAATGCTTCACAAATGAAGCTGTGTCTCGGGGCAGGTGCAACGATCGGAAAAACCTAAAACCATGTAGGGGCAGCCGAATAATCCATCGCTTGGAACACGCGAAATTTTTCTGGAGAGAGCGGCCAGCCTCAACCTGTCAGTCCGTCCCTGGTTAATGAAAGAGTGCCGCTGGAGACGCGCCCAAAGGACCAGCATGTGGACCGTTTGGCAATGTTTCCCTTCAAGCCGCAGCTGAACCTAGTGCATGTTAGTTGCTAGAGGTTGGAGTTTCTGCTCATACAACATCTCTGGTAATGACGTCCCCGATGAATAGGCGACAGTACTTGGTACACCGTTTTGCAAGCTGCAACGCTACACCGCAAAACATTTCGCACTTGCAAGGGACAAGTCGGATCGGTGTGGCGCCCGCTAGGAGCTCGAGACTGATAGCCGGTATGAGACGACATGAAATCATCGTCAAGACAACCCGTTCGATCGTCAGATGGCAATGTCGACCGTACCGATCATATTTCGGCGTATATGAGCAGTACTTGAGTCCGAACCCGCTCTCTACCTCTTTGTGGAATGTTTTTCACCAAGTAGGTAAAAGTAGACGACGCTATCCTCTACTTTTAACGTCGAACGCATCAACGCGAATACGGCATCAAAATACATACCTTGAACGAGAGCTTCTCCATTACACCGCGCTCACCCTCCATCAGGTATCGTCGTGAAAATGAAGTGGTTCACCAGGATACGTACGTATGTGTGTATTTGTGCTAGCTTGCACGCTCTCTAAGACATGCCATGCCGACGACAGTCAATGGTACACCAAACAGAAATATGGCTTGGATGCAAGACAAAGGCACGATATTACTTGCTCGGCGATACTACAGTAATGCTCTGTTGGAACAAGAGACACCCACATATTCCAAGCACAAGAGTGTGATGACTTTCCGTCTGTTCCACGCTAAACCCAAAAGGATATACCTTGGTAGTAGGATCACATAAAATAAGGGGTGTCACAAAGACTCGGCGTTAATAGTGCAAACGTAGAAAGCACGATCGACCAAACTCACAGCCGCGGGGCATTGTGCATTTCTTACCTAATGCCAGAACGTAATCAAGGACGAGAAAGCTTACCTTTGAGGCCAAGATTTACCAGACGAATCTCCTCCAACGCCTTCATCTCCCCCAGCTCGGGCGGTATGATGCCTAACAAAGCAGAGCGGGGGGGGCGAGAAACAAGATAAGGTATTGATGTCATAGAGACGAAACATTTGCCATGTAAAAGAGATGTTCTAATCCCAACAGCGGTTGCACCAGTAGAGAGCGACGATAGCAGGGGTTCTACAAGCCAAGCCTTGCGAATGGGGAGCGCGACTGCCGGAAAGTGAGAGACACCTTATATGCAGCGTTTGGCTACCGTAGGAGGGGTGCACGGATGTGGGGTTCACGGGAGGCCAAAATGCTAACAACGCAAGAATAATGGGGCAACGGATAGGAAACTCATGATATTTTTGAAATGGGGCATGGAGAAAACAGGAGACGGTAAGGGGGGCATGCTTAGCTGATTGGCAGAAGCACAACAATAGGTACACGTCCGTGTTCGCCTGGGTGGGTAGCGTAACGATGTCTACCGCAATTTCAACATCATACGCACCGCAACCATACTGCCGTCAGCATATTGCCCAGTAGAGACAGGGCTACGACATCTCATTTATCACACACCGGGGTAGAACGATCACCCGGTGGGGGGTTGGGAGTTGAGGGACCAACAGAAAGAAGGGCAGGGGGTTCGTACGTGAACGGAAGTAGTTTATCCTGCCCACACGATGTTGAGATCTGACAGCGTGATGTGCTGTGTGGGTGGGAAGGTATTCACTGGGGAGTTGCGCCCTTGAGGGGGGGTGAGGGTCGGGGAGGGCGTCTCAATCTCTGCAGGATAATGTATGGCGGGCAAAGGGGCGGGGGCGCATCGGAGGGGAAATGGTATGACGACCGTTGGGAACGTCATTGGCACCACGTGGTATGCAGGGGGGGGGGGGTGTGGAAGCGTTTGTCGGGGCCAAAACGAGCTTTGGACCGTCTATGATGGACAAAGGGGCAAAGGATGCGTGTATGGGACGTTCGGCAAATAAACCATTGACGTAACACTTTCTGAAACCGCTCGTATACGGCAGGTTGATTCAATAAACGCGGTCCTAGCTAATGGTGTGCCAAGGTGGCAATACGTTCGTGTTGCCAACACGAGCTGGCAGTTGATTACCGAACGCCACCTCGAGGGCACTAATACGCAGTGGTCGGATCGTGGTGGTTACCTGCCAATATGTGTAGCCCGTAAGCAACGATCCGATGTATATTGATGTACATACATCTACACTACGAATGCTCACGCAATGTAAGATGAGTACACGCGCGCCACACGTGGCGCATCTCCCTCTACAACTCCGCGCGGTTTAATTTTCACGGGTGGTTGACCGCTTGTGAACGCATCTGCCCCATAAAACCTAGCTATTGTTTTCAACCACAACACCCGCCCCAACTCCAAATGAAAAATGGACACACACAAAGAAAATGACACTGGTGTGGCGAACATATGGGGTATTTGTTGCCCGCTGTACACGTAAGCCCCGCTTCGCCAACAACTGGTATTAATATAACGCAATTTTGTGCAGGTTACATAGAATATACCGTGGAAGAAGGACGTACACGTGAAACGTGGATGTTATCGTGGCGTTTACGGGTACACGACGTAGGTAGGCACTTAGGTCAATACTGCACAATTCGAGTACTGTGTTGCATAATTGGTATCGTCCACCAGCGTGTTGTCGTTATGTACTGTTTTTTGTCATATTTCCAGGGGCGTCTGTGTCATGCGACGTATATTAAAGTACAACACACCTTATTTCGGGGGACCACAGTAAATAGGACCTACGGTACACACAAAAAACTATGTATTTACACATTTTTACCAACGATATTTGGTCCTATTTCCTATGGCCCCCCGTTATAGTAATTTTCGCTACTGCAGACGAGCTGAGAGGTGGTGGGCATCGCAAGGTTTTTTTGTTACGGCGGTCTCGGAGGTGCTGGGGTGATATTTCCGTTTGGTTCTGGCACTGCCGAGGTGGTTGTGCGCGTTTGAACAATATCTGCATGTAGATGCTGTGCCGACCTGTGCAACTTCTCCCTCTAAACGCGTCAACCAAAAATACGCTCCACCAGCGCACGTCCATCGGCGTCTTGAGAGCGGCCAAATGCATGGAAAAAACAGGGGCGTGGTTCGGCTGCGTACACAAGGCACTACTTCACTAGCTCCACGTTTCACATGCGACCTCACAAAGGTCGTGTGAGCTGTCAAAAGTTCCACGAAGCTCCTTACTGTTCCGGGTAGACGACGTGTTGTGGCCTGCGGCGGCTCAGGACGGTGGCAAGTAATACCGGGGAGGTCGTCAAAAGTGATGGACTGTTTCACGGCGGGGCGGCTTATATACGTAAGCAGACGCGGTCTAAATCGGGTAAAAGGGGATAGGTAACGAGCATTGTGGTTGGGAGCGCATCCGTGCTGGTACCGCTGTCAAGGGAAGCAAAATGGAAAAGGTTTCAAAGTTACCTTTGAGGTAGTTAGCGGAACCTACGCTACCGCTGCCCCGATCGGCAATGTTTCGTTTGGTTTCTTGTTGCTTTGATTTGTGAGTTTGTTCTTCCTGGCGGGGGCACGTCAGCAATATTGAAACCTCACACATCCGTCGGCGAAACGAGAGGAAACGACATATCATAGCAGGTCGTGTGGCTAGTGTCCCATGACTCCACCATCAGATTGAAAAACGAAAGACGTCTCTAGTTCTAGTATTTGTTTTGAGATTCAAACCGCCTTGTTCATGTCGATTGGTATTTCCTAGTTTTTCTCCGCTCTTCTTCCCTCCGGGGTTCTGTCTCTGGATGCTGGCGTGTTCGACACGAAACTCCTTTCATGTGTTCTTCTCGTGCTCCTTTGGGGATACATTCCGTCCAAGTTCGAGATGAACTTGGTAACAATTTCTGTTGACATTAAATGTTGTTTGCTCTGTTTTTGGTGCGTTTGTTTGTATCGGTATAACGAGACTTCACTTTCTTACTCGTGTTCAAGTATTTATTTACCACCCCTCATCTGCAACATTTGTGTATATTTGTTTCTCCTGGCTACTTTGTTTTCCCATTCTCCGTTGCTTTATTCGGTAGTTATATTTAGGGGTAAATGGTCTCCTCGTTTTCAGTTGAAACTACCACAGTAGTAGCACAACGTATGTGTCTGGTACGTATGTCTAAACGTTGTAGACTGATTTCACATGAGGTTTCTTGTGTAAGGTGCACGACTGCGTTAAGCTACCACACGTATCTTATCGTTTGCCTTCTCCCGAGGTATCCTTCCACTCCAGAGTTATTGAGTCTGTCCCGTGACCACGGATTCCATGATGAGGATGAGCTCATGCGAGAAAAAAAACAACAATATACGGAAAACCGTTAAGGTAAAACAGCTTGCGCAACCGCTTCAAATCTACCGACGGCGTTATGCTGATAGACCTTCTCACCTTCACGACCGCGTAGGGACAATAGTCGACCGAACTGTGGCAATAGTAACATGTCCCAGGTTGAGCACAGAGTAAAGGGATGTACTGGCTTTCTGGGGTGCCCCACGATTACACGACGGAACAGCTTGCTACCACTACTATTAATACTACTGCGTCTGTATGTTGAAGTACTTGTTGCCAAAACTACGACTTTTTTCATCACGAAAGCAACAAAGAGCAATCATGCTAAGGCTGGGACCTGGAGGCTCCATCCAGTACGATTCACGTATAGGCTACTTCCGCACACAGCCCATCTGGTTCTGAACCCCTGCTGCAGATGGGCGGGTCTCGCGGGAGGTTGCCCTGATGAAGACAAGACTGTTTCTACGTACGCGATCAGGGCTCTAAACAATGAGTACGCTTCAGGTAATGTTTCAGGGGCAGTCAGTTGCTGGTTGTCAGGCGTATACAATGATGAGCGCGGAATAAATACTGAATTTGGTTTTGGGCGTACCTTCGTTTCCTTCTTGCGTAGCAAGTTTGCCTCATGCTCGGACTATTCGCTTTCAACTATTTATACCTTTGCTCTTTCTTCATTCTCCCCATTAGTTCTTTTTTTTCCCCAGTAGTACTTACTGGCAGTGCATAGTTGACCAGGCCACATTCCTACATTAGGCATTGTTTCACTTTCACAACTGCGTATCTCGACAGGGGCAGGGGGGCTGGGGTTGCCGTCGGAAACAATGCGGAAATCGCCCGATTCCATTCAGAGACGGATTGGGATCATACCCGGACAACTATGCGGACCTCGGCGACCTGTTGGGGCGAGATTGAACATCAGGGAACGTGAATTGGGGATCTTCAACGGGCTCTAAAACATCCGGAAGGGGATTCGACACTCATGGTGGATCTCTAGATAAAAGGTGGTAGGTGTCTTCCAAGACTATTGGCTCGAGCGGGGCCTCGACACACAAGAGGATGCCTCTCCAAAGTCTCCGGATGTCGGCGTTTCCAAGGTGCATCACGCAATGACCACAAACCACCGCAGGGCCGACCAAACACTCTTTAAAGAAAAATATAGTGGACCGCCTTTGTCCACCACGCGCGCAAACGTCACTCACTGCTCTGGACCAGCTGCCCGAACAGAAATCTAGTCTCAACCCGACCAACTTGATCGGGGGGCAGGGGACAAGCGAAACCATGGTGAAAAGCCCCTCATAAGAGCCTTTCGGTAGGAGGAGCCGTCGCCTGCCCTTGAGCATGACCATCGAGCTACCTCTGAGTCATCCCGGGTCGACCGTTGGTGGCGGATGCTGTGTAGTGTTGATTTTAGGGACGCCAGCCGGACTTGGTTTCCACCATCCCCTTAATTCTTCAGACGGTTTACGTTTATGGAGTGTGAGTATTTCCCGTCGATTCCTTCAATTATCTGACAACGGTTTTGAAACGTTCTCAGTTTTCGCGTTTGGCAAGGAAAACGTGCTTCGGTGTTTTCTTAACGCCTTTGGGGCTTGGTGATAGTATAGCGACGAACAGTACAGGCGAGGTCTTATCGACGGTCCTCTCTTATCTGGTCTGATCACGTCAACAACTAACGCAAAATGCATGGGTGTACATCGCCCGCAGTGCAACCCCTTGCGTTCAAGTTGGGGCATTCCTCCCACAATACCCTACGCTAACGGCTAGGGTTGGTTCGTATGGGCACATAGCTGAAATCGCCCCTGTTTTCACGCATCTGTTCCATATTTACTCCAATCAAGGAACCATCCCACAGTAGGGGTTTTCCCGACGTTCCTGAGCCCCTCACATTAGGAACTCAATATCTCACCCGATATAATACCTGGAAGAAATGCGTTCGGGCCATCCGACCGGTACTTGTATGGGCTAGTCATAAAACGAATATACGAGTAAATTTTTCATCCTAACCGGTAATTCCTCACTTAAGGAACTCGATTGGTCAGAAACCTTTTGCCCAAAAGTGCAACCCCTACCGTGGGGTGACTCCAAGTAAAACAGGGAAATAATAAACCATGTGCGTCAAGGCTCAACGAGGTTCAGTACGGACTACAGGCGTTTATGCAACTTGCGTAAGTTTCCGAACACCTGTTGTTGAACTGGAGCAGCGTAGCCTGAGGTCGGTTGTTTGTCAAAACGACAAACCTAGACTCTGATACACACGACACACACAGCGTGTTTGAAAACACTCTAGGGCTAGGGCCAAGGACAGTTTTGACACAACAGTGACCAAACGTTGCGAAACCGAGCACAATCCGTTATGTGGTGCGTGGGCGGAGTGCTGTGCTGGAAACGTCCGTGTTTAGTAGCCAGAATAGGCTGGATCGCTCTGTTGGTGCGTGAAGCGTTTGGTTATACCTTGTCCACAAGCCCAAAGCAGCACGCACAGCTTTACGTGGTGCCGAAGAATCGTTCACGATGCCTGCAGCTACTATCAAATAGATATGTCGTAGAACAGCGAATAAATCACATCCCGGTCATGAATGTTGACATGAAAAAATATTTTATCCGGGTGTGTTGTTGTGGGGGAGGGTGATGCTTTCTAACTCATCCCCCGTGACAAAACACCATGCACGAGAGACACGCAGCTAGGGGGTGAGACAGCGAGGGGGTGTGCTAACGGCAGAATTGGATCATGAGGAGAGTTAACAGACCCCGGCCAGATGCATGGTGTCCGGCGATTCGGCTGCTGCCGACGGGGCCTAAGGCCCATTGGCTGACGCATTGGGCGTTGCTGCAAAAGCTGCGGGTGCTTCGCCGGTACCGGTACCGGTACCAGTAGTCCGGGCTTCGGACACGGCGGACGTAGCAGACGTGATAACGTTAGTGCCAGTACCGGTAAGCGCGCTTGCCCCAGCCAAAGATCACGTGATCGTCGCCCGAGGTGCGATCGCCGCAGCTACAGGTAGGGTCGAAGCCGCAGACTCGTTCGGCCCACCGTGAAGGGGCGCAGCAGTTGCCTCCATGCTGGGCTCCATACCGGTGCGAGGTGATTGTCAATTGTGAATGGTATCCATCCACCAGTTGGAGTCAAGAATTGAGGAGTTTGACACTGTCTTCGGGTGTACATACGTAGGGGGGGGGGGTGTCATCTATCACAGACCCACCTACCTCTCCGCGCGGTTTAGTGGACATAAAGAGAACGAGAAGTTGCAAATGCCTCTGCCCTATGACTGGCGATATATCATGGAAGCACCGAAATACCAACAGTGCCCGAAAATAGAACTGGGCATTCTGAATGCCGGAAATGTCAGCCATATAGCACGGTGTTAGGCAAAACGCACGAATTGCATGATACAACGCCGTTTGCGTCCATTTAAGAATCAATACCAGCTACAGTAGGATCAATAGGGAAACATCTGGGATTAATGGGGACTCATGATAAACATTTGTCGAGGTTGACCACGTAACCGGTTGTTGTTCGATGTTGATGAATGAAGCTCTTCCGCTTGCACTGCATGTGTTCGAATGCTTGTGAAGTTTTCGTTATTTTTCCAACTTTTCTCTTCGTACGAGCAGTCTTCGTTCGGCGAAACGCTGAATACCTCGACACGGGAAGGCCAGAGGCATTGGTCGAGGTGTCGGCGCGATCCGAGTCTCTGCGGCGCGTGTCGGGCGCTCAAAGCTTTCTTTCAGGCGAGAGTGGAAAAGACGACTTCCCTGGTTTCAGTACGATAGGCCTTATTTTGTACGCACGTGCCGGTAAAATGTCGTCAGCTTCCTGCCCTTTCACGAGCCCACAGCGCAGACATGTACCAGGTAGACAACAGGCAACAGGCAGAGAGCACAACGTTACAACGCTGCACCGCACAAGCACCAGCATGTAACATGGTGCGTGTGTGGAACACCCATCTGCGCTGCACTGCTGTAGCTAGTTGTGTTCATCAGAGCCTACGGTCCGAAATCGACTGCCCACCCATCTTTGATTCTGCTGTGTGTGATACAATCACGCACGCACTACTGTGGACGGAAATGTAGGGACCGGGTGAATTGAATATGAGTACCTCAATTGATATTGCCCTCGATGACATGCATTCGAGTGCTGTTCTCAGTTTGCTTGTCTCTGTTTTTGTGAAGTCGCAGGTGGAGTTGTTGAGAGTGACGGGAGAGGCCAGTCGGGACCAGCACAGAGGGAACCCCAAAGTGCTGTGTTTGGCTCAGGCAGAGCGTCTACTTGTTGACTATCGGTACCACTTCTTATAGTTGTCGGCGGGGACATACATCCAGCAGCAGCACACGAAAACGGAACGAGCACTCGCACCAGTACCACAGCAATGGGATCGATATCATTGAGGTGTAATTGGGGTTGCAGGGTTAAATACAAGACTGTTGGCCAATGAAAAACGAAACATGAACGGGGAGAGATCTCCAACAATCAGTCAGAAAGCTGACGGCGCTCTCTTGGCCAAAGCAAAACATGTCGGTTGTATATTACAACAAGTAAACGACAGATCGATAAGAGATCTCTGTACCGCGAAATAGTTGTTGGCGAAATGTGAACTAAGGTAGATGCATGCTCTAGGGGGAAGAGCTTGCCGCCGGCGTCCTACGGTATCCTCCAAAACCTGAAAAAAAAAACCATTTTTTGTTGTGTGTTGTTACACATTCGACAGATTTTGACGTATTTTCAACTGCCGGGTTACTATTTTTGCGAGTACCGAAATATACGATGAGGATCGCAAAATACAAAAAGAGGTGAAAAGTAGAAAGTAATCAACCAACTGCTGTAAAAGACCTACGATAGTAGTATGCAATTTTGGGTCATTCTTTTTGCGAGTACCGAAACATACGACAAGGATCGCAAAATACAAATAAAGGCGAAAAATAGAATTATTTCAGCTGGTGCGACGATACGCGATAGACGCTCGATCTGAATTGAATATGAGTACCTCAACTGTCTTTGTATTTACGACGTTTTGTGTTTATTGGCCGAGGTAAACTCGAGAAATCTAGATACCTTAGACAGCATGCAAATAACACAAACTCCGTTACAACACCGCCTACTGAAGCAGCACATGCAGGACCGGGCCACACCACGCGGGTGTCTCTGGCCAGTGGTGTACTGCTATCGCAAGCTGCTTTTTCGGAGGCTGCGGTCCGTCATCTGTCATCACAAGTTCAGAATCTTCTGCTGTGCTACTTTGCATGTATGTGTCGTGGGAAATAATACCATGTACCTGGTAGTATGGATCTTTGTTAACACATTTAGGACTGCAGTTCCGTTTCGGTGACAAACTACTTCGAATTTGAGTGGTTTGTCCCCAACACAGGTCTGCTGTTCTACAAGTCGAACGGTCACGATACCCGACTTTGGATTTGAAGGCGCGACATCGATCCTCACGGGGATCATGTCTATTTTCTTCAACGTTATTTGTATCACATACAGTAGTACATAGCCCAGACATCGCAGACAACATCAAGGCACAAAATATCATCACGCGTGTGCGGCGGTTTGTCCGCGCTGTATTGCTGCGGCTTCATACTAATATCGTACTTCTGTACAAGGGTCCCCTTCGGGATGTGGGTACAACGTGAAATCCCCGGGGGTGTCGCAAGCTGAAAGGGGAGACGCAGGAAAAACCCTTGCACCTCTTTTTGATGTAAAACTGGTGTCGGAGTAAAATGAGTCATGGGCTATTGTGTTGCTAAAAACGAAGAGTAGTAGCCTAGTCTTCGATGCTGTCACATGTCTTGGCGTATAGGAGGCATGGACTACTGTATTTCTCAAAGGAAAGCGTAGCCCTCAGAAGGAAATTGACGGGATTTTTGGATCATCTTGGTATTCATCGCCTGGGTGGGATCTGTATCATCAATATATGTAAATATATATATGTGTGTGTGATCCTTGATGATCTGAACACCCCTACCGGGTGGAGTCTACACGATCTGCACGAACTACACATATTAATCGAGCATACATGCACCGTGATAAACTGATGAATAGTTTTGCGTCGGTGGGTCTGCATGATCTGAAGGATCTGTAAGATCTGCAGGATTTGTATAATGTACATGTATCACCCTTTTTTTGGCGGTGAGATCTGCTTGGTCTTTATCATTGCACTTGCGTGCCGAGTGGGATGATCTGAATGCCATGTGTGCACGATGTGGACGATCTATCTGCATGACCTGAAGGATCTTTTGTCTAAACACTCCAACTAATTTGCGTTCCGTATCATTTGCACTTGTGTGCCAGGTGGGATCTGGTTGATCTCAATGACATGCACATGTTTAGCCTGAAGGAGGTCTGTGTGGTTACAATTTTCATACAAGTGGACCTGAGTAGAATCTGTGTCATCTGTACAATCAATACATTTCGACCGGCATGGGATCTGTCCGCTCTGCCTGATCTGTACATCCTGAGGGAGATACGAAGGGTATGTACGATCTGCATGATCTTCACATGTTTATCGGAACGTGTCATTGATCTGCAGAATATATATAATCTGCTGGATCCGTATGATCTACCTGAGTGGAATCTGTGTGATCTGTATGATCTGTACACCGTTATAGGGTATGTACGATCTGCATGATATGTACATTTTTTTCGTGGGTCTGCATGATCTGTATGATCTGCAGGATCAGTATGATGTGCGGCATTTCTGTATGATCTGGAGGATCAGTAACATCTGGATACTTCACACTTGATTGCAGCATGTTTATCCGGGATGGGGTCTGTATGAGGTAGATATTTCACAGGTGTGTATCTGAGTAGGGTCTGTTTGATCTGTACATCTTTACCCGGTGGGATATGTATGATCTGCACAATCTGTATAATCTACCTGAGTGGAATCTGTGTGATCCGTATGATCTGCACATCTTAACCGGGATGCGGTCTGTGCCATTTGCAGGATCTGTATGATCTGGAGGATCAGTAAAATCTGGATACCGCACACTTGCTTTCAGCATGTTTCGCCGGGATGGGGTATATACGAGGTAGATATTTCACACGTGTGTACCTGAGTGGGCACTTGATCTGTGTGGCCTGTGCCTATGTGTAATCTGCAGGATCTGTATGATATGTACACATGTGTGATCTGCAGGATCTGTGTGATCTGTATGATCTGTTCTTCTTGACCGGGATGGGGTCTGTATGATCTGCATGATCTGCACATGTTTATCGGCGGGTTCGCATGACCTGCAGGAATTGTATGATCTGCCGGATCTGTAATGTTTTGCAGGTCTGTGTACCTGAGGGAATGTTGATGTGTGCGATCTATACGTATTTACCAGGCGGCATCTGTATGATGAGGTAGATATTTCACACGTGTGTATCTGAGTGGGAACTTGCAGGATTTATGTATGATCTGCAGGATGTGTAAATCTGGATACTTCGTAACTGTTTACATCATGTTTAGCCGGGATGGGGTCCGTATGAGGCAGATATTCACGTGTGTACATGAGTGGGAATTTGATCTGTGTGATCTGTACATATCTGTGATCTGCAGGGTCTGTATGATTTACCTCAGTGGAATATATGTGATCTCTTATGATATGTTCATCTTGATCGGGATGGGGTGTGTACGATCAAAATGATCGGCACATATTTATCGGTGGGTTTGCATGACCTGCAGGATCTGCACTATTTAGCAGGTGTGTACCTGAGTGGGATCTTGGTCTGTGTGACCTGTACATCTTCATCGGGTGGGATCTGCATGATCTGCATGAACTGCACATATTTCGTCGGGAAGATGAAAAAAATCAATCAAGACGAATCAAGGTCGAAAAGGAGTTGATGGACAACCCTATACACGCGCAACGCAATAAACACTCGGTACAAAATATACTGCTACACGAAATAGCCAGGGTGTGATAAAAACATCAGCCGCACGGACACAAACAAGAGAAGAGTAGCAGCAAAGGGAAAGCAACTTGCGCCAGCTACAACAGCAGTAGCTATACTCGGCAGGAACGTCATCAGCACGAACACCAAGATAAGCCACCGTGTGACACCGGCAAAAATATACTTTGGGTAGCAGAAAGAAAAGCCTCAACAGTAGTAGCAGTAGTAGCAGCTATACCGTGATTGTGCGCAGTAGAGCCTAGTATCAGTATAGGGCTACCCTATATATACCCCATATACGATATGATATTTCCATAGTGCTTAGTCATATTTTTTTTTCGCCGGACGTACGATATATATATATATTATATCGTATTACATCGCTATATATAGGGGCTTTCAGCACGATGTGAGTGACTGAAAGGTGATATGATATATACGTCCGCTATGAAGGGATATATCGGCCTATGTAAGGTGATACAAGATGATATATCGGCCTATATGAGGTGAAATACGTGATATGGCTATCCGATATGTGACACAATATGACCACTTGCTGTTGTGATACATCTAGCATATTTCGGGCGTACATTTTGGGCGGAATGTACGTGCAGTATACAGTATACAAAGTTCCCCTCCGGGAGGTGCCGTATGAATAAGGGAACGGCGCAAGAGCGAAATAATATTCGTATGCAACCATAGAGTGTGCAGCTGGCCACTTGTGTAGAAGTAGTAGTACCTGCATCCACCCATCATTTTAACGTGAAGAACACACACAACATATTTTTGAGGACATACTATCATTATACCGTTGACGGATTTAGTGTGGGATTATTACTACAGAAATATAAAATTGGGTAGCGGTAAGTGGATATATATTGATCCAGCCGACTCGCGGCGATTAATTCATGAGTACAAAAAACGCCATAATACTTTGTGACCGGTTTTGAGTAAGGTACAGCACATACATACTGGTACGAAATATATGTTGCCCCAAAATAAATGTTTCTTGGTGCTCAGGATAACATCAAGGTTACATAGATAAATGCTCGAGAACAAACTGTAGTCCGAGCACTGAGAGTATTGGAGTACTGGCGGCAAAAATATTGCCAGCACTGAGAAGGCCCAAATACTGAGAGTAATGGGAGTGTGAGCAGTATACCGAACCCCGAGAATACAGGAAAGTATGTACCCGCAGTAGTATCGATACACTTGGAGTAAAGGCCATATGCGCAGTACAGAACCGCGAGATACTGAGAGTATTCTACACCCCGGACAGCTCATGAGCTAGCTCATTTATCGTGTATAGCTGAAGCTTCGAAAACATGTGCAGATGAGCTACCGCTTATTATAGTATCATGTTGAGGTATGAACGCACGCCACACGCAAGCGCGCCCAAACTCTTTAATTTGGGCTAAAACACACAAGTAAAATGTACTATATCATATACGTTCAGAAAAGCAAGGTGTGGACGAATGTACTATTACTGTAGTACTCTGTTGTAGTCCTGGTACAAAAATAGTCAAAAGTGAAATTAAAAACAAAAAACGTGGATGGTGCAAGTCGAACCTCGGAATCGAAAATGTTATCCAGCGCAGTATAAACGTATACGCTAGAACAGTGTTCGTACAGCTGGCATGTCTTGTTTCTTACGCAATCGAAAACACTTTGCACGATCTCCTACAGCAGTAGAGTAGCTTGTACATACAGGTACGACTGCAAATTCAGCAGTACTGCTGTAAAATGCCACGCGAGGAACGTACAACGTGTACTGATCCCTTTCAGCTGGCTCTAGGATCTATCGGTCTGATCAGCAATCTAGGACACACTGCAATTAGAACTACTGTACTGGGGGGGGGGGGGGGGGGGGGGTGCTCATTTGTTGCTTGCCTTAGTCATTTGACCATTGACTGAGTCTGTTTTGTACGAACGCTGCTGTACGAATGAGCCGCAGTACGATCATCCATACGCGCAAGGTGTGCCCACTGCTGCTGCTGGACAGCAGGGTTGGTGGTGGTGCTGTAGGAAGATGGAGGTAAGCACGCTCTGTGCACTGCAGTGGGGATTGTTCTCTAGGCGGTGGTCCGTGCTCCGTGCAACAACCGAAAAAAAAGTACAGGGATATTGTACGTAAAAAATATATGGCAGACCGTGGAATGCGGACGGCAGGCTCCCACAAACACAACCACAACCACAGCAACACTGCTCATATGGGTGTGTCGAACACGCACGGCGTGTGGGCGGCAGCGTTGGAGCGATGGGATATGTGCATGTTGTCTGTTGTGTACCTGGTATATGCCTGAGCTGTGTGCTCACAGCTCATGAGAGCCGGGGGGAGAAGACAGAGAGCATTGATGACAATGTACCGATACGTACGTACAAAAAAAGGACTCTTCACTGAAACCAGGGAAATCGTCTTATCCACTCCCGCCGGGAATTATTTTTTTTAACAGCCTGCCACGCGCTTCAGAGTGCACGGATCGCGCCGAGACCTAGACCAATGTGTCCGGCAGGGCTTCCCGTGTCCGTGTACTTGGTGTTTTGCCTAAAAGTGCTCGTGCGAAGAGAAAAGTTGGCAAAAGTACGAAAAATTGACAAATATACGTAAACATAATATACCTGGTACGTATGTTCGAGTACGAGTAAGAGTACGGAGCGTGACGCACACACAAGGGGACGTACAAGGGGTCTGTGTCCGCTGCTGTCTTGTTTTCGTGCGGGTTTGATCCGCGATGAGCGAGTTGAACGCGCCATCGCCTGTGGCTAAAAGCGAGCCACAGCTACAGCAGTTGCCTTCGACATCGTCAAGCGCCACCACACAACATCTAAATGCAATATATCCTCGCGGAGAAGGGGTTGTTGTATCATCATTCCTGCATTTGGTGTACCGGGTAGTACGTAGCGGCACAGATCGCCAAGTACCGAGCCGGTGCTTTACCATTAGTGTGGCGCAGGCCCCAACCACGAGCAAGTACCTACGTGACACGGCGGTGATGTACATATATAGATAGATACCTGGTAGGTGATAATAGCACACGAAAGCACGATACATCGGGCAGACATGAAGTGACATATCACAATATACAAGGTACATGATATATACCTACACATATGATATATCACACGATATATGACATGTTATCATCATATGACCCTGCATATATCACATCGCATACCGATATATGGAGAAATGCCGGTGATATGGACATACATAACTAAGAAATATCAACTTTTATGACTTAGTCATCTTTTTTGGGGGGGTATATATAGATATCATATACCCCCCCCCCCGATTATTAGGTGACACCGGGCTCTAGTGCGCAGCAGTGTGCAGCAGCAGCGGCAGCAACAACAGGAGCAGCAAGACAAGCAACCGCGTGGCACGGGCAAAAATAGAATAAGGGTAGCAGCAGCAAAATCAACCTGTCCCAACAATAGTAGCAGGTATACCGCCGTGGTTGTGTGTAGCAGTAGCGGCAGCAACACTCAGCAGCACTCGAGCAACACTCGATTCGAGCAGCACTCGTGCGGGCGCCTGTTGTTGCTGTTCTTGTACTGCTGGGTACTGCTCGATCGAGCAGCACTCGAGCGCAGGAGCATGAGTGGGTTTCCAAGCCGATATTGCACCTAAAAAAAAAAAAAGGGACCACGACCACTCCATTGCTCAAGCGCAACGAGCATGAGACGAACACGAGTACGACGTGGCCAAGCAGCCACGGGCACATGAGCACTCAGCAGCAGAGCAGCAGCACCCAGCGACACTCGAGCAACATTCCACTCCAGCAGCACTCGTACGACTTCTTTTGCTGTTGTTATACTGCTGCAGCTCGTGCAGCACGAGCTCGAGCAGCACTACTGCGTGCTGTAGCAGTTGCAGCAAGAATAGAGAAGAAGAAAATCTTTGCAGCTAAAAATACGAAGATCCGGGTTGGTTTCCAAGTCTCTAGATGGCTTTTCGGAAGTGGGACCCCATCCCCTGAGTTGCTTGCTGAGTCACGTCACTTTGACCATCTAGAGCATGTGCCACGGAGCCCGGCCGGAGCCAACGCTTGCACCGTACTGTCCACGCCGCCCCCCTGCGGGCCTCGCAGCAGGAAGCACGAAAAAAGACCCGCGGACAAACGAGAAATGTAAAGTATTCCGGAAAAAAAGGTCCATTTGGTATAAAGTAATATCGGTTACCCTCTGTATCGGACCTTGACATCTGTAGAGCTGGGAGTCTCTGTCGTTGCTTCATACGTTCATGCTGCCACAGCTACAAAGCTTCAGCTGCAGTGCGATTCAAGGGGCTGTTGCGTTTGGTCGAGAGTTCCACCCTCTTCCTGTGTGCACCCCTTTCTACTTCAATAATGTTATCCCAATACCGTACCGCTGTGTTCTGCGTGTCACGAGTGTGTGTGCCGTGCGTCGAGCGTGGAATTTCAAACCGTTTGTGTCGGCAGCTCTTGGTTTTGTGCGCGAGAGGCCATCTTCGCCGAGAGTGCCACAACAAAAATAATGCATCAACATACATACGGACAAATATGATACACTGTTTTGTGGAATATTTTAACAAACCCATAGACGCGATTCAGTCTATAGTAGCAGTTTCACACTATTTCCAAGTATGTTTTGTCCACAAAAACGCAGGTGCAGTTCGAAAGGGGTCGTGGGCGATACATGTGATATGATACATACAGCACAACTTTCATCAACTGTACTATTGTATCATGTGTAGTTAGTTTTTTATATAGCTACCAGGTATTGCACCATTTCCCGAGGCACGTCCCGCAGGGGAACCTTGCATAATCATATAGGGGTATCATCACATAGAACTTGCTAGAGCGGCATCAGCTGCGCCATCAGCGACACGTCCAACACGGCGAAAAGCGAGGGCAAAGACCAAATCGTGCTCCCTGGTTACCTAGGGCTCGCCCTCTCGGCGAGATATGAACATAGTGACGAAACTAAACTACCCTCTCGAACGAGAAAGCTCGGTAGAAATAGACGAGTTGTTGTACTGTAGTTCCGGAAGCAGCTCCTCAAACGCAAAAGGCGTGAACATGTGGCAGAACGTGAACGTGTCTTCGTGTACCAGGTACATAATGCGGGTGGCATTCGAAATTATGCAGCCGAGTCAAGTAAATGTGAGTTACGCGTGGTGCCGTGGCATGTACAGCCACACAAGTCAGTTGTACACCGGCTCGAACAAACCGCTTACCTCCGGGCGCGTTTGTCATATCGATCCGCGAGGGGATACTGCTACGGGTACACAGCAGTATGTATGCTGGTCTGGTCTGTCTATGGCGTGCCGCTACTATGGAAACATACACAACAGCAAACTTCGCTCGAAGCGCTGTAGGCTCATGGGAATACACATCGTGTACTTTTTCTAGTGGCGTATTCTGAAGAAACGTACACCAATGTTTGCTCTTTTTACATGGTCTACTGATAACTGGTGAGCCCTCAACAATATATTGGGGATGGCGTATCCTGAGGTACTGGGGTGGTGTACACTGAAGTACTGCCTCGGCCAGAGCCTACATTAGGAACTACCTGATCCTGTGATGATCTTCGTTGCTGCCTTGCTTGGTAAGGCGTGATGAATACGCATTTACCTGCGCACTATTCACGGCTTGATGGGCCACGACTAACGTAAGGCAGTACAGGGTGTGGTCCAGTGCACAAAACAAATACAACAAAATTTCCCACTCTTTCCGTCAGCACGATGTGTGTTTCGAGTGAACTGTCACCTCTTCTCACATTACAGTCGAATCATAAACCACGATCGACGGGCGTGAAAACGGCAAAACACTCACCTCCCAGTGAGTGGTTGCGCGCCAGGTCAAGGATCCTCAGTGCCGGAAGCTTCGCCAGCTCCGTGGGGATGCCACCTGCAAGTAGTTTGCGATCGCAGAACAACAGGTGAAACGATGGGCAGCATCAGACCGGGTAAGCGCACGCTACCATCTTTAACGATGATGCCTCTTCCCCACCACAGATCTTCGTCTATAATTGGTCACTCCCATGCAAAGTCGGATTGCCTCAGCGGCAACACGCTGCGCTAGATGGAACGAACGCTCATCTATCACCACGGCCAACATCATCTGAATCACCGTCGCCTTCCACGTGAAAACTTATAATCTACTCACAAATTCAAGTTGATAATTAATAATATGTGGGGCACATTTCTAGTCGAACAACGCATAGACCAATACACTGCTGTTGCCTTCCGAACGTTCTTCGACGACCATCAATATTGTAATCCGGAACATGACAACACCAACACTCATTCTGCAGCGTTGGAACCTACACACACTTCTAGACCACAACAACTACAGCAAGGCAAATCACGAACGCACGTTTGCAGAGTCATTGTTGCAGATGACTCAAAAATTGACATTAAAACTATTCTTAAATTGACTACCGGAATGCTTTACTATTGAAACTGGGTCTCGGGGCAGGGGAAACGATCGAAAAAACCTAAACCCATGTAACCGCAGATGAACAGTCCATCGCTTGGAACACGCTAAAGTTTTCTGGAGAGAGCGGTCAGCCTCAACCTGTCAATCCGTCCCCGGTTAAGAAAGAGTGCCGCTGGAGGCGCGCCCAGAGGACCAGCATGTGGACCGTTTGGCAATGTTTCCCTTCAAGCCGCACCTGAACCTCATGCATGCTAGTTGCTAGAGGTTGGAGTTTCTCCTTTTACAACATCTCTGGTAATGACGCCCCCGACGAGTATGCGACAGTACTTGGTACATCGTTTTGCAGACTGAACGCTACACCGCCAAACATTTCGCACTTGAAAGTGACAAGACGGATCGGTCTGGCACCCACTAGGACTCGAGACTGATAGCCGGTATGAGACGCCATGAAATCATCGTCAAGACAACCCGTTCGATCGTCAGATGCCAATGTCGACCGTACCGATCATATTTCGACGTATACGAGTATTACTTGAGAGTCCGAACCCGCTCTCTACCTCTTTGTAGAATGTTTTTCACCAAGTAGGTAAAAGAAGACGACGCTATCCTCTGCTTTTAACCCCGAACGCATCAACGCAAATACGGCATCAAGATACATACCTTGAACGGGAGCTTCTCCATTACACCGCGCTCACCCTCCATCAGGTATCGTTGTGGAAATGAAGTGGTTCACCAGAATACGTACGTATATTTCTGAATTTGTGCTAGCTTGCACGCTCTTTAAGACATGCCATGCCGACGACAGTCATTGGTACACCAAACAGAAATATGGCTTGGATGCAAGATACAGGCACGATATTACTTGCTCGGCGATACTACAGTAATGTTCTGTTGGAACAAGAGACACCCACATATTCCTAGCACAAGAGTGTGATAACTTTCCGTCTGTTCCACGCTAAACCCAAAAGGATATACCTTGGTAGTAGGATCACATAGAATAAGGGGTGCCACAAAGACTCGGCGTTAACAGTGCAAACGTTGAAAGCACGATGTACCAAACGCACAGCCGCGGGGCATTGTGCATTTCTTACCTAATGCCAGAACGTAATCAAGAACGAGAAAGCTCACCTTTAAGGCCAAGATATACCAGATGAATCTCCTCCAACGCCTTCATCTCCCCCAGCTCGGGCGGTATGGTGCCTAACAAAGCAGAGCGGGGGGGCGAGAAACAAGATGAGGTATTGAGATCATAGACACGAAACAACAGCCATGTAAAAGAGATGCTAGAATCGCAACAGCGGTTGCACCAGTGGAGAGCGACGATAGCAGGGGTTCTACAAGCCAAGCCTCGCGAATGGGGAGCGCGACTGCCGGAACGTGAGAGACACCTTATATGCAGCGTTTGGCTACCGTAGGAGGGGTGCACGGATGTGGGGGTGCACGGGAGGTTAAAATGCTAACAACGCAAGAATAATAGGGCAACGGATAGGAAACTCATGATATTTTTGAAATGGGGCATGGAGAAAACAGGAGACGGTAAGGGGGGCATGCTGAGCTGATTGGCAGAAGCACAACAATAAGTACGTGTTCGCCTGGGTGGGTAGCGTAACGATGTCTACCGCAATTTCAACATCATACGCACCGCAACCATATTGCCGTCAGCATATTGCCCAGTAGAGACAAGGCTACGACATCTCATTTATCACACACCGGGGCGGAACGATCACCCGGTGGGGGGTTGGGAGTTGAGGGACCAACAGAAAGAAGGGCAGGGGGTTCGTACGTGAACGGAAGTAGTTTATCCTGCCCACACGATGTTGAGATCTGACAGCGTGATGTGCTGTGTGGGTGGGAAGGTATTCACTGGAGAGTTGTGCCCTTGAGGGGGGGTGAGGGTCGGGGAGGGCGTCTCAATCTCTGCAGGATAATGTATGGCGGGGAAAGGGGCGGGGGCGCATCGGAGGGGAAATGGTATGACGATCGTTGGGAACGTCATTGGCACCACGTGGCATGCAGGGGGGCGGGTGTGGAAGCGTTTTTCGGTGCCAAAACGAGCTTTGGACCGTCTATGATGGACAAAGAGGCGAAGGATGCGTGTATGGGACGTTCGGCAAATAAACCATTGACGTAACACTTTCTGAAACCGCTCGTATACGGCAGGTTGATTCATCAAACGCAGTCCTAGCTAATGGTGTGCCAAGGTGGCAATACGTTCGGGTTGCCAACACGAGCTGGCAGTTGATTACCGAACGCCACCTCGAGGGCACTAATACGCAGTGGTCGGATCGTGGTGGTTACCTGCCAATATGTGTAGCCCGTAAGCGACGATCCGATGTATATTGATGTGCATACATCTACACTACGAATGCTCACGCAATGTAAGATGAGCACACGCGCGCCACACGTGGCGCATCTTCCTCTACATCTCCGCGCGGTTTAATTTTCACGGGTGGTTGACCGCTTGTGAACGCATCTGCCCCATAAAACCTAGCTATTGTTTTCAACCACAACACCCGCCATAACTCCAAATAAAAACACGGACACACACAAAGAAAATGACACTGGTGTGGCGAACATATTGGGTATTTGTTGCCCGCTGTACACGTAAGCCCCGCTTCGCCAACAACTGGTATTAATAGAACGCAATTTTGTGCAGGTTACATAGAATATACCGTGGAAGAAGGACGTACACGTGAAACGTGGATGTTATCGTGGCGTTTACGGGTACACGACGTAGGTAGGCACTTAGGTCAATACTGCACAATTCGAGTATTGTGTTGCGTAATTGGTATCGTCCACCAACGTATTGTCGTCATGTACTGTTTTTCGTCATATTTCCGGGGGCGTCTGTGTCATATGACGTATATTAAAGTACAACACACATTATCTCGGGGGACCATGGTAAATGGGACCTACGGTACACACAAAAAACTATATATTTACACATTGTTACCAACAATATTCGGCCCTATTTCCTATGGCCCCCCGTTATAGTAATTTTCGCTACTGCAGACGAGCTGAGAGGTGGTGGGCATGCGCAAGGTTTTTTTGTTACGGCGGGCTCGGAGGTGCTGGAGTGATTTTTCTGTTTGGTTCTGGCACTGCCGAGGTGGTTGTGCGCGTTTGAACAATATCCGCATGTAGATGCTGTGCCGACCTGTGCAACTTCTCCCTTTAAACGCGTCAACCAAAAATACGCTTCACCAGCGCACGTCCATCGGCGTCTTGAGAGCGGCCAAATGCATGGCAAAACAGGGGCGTGGTTCGGCTGCGTACACAAGGCACTACTTCACTAGCTCCACGTGTAGCAGACGACCTCACAAAGGTCGTGTGAGCTGTCAAAAGTTCCACGAAGCTCCTTACTGTTCCAGGTAGACGACGTGTTGTGGCCTGCGGCGGCTCAGGACGGTGGCAAGTAATACCGGGGAGGTCGTCGAAAGTGATGGACTGTTTCACGGCGGGGCGGCTTATATATGTAAGCAGACGCGGTCTAAATCAGTGAAAACGGGATAGGTAACGGGCATTGTGGTCGGGAGCGCATCCGTGCTGGTACCGCTGTCAAGGGAAGCCAAATGGAAAAGGTTTTAAAGTTACCTTTGAGGTAGTTAGCGGAACCTACGCTACCGCTGCCCCGATCGGCAATGTTTCGGTTGGTTTCTTGTTGCTTTGATTTGTGAGTTTGTTCCTCCTGCCGGGGGCACGTCAGCAATATTGAAACCTCACACATCCGTCGGCGAAACGAGTGCGAACGACATATCATAGCAGGTCGTGTGGTTAGTGTCCTATGACTCCACCATCAGATTGAAAAACGAAACACGTCTATAGTTCTAATGTTTGTTAAAGATTCAAACCGCCTTGTTCATGTCGATTGGTATTTCCTAGTTTTTCTCCGCTCTTCTTCCCTCCGGGGTTCTGTCTCTGGATGCTGGCGTGTTCGACACGAAACTCCTTTCATGTGTTCTTCTCGTGCTCCTTTGGGGATACATTCCGTCCAAGTTCGAGATGAACTTGGTAACAATTTCTGTTGACATTAAATGTTGTTTGCTCTGTTTTTGGTGCGTTTGTTTGTATCGGTATAACGAGACTTCACTTGCTTCTCGTGTTCAAGTATTTATTTACCACCCCTCATCTGCAACATTTGTGTATATTTGTTTCTCTTGGCTACTTTGTTTTCCCATTCTCCGTAGCTTCATTCGGTAGTTTTATTAGGGGTATATGGTCTCCTCGTTTTCAGTTGAAACTACCACAGTAGTAGCACAACGTATGTGTCTTGTACGTATGTCTAAACGTTGTAGAGTGATTTCACATGAGGTTTCTTGTGTAAGGTGCACGACTGCGTTAAGCTACCACACGTATCTTATCGTTTGCCTTCTCCCGAGGTATCCTTCCACTCCAGAGTTATTGAGTCTGGCCCGTGACCACGGATTCGATGATGAGGATGAGCTCATGCGAGAAAAAAAAACAACAATATACGGAAAACCGTTAAGCTAAAACAGCTTGCGCAACCGCTTCAAATCTACCGACGGCGTTCTGCTGATAGACCTTCTCACCTTCACGACCGCGTAGGGACAATAGTCGACCGAACTGTGGCAATAGTAACATGTCCCAGGTTGAGCACAGAGTAAAGGGATGTACTGGCTTTCTGGGGTGCCCCACGACGGAACAGCTTGCTACCACTACTATTAATACTACTGCGTCTGTATTTTGAAGTACTTGTTACCAAAACTACGACTTTTGTCATCACGAAACCAATAAAGAGCAATCATGCTAAGGCTGGGACCTGGAGGCTCCATCCAGTACGATTCACGTATAGGCTACTTCCGCACACAGTCCATCTGGTTCTGAACCCCTGCTGCAGATGGGCGGGTCTCGCCGGAGGTTGCCCTCATGAAGACAAGACTGTTTCTACGTACGCGATCAGGGTTCTAAACAATGAGTACGCTTCAGGTAATGTTTCAGGGGCAGTCAGTTGCTGGGTGTCAGGCGTATACAATGATGAGCGCGGAATGAATATTGAATTTGGTTTTGGGCGTCCCTTCGTTTCCTTCTTGCGTAGCAAGTTTGCCTCATGCTCGGACTATTCGCTTTCAACTATCTATACCTTTGCTCTTTCTTCATTCTCCCCATTCGTTCTTTTTTTTCCCCAGTAGTACTTACTGGCAGTGCATAGTTGACCAGGCCACATTCCTAAATTAGGCATTGTTTCACTTTCACAACTGCGTATCTCGACAGGGGCAGGGGGGCTGGGGTTGCCGTCGGAAACAATGCGGAAATCGCCCGATTCCATTCAGAGACGGATTGGGATCATACCCGGACAACTATGCGGACCTCGGCGACCTGTTGGGGCGAGATTGAACATCATGAAACGTGAATTGGGGATCTTCAACGGGCTCTAAAACATCCGGAAGGGGATTCGACACTCATGGGGGATCTCTAGATAAAAGGTGGTAGGTGTCTTCCAAGACTATTGGCTCGAGCGGGGCCTCGACACACAAGAGGATGCCTCTCCAAAGTCTCCGTATGTCGGCGTTTCCAAAGCGCATCACGCAATGACCACAAACCACCGCAGGGTCGACCAAACACTCTTTAAAGAAAAATATAGTAGACCGCCTTTGTCCACCACGCCCGCAAACGTCACTCACTGCTCTGGACCAGCTGCACGAACACAAATATAGTCTCAACCCGACCAACATGACCGGGGACAGGGGACAAGCGAAACCATGGTGAAAAGCCCCTCATAAGAGCCTTTCGGTAGGAGGAGCCGTCGCCTGCCCTTGAGCATGACCATCGAGCTACCTCTGAGTCATCCCCGGGTCGACCGTTGGTGGCGGATGCTGTGTAGTGTTGATCTTAGGGACGCCAGCAGGACTTGGTTTCCACCACCCCCTTAATTCTATAGACGGTTTACGTTTATGGAGTGTGAGTATTTCCCTTCGATTCCTTCAATTATCTGACAACGGTTTAGAAACGTTCTCATTTTTCGGGTTTGGCAAGGAAAACGTGCTTCGGTGTTTTCTTAACGCATTTGGGGCTTGGTGATAGTATAGCGACGAACAGTACAGGCGAGGTCTTATCGACGGTCCTCTCTTATCTGGTCTGATCACGTCAACAACTAACGCAAAATGCATGGGTGTACATCGCCCGCAGTGCAACCCCTTGCGTTCAAGTTGGGGCATTCCTCCCACAATACCCTACGCTAGCGGCTAGGGTTGGTTCGTATGGGCACATAGCTGAAATCGCCCCTGTTTTCACGCATCTGTTCCATATTTACTCCAATCAAGTAAAACAGGGAAAGAATAAACCATGTGCGTCAAGGCTCAACGAGGTTCAGTACGGACTACAGACGTTTATGCAACTTACGGAAGTTCCGAACACCTGTTGTTGAACTGGAGCAGTGTGGCCTGAGGTCGGTTGTTTGTCAAAACGACAAACCTAGACTCTGACACACACGACACACACAGCGTGTTTGAAAACACTCTAGGGCTAGGGCCAAGGACAGGTTTGACACAACAGTGACGAAACGTCGCGAAACCGAGCACAATCCCCTATGTGGTGCGTGGTCGGAGTGCTGTGCTGGAAACGTCCGTGTTTAGTAGCCAGAAAAGGCTGGATCGCTCTGTTGGTGCGTGAAGCGTTTGGTTATACCTTGTCCACAAGCCCAAAGCAGCACGCACAGCTTTAAGTGGTGCCGAAGAATCGTTCACGATGCCTGCAGCTACTATCAAATAGATATGTCGTAGAACAGAGAATGAAACACATCCCGGTCATGAATGTTGACATGAAAAAATATTTTATCCGGGTGTGTTGTTGTGGGGGGAGGGGGGTGCTATTTAGCTCATCCCCGGTGACAAAACACCATGCACGAGAGCCCCGCAGCTAGGGGGTGAGACAGCGAGGGGGTGTGCTAACCGCAGAATTGGATGCTGAGGAGAGTTAACAGACCCCGGCCAGATGCATGGTGTCCGGCGATTTGGCTGCTGCCGACGCGGCCTCAGGGCCATTGGCTGACGCATTGGGCGTTGCTGCAAAAGCTGCGGGTGCTTCGCCGGTACCGGTACCGGTACCGGTACCAGTAGTCCGGGCTTCGGACACGGCGGACGAAGCAGACGTGATAACGTTAGTGCCAGTACCGGTAAGCGCGCTTGCCCCAGCCAAAGACCACGTGATCGTCGCCCGAGGTGCGGTCGCAGCAGCTACAGGTGGGGTCGAAGCCGCGGACTCGTTCGGCCCACTGTGAGGGGGCGCAGCAGTTGCCTCCACGCTGGGCTCCAAACCGGTGCGAGGTGATTGTCAATTGTGAATGGTATCCATCCACCAGTTGGTGTCAAGAATTGAGGAGTTTGACACTGTCTTCGGGTGTACATACGTTGTGGGGGGGGGGGGGGGGTGTCATCTATCACAGACCCACCTACCTCTCCGCGCGGTTTAGTGGTCATAAAGAGAACGAGAAGTTGCAAATGCCTCTGCCCTATGACTGACGATATATCATGGAAGCACCGAACTACCAACAGTGCCCGAAAATAAAACTGTGCATTCTGAATGCCGGAAATGTCAGCCATATAGCACGGTGTTAGGCAAAACGAACGAATTGCATGATAAACCGCCGTTTTCGTCCATTTAAGAATCAACACAAACCACAGTAGGATCAATACGCAAACATCTGGGATTAATGGGGACTCATGATAAACATTTGTCGAGGTTGACCACGTAACCGGTTGTTGTTCGATGTTGATGAATGAAGCTTTTCCATGTACCAGGTAGGCAACAGGCAACAGGCAGAGAGCACAACGTTACAACGCTACACCGCACAAGCACCAGCATGTAACATGGTGCGTGTGTGGCACACCCATCTGCGCTGCACTGCTGTTGCTAGTTGGGTTCATCAGAGCCTACGGTCCGAAATCGACTGTCTACCCAGCTTTGATTCTGCTGTGTGTGATACAATCACGCACGCACTACTACTGTGGACGGAAATGTAGGGAACGGGTGAATTGAATACGAGTACCTCAATTGATATCACCCTCGATGAAATGCATTCGAGTGCTGTTCTCAGTTTGCTTGTCTCTGTTTTTGTGAAGTCGCAGGTGGAGTTGTTGAGAGTGACGGGAGAGGCCAGTCGGTATCAGCAGAGAGGGAACCCCAGAGTGCTGTGTTTGGCTCAGGCAGAGCGTCTACTTGTTGACTATCGGTACCACTTCTTATAGTACTCGGCGGGGACATATATCCAGCAGCAGCACACGAAGACGGAACGAGCACCCGCACCTGTACCACAGCAATGGGATCAATATCATTGAGGTGTAATTGGGGTTGCAGGGTTAAATACAAGACTGTTGGCCAATGAAAAACGAAACATGAACGGGGAGAGATCTCCAACAATCAGTCAGAAAGCTGACGGCGCTCTCTTGGCCAAAGCAAAACATGTCGGTTGTATATTACAACAAGTAAACGACAGATCGATAAGAGATCTCTGTACCGCGAAATAATTGTTGGCGAAACGAGAACTGAGGTGGATGCACGCTCTAGGGGGAAGAGCCTGCCGCCGGCGTCCTACGGTATCCTCCCAAACCTGAAAAAAACCCATTTTTTGTTGTGTGTTGTTACACATTCGACAGATTTTGACGTATTTTCAACTGCCGGGTTACTATTTTTGCGAGTACCGAAATATACGATGAGGATCGCAAAATACAAAAAGAGGTGAAAAGTAGAAAGTAATCAACTAACTGCTGTAAAAGACCTACGATAGTAGTATGCAATTTTGGGTCATTCTTCTTGCGAGTACCGAAACATACGACAAGGATCGCAAAATACAAATAAAGGCGAAAAATAGAATTATTTCAGCTGGTGCGACGATACGCGATAGACGCTCGATCTGAATTGAATACCAGTACCTCAACTGTCTTTGTATTTACGACGTTTTGCGTTTATTGGCCGAGGTAAACTCTAGAAATCTATACACCTTAGACAGCATGCAAATAACACAAACTCCGTCACAACACCGCCTACTGAAGCAGCACATGCAGGACGGGCCACACCACGCGCGTGTCTCAGGTCAGTGGTGTACTGCTATGGCTAGTTGCTTTTTCGGAGGCTGCGGTCCGTCATCTGTCATCACAAGTTCAGTATCTTCTGCTGTGCTACTTTGCATGTATGTGTCGTGGGAAATAATACCATGTACCTGGTAGTATGGATCTTTGTTAACACATTTAGGACTGCAGTTCCGTTTCGGTGACAAACTACTTCGAATTTGAGTGGTTTGTCCCCAACACAGGTCTGCTGTTCTACAAGTCGAACGGTCACGATACCCGACTTTGGACTTGAAGGCGCGACATCGATCCTCGCGGAGATCATGTCTATTTTCTTCAACGTTATTTGTATCACATACAGTAGTACATAGCCCAGACATCGCAGACAACATCAAGGCACAAAATATCATCACGCGTGTGCGGCGGTTTGTCCGCGCTGTATTGCAGCGGCTTCATACTAATATCGTACTTCTGTACAAGGGTCCCCTTCGGGATGTGGGTACAACGTGAAATCCCCGGGGGTGTCGCAAGTTGAAAAGGGAGACGCAGGTAAAACCCCTGCACCTCTTTTTGATATAAATTGGTGTCGGCGTAAAATGAGTCATGGGCTATTGTGTTGCTAAAAAACGAAGAGTAATAGCCTAGTCTTCGATGCTCTCACATGTCTTGGCGTATAGGAGGCATGGAGTACTGTATTGCTCAAAGGAAAGCGTAGCCCTCAGAAGGAAATTGACGGGATTTTTGTATCATCTTGGTATTCATCGCCTGGGTGGGATCTGTATCATCGATATATGTAAATATATATATGTGTGTTTGATCGTTGATGATCTGAACACCCCTACCGGGTGGAGTCTACACGATCTGCACGAACTACACATATTAATCGAGCATACATGCACCGTGATAAACCGATGAATAGTTTTGCGTCGGTGGGTCTGCATGATCTGAAGGATCTGTAAGACCTGCAGGATTATTATAATGTACATGTATCACCCTTTTTTTGGCGGTGAGATCTGCTTGGTCTTTATCATTGCACTTGCGTGCCGAGTGGGATGATCTGAATGCCATGTGGGCATGATGTGGAGGATCTATCTGCATGACCTGAAGGATCATTTGTCTAAACACTCCAACTAGCTTACGTTCCGTATCATTTGCACTTGTGTGCCAGGTGGGATCTGGTTGATCTCAATGACATGCACATGTTTAGCCTGAAGGAGATCTGTGTGGTTACAATTTTCATACAAGTGGACCTGAGTAGAATCTGTGTCATCTGTACAATCAATACATTTCGACCGGGATGGGATCTGTCCGCTCTGCCTGATCTGTACATCCTGAGGGAGATACGAAGGGTATGTACGATCTGCATGATCTTCACATGTTTATCGGAACGTGTCATTGATCTGCAGAATATATATAATCTGCTGGATCCGTATGATCTACCTGAGTGGAATCTGTGTGATCTGTATGATCTGTACACCGTTATAGGGTATGTACGATCTGCATGATATGTACATTTTTTTCGTGGGTCTGCATGATCTGTATGATCTGCCAGATCAGTATGATGTGCGGCATTTCTGTATGATATGGAGGATCGGTAACATCTGGATACTTCACACTTGTTTACAGCATTTTTATCCGGGATGGGGTCTGTATGAGGTAGATATTTCACAGGTGTGTATCTGAGTAGGGTTTGTTTGATCTGTACGTCTTTACCCGGTGGGATCTGTATGATCTGCAGAATCTGTATAATCTACCTGAGTGGAATCTGTGTGATCCGTATGATCTGCACATCTTAACCGGGATGCGGTCTGTGCCATTTGCAGGATCCTTATGATCTGGAGGATCAGTAAAATCTGGATACCGCACACTTGCTTTCAGCATGTTTAGCCGGGACGGGGTATGTACACGGTAGATATTTCACACGTGTGTACCTGAGTGGGCACTTGATCTGTGTAGCCTGTACCTATGTGTAATCTGCAGGATCTGTATGATATGTACACATGTGTGATCTGCAGGATTTGTATGATCTACTTGAGTGGAATCTGTGTGATCTGTATGATCTGTTCTTCTTGACCGGGATGGGGTCTGTATGATCTGCATGATCTGCACATGTTTATCGGTGGGTTCGCATGACCTGCAGGAATTGTATGATCTGCCGGATCTGTAATGTTTTGCAGGTGTGTGTGCCTGAGGGAATGTTGATGTGTGCGATCTATACGTATTTACCAGGCGGCATCTGTATGATGAGGTAGATATTTCACACGTGTGTATCTGAGTGGGAACTTGCAGGATATATGTATGATCTGTAGGATGTGTAAATCTGGATACTTCATAATCGTTTACATCATGCTTAGCCGGGATGGGGTCCGTATGAGGCAGATATTCACACGTGTGTACATGAGTGGGAATTTGATCTGTGTGATCTGTACATATCTGTGATCTGCAGGATCTGTATGATTTACCTCAGTGGAATATATGTGATCTCTATGATATGTTCATCTTGATCGGGATGGGGTGTGTACGATCAAAATGATCTGCACATATTTATCGGTGGGTTTGCATGACCTGCAGGATCTGCACTATTTAGCAGGTGTGTACCTGAGTGGGATCTTGGTCTGTGTGACCTGTACATCTTCATCGGGTGGGATCTGCACGATCTGCATGAACTGCACATATTTCGTCGGGAAGATAAAAAAAAACAATCAAGACGAATCAAGGTCGAAAAGGAGTTGATGGACAACCATATACACGCGCAACGCAATAAACACCCAGTACAAAATATACTGCTACACGAAATAACCAGGGTGTGATAAAAACATCAGCCGCACGGACACAAACAAGCGAAGAGTAGCAGCAAAAGGAAAGCAACCAGCGCCAGCTACAACAGCAGTAGCTATACTCAGCAGCAGCGTCATCAGTACGAGCACCAAGATAAGCCACCGTGTGACACCGGCAGAAATATACTTTGGGTAGCAGGAAGAAAAGCCTCAACAGTAGTAGCGCAGTAGAGCCTGGTATCAGTATAGGGCTACCCTATATATACCCCTTACACGATATGATATTTCCATAGTGCTTAGTCACGATTTTTTTCGCCGGACGTGCGATATATATATATCATATCGTACTACATCGCTATATATAGGGGCTTTCAGCCCGATGTGAGTGACTGAAAGGTGATATGATATTTGGTATATGATATATACGTCCGCTATGAAGGGATATATCGGCCTATGTAAGGTGATATAAGATGATATATCGGCCTATATGAGGTGAAATACGTGATATGGCTATCCGATATGTGACATAATATGACCACTTGCTGTCTTGACATATCTTGCATATTTCGGGCGTACATTTTGGGCGGAATGTACGTGCAGTATACAGTGTATACCTGGTACGTATGTTCGAGTACGAGTACGAGTGCGAAGCGTGACGCACACACAAGGGAACGTACAAGGGGTCTGTGCCCGCCGCTGTCTTGTTTTCGTGCGGGTTGGATCCGCGATGAGCGAGTTGAACGCGCAATCGCCTTCGGCCACAAGCGAGCCACAGCTACAGCAGTCGCCTTCGACATCGTCAAGCGCCACCACACAACATCTAAATGCAATATATCCTCGCGGAGAAGGGGTTGTTGTATCATCATTCCTGCATTTGGTGTACCGATTAGTACGTAGCGGCACAGATCGCCAAGTACCGAGCCAGTGCTTTACCATCAGTGTGGCACAGCCCCCAACCACGAGCAAGTACCTAATGTGAGACGGTGGTGATGTAGATATATAGATTGACACCTGGTACGTGATAATAGTACACGAAAGCACGATACATCGGGCAGATATGAAGGGACATATCACAATATACAAGGTACATGATATATAACATTATATAATTGATATTGCACAATATGCATATGATATATCACACGATATATGACATGATATCCTGGATATATCACATCGCATACCGATATATCGAAAAATGCCCGTGATATGGACATACATGACTAAGAAATATCAACTTTTAGAACTTAGTCATCTTTTTTGGGGGGATATATATAGATATCTTATACCCCCGCCCCCTCGATTTTTGGGTGATACCAGGCTCTAGTGCGCAGCAGTGTGCAGCAGCAGCAGCAACAACAGGAGCCGCGAGACAAGCAACCGCGTGGCACGGGCAAAATTAGAATAAGGGCAGCAGCAGGAAAACCAACCTGTCCCAACAATAGTAGCAGCTATACCGCCGTGATTGTGTGTAGCAGTAGCGGCAGCAACACTCAGCAGCACTCGAGCAACACTCGATTCGAGCAGCACTCGTGCACCTATTGTTGCTGTTCTTGTACTGCTGGGTACTGCTCGATCGAGCGGCACTCGAGCACACGAGCATGAGTGGGTTTCCAAGCCTATATTGCACAGCTAGAAAAAGACACGGGACCACGACCACTCCATTGCTCAAGCGCAACGAGCACGAGACGAACACGAGTACGACGTGGCCAAGCAGCCACGGGCACATGAGCACTCAGCAGTAGAGCAGCAGCACCCAGCGACACTCGAGCAACATTCGACTCCAGCAGCACTCGTACGACTTCTTTTGCTGTTGTTATACTGCTGCAGCTCGAGCAGCACGAGCTCGAGCAGCACTGCTGCGTGCTGTTGCAGTTGCAGCGAGAAGAGAGAAAACAAAATACGAAGATTGTGGTGGAAATCGAGTTTATAAGCCTTAAATTCGTGTAGCGTTTGTTACGTAGCATATTTAGTCTACATTTCCCTACAAGATCTGGGTAGGTTTCCAAGTCTCTAGATGGCTTTGAGGAAGTGGGACTCCATCCCCTGAGTTGCTTGCTGGGTCACGTGACTTTGACCACCTAGAGCATGTGCCACGGAGTCCGGCCGGAGCCAATGCTTGCACCGTACTGTCCATGCCGCCCCCCTGCGGGCTTCGCAGCAGCAAGCACGAGAAAAGACCCGCGGCCAAACGAGAAAAGTAAAGTATTCCGGAATAAAGATCCATTAAGTAAAAAGTAATATCAGTTACCTTCTTATCGAACCTTGCCATCTGTAGAGCTGGGAGTCTCTGACGTTGTTTCATACGCTCATGCTGCCACAGCTACAAAAGCTTCAGCTGCAGTGCGATTCAAGGGGCTTCTGCGTTTGGTCGAGAGTTCCACCCTCTTCCTGTGTGCACCCCTTTCTACTTGAGAAATTAAATACTATCCCACTACCGTACCGCTGTGTTCTGCGTGTCACGCGTGTGTGTGCCGTGCGTCGAGCGTGGAATTTCAAACCGTTTGTGTCGGCAGCTCTTGGTTTTGTGCGCGAGAGGCCATCTTCGCCGAGAGTACCACAACAACAAAGAATGCATCAACATACATACGGACAAATATGATACACTGTTTGGTGGAATATTTAAACTGATCCATAGACGCGATTCAGTTTATAGTAACAGTTTCACACTATTTCCAAGGTATGTTCTGTCCACAAAAACGCAGGTGCAGTTCGAAAGGGGTCGTGGGCGGTATATGTGATATGATACATACAGCACATATTTCACAACATTGTACTATTGTATCATGTGTATCGTTTTTTTTTTTTATATAGTTACCAGGTATTGCTCTACTTCTCGAGGCGCGTCCCGCAGGGGAACCTTGCATGATCCTACAGGGTTTTCATCACCTAGAACTTGCTAGAGCAGTATCAGCTGCACCATCGGCGACACGTCCAACACGGCGAACAGCGAGGGCAAAGACCCAATCGTGCCCTCTGGTTACCTAGGGCTCGCCCTCTCGGCGAGATATGAACATAGTGACGAAACTAAACTACCCTCTCGAACGAGAAAGCTCGGTAGAAATAGACGAGTTGTTGTAGTTCCGGAAGCAGCTCCTCAAACGCAAAAGGCGTGAACATGTGGCGGAATGTGTCTTCGTATACCAGGTACATAATGCGGGTGGCATTCAAAATTATGCCTCCGAGTCAAGTAAATGTGAGTTACGCGTGGTGCCGTGGCATGTACAGCTACACAAGTCAGTTGTACACCGGCTCGAACAAACCGCCTACCTCCGGGCGCGTTTGTCGTATCGTTCCGCGAGGGGATACTGCTACGGGTACACAGCAGTATGTATGCGGGTCTGGTCTGTGTCTATGACGTGCCGCTACTATGGAAGCATACACAACAGCAAACTTCGCTCGAAGCGCTGTAGGCTCATGGGAATACACATCGTGTACATTTTTAAGTGGCGTATTCTGAGAAAACGTACACCAATATTTGCTATTTTCTACATGGTCTACTGATAACTGGTGATCCCTCAAAAATATATTGGGGATGGCGTATCTTGAGGTACTGGGGGTGGTGTACACTGAAGTACTGCCTCGGCAAGAGCCTACAGAAGGAATTACCTGATCCTGTGATGATCTTCGTTGTTGCCTTGCTTGATATAAAGTGATGAATATGTATTTACCTGCGCACTATTCACGGCTTGATGGGCCGCGACTAACGTAAGGCAGTACAGGGTGTGGTCCAGTGCACAAAACAAATACAACACAATCTCCCACTCTTTCCGTCAGTACGATGTGTGTTTCGAGTGAACTGTCACCTCTTCTTACGTTACAGTCAAATCATAAACCACGATCGACGGACGTGAAAACGGCAAAACACTCACCCCCCAGTGAGCGGTTGAGCTCCAGGTCAAGGATCCTCAGTGCCGGAAGCTTCGCCAGCTCCGTGGGGATGCCACCTGCAAGTAGTTTGCGATCGCAGAACAACAGGTGAAACGATGGGCAGCATCAGACCGGGTAAGCGCACGCTACCATCCTCAACGATGTTGCCTCTTCACCCCCACCACAGATGTTCGTCTTTAATTGGTCACTCCCATGCAAAGTCGAATTGCCTCAGCGGCAACACGCTGCGCTAGATGGAACGAACGCTCATCTATCACCACGGCCAACATCATCTGAATCACCGTCGCCTTCCACGTGAAAACTTATAATCTACTCACAAATTCAAGTTGATAATTAATAATATGTGGGGCACATTTCTAGTCGAACAAGGCATAGACCAATACACTCCTGTTGCCTTCCGAACGTTCTTCGACGACCATCAATATTGTAATCCGGAACATGACAACACCAGCACTCATTCTGCAGCATGGGAACCTACACACACTTCTAGACCACAACAACTACAGCAAGGCAAATCACGAACGCACGTTTGCAGAGTCATTGTTGCAGATGACTCAAAAATTGACATTAAAACTATTCTTAAATTGACTACCGGAATGCTTTACTATTGAAACTGGGTCTCGGGGCAGGGGAAACGATCGAAAAAACCTAAACCCATGTAACCGCAGATGAACAGTCCATCGCTTGGAACACGCTAAAGTTTTCTGGAGAGAGCGGTCAGCCTCAACCTGTCAATCCGTCCCCGGTTAAGAAAGAGTGCCGCTGGAGGCGCGCCCAGAGGACCAGCATGTGGACCGTTTGGCAATGTTTCCCTTCAAGCCGCACCTGAACCTCATGCATGCTAGTTGCTAGAGGTTGGAGTTTCTCCTTTTACAACATCTCTGGTAATGACGCCCCCGACGAGTATGCGACAGTACTTGGTACATCGTTTTGCAGACTGAACGCTACACCGCCAAACATTTCGCACTTGAAAGTGACAAGACGGATCGGTCTGGCACCCACTAGGACTCGAGACTGATAGCCGGTATGAGACGCCATGAAATCATCGTCAAGACAACCCGTTTGATCGTCAGATGCCAATGTCGACCGTACCGATCATATTTCGGCGTATATGAGTATTACTTGAGAGTCCGAACCCGCTATCTACCTCTTTGTGGAATGTTTTTCACCAAGGAGGTAAAAGTAGACGACGCTATCCTCTTCGTTTAACGTCGAACGCATCAACGCGAATACGGCGTCAAGATACATACCTTGAACGAGAGCTTCTCCATTACACCGCGCTCACCCTCTATCAGGTATCGTTGTGGAAATGAAGTGGTTCACCAGAATACGTACGTATATTTCTGAATTTGTGCTAGCTTGCACGCTCTTTAAGACATGCCATGCCGACGACAGTCATTGGTACACCAAACAGAAATATGGCTTGGATGCAAGATACAGGCACGATATTACTTGCTCGGCGATACTACAGTAATGTTCTGTTGGAACAAGAGACACCTACATATTCCTAGCACAAGAGTGTGATAACTTTCCGTCTGTTCCACGCTAAACTCAAAAGGATATGCCTTGGTAGTAGGATCACATAGTAGAAGGGGTGTCACAAAGACTCAGCGTTAACAGTGCAAACGTAGAAAGCACGATGGACCAAACGCACAGCCGCGGGGCATTGTGTATTTCTTACCTAATGCCAGAACACAATCAAGAACGAGAAAGCTTACCTTTAAGGCCAAGATTTACCAGACGAATCTCCTCCAACGCCTTCATCTCCCCCAGCTCGGGCGGTATGATGCCTAACAAAGCAGAGCGGGGGGGGCGAGAAACAAGATAAGGTATTGAGATCATAGACACGAAACAACAGCCATGTAAAAGAGATGGTACAATCCCAACAGCGGTTGCACCAGTAGAGAGCGACGATAGCAGGGGTTCTACAAGCCAAGCCTTGCGAATGGGGAGCGCGACGGCCGGAAAGTGAGAGACACCTTATATGCAGCGTTTGGCTACCGTAGGAGGGGTGCACGAATGTGGGGTGCACGGGAGGCGAAAGGCTAACAACGAAAGAATGATGGGGCAACGGATAGGAAACTCATGATAATTTAAAAATGGGGCAAGGAGAAAACAGGTGACGGTAAGGGGGGCATGCTTAGCACATTGGCAGAAGAACAACAATAAGTACGTGTTCGCCTGGGTGGGTAGCGTAACGATGTCTACCGCAATTTCAACATCATACGCACCGCGACCATATAGCCGTCAGCATATTGCCCAGGAGCGTACGGGCTACGACATAATATTTACCACACACCGGGGCGGAACGATCACCCGGTGGGGGGTTGGGAGTTGAGGGACCAACAGAAAGAAGGGCAGGGGGTTCGTACGTGTACGGAAGTAGTTTATCCTGCCCACACGATGTTGAGATCTGACAGCGTGATGTGCTGTGTGGGTGGGAAGGTATTCACTGGAGAGTTGTGCCCTTGAGGGGGGGTGAGGGTCGGCGAGGGCGTCTCAATCCTTGCAGGATAAAGTATGGCGGGGAAAGGGGCGGGGGCGCATCGGAGGGGAAATGGTATGACGATCGTTGGGAACGTCATTGGCACCACGTGACATGCAGAGGGGGGGTGTGGAAACGTTTTTCGGGGCCAAAACGAGCTTTGGACCGTCTATGATGGACAAAGGGGCAAAGGATGCGCGTATGGGACGTTCGTCAAATAAACCATTGACGTAACACTTTCTGAAACCGCTCGTATACGGCAGGTTGATTCATCAAACGAAGTCCTAGCTAATGGGTGTGCCAAGGTGGCAATACGTTCGGGTTGCCAACACGAGCTGGCATTTGATTACCAAACGCCACCTCGAGGGCACGAATACGCAGTGGTCGCATCGTGGTGGTTACCTGCCAATATGTGTAGCCCGTAAGCGACGATCCGATGTATATTGATGTGCATACATCTACACTACGAATGCTCACGCAATGTAAGATGAGCACACGCGCGTCACTCGTGGCGCATCTCCCTCCACATCTCCGCGCGGTTTAAGTTTCACGGGTGGTTGACCGCTTGTGAACGCATCTGCTCCATATAACCTAGCTATTGTTTTCAACCACAACACCCGCCCCAACTCCAAATTAAACATGGACACACACAAAGAAAATGACACTGGTGTGGCGAACATATTGGGTATTTGTTGCCCGCTGTACACATAGGCCCCGCTTCGCCAACAACTGGTATTAATAGGAAGCAATTTTGTACAGATTACATAGAATATACCGTGGAAGAAGGACGTACACGTGAAACGTGGATGTTATCGTGGCGTTTACGGGTACACGACGTAGGTAGGCACTTAGGCCAATACTGCACAATTCGAGTATTGTGTTGCGTAATTGGTATCGTCCACCAACGTATTGTCGTTATGTACTGTTTTTTGTCATGTTTACAGCGGCGTCTGTGTCATGTGACGTATATTAAAGTACAACACACATTATTACGGGGGATCATAGTAAGTAGGACCTACGGTACACACAAAAATCTATATATTTACACATTTTTACCAACAATATTTGGTCCTATTTCCTATGGCCCCCCGTTATAGTAATTTTCGCTACTGCAGACGAGCTGAGAGGTGGTGGGCATGCGCCAGGATTTTTTTGTTACGGCGGTCTCGGGAGGTGCTGGGGTGATTTTTCCGTTTGGTTCTGACACTGCCGAGGTGGTTGTGCGCGTTTGAACAATATCCGCATGTAGATGCTGTGCCGACCTGTGCAACTTCTCCCTCTAAACGCGTCAACCAAAAATACGCTTCACCAGCGCACGTCCATCGGCGTCTTGAGAGCGGCCAAATGCATGGCAAAACAGGGGCGTGGTTCGGCTGCGTACACAAGGCACTACTTCACTAGCTCCACGTGTAGCAGACGACCTCACAAAGGTCGTGTGAGCTGTCAAAGTTCCACGAAGCTCCTTACTGTTCCAGGTAGACGACGTGTTGTGGCCTGCGGCGGCTCAGGACGGTGGCAAGTAATACCGGGGAGGTCGTCGAAAGTGATGGACTGTTTCACGGCGGGGCGGCTTATATATGTAAGCAGACGCCGTCTAAATCGGTGAAAACAGGATAGGGAACGGGCATTGTGGTTGGGAGCGCATCCGTGCTGGTACCGCTGTCAAGGGAAGCAAAATGGAAAAGGTTTCAAAGTTACCTTTGAGGTAGTTAGCGGAACCTACGCTACCGCTGCCCCGATCGGCAATGTTTCGGTTGGTTTCTTGTTGCTTTGATTTGTGAGTTTGTTCCTCCAGGCGGGGGCACGTCAGCAATATTGAAACCTCACACATCCGTCGGCGAAACGAGTGCGAACGACATATCATAGCAGGTCGTGTGGCTAGTGTCCTATGACTCCACCATCAGATTGAAAAACGAAAGACGTCTCTAGTTCTAACAGTTCAAGATTCAAACCGCCTTGTTCATGTCGATTGGTTTTTCCTAGTTTTTCTCCGCTCTTCTTCCCTCCGGGGTTCTGTCTCTGGATGCTGGCGTGATAGACACGAAACTCCTTTCATGTGTTCTTCTCGTGCTCCTTTGGGGATACATTCCGTCCAAGTTCGTGATGAACTTGGTTACAATTGCTGTTGACATTAAATGTTGTTTGTTCTGTTTTTGGTGCGCATGTTTGTATCGGTATAACGAAACTTCACTCGCTTACCCGTGTTCAAGTACCAGGTATATATTTACCACCCCTCATATGCGACATTTGTGTATATTTGTTTCTCTTGGCTACTTTGTTTTCCCATTCTCCGTTGCTTCATTCGGTATTTTAATTAGGGGTATACGGTCTCCTCGTTTTCAGTTGAAACAACAACAGTAGTAGCACAACGTATGTGTCTTGTACGTATGTCTAAACATTGTAGACTGATTTCACATGAGGTTTCTTGTGTAAGGTGCACGACTGCGTTAAGCTACCACACGTATCTTATCGTTTGCCTTCTCCCAAGGTATCCATTCACTCCAGAGTTATTGAGTCTGTCCCGTGACCACGGATTCGATGATGAGGATGAGCTCATGCGAGAAAAACAACAACAATATGCGGAAACCCTGCAAGCTAAAACAGCTTGCGCAACCGCTTCAAATCTACCGACGGCGTTCTGCTGATAGACCTTCTCACCTTCACGACCGCGTGGGGACAATAGTCGACCGGACTGTGACAATTATAACATGTCCCAGGTTGAGCATAGAGCAAAGGGATGTACTGGCTTTCTGGGGTGCCCCACGATTACACGACGGAATAGCTTGCTACCGCTACTAGTAGTACTTCTGCGTCTGTATTTTGAAGTACTTATTGCCACAACTACGACTTTTTTCATCACGAAACCAACACAGAGCAATCATGCTAAGGCTGGGACCTGGAGGTTCCATCCAGTACGATTCACGTATAGGCTACTTCCGCACCCAGTCCATCTGGTTCTGAACCCCTCCTGCAGATGGGCGGGTCTCGCGGGAGGTTGCCCTGATGAAGACAAGACTGTTTGCACCTACGCGATCAAGGCTCTAAACAATGAGTAAACTTCAGGTAATGTTTCAGGGGCAGTCAGTTGCTGGTTGTCAGGCGTATACAATGATGAGCGCGGAATGAATATTGAATTTGGTTTCGGCGTACCTTCGTTTTCTTCTTGCGTATCAAGTTTGCCTCATGCTCGGACTATTCGCTTTTAACTATCTATACCTTTGCTCCTTTCTCATTCTCCCCATTCGTTCTTTCTTTTCCCTCCTGTGCCGGCAGTAGTACTTATTGGCACTGCATAGTTGACCACGCCACATTCCTGAATTATGCATTGTTTCACTTTCACAACCGCGTATCTCGACAGGGGCAGGGGGGCTGGGGTTGCCGTCGGGCACAACGCGGAAATCGCCCGATTCCATTCAGAGACGGATTGGGATCATACCGGACAACTATGAGGACCTCGGCGACATGTTGGGGCGAGATTGAACATCGGGGTACGTGAATTGGGGATCTTCAACAGGCTCGACAACATCCTGAAGGGGACCCGACACTCATGGGGGATCTCTAGATAGAAGGTGGTAGGTGTCTTCCAAGACTATTGGCTCGAGCGGGGCCTCGACACACAAGAGGGTGCCTCTCCAAGGTCTCCGGATATCGGCGTTTCCAAGGCGCATCACGCAATGACCACAAACCCGACCAAACACTCTTCACAGAAAAAATATATTTGACCGCCCTTGTCCAGCACGCCCGCAAACGTCACTCACTGCTCTGGACCAGCTGCCTGAACACAAATCTAGTCTCAACCCGACCAACTTAATCGGGGGGCAGGGGACAAGCGAAACCATGGTGAAAAGCCCCTCATAAGAGCCTTTCGGTAGGAAGAGCCGTCGCTTGCCCTTGAGCATAACCATCGAGCTACCTCTGAGTCATCCCCGGGTCGACCGTTGGTGGGAATGCTTTGTAGTGTTGATTTTAGGGACGACAGCTGGACTTGGTTTCCACCATCCCCTTAATTCTTCAGACGGTTTACGTTTATGGAGTGCGAGTATTTCCCTTCGATCCCTTCAATTATCTGACAACGGTTTAGAAACGTTCTCATTTTTCGGGTTTGGCAAGGAAAAAGTGGTTCGGTGTTTTTTTAACGCCTTTGGGGCTTGGTGATAGATAGCGACAAACAGTACAGGCGAGGTCTTATCGACGGTCCTCTCTTATTTGGTCTGATCACGTCAACAACTAACGCAAAATGCATGGGTGTACATCGCCCGCAGTGCAACTCCTTGCGTTCAAGTTGGGGCACTCCTCCCACAATACCCTACCCTAGCGGCTAGGGTTGGTTCGTATGGCCACATAGCTGGAATCGCCCCTGTTTTCACGCATCTGTTACATATTTACTCCAATCAAGTCAAACATGGATAGGATAAACCATGCGCATATACGTTCATCAGTACGGACTACAGACGTTTATGCAACTTACGGGAGTTTCCGAACACCTGTTGTTGAACTGGAGCAGTGTGGCTTGAGGTCGGGTGTTTGCCAAAACGACAAACCTAGAATCTGATACACACGACGCACACAGCGTGTTTGAAAACACTCAAGGGCTAGGGCCAAGGACAGTTTTGCCACAACAGTGACCAAACGTCGCGAAACCTGGCAAAGTCCGTTATGTGGTGCATGGGCGGAGTGCTGTGCTGGACACGTCCGTGTTCAGTAGCCCGAAAAGGTTGGATCGCTCTGTTGGTGCATGAAGCGTTTGGTTGTACCTTGTCCAGAAGCCCAAAGCAGCACGCACAGTTTCAAGTGGTGCCCAAGCATCGTTCACGATGCCTGCAGCTACTATCAAATAGATATGCCGCAGAACAGCGAATAAAGCACATCCCGGTCATGAATGTTGACATGAAAAAATATTATATCCGGGTGTGTTGTTTTGGGGGGGGGGGGGGGTTGCTATCTAACGCATCCCCGGTGACAAAACACCATGAACGAGAGCCCCGCAGCTAGGGGGTGAGACAGCGAGGAGGTGCGCTAACGGCAGTATTGGATGATGAGGAGAGTTAACAGACCCCGGCCAGATGCAGGGTGTCCGGCGATTCGGCTGTAGCCGACGGGGCCTCAGGCCCATTGGCTGACGCATTGGGCTTTGCTGCCAAAGCTGCGGGTGCTTCGCCGGTACCGGTACTCGTACCGGTACCAGTAGTCCGGGCTTCGGACACGGCGGACGTAGCAGACGTGATAACGTTAGTGCCAGTACCGGTAAGCGCCCTAGCCCCGGCCAAAGACCACGTGATCGTCGCCCGAGGTGCGGTCGCAGCAGCTACAGGTGGGGTCGAAGCCGCAGACTCGTTCGGCCCACCGTGAAGGGGCGCAGCAGTTGCCTCCATGCTGGGCTCCATACCGGTGCGAGGTGATTGTCAATTGTGAATGGTATGAATGGATATATCCATTCAACAGGCGGTGTGAAAAAATGTGGAGTTTGACACTGTTTTCGGGCGTACATACGTAGCGGGTGTGTTGTCCAAGGTGCCCCCGTTCATATCGTGAAGACAAAAAAAAGGAAGCGGAATATACATCACCGACCGGGTGTGCTTGTGTGTGTGGGGGGGGTGTTATCTAAGAGGGGTATGCTTTGTTCTGTGTTATACGGGAGGGAGGTTGGGGACTATCTCAGCTGGTGTGATGATCCAAGAAGTCAGTGGCACATTACACCTGGAAGACTCAACGCCTATTTCGATGGCAACCGACCTCGGTTCTGACATGACCTGAAACGCAAGTGTAAACATCTGTGAATATTCCGTTCCACGACGCGTACGGGACTGCCACCAACCGCATGTTACTCAGAAGATCCGCACCTCGATTGTCAAGATTGCAACGAGGGAGTTTCCCAAAAACAAAACATATCTCGACCCTGCAAACTCATCCTGCTGCGACCTGCGACCTAAGGGGCAGTGATCGTTACCGAAAACGTGCCGCACCGAAAAACCCCGAAAATACGGGGTCTGTATCTTATACGACGACGCATGAGGTCTTTCGTCTCTGCGGTTGTCGACCGGCCGTCTCTTGACCTTCTGCGGTCTTCGTTTTTTTTTTAGTGTGGAGTGTCTGATATTTGGGATTCTCAACACGATTTGCGTTTCAACGAAGCGTAATCCAGGCACTGTTTGCTTTTTTATGCCAACAGGTATGGTCACCCCTAACAGTGCGAACGCAGGTAGGATAACGGTTGGGGAAGGTGTGAAGGTGCAGCGATCAACTCCGGATTGTCCAACTAATAGCGCAATACATGACCCACTGTCTCTACGCTTAGAGGCGGGGACCGGGGGGATACTGTTAGCCCAGATGTTGGTTGAGGTTTAGAAGAACAGCGGGCACACTATTATCACACGTAGCCAGCAGGAGCGGGACACGATTGGGTCATAGTAGGTTAGCTTACTCTGGAGATGGGGTGTGGAGACGTCGCGATCACTGCAGGATATTGGGCGACAGGGAGCGGGGGAGTGACAGGGGAAACCTCTTAGCTATTGCAGGGTATATAGTACGACGGGAGGAAGACATCGCAGTCACCGCAGCGCTACCGTACGAAAGGAGGGAGACGTCGCATGCACTGTCAGCGATCGCACGCCAGATGGGTCGTAGTAGGGAGGATAATATGGTGATGGATGCAAGGGTCGCTGACACCACCTCACTCATGAAAGCGGACACCGTGAAGCTTTCACCGGGAAGAACCAATGGCTTTCGGTCGTCGATACCTCAAGGAATATACACACGAAGAGCGTGCGAGAGAGCCCATAAATACAAGACCGGCAGAAGATCTGCCGGGATTGCTTGCATACGCCCGGCGGTTGAAATATAAGCAGGACATGCTAGCCGTACAGCAGTCGTGGAGGCTTTCCAGATTGAACGGCCCATACAAAACAAAATATGCCTAATAGCAAGATGACTTGGTAGGCGGGTAGCGGTGACAGAAGACTCATGCTACAGTAGATGTGCACCTTTTGTTTCTGGGGCCCTTCACAACAAAAGCTCTATACGTCACCAGGAAACTGACTTTTGAAAGCAACGAATTGCATCCCGATAAATGATCGCACGGGAGTATACACAACAGTCATCTTCGAGTCAAGATTGGCATTCCGAAAAAGCAATTGGGTAAGGAGCCCCGTCATTCAGGAAGCATTTAGCGGAAATAGGCTATCTCCATCATAGCGCGGTTCTCAATTCTAATATGGGCGGACTGCTGGGGACGAGGAGTTTGGCCCTATGTGCCCTTCGAACCCCAATGCAGCGTACGATGAGCACACGCACCCCACCACCTCTCCGCGGTGCTTTAATGATCATAGAAAACGAGAAGTTGCTAATGCCCTACAACTGACGATATATCATGGAAACAGTGAAATACCCACTCTGCCCGAAAATAGAATTGAGCATTCTGAATGCCGGAAAGGTCAGCTACAATATACGGTGTTCGGCAAAAAATCACTTGTTGCACGATACAACGCCGTTAGCGTCCATCAAGACGGCATACACAATATTATCGATAAGCACACATCTGGGATTGAGAGGGTCTCAAGTGGAACATTTGTCGAGGTTGACCATGTAGGGGGTGTCCGGGAGGCATGTCCGGGTTGTTATTCCATGATGATCCAAGCTTTTCCGCTTGCGCTGTACGTATACGAAATTTCGTGAACTTTTAATACTTTGGTTTAACTTTTCTTTTCGTACGAGCACTGTTCGGCAAAAGGCTGAGTACCACGACACGAGAAGCCCGGCCGGAGGCGTTGGGTAAGACACTTTCCTTGGTTTCAGTACGATAGGCCATATTTTCTACTCACGAACCAGTATGTCGTGCTTCTTGCCCTTTCAAGAGCATACAACCCAGACACGTACCTGGCAGACAATAGACAACGGGCAGAGACCACAAGGTTACAACGCTGGAGCGGATAAGCACCGGAAGGCAACACCGTGCGTGTGTGGTACACCCATCTGCGCTCTACTCTTGTGGCGTAATTGTATTCATCAGAGCCTGCGGTCCGCACTACACCAGTTACCTATCTGGTTCTGCGGTGAGTGACGGAACCACGCACACTCTGGACGGAAATGTGAGGGCCGTTAGGATGAAGTAAAAAAAAGTATATCAACTGTCCTAATATTCACGACGTTGTGTCTATTGGCCGAGGCAAACTCAAGAACTCTAGACATCTTAGACAGCATGCAAGTAATACAAACTCCGTTACAACCCCGCTTGCTGCAACAGCACAAGCAGCAGCGGGCCACACGACGCGCGTGTCTCAGGTCAGTGGTGTACTGCTATGGCTAGTTGCTTTTTCGGAGGCTGCGGTCCGTCATCGGTCCTCACCACCTCTCTCGCTTCTGCTGTGCTGCTTTGCATGTATGTGCGGTGAAATATTACACCAGGTACCAGGTATTATTGATCTAAACCCTTTTAGGACTGCAGTCACGTTTTGGGGACAAACTACTTGGCACCGGTTTCCTTTCGGTCGTGGAAGTATGGAAGTTTCCATGGAATTAATTGAAGATTCCATAAATTTCCATGGAGGAGATGGATAGAAGTGCCACGGGTACAACGCTGCTGCTGCACTCATACGATTTACGTGGGCCGCTGAGTGTGGTCGAGAATTCAATCTTATCCTTGGGTGAACCCTTCTTAATTCAATAAATTTTATCCCACTACTGTGCTGCTGTGTCCCGTGTGTCACGCGTGTGTGTGCGGTGTGCGCCGTGTGTCACGCGTGGAGTTTCAACAACCCAGCTTTGTTGGAAGTTCTTGTTTTTGTGCGGGAGAGGCGGTATTCGCATTGAGCGCCACAAGAAAGACATGCATCAACACACTGACAAATATGATACAATGTTTGGTGGAATCTTCATCGAAATCTACACACACGATGCATTCAATAGTAACAGTTCCATCCTAATCTCATGCATGTTTCGTCCCCAATAAAGTAGGTGCAGTTGGAAAAGGGTTTTCTGCTGTACATGTGATAAGCAACGCAGATATTACAGAACACTGCACTATTGTATCATGTGTATCGTTTATTAATTGGTTCTTGCACCACTTCCCCAGGCACGTCCCGGCGGGGAACCTTGCACGAGCATATCAAGTTTTCAACGCCTAGAACTTGCTACAGCAGCAGCACGAGCAGCACCATCGGCGACACGTCCAGCACGGCGACAAGTGCTGGCAGAGACCAAATCATCAGCGACACAAGCCAGGTCTATACCGGGTCGAACAAAGCACCTACCTCCGGGCATGTTTGTCAGATCGTTTCGCAAGGAAATACAGCTACAGGTATACAATAGTATGCTGGTTTGTGCCTATAACGTACTACTAGCAGGAGCTATGTAAACACACGCAGCAGCAAACTTCGCCCGAAGAGCTGTAAGCTCATGTGAATACACGTCGTGTACTTTTCAAGTGGCGTACAATTAATATGAGGAAACGAGAATACGACCACCAACATTTGCTATTTTCTACATGGCGTATTGAAAACTGGCGAGATTTATGCCAATGGCAACTCGAAGTATCAATAAAAAGTTTGAATTCCAAAGATACCCGCCAAAACAAAATAGGACACGCTTCCTATGGGTACGGTCAGAAAAAAAAAAAGTTCCCAACATTTGGAAAAGCCCGAAAAAACGCAAATCTGGGGCCGATGTTGGGCCAAGATCGGCCTGAGCAAAACTCAGGCCGATCTTTTGTTCGAAGCGGCGAGATTCCGAGTCCTCGACAGACATCGATCGACAAAACCAACGATTGGGTCATGAATTTTGAACGGAGTGCGCTCGTTAGGGGCTCCGACCCACCCTTGGGTCACCGTCTTCACACAATGGCAAGTGACGTGCGGCGGGCGCTGGCCAGGCGTACGATAAAAAAAACAAATAGCCGCTGGTGTGTACAAAACAGAAGACAAAATTTCTCGATCCGTCTCGAATGGCAAAAAACAGGCTTTTTGTCAGGTTTGTGAGGATACCGCAGGACGCCGCCGGCAAGCTCTCGCCCCCTAGAGCATGTATTCACTTTCTATCTTCGATGCCGTCATCTATACTCGTTGGCCTTGCCCGACACCAAGCGGGTTGGCCTTGGGCTGAGTCTATATCGATATCGAGCATCTATCGTCGCACGAGCTGATTTTTATCAGCTTATTGACAATTTGCAACGAGAGAAAACAAATCGCGCCGCCTGCAGCCGTTGGAAAAAAGAAAAGAAAAAATCAAACAATTTTTCCTTTTTTTCCCACAGTGGCGGTACGAGGATATTTTCGGCTGTTTTTTTCAAACAAAATATTTGAAAAAAAACTTTCGGGCTTCGCGTTTCCATTGGCATAGGTCTGAGCCCACACAAAATATACTGACGGATGTAGTATTCTGAGGTATTGGGGTGGTGTACACTGAAGTACTGACTCGACCAAGGGTCTAGAAATCTCTCAATCGTGTGATGACTTTTCAGATCGTCTTGCTTTATGAGTCGCGATACTATTCATTTACCTAGGTTCGTTTTTCCTGCTCGTGGGGCCGACTAATGTAAGGCTGCACAGGGCGAGGTCAAATCAAAAAAAAAAAAAAAAAAAAACTCCACTATTTCCGTCCGTACGATGTGTGTTCCGAGTGAATTGTCACCTTCTTACGTTACAATGAAATCGAAACCACGATTGACGGACATGAAAACAGCAAAACGCTCACCTCCAAGGTCGTAGTTGTTTTGCAGGTGGAGGATCCTCAGTGATGGCAGCTTCGAGAGTGTCGCGGGTATGCCTCCTGGAAGGTGTTTGCGATTACGGGAAAACCAGTGAAGGAAAACAATTGAAGCGACGGGTATCGTCAGACTGGGTAAATGCACGTTACGGTCTTCAGCGGTGTTGCTTCTATATGATATTTTCACACTGGTGCTTGATTGTATTGCCCGAGCGCCTAAACTCGGCGCCAGATTGTGATATCCCTTATTTATCGCGACGGGCAACAACATCTGGACCAATGTTGTCTTCCACGTGATAACTCAGAATCTACCGGCAATCCAACTACAAAATAAATGCGATGTGGGGCATATTTCAGCGCAACAGAAGGCATAGACCATCACACTGCTGTTGTCTTACAAACGTTCTACGACAACTATTGCAACCCGTAAACTGACAACACCCACCCTCAGCCTGCGGCGTTGGAACCTACACACGTAGCAAGGGAAATCACGAACGGATGTTTGCAGTCAGTATTGCAGATCACTCGAAGCAGATCACATTAATCGACTACTGGCATACCTTACTCATGAAGCTGTGAATGGGGGCAGGTGCAACGACGGGGAAAACCAGACCACATGTAGGCACAGCCGAAAAGTCGACCGTTTCAACACGCCGAACGTATTATGGATAGTGCGGACAAAGTCGATCAGCCAGACCCTTCCCGGCTGCGGAAAGAGTGCCGCTGAAGACGCCGCCAATTGAACACCATGTGGACTGTTTTGATATTTTTCACTGCAAACCTAATCTAAAGCCTATACATGCCAGTTGCGAGAGGTTCAAGCTGCTGATACAACCTGTTGCATGTCGTCCCGAAGTAATATCTGACAGTACCTGCTACACCATTTCCCAGACTGCACGCTAGACGCACAAACGTTCAAGACATGCGAGTGACAAGTCGGATCGGAGTTGCACCCGTTCTTACGGGAGACCATAGAAAATAGGACCAAAATTTGTTAGTAAGAATAGGGAAATATATAGATTTTTTGTGTTTTCCATATGTCCTATTTACTATGGCCCTCCGTAATAGGAGCTCGAGACTCGTACCCGGTACAAAGGCGCCATGTAATTACCGTTAGACGACCCGTCCGATCGTCAGATACTAGTGGTGACCATGCCGGGCTTGGTGGAAATACCGCGGTTCACCAAGATACATGAACATAATCATAATTTTGTACAGATTGCTCCCTTTGAACTTGCCGACGACACATATTGGTACACCAAACACTCAGTTTTGGACACAAGGTTTCCCTGTGATTGCGATAGTACAGGCGGCAAATAAATTGCTCGGCGTTACAAACACCCGTTTGGAAAGAGAGATACATACACATATCTAGCACAAGAGGGTGGTAACTTTCCATCTGTTCACGCAAAAACCCCAAAGGATATACCTTGGTAGTAGGATCATATAGTAGAAGAGGTGTCACAAAGACGCGGCGTTACAGTGCGAACGTTGAAATCCCGATGGACCACACGCACAGCCGCGGGGTGTTGTGCATTTCTTACCTAATGCCAGAACGCATCCAGGCACGAGAAAGCTTACCTTGAACGCCAATATCAACCAGACGAATCTCCTCCAACGCCTTCATCTCCCCCAGCTCGGGCGGTATGATGCCTAACGAAGCAGAGTGGGGGAGTGACCAGTCAGATATAGTGACGAAAAAACGTAAACCGAGTATGCTTGCTCCATTTTACAGAAGCTGGTGGGCCTCCAATGATATTCGAGGAAGGCGTATTTAGAGGTACGGGGGTGGTGTACACTCAAGTACCGGATCAGCCGAGAGTCTGAAGTGGGAATTGGCGGATCCTGTGATGACCTTTGTTATCACCCGCTTGTATGAGTCGTGATGGATACTCTTTTTTACCTGGCCACTTTTTTCCGGCTCGCTGGGCCGAGCAATGTAAGGCAGCACAGAGTATGATCCAGTGCACAAAATAAATAAAACAAAATACTTCGCTATTTCCTTCCCTACGATGTATGGGTTTTTAGACTGTCACCTCTTCTTAGGTAATATGGAAACCAAACCAGAGGTGGACGGACGTGAAAACAGCAAAACAGTCACCTCCCAGCGATCCGCTTTCTACCAGGTTGAGAATCCTCAGTGCCGGCAGCTTCGCCAGCTCCGCGGGTATGCCGCCTGGAAGTAGTTTATGGGTACAGGGTAACAAGTGAGACGATAGGCAGTATCAAAGTGGGTAAATGCACGCTACGGTCTTCAGCGGTGTTGCCTCTTGCCCCCCTCCACAGATTATCCTCTCACATTGGTCACTCTGACACATGGTCTGACTACCCTGAGCGACGGAACCCGGCGCTAGATGGTGAAATAGGTCATGCATTGCAACGGCGGATTTATTCTAACGCACGCGTCGCCTATCACATGAAAGCTGCATCAGACACTAAATCAGTTTCAAAGTTGCTATGTTGGGCGTGATTCTGTTCAACAAAGGCAGATTCCATTGCACTGACTCTGCCGTTGCTGGAACACGAAAAAGCGATAATACAACCAAACATCCAACCGCAGGACCCGAATCAACACGATTCAAACCGGCAACAGTCGAAGAAACAGAATAATCGCAATACGAAGTATGTAGTACACGGTGACAAAAACAGCTCGCTCAAAACCGATCACATTCCAACCACCCGAGTACTTTGCGTATGGTGCAGTCATCGGAGCAAGGGCAAGGACGTCATATTCAGTCACATCTCGGCAAAGACGAATCGTCCAAAACAATAGGCCGAGCGAGGAGAATCCGAACGCTTGTCAGTTTCTTCCTGGCTGGTGATACAGTCCCGCTGGGAGTGCCGCCAGAGGCCGAAGATGTGGGCCGTTTCCCTGTGTTTCCCTTCAGGTCAAACCTAAAACTCGTACCTGGTGGTTGCCAGAGTGTGGCGGTTGCGCTGATCTAAAGACGTTTGCTATTGTCATCCCCAAAAAATATTGAGCAATCTTCGAGGTTCTGTACAGAGCGCCAAACACCAGACCTTCTAGACCAGCACATGACAAGCCGGTGAGAGAGGCCATGAATAATCGATGAACGGAGGATTCGGTAGTCCGATTCCATTGTCAATAAAGTCAGTATGATCGATATGATCGGTGAATCTGCTGCGGCTCACAGTGCTACCTTTTCGTCGTGTGGTACACCCGGCATATAAGAGCAGCAGACAGCGTTACCCCTCATTTCGGGCCGTAACCCCTAACGGAAATGTGGCGTCAAGGTATGTATAGCTATACCGAGAGCACTGCTTAACCTTTCCTGCAATAGGTACGATGTCAGGAAGCAAGCAGTTCACCCAGATAACTATACACAACTTGAAACAAACCGCAACATACCACGGGAGTGATTAATGATATTTGGACCGGCAGATAAATGTACAGAGTGTGCCCGTTGCTAAAAAACAATTTAAGAAAGACTCCCATTTACGAAGAAACAGACCTTGTCCGTTCTTGCGCATCAGCGTGTGGTAACCGTCAACTGTACACGATGAATTATGCCTGGTATTACAGTAGGTATTGTTACTGTGATAATAGTATTGCCGCGAGTGATACACTTATTGGTGTTGACATTGCAAAAGCTGCGAGCACGACGGACCAGACGCACAGCGGTGTTACACCCGCGAGTGTAATAACGTATTTTAGGGCAGATGACACTGTTGAGCGGAAATTCTCACCTGTGAGATTGTTGGCCCCTAGGTCTAGCGTCTCCAGGGCATCGAGTTCGCCAAGCCGTGGGGGTATGGTGCCTAACAGAGGGGTTTGCGGGAATGCACAAGGCGACAAAATAACAAGTTCAATAAAACCCCCAGAGTCGGGCGCACGCATTCATCTCCATGATAGGGAGTACCCCCCTCAGGGCATTGTCTATATTGACGGTGTCAGGAAGCGCAGCAAGTCGATTGGACTTGCTTCAGTACACAATATAATAATCAACCTACAATTCTGGGGGATCGTGGTATCACACCATGTATACTTCAGTACGTGGTGAGGGAAACGGTCCATACAGTCTCACATGTGACCACCGAACTTGTATATCTCTAGGATTAACGAATCGGCACGGACACTGGTTGTGCTCGATGTCGACGGGTAGAAAGAACGGTTTAATGTGAAGAAAACAATAACCTGGCAAATCCTCAATCAATCGTGGCATTTAGCAAAAGACCAATCTAACGACGACGTGCAGACGGCGAGATTTGGCAGACTGAGATTATCACATGTGTCGGGTTCAACATGGAGTTGAAGGATGCACTCGCTTTCAGGATCGCTGTACGATTTCAAGCTGTTACCAATTTTATAACATTGAACAAGCTGTCGATGACGAAAACAATACCCGGCAGAGCATAGCACTACGGCTGGTGCCTGGTAGGTCCGCCCTGTACCGTTTGTACAGGCTACCTGGTACATCAGCAATCAGCACCCCGGATACAAACCCCTTCGGCTGTTGAGGGGTTTTCGCCTGAGGTGCTCCCAGAGACCACACCACTGGACACGACCTGGCGGAGGCACGTTTGCACGCGATTCGACTGCACTACAGCAAAGCAATGCCGTAAGTGCTTTCGCGAGATTTCAGCGATAGTCCATCGACTCTGAAAATATGACAAGCGTTGTATGGTCCTCTCTGTCCTCATGCGTGTACACCATATCCCGGCGTCGTCGGCGCTACTCTGTAAAAAATGGTTCCGGTGAAGTAGGTGCGTTTTCGTGGGGTGTACGTGCGTCGTTGGGAGCACTGGCAGCTCTCTTCAGCTAGAACAGAGGTCCTGTCAGTGCAGCAGGAATATACTGGTAATGCGTCCTTCACCAGGCCCAAGGCCTAAATCATACAGTACCTGATATTTCACGAGCACGTCTGTCGACAAGGGCACGAAGGCTGGTGTTGCCATCCACAGAAACGAGAGATATCCCCGGTCCCATTGGTAGCAGGATGTGGGTCTTATCGGAGGTTTTGCGAATTTCACCGAACCTTAGGGGCAACGGCAAAAGACTGGGACACAGTCGTAATACCTGAATCGGGGACCATCAACGGGATTGACACGACCTTGCGGGAGGTGGACGATAAATGCCCGGTCCCAGGACAAGACATGGCCGGCATAGGCCTTGACTCTTGGCTGGGCCGGGGTCTCGGCACACTGGAGGGTGTCGCTCCAAGGCCTCCTAAACATAGCATGGCCGCGGTGCACAACGCACCACATACCCCTATTAGCCCCGGCAACAACTACTCGAATAGATAGTAAAACTGGTGAGCCGGCTGTGTCCGCCACAATGCGCACGCCGCTGCTCTGGACCAGCTGCCAGATACCGAAAGCTCGCCTGAACCGGACAACTATCAATCGCTAGGAGACAATAAACGCGAGAGTCCTTGGCCGAGACCCACCACAGGAGCGGGATCTCCCGTCTACCTTCGGGCGCGCCCAATTTAAACTCCCTCCGAGCCATCCCCACGTCGGAGTTCGAGGAATTGGTCGTATTGAAACCGACAGTTGCATGCTACCTTGTCTATATCGTAGAATATCGACATTAATGCCAGGTAAATAAAATCTCACGGCACCCGATCAAGCACTTGGAACAGGACTACGGAAGGCAAGATGACAAACAGTAGACGAAAAATATAATTGGGGACCCACTGTGATGAAAAAAAACTGCTGTAGTGTGGAACTGAGCCACTCCAGTCCCAACAAAGTTCTTTATAGGAACACAGCAGCAGTATTAGAAACAATTTTTTAGGTTATGCTGTCATATGTGTATACGTGTATAGCAGTATTTCGTGGCCGTTACACACAGAGGGCATGCGTTAAGTAAGAACGTATGTTAAGAACAACTTGAAACTCTCTTTCCTGCAAAAAAAAGGAAAACCGGAGTAAACACCTAGCTCAACGTATAGTCAAGAGGATACGAAATCGCCACATAATGAGCAGCAGCGATCGACACGACCCCGAGACAAAAAATGGGCGTGCTGCGATGTTGCGAATGATACTGCGAGGCGCACGAACCACCACCAGCACATCGTGCGATCTCCATATCGTTGATGATTGGGGAACTGATTGTACGTATGATACGCTCTGGGTACCGCTCTTTAAGGGATGCAACGGCCAATGAGAGCAGAGGAGCATTTTCGTACTACAAGTCTGTACTACGCGGTATTTTGCTCGTGTGCACACAAAGTCAAATATATTGAGCCTCGCTGCCAAAACGTTTTTTTTTTCTTCAGAACTAAATTCAATAGTTTTGTGTCAAATCCACGTGGAGTTTTTGTAAGGTAATATTTTGGACTGTCTGGAAGCTGTTGGGCCAACTACTGTAGTATTACATTATATGAAAACATGTTGTACCTTCGAGGCCGTTTCCTTTGAGATTCAGGCCGATTACCCTGCCCTCCGCGTTGGTAGTGACACCGTACCACTCCTCCATAGCCTCAGAAGATTTCCAGCCGTTTGTATCCTTCCAGCACTCTGTTTCAACTATCCCCATTCCGGAAACTGACGCTAATTCCTGCCTTTTTTTCACTTGGTTCGTAGCGTCGAAAAAGACACAGAGAATCTCGCGATCACGACTGACGGAACCTGCACGATTACACACAGCAACAAGCACACACGAAACGACGAGCAGAAACAGTAAACAAATAAAATCAAGACTTCAGGGCTAGAACCGAACGGTTTTAACGCGGCACGTTTAGAGTCAAAAGCAGATACAGCCTATAATCAAGCCAAGATCACACCCCATGAGGCACGCATGCGATTGGCCAACATCACATCGTCCTTGTTTGTGAGGAATTTTGATCAGGGGATACCTGTATCTGACAACTCTGTTTGGGTTTCAACCGATTATTCCTCTGATTGTTACCGGTATGGCTCAACCACTTACCCTGACCTTACCTTCTTTTTGGTTCCAATGCCGACGCCTGTAACCAAGCTAGCGTGCGTCGACCCGTTTCGTGTAAAATGTTCATCGCGGGCGAGAATTGACCCTACGAGTTGGACCGGGGATAACGTTCTGTCGGTCGCCCTCCTTGCTTGCTTTTGGATTTTGACTCGGGGCGCGTCCGAAATATTTGTAGAAACACAGTCTCATGTTGAAAAGACATAGTGCTCGCGCTGACATAGCGTTGTTTAGAAACCACCGCGTGAGCGTCTGAGATTTTGTCGAAAAAGGAACTCATATGTCGCGGTAAATTTCCAGAGTACTTCGTTTCAGGGTAGAAGGCGACTACAAGCGTTAGATTCAACATGGTTCTGTATAGGTTTGGTGGAATCCGGGTAGGAGTATGCTGAAGAGCTTACAGACGTTCCAGGTACGGGAAGGAAAGGAAGTCTTGCAAAACTCACACAAGTTACCGAGAGGTGCAAGCACGTTTTACCCGTACCAGTACCCAGTATTTATTAAATGGCATACCCGTACCCCGGGTACGGTACCACGGGCGTAAAGACCTAACAGAAGGTTTGGGTACGGGTATGAATATCGTACAAAACTTGAACAAATTTGGGTACGGGTAGTACAGGGAAACATACGCAATGTATGTACCTTGCACAAATTAAACTCGCGCTTACATAGGTTCCGGGGACGGGTACCGAAGTCTCACAGAACTCACAGAAGTAAAGTGTGGATATATAAATCGTACCTACTCCTGTTGTTTTATTGAAGGGCGTACCGGTACACGCACAGAACTCACCCAAGTTCCGGCACGGAATGCAACCGGGAAAACAACCTGGAAATGGTTCTGTAGGTACCCTACGGAGCACGGCCTCGACGTTTTACTTCATACTAGCCATACGCTGTCAGTTCTTCAAATATTAAGTATGTGCGGAAGAGTTTTTGGCGGACATGCCCTTAGGAATACCGTACACATAGAACCTGGCAGGATTGAAATAGGGTCTCCAGGGCGTGGTGCGCGCAGCGCTTCACGAGCCTGAACCGAGTTGAGCACCCCAGGGGGGTCAGCGAAGGCCCTCCGGAGGATCGCCGGATGCAAATGGTTTAGACGGGCGTTAATATAGGGCAATATTTCTCGAAATGCGCGTCTTGGTAGGTCTGCTTACCCTATATATAGCAGTCGTGAGTCAGACTGCCTCACAATGCCAAGCAAAGACGCCATGCTGTTCCCAACGACAGCATCTCGACGTGCTGCCGTTTAGGTATTCCTGTGTTTCTGTGACCTCAGAAATGCTACGGGTTTGGGGTAGCCGTGTATTCACCAGGCACTTTCATCACAGGGATTCCCATACAAGCGATTTTATTGTCATTACATCATCAATTGAACATTAAAACCATTTTTCCTCTCTATCTGCCAGTCTTCGAAGGTCTGCGGTTGATCGACACTAAAAACCACCACAACAAAAACGGGCTACGTATGCCACCGCCGTCTTCCGCTGTCCGTGACGGTAAGTATGATAAAAATATATGCGACATTAGAGTACCTATTGCATGTGGCATTCGTGGCGGACGCAATTTGGGGCGTTTTGCTTGAACCAAGAGGGTGAAGAGATTGAAGAGACTACTGTATAGTGAAAGGTGGTCGGGGAATATCTTCCCGTCCAAAGTTGTTTCGGCCGTTCACTGTTTTCCGTCGGCTTTTGCAAATGAAAATCGCAGTACGGCTGTGTCACACCGCTTCAAAAAAAAGATTTTTGACGAAATGGCCGACATCAGCTCACAGCTAATTCGTACCATGCCCAGTCCAGTATAAATATTTTCGACAATACTTTCGCAGAGTTTTTCATCACGTTGAGCGAACAGAATTGCCTGTGAAAAACAAATTGCGACGTTGCGTTACGGTATATCAGACGTATTGAAGAGGGTTGAAGTATATTCAGTGTACCGCAAGAGGGACACGATACATCATAATATATTTTTTAGTTTAGGGTTCGTTTAAGGTTTGGGAAAATACACCTAGAATCTAGAGTCACGAGGGGAAATGTCTTCTTATTTCGGTATGGTACAGTTGCTAGCGCCTGACTCATGGCGTTGCGCTCATCGGGTGGATGCTTGGTTCAGATTATCAATAGGAGATAACAAGAAGTGTACAGAGAATTGGGTTCTGACAAGAAAGCGGTGGTTGGTGTGAGTGATTTCAATTGCGGTAGTACGCCACCGTCTCACTCACATTAAGGGGTGAGGCCCGTGGCTCTTAAGGTTTTGCAAGAAATGATGCTGCTGCACCCTAGCACGGAATGCAGTTGTCCGTTTTCCACATACGCAGACGGGAATAGATGGGAGAGAGTTGACTCGATTCCAGGACACAGTGCCAATGAGAAAGTTGATTGGAAAGACAAGAGTTAGTACCAGGAGACCATCTCTTGTATTTGGAAGCAGGAGCACCGAGACTTGGAGAAGGAGGGGTTTCCACAATGGCAACTCGACGTCAGGGGAGGCGGAAGAGCGATGCCTTTAATGTGTACGTGAGAGCGACTAGAAGGGAGAAGGATTTCATTTTTGGAAGTATTCGCTTTTAAAGAAGTGGCCCGAGGAATTTACCTAGGGCAGAAGACTAGACAGGGAGGGTGTAGAGTAAGAAAAAGGTATTCATGCATGGTTTGGGGGTGACATGGGAGGTAGAGAATGGCTTGGTAGAGACTGATTGAAGGGGGGGGTTAATTTTGAAGTAGGTCATACAGTAGAAGTTATCAGTATTTATCGGTGTGTGTTGTATATATGCCAGGTTAAGTGTGAATAAGGTCCAGTACTTCTTTAGTGGACACTAGCACCGTCATCAAGTTCAAGCGCGTAGGCGTTTCGGCAACTTATACATTATGACTTGTGATAAGGCGCGCGAGGTGCGCAGCGCGAACCTTTTTTTCGTGGTTTTCCAAGGAACAAAAAGGCTCATCATAACGGCTTGGATACGAGGGCAGGGTGCCTTGCTTCGAGTTTATCTGTATGTGTGTGTGATTCAACATTTTTTTGGGCCACGTTTGACCACCGCGCTCCACGCACACGGCACCAATTCCAGTCCCGACGGTCTCTGTGCGCGCGCACACACACACAAACGAAACATTTTCGTGCTGGTGCGGTAGTCAGTCGTTCACAGTTGGTCGAGCGTGGTGCGGCAACGTGTGTAGGCACATGTTTGTGCTGGGCCATGTTGAAAAAACACAGAACCAACAACAATAGAATATTATGACGGTTTTGGTTTTATGAGTTCGACCTAACGAAACCCAGCTCTACGAGTACTCGTAGGCAGACCGTGCCTGTCCACAGCAACGAGCGTTCGGGCCATGTCCTCGAGATATGCTGCAGGTAGTATTGTCAAGCCCACCCTCTTACTGATGAGGGGACGGATAAGCAGGAGAAGATCTGCTGTAGTTGTTGTACAGCAGTAGTAATGGTGGCACTGCCAGAAGCTCTGTTGGACACACGTCAGGTTGTTGATTTTTCGTCTTCAAACTATGAGTGCGGAACCAGGAAACACATGTACGAAGGGTTCACACACGATCTGAGCATACAGCGACGCTGACCCTGGACTCGTGTGTCCTACTGTTACTGCTGCTGCTGTTTTTTTGCTGCTGGAGAAGCTCCGCTGTAGATGTCGTACATCATCAGTAGTAGCGGTGGCACCTGCTACCTGCTACGAGAAGTTCTCTCTCTTTGGACAGAGCATGTCGGGTGTAGATTTTTCGTCTTCAAAATATTATGCCGAATTTCGAGTTCGGAACCAACACAGGACAAAATCGAGTACGTGTACAAAGGGTTCAAGGGTTAGGTTGACAAGCCGAGCGTACAGCGACGCTGACCTTGGCCTCGTGCGTCTTACTGGTACTGCTGCTGCTGTTTTGTTGCTGGAGAAATATTGCTGCAGCTGCAGACGTCGTAAATCAGTACATGCAAGTAGTGGTGGCACCTATTAATAGTACGAGAAATAATCTTTTTCTGTTCGACAAAACATTTCATATGCAGAATTTCGTCTTCAAATTATGCTCAATTTCAACCAGAAAACACTGCTGTTGGAAAAAACATGTCACGTGTGTGTGTCGTTGTTCTTTTTCTACCCGTCGACATCCAGCATAGCCAGTGTCCGTGCCGATTCTTGAATCCCTGAGAGGTACAATACGAATACAAGTTCTGTGGTCACAGCAGTGCGGATTTCTCGTCTTCAAATTTTCATGCCGGATTTCGAGGTGGAAACCAGGATACACACGAATAGCACTACGAATTTGGGAGTTGATCAGCCTTGATGTAGCATGTTCATGGTGGGTCAACACCCCCGGTGGAGTCTGCAGTGATTCTTGGCCGCTTCGGTGATGACGGTCGAGACGTGTTTGTATTCTATGAAACGGCGTATTCACTGTCAAACGAAAATGAGTTCGGAACAACCTGAAACAGCGCATCGCGTCATACAACGCCCAGCCGACAAACAGCGACGAGCGTAGACGAGAGCGAAGGTTTGCGGTGTCGCGTGCGCGCTACCACCACCTTGTTTTTCTTTTTGGTGGCGCAAGATGGGACGCTATCACTCTCAGGGTGTCTTGGGTGGGCAGAGGGAGCCCTCAAGCGCCACGTGCGGAACAGCAAAACGGTGATGCAGCTATCAAGGTCTCGAGCGTATCCTCTGACTTTTTGCTCGTTTGCTCGGCTTTCGTGATGGTTAGGCGATCGAGCAGGCCGAATAATAGGGTTTGCCGCCGCCATGATGTTGTTTGAGGCGCCACCGCCGAGGTACGATGTGCTATGGTCTGTGGGCGTGGTCGCGGCTATTGCTCAGGTCGTCTGTCTTTGAGGTTCTCGCTTTATCGCTTTTTTTTCCGAAATCAAATAAAAATAGGGTTGGGGAACTTGACAATCGATTATAAAATAACAACATTTAGCGTTCCCCGTATAGGTGGGCTCTAGTAGTAATTATGAATGTGGAGCTTTTTGCAAAACATATTTGAGGGAGGGAAAGGGCGGGGAGTTGGAAGTTGAGGTGGGCACCTAGGGGAAAACAAAAAACCGGAAACCGGATAACTAGGCGTTTTTCTGAAAACAAAAACCGGATAAAACCGGGTTTTTTTACCCGGTTTAAAACCGGTTTAAACTGGATGTTAAAGTGAAACCCCTCCATATCATTAAACGAAATGACAGTTGTGCGTCCAATACGTGCTGTTAATGTGGATTCCGAGCTACTGGTGGCGTGCGGCCATAAACTCAGGTGGTATGGCACTCAATGCCATAACAGCACGCCATGGCACGGGGTACGGGGTGAAGTGATTTTGATGGAATACAATAAGACCTTGCCTATCTATGTATGTATTGAAGTATACAGCAGTGGTAGCACAGTAGTACCGTATACCTGATAAATATAAGGTGTTCGTGGTATATAATAGTGATACCCTTATTGGCAGGGTTTTACACAACAAGTCGGCATGGACCGTGGTCACGTATCACAGGAGGCAAAAAAGAGAACAGGAAATTAGACGGGGCTCGCAATGATATGCGTTCATTTCAATTCGATGGAATGGGGGTCGTTGTACCTAAAGAAATCAAGCTTTTGTCGTCTCCTAAAGAAAGCAAAGTGTCAATTACGTCACTTTCACACACAACACACAGCACACACATTCACACATACATATATATGCCCCCTTGTATATGCATATTTATACACATTATATAATACCCTGGTATACTGGTACCTTGTATACGAGTCTACGTTTCCTTCACATACACGTAAGCTTCCCATTATCATTAATATAAATACGAGTACGTATTGAAACAAACGTATTGAAACAAAACTGTCAGCCGAGCTTTCATTGATGTGAACACCTATACCTAGCAGGGTACATAGTATGCAACATGCTCTACTCATCCTCGTCCCGCAGATGCTGCTCTACAGGTATCTATTAATAGTAAAGAACTGGCAATGGAATGGTTTGTCCAACATCAATAAATAATGCGTCCGGTTCTGCTGGTTTTAAACCGCTTTTATAGTTTTTTCCTGTTTTTTTTTCGGTTTTATCCGGTTTCGGCAAAAATTACCGCTGTTATATTTTTCCAAAACCGACTATTACAGGGGGCCATAGTAAATAGGACCGAATATTGTTGGTAAAAATATGGAAATGTATGGGTGTTTGTGTGTACCTTAGGTCTTATTAACTATGGTCCCCCGTAATATTAGTACAAGCCTGCTGTGTTCCCGAAAACCGTCTTTTTTTTCAAAGGTACCCACCTCTATCAGTAGTTAGAAGGCACCTGGGCCAGCGGTGGGTGCGTCTATGCGTCTGATTCTTCTGACTTTCGACGAGAAGAAGAAAACAAGAAAAATAAACTCACCGCGCCCTGGAGTGGCATCCCTATCCGCCATGTTGCCGCCGGTGGTCTGTTTCTTGTCCTGCCCACAGACAGCAGAAGAAGAATGATTTACACGGAAGCTGCAGCAGTCCAGTTATTATAGTAGTAGTAGAACAAAGCTTGAAGCGGATAGATGCGAGGGACAAATCCGGCCGCTGCAAGTAAGTCTTCTTTTAGAGCAGGCGTGGCGGTAGAGAAGCAGGAGCAGTAGAAATTCGGAAACGGGATAGCTGGCTGTGACTCGGTCGGTACTCCACCCTGTCTGTCGTGTTTCGGATGACTACTAGGTGAATCGCCGCTCGGTCAGGCCGGGAGCTTCGTAGTTTGATTTTTTCCGGCGTGCCTAAGAAAAGAAGTGTGTCAGGAGAGTGGCAATTTGAACAAAGTGGGCGGCCTGGTGTCTTTTCGTCATCCGCACAAAGAACATATTTTTCTTATAGACTTGGAAGGCTTCCTGTTAGGGGTGTTTTTATGCTCAAAAAGCCACTCTCTGGTTGGTAGTTTTCTTGATTACGACGCATTCTTATTGTCAATACTAGAGCCTGGTATCAGTATAGGGCTACCCTGTATATACCCCCTATACGATATGATATTTCCATCGTACGTAGTCATGTTGTTTTTCGCCGGAACGTGCGATGTACGCACTCTCTCTCATGGTCTTGCCTGATCGCCCATAAGGTTCTTGTCGCAAATATAAGGATCGCTTGGTATCCATTTCAATGTTTAAACGGTCATTATGTGGACGCCCAGAGTTGTATTTTATGGTCAAGTACCAAGGCATCCTGATTGGGTGCTCCCATAGGGCTCCCATAAGGTTTGGCCAATCAGCAACACTATACGCGCGGCGAGATCAATATGCGCGGCGTGATTAGGCCGGGATGCTGCATCCCGCCGCCATCCTCTGCCTTGTGAGCCTGAAACAAGGCGCAAGTACGATACAAACTCAGACGGTTGCAGCAACTCAAAGGCGAAGAGGCGCTTGGCAAGCTGCTCGTGGTTGAGGTACTTCTTCGCAATGTGGGCATTCAGCTGGTGGTGCTGGTGGGGATACAAAACTTCGGCGTGGCGGGATGAAAACCTATAGTCACCAGGGAGCGCTTCCAGACTCCCTGCAAGAAGGCCTGCACGGCAGAGGGGGGGGCTTCTATGCAGCTGGTGCGCGTGTATGTTTTCGTGTTGTGTCAAATGCTGCTTGTGTGCTCCCTGGCGACGCGAGTAATCTACCACCTACGAGTGTCGCCTGCTGGTACAGCAGTTTTAGACCTGTGGTACCTCAAAGCATACTGCACCACCACGACAAAACTACAGCTGTACCGTTCGTACTGCTGTAACATGTTGTACATGGTACTCGTACCTACCTGGTGTCCGAGTACCACAGGAGTCCCCCCAGCAGATCTCTAAGACTGTCTGCCGGACGGGCTTCACAAGGGCATCTGTGCTCGTACCGTCTACCACAACAGCAGCAGTTGCCTGAATTTTTCGCGCCTCCCGTACTGTCTTCACGTATATATACTTGTACCAGTGTGCGCAGGAGAGGTACGCACTGCTGTTATACCAGGTACTGACTGCTGTATGTAAGATAATGTTGCCTACGAGGGAGGCACCTGTTTGGCGCGTCACAACTTGTACGGCTGCCGTGTGCCGGTCGCAACCTGCGTAGCAATCCCTCTAGTAGATGGTTATCGCCTGCACCCCACGGGCTCTCTCTACACTTTACCTACTATTACACAAGGCAGCAACCGTGGTCTGAAGTATTTTTTCATGATTGAGAGATGCGTTTTTATTAAGAAAGCGCAGAGGAATTCGAGGCAGTGGAGTAGGCCCTCCGCCACAAGGTCAGGAGCCAAGACCATTTAGACATGAAAAACGAGTGGGAGTGGCATCGCTTCCTTCATACTCACCGAAGGTTAGGTTCATCGGTATACGTGAAATTCACATCGGGTGCGAGACTTGATCCCATTTAAGTTCGTCGAGTGCCGTGTTGCCGGGTGAATATACCGCCGCAACGCGGCAAGGATTTTGACTGGGTTTTCCCTCAAGTAAATTTTCACTGTTCAGCACAACATAAGACGTTGTCACTGCTGTTTTGTCCTATCCTTGTTCGTTGCCACCTCTATCAGGATGACCATGTCATCATGAGCATGGTGAGATCTTCTTCTGAGCTATAATAGCATTGGCGGTCCATTTGGTGGGTTAATCTGCTCAAAGACCCAGCAATCTTTGCTGAGGGAAGAAGCGAGGAAGGCTGCACGCCAAGGCTGACTGACAGACTGACTGATTCCGATGGCCTGCCAATATAATATCCAGGCAAGGGAGCATTCTGCGGCTGGCTTTCTAATGTATCAGCGTGCTTGCGGCAAAAACGGTGCAGAAGCGTGTATATGCATCTGCTCACATGCAGGGAGGTTCTATGACTAACTGTTGATCACCACGATCTTGATAATGCTGTCGTAGGGGTTGGGGGGCGTGTACTATTAATAGATATAAAGAAGGTTCGTGGTCGTACGAACAGAGACCCTCGCATCCCTATCATACAGGGACGGGGCATAACTTTCAAGGGGGAGGTATGAGCAGCTGGTACACGGGGCCATGCAGGAATAGTTTGATTGAGTGGTGGATACGGTGCCACTGACTCAATCACTGTTTTTGTTCCGACATTGAAACGCGATATTTGCTATGGCCTTCATAGGTTGTACTCGCCCGTATGAAATAATCGTCTTCGTCCTGTTGGGCAACGCGAAGTATCCAAACTGGATTTCCACAAAATACTTACTGTGACGTTGGGGCCTACCGACCAAGCGCTGTACACTATATTAATCCATCATTGAAGTGTACGGTATCGTCGCGGAAATGGAAGCGGAAAAATATTGCGGTTGTCTCGATTTTGAGCAACAAGGCCGGCCACTGTTATAACATCGAACAAAACCTATCCTTTTTTTTTAGTTCTGGGTGCTCGAGCGAGGCCCTATACCGTTCTGGTAATGTATTTACTGCTTTTGGGCTAGCATGACACGTGCTACCCACATCCCGCGCCCCACGGGTGGTGACGCAGGCATCAGCAGGGAAGCGCTTAGGCCCGTTCGACAAAAATATGAACCCATCAGGACAACCTGCAGGCTCCCGTGGATACTGGAGACCCTACAGGCGGCACGTGTGGCGGAGTGAATGGACGACGTCCTTCAGTTTGAACAAATAGTATGCAGAACATCAAGCTGTTCGAGATTAGGGGGCACCAGAGTATTGCCGTGCAGTCACCAATGGCATCGGTATTTTCACACGTTTGCCCTTACGTCGTATCAACTGGGTGTTATATGACAGTGGGGGCATAAAAATAACACCATAATCAGTTGTTTGGATCACAAGGTGGGAGGGCACATTAACTGCTGTGTACCAGACGAGCGTCGCCTCGACTTAAAACAGTCGACGGAGAAAAACGCCATTCGTATATTCAGTCGGCGGTGCGAGTCGGACACGCCTGAGACGAAGTACATGAGGCGGGCTTCAATTTTGGCCGGTCGCACAAGCAATAGTAGTGTGTGTCAAGTGCAGGCAGTTTGGAGAGTACTACTCAGATCAAACTAAATGATGTACGGCTCGTGCAGCGTATACATTGCCTCCATATGGGTTTCACGTAGATATCATAGGTTTTAGCCGAAATTATGACCCCTTTGAGATCAACACGATGATGGTATTTTCTCGTGTTGCGCATTCTGCCAATCGACGTTTCCACGTCCCTTGGTTGTTTCGCACGAATTGTATGTATACTCTCCATGCAACCACACCCGACACTTTCGATCGGTGCACAGCGTCCAAACGCGAGGTGCGTTGGAGCTATATGGGAATAGCATTGTTTTGTTTGTATGCTTCGGGAGGCTGTGGGAGCAGTGATTAACCAAGACTGCTTCTGCGCGGTTCAACCAACTAGGATTCACGACTGCTACTGTCGAGGGGCAAACCACTAACAATGTCAAAACACGATACCACATTATGGGACAAAGAATTTACTCGATATTGCCAATATGTACCACGTACAAGAGAAGATGCGATTGGTACATCTTTGTGTTTTCAGCTTACATAGCCTTCCACCTGCACGTACTCGTTTATACTTCTTCATTTCGATGGGTCGGGAAAGCTGCTCACCCACGGTGAGTGCTCGTGATGTTGTCTTATCAAACATCGACCAATTCAAAATTCCATGAAGAAAGGGAAGAAGACGTATCTATACAAGCAGATCTGTTGATTGATCTCTAAAGGTATAGGCGCAGCTGGCACGGGAACGCGTGGTTGACTCCAGACAGTAACACGGAACTCCTCTTATATTATATCCGAGCTGTCGAGTTGACACGCCTCACATGCAGTATAGGGTTGCACCTGACGAGAGGCATTGGTGGGCACACATTACCCCGATATTCCAATACCCTACTGCCGGGATCACTTCCAGCATGGAACTCCCCAGTCTACCATGGATCTTATATGTCGTGTTTCTGAGTACAATCAACATCCCCCCTACTAAATATACACGACCATACTAATATCCCCCCCTGCTTCTGTGCATGATCAATAAATATTCCCCTCAGCTCTGTAACTGAAAATGTACGACATCGCAGGGCTGGTACATCTCAATAAAAATATCAACTCGAATCTAACTCAGAAAGTCGAAAATAATGCAATCTGTAACTCAAAAATCAAATTCTTGAATCAACGCTCAAATCTTCAAATCAGTATTCAAATGCTCAAATCCCCACCCTCTCTGTTGCAAACATATAAAACTCTCGAAATCCAATGCCAGGTAAAACGGCATTCTTCTCGGATTCAAAGATATTCAGTGGAATCTCGTCGACTTAGTACAGTGATATCCGGGGCCCTCCCCTCGCCAAACGCTACTGGTGTCTACAGGCACACTATCGTAAGCATTCGTATTGTCTCCAGCGCGCACGCTCGAAGAGATCAACTTGCGAATTCGGCGAGACGACCCACCCTAGGGAATTATATAGCACTACCTGCTAGACCACTCAGTCAGTACTGACTTTGAACAAAAGTACAAATTTTCAAGAACGAAAACAATCAAACTCTCAATTTCCGAAACACTACCCAAACCTTCCAAATCAGAAAACATTTAATATGGACCGCACATGCCCCCAGGCGCTTCATAGTCTCTTTTTAGCCTCGTCAAAAACCGCTCCATTATTTAGGGAATTAATGCAAATCATTGGAAAATATCACAGTAGCCACACTCATCAAAATAAAATTAAGCCAAGAAATTAACTGCCAGAGATCGCAAGAAACCCCGTTCCCCCGGGCAAGAGTCTCCCCTTATCCCCTACTCCCGCCATAGATACACAGATCGCGACGGTAAAACGAGATATCATACATTCCTTCACTTGAATATGATTTGATCTTGAAACTACTCGAAAACTCCAAAAACTCTCTCGGAATCCAAATCGACCGCAAAACAATTCCAAAATACAAGCAATGAAAATATTCATCCAGATTCACAGGCAACCACATTTCAGTAAGAATCACCCCGATGCCCGGGCACTACTGATGTTGCCTCCGCCCCGGCTGCCTCTCCGTCCCGTCTCATGGCGTCACCGCAGCTCGGGTCATCCAGCTATTCCTCCTGGGTGAAATCAAACGTCGCCTCCGCAGCATTGACCCGGCATACAGAAGGGATGGGACGTGCATTCGAGCGATTAGGTCTGCATTGGGTGTTTCACTATTTTCACGCGTGCACTGCTTGCAAACTCCTCTCCGGTGTAGTTCAACTTCTCACATGCTACTGCATATAAACAGCTACTTGTCAACGAGAATATCTGGGCCCACATCAAACCCATGTATTCCTCGACGACTATATACTGCAGTACGTACTTGATGAACATATACAGCAATGCCAAGTAAACCGTTTTCGTCTCAGCTCATAGTACCAAACTACTTATGCTGCTGCTGTACTCGTATAATGTATTGCTCCGTCCGCAAATATCTTGCGTTTGGCACGTAACAAGTGGCGCGGGTCGTGCTACACAGCGACACACCAACCCAACAACTCCAAAACGAGATACCCGCATACAAAGATGTAAATATGTGAAATGCCGCAAACAGACGTGTTGCTGTAGTTGGGCACAAGGGTTCATCACATACACCTCTTCCTGCTGTACTTGCTCGGTTCTGCCAGCATCAGACCAACGCAATGCCAAACTCAGCAATAGGGTGGAAATATCAATCCTCTTACTGGATATGATACGTAATGACGTCAAAATGGTGCACATGGGCGAAGGGTCTTCGTGTAGTCATTGAGCTCACATCATTCGCACGTATAACAACTAAATTCTAGAGTACATACCCTGTTCATTTCCTACTCATACTCGTATCGATGCACAACCAGAGCCCTCGACCAGTCAACCATAAAACAGACACAGGTCGTAGTCCTGCAGTGCGTCTACAGGAAAACTTCAGTGAGGGGGGCTATACGTATACGTATTCGTCTGCGCATCTTATTTCATTTCCAACATTCTCAAATAAATCTGAATGTCCAATATTCGCAGATTCTCTACCATTCTTAAATCGATACACAATCAATCTAAAAGCTGAAATCACCACAGCAATCAATCAACAAAGAAAGTCAAACGTGCCTGGTGCGGATGTACGTCCTTGTTCTTTCATCCTCGCTCTTGGGGCAGCGCATCCCGAACAGATGATGCAGACTCCTCCCCCGGCGCCCATCTTCACTCTATCCCTCGTGTCCTTCCTCGGGGGCAACGTCACCCGCCATCAACCACCTGCGGGCCTGGTGCTTCATGTGATATGGCTCGTAGTGTTTGGGTTTGGTTACGAGGTGTGGGGGGATCTATAGCCTCATTTCTTTTGTTTCGAATAGCCGCATCTTCGACCACCTTTTTCCGGGCCGTTTGGGATGAATGTCATCACCCTCCGACCATCTTGTGGTCTGCATATACGACTATTCAGGGTGGGCTAATGTGATATGGGTGGAGTATTCATGGGCTATAGATATAGATAATACGTTACAGTCTTGTATTCTCACGAATACGAGAAAATCCAAAGAATGGATGAACCCGGCGGATATTCCGTTAGTCGAGAGTAACGTTCTTTTAGGAATGTATCGCCCGTTAGACGAGAGTAATGTTCCTTGACGCAGACAGGGCCACGAAGTGAGAAGCTCTTATATCAGCAGAAGAACGATCGGTAGCCATAGGAAAGTTCTGGAGGAGTACATCAGATAAGAGGAATTTAGGAGAACTTGTGGCATGGGGTGGGACGAGTATATCTGGGCGTCGAGTCCCGCCCCCCTACCTCTCACTTCTCTACCAGAGCACCTCCTCAGCTCTCGCCATCAATAAGAAGATCTAAATCAGAAGAAGCGAAGCACTGCTTTCCAGCTGCCAGAACCACCTGCGTCCCTTACCACTACCCTTACCACTACCCTAGAGCGGCCTCCGCTTCACATTCAGCAGTCCAGGAAAATTCTGCCAGAACACTTTCAGCGTCGCTCCCGCGGTCTTCACCTTCCCTCCCGGCTCTTGCCGACCAAACACCCTCTTTCATATTATGCTATACGTTCTACATTTACGTCGCCAGCGCGCAGCGAACCCACAGATTCAGGCAGATGCCTGGCTATCCCGGGGTGTTGCAGCAGCACGGGTTACGCGGCGGTCTACACGACGGCGGCGGTAACGGTGCTTACAGCATGCGCTTCATCGTCGCAACAAATGTTCAGCAATCCTCTGACTGTTGCTGACGGTGCTGCTGGAGCTGCTGCTGTCCCTGCAACTACTATTCTCCAGCGCCTTCGCCAACAGTGCCAAGCGATTCTACCAGGTCCGGCTCAAACTTGGCCCTGCTAGGATCGCTGCTTTTTCTCGTGCGGCATCTCCTGACTCTTCTCTCACACACGTCCTCTCCTCCAGGACCTCGACTTTCTTCCTCATCTCTTCTACGATCTTTTCACTCTCCACGCTGGCTTCTTGACTGGGCACATCTTCGAAACTAGGCGCCACCTCTCTAGGTTGGCCTTGGCTACTCTTGCCAATAAGAGATCACCGGACACACTAGTGTGTTGATTGATCTCTAAAGGTATAGGCGCAGCTGGCACGGGAACGCGTGGTTGACTCCAGACAGTAACACAGAACTAATCTTATATTATATCCGAGTTGTCGAGTTGACTCGCCTCACATGCAGTATAGGGTTGCACCTGACGAGAGGCATTGGTGGGCACACATTACCCCGATATCCCAATACCCTACTGCCGGAATCCCTTCCAGCACGGAACTCCCCAATCTACCATGGATCTTATATGTCGTGTTTCTGAGTACAATCAACAAGATCGAACTAAGAAAGAGAGAGTGCACAGTATCTCTGTTCTGCGCGAGTATAAATGGTCCCCAAAGCTTCATTGTAGGCAGGTACTGCAGCAGTAATATATAGATACATGAGGCAAGGCTGCACATGCGACATGTAGGCCTTGTGCGCTCGTAGGAAAAAGAACGGAAACTTCTGCTACACTAAAAACGTATCAGCACCACGAAAAATGCGAGCACACCTGGAGAAGGCTTGCAACGAGACAAGTCCCACGCGCTAGCTCAAGATGGCCCGCTTCTGCAGATACCGGGGTTGTGGAAATCGGTAACGTACAGCTCTCGCGATCGGTGATGCAAAATCTCGACTATTACAGGCAGACAAACTCGTAAAATAATGGGAGCCTGTACACACCGCTGCGTTTTGTCGCTCCCATTTTTTTTTTGGCGCTTCACGCCAAATGAGTTTAATTGCCCACAGGAGGTAAGACCATGAAAGTGCGGCCGCGACGTATATCATATCGTAATCCATCGCTATATATATAGGGGCTTTCAGCACGATCTGACTAAAAGGTGATATGATATTTGGTATATGATATATACGTCCGCTATAAAGGGATATATCGGCCTATATAAGGCGGTATAAGATGATATATCGGCCTATGTGAGGTGAAATACGTGATATAGCCATCCGATATGTGGCATGATAAGACGACTCGCTGTCTTTGACGATATATATGTCTTGCATCTTTCGGGCGTACTTTTTGGGCGGAATAGAGGAGCAGTATATACCTGGTACGTATGTACGAGTAAGAGTACGAAGCGTGACGCACCCACAAGGGGACGTACCAGGGGTCTGTGCCCGCTGCTGTCTTCCTGTCGTGCGGGTTTGATCCGCGATGAGCGAGTCGAACGCGCCAACGCCTGCGGCCACAAGCGAGCTACACAGCTACAGCAGTCGCCTTCGACATCGTCAAGCACCGCCACACATCTACATGCAATATATCCTCGCGGACAAGGGGTTGCTGTATAATCATTCATGCATTAGGTGTACCGGGTAGTGCGTAGCGAGCACAGATCGCCAAGTACTATTCCAGTGCTTTACCATCACAGTGTGGCACTGGACTCAACCACGAGGAAGCACCGATGTGACACGGCGGTGATGTACATATATATATATATATAGATAGGTGGTCATAGCGCACGAAAGCACGATATATAGGGCATATATGAAGTGACATATCACGATATACAAGGTACATGATATATAGCATTGTATATGATATTGCACAATATATATGATATATCACACCATATATGACATGGTATCATCATATACCCTGCATATATCACATCACATAGCGATATATCGAAAAATGCCCGTGATACGGACATGATTAAGAAATATCAACTTTTATGACTTACTCATGTTTTTTTGGGGGGTATATGCAGATATCATATACCCCCACGATTTTTAGGTGATACCAGGCTCTAGTCGATACCCGATAATATGAGGGGTTTACCGAGCGAGATAGATTACGACTTTTGATGACGACGATGTCTATTGACCGTTTTTAGGCCAAAATCACCCCAAAATAAACCCGAGGCTCGAATTCCGCTCACTGGACTGTCAAGTTTCGTGTATGAGCGTCACCTTTCTTGCGGCGCGAACACATCATCAGCAGCAGAGCAGTAGCGGCACAGCAGCAGCAGCAGCAGCAGCAGCAGCAGCAGCACAGCAGCAGCAGCAGCAGCAGCAGCAGCAGCAGCAGCAGCAGCAGCAGCACAGCAGCAGCAGCAGCAGCAGCAGCAGACCAGGCAGTCAGAGCTGTGCGTGTCAGACTCTAGGCGCCGAAGAGGAGGAGCAGTGCCAGGAAGAGTACCAACAGCCTCCGGCAGCAGCACCGGTAAACCAGCCGATTTCAACGGGAAGGCCGTTCTACTACTACTGTAGACAAAAGCACCAGTGCCAGCAGTATCGACAGCAAGCAGCAGCAGCAGTAACAACAACCACCACATCAGCAGCAGCAACAGCGGCAGCAACAGCAGCCGACCAGCCAGCAGCAGGAAGCAACCGACCAGGCAGCTCGAGCTCTCCAACGAGACCAGGCTCAGGATTTCCTCGGGGAACGGCTTGGAGCCGCCCATTCTGCTGTACTCACATGTGAACTGCGGGTTGTATTACCCTGTTTTTGTGTTAAGCTTGATCCAGAGCACAACTCAGCAACTACCAACTTGGTAGTGTTATCACGGTGGTCAAGAACAGACTTGCCTGTGTCGTCAGAACGAGTGACAGTGTTTGTTTTTGCTACAAGACTCGACATCACCTCGACTGGTATTCCGTCGTCCGTGTTGCTTGTTGAACCCATCCGCAGATGAATCCTGGCTGACCGTCCTATGCTTCAGAAGGCAACGGGGATCAGCTCGTACATCGAGAACGAGCTGACCGCCGTGATCCAGCCTGCCCTTCTTCTGCAAAAGCTGGAGATGGAGTCCCTGCCGAGTATCGTGTTCGACCCCTCCGCCGCCACCGCTGCTGCCGATGTCCTTCGTAAGAGCGACCAGCCGGGTGGGCAAAGAGGTTCTTGGTGTAGACACGGGTGGGAGACGGTCAATTCGGGCGGCAAAACGTGGCGGCCATCAATGCACGCCCCCATCGCGGCACGCCCTTCCTCTTCCACTTGCAGAGGGCCCATTCTGGGTTCACATAGGAGACGTTCCCTACTGCTCTCGAGGTTAGACGAAGGTGAGCGTAGACAACCACGAGTGCCATGACAAATAACATATGGGTAGGATTTTTCCTGTGTCCCTTTTTTTGTAGCAGGAGTACCTGCACTCTGTTTTAGTCGTTAGACCAACTTGCGCGGCGACCGCCTTTCCCCTCGATGGACCCCTTGCGCTGACTAGTATCGCGATCAAAACGGATCTTGCGCAGGCTTTCAACATCTGCGGCGTAGACGCGGCGAAAACCTTGCACTTGCACCCGCTCGCTAAGTTGAAATTGGTACCATACTCGTCTCGATAACACGCCGCCATGACGGCATGCCTGCTGTGGAAGCAGTTGCCGAACAGCGTCATTCCGTTCTCCCGGTGCACGAGCGCTCGTCTCACCGATACACAACGGGACTAAGGTTATATTATACCTTCAACCCGGTCGTTCTGTGCGAAACGATGGTCGACTCGAAGTGCGCCATCGCCTCGCCTCTGCGTTCCCAACAACTGAGGACCTGGCGCCCGGCTTGAAAATTATCGAGCAAATACGGTGGCCGGTAAAAGCTCTATCATCGAATATGTCGGTACTGCAATACGTAACCGTAACGCCCAGCACCCCTCGAGTGCTACACAACAGAAGTACCCTCGTCTTTCCCGCCCTCCTCTACGCCCCTCTCCGCGAAACAGGTCTCGTCTGTACAGCACCAGCTATTCTCTGCGCGTGAAGCTCTGTCACGGGGAATCTCGAACGCAGCTGGTCGGGCTGTGGGGAGCGGTCAAGATCATGAGGGAAATATTACTAGGTGCCTTCGTCTTGTACGCCAGGTCGCCGCCAATACCTGTGTCATGAACGACCGGGCAAGCGACGAGCAAGCGTTGCTCGGAACGACATGCGATATCTACTGCCGCAGGCCGGGGCGCAGCGCCCGGAACCGGCGCCCTATCTCGCACCTGCAGGAAATCGCAGCAGACAGTGACGAGGGATTTGATGCAGCCGTAGCGGCGAGCGTGCTGCTCAGGAAGGAGGAGGGTTTGTTGAGGGGGGGAAGGAGGGCGGGCGTGTACGCCCAGACTAAACACGGCCAGAGTCTGCTGAACCTGCGTCTTTCGATGATTTAGCGTTGCGGGGCATATGTATCACCCGCGGGCGGAATCTTACAAGCGACCGCTGGACGATGGTGCGGAGGCAATGTCGACTTCAAACGACGAATACCTTACTACGGGGAACACCGCAAAGCGAGCAGTTGAGTCATTGGTCGTTTACCGGAGCTCCAACGTAAGGATGGCAGCACGCGTTTAAGTATTCTACTTTTCTTGCGTATGGTGGAATCTGACATTTCTGATGCAAGCGAACGATATTGTGTAGCCCTTGCGTGTGATTGAGACTTCGGTTTCACTGTCTTATACGCTCATCTGGCGTGGACCGCATAATTTTCAATTCCATTGCCAGAAAAGACTGATGATGAAGGTGACGACGCTGCAGGGGGAGCCACAGCAGGCAACGAGTAACTAGGTCTCGCCCTTGGTCAGGACGACAAAGTCGCGGGTCTAATGCGACCAGGCGACAGGGATATGCTGGTGAGCCGCGGGTGTAGATTCCTGTATATCTATCCAAACAACATGTAGAGGCTTGCAAACTTCAGTGCGTGTGTTGGCAGCCTACTCTCGGTTACGAGTCGTGCTAAGATATGGGAAGTACTCTTGTTGGCAGGGATGGCTAGCTAGCTTTCTTGAACAAATAGATAGCGGTACTACTGTAGTAGTATAACTTCTATAATGTGGTATGTAGATTGGCTCAAATGCGCGTACCTTTCGGATGTACAACAGTGGCTCCTCACTGGAATCTGCGGACACGCTTCGAAGTCGTTTTCGGGCCACAACCAATTACCGCTGTCGCGGCAACACCACTCTTGCCTTCTTGTTGCGTCCCTCATATTCAGGGCTACCGCAGGTATCTCTGCACTCTCCATTCGTAGTTGCCATCAACAGGAAGATGGCCAGCCAGCCTCAAAGCTTTGCTTCGGTGTCTGAGAAACGCGGATAGCTCCCGATCATGAAAGTCGTCGCGGGGTCGTCAGGGGGGTGATTCCGAAAGCACTGATCATGATTTCAAGCACTGCCGTGGCCACGCCTCGAATGTTTGCGCACACCCCCTCAATGCGGGATTCGTTGGCGCCATCCATGGTCGCGGCCGGGACGTTGGAGGCAGGTGCAAAGATGTGAGTCCGCGCGTTGCAGGTGGATATCGCCAGGGGGGGGTGAGCGGAGGGGATGGCGGTCGTACACCGATGGAGGGATCCGGAGGTTGCCGGGAGTGCACACACCGCAAGGGTGGGTGGTCTCAGATTGTCCCTGGACCCATAATTGGACGAACAACGGCGTATGGTGCCTGCTGACCGTGGCCCGGGGACAGAAAACGTATTCGTCGAAACGCAGAGGACAATTGAATTTCCTCCTTGCAAGTTCCCTTTGGTCCGTGGGTCGTACGAGGACTCTAAATATGGCTGTCGTGGTCGCAGAAGCGATTCTCGTTAGTTGCCGCTGACGTCTAAAACTGGCTAATGTGAAGGATTTGGCACTGGCTGCTACTGAATATATATTTTGCGATTGAAATCGTCTTCGTCTTGACACACGTTTTGACGTTTTCCGTGTATTGTATGTTTTGTTGGAGAAGACCGAGAGCGACGTAGACTCTGCGTTCTGTGTATTGTTTAAAATGCAGCGAACTTCGTCTTTACAACACCAGACAACTCTCCATGCATCCATGTTCAACATAATAGTATTATATACGAGATACCACTTCCATCGGTCACGTTGCGTTGAGTATCTCATGCGTGATCGTTCTGTGTCGTCCGAGAGAATTCTTGGGCAACAGCTAGCTGCAGTAGTACAGACAGAAATCATTTTCTCGTTTTTGTTTCCTATCTTTGTGACGATAGCCTCGCAGCCCTTCACCCGCAACAATTACACCTGCACTGCCAGTCTATCCGCAACGTATCTGGTAATCCAACGTGAAAAACCGTTTCGCAATCGGATTTTATCTTGAACAGATATGCACTATTACATGAAGTCGACTTATAACGCTGAAAACAGAATCTTTCCCTCTACCAGAACCCAGGTAAAGGAGCCCACTGTAAGAGTAAATGACGGGAAAATGAGAAATTTGGTAGCGGTTATTCTGAACTCAGTATAGAACGTACCTTTGACGAATAAGAAATGCGGACTGGATCAGCGTTCCTGTTTCTTATTTTTTCCCACTACTATCAAGTATTTGGTGTTGTAGCTCGCCCGAGAAAAGCGCTATATACATTTTAGCGCTGCGCGCGAACAATCTATATATATTTCTGGACCCGTACCTATGGTCCCTGAGCCAAAAAAAAACTCATTTTGGCCAATTGTACAATCAAATAAATGCCTGGAAGCGCCTCAGCGTCCGTTTTTTTTTCGTCACCGATATTTGGTTACTCTGCTCTAGCTGAACACTTTTCCATTGATCCAATATTAATTTTTGGCAAGGCAGATATCGGCTCCGTGGTGCATTCCCGCTACCGTGGCAAAGCGGCAGCAGTTTCCGTGCCCTGCTTCCAGTCGGACCTCGTCGCTAAAGTTTGAAAATGGGCAAAACATATGGTTCCAGGCGTTTGAATTTAGTTTTCTTGTACTGGAGTAAAGTAAATTTTTGGCTCCTCTAGAAAACAATGTTCGTATCGTACTCGTATGTACGTACCACTTTCCTTTGCAATTTTTTAATAATGTTTTTTTTTAAATACGATATTAGGGTAAGCCCGGAAGCGCAGAAGCCTAGAATATGCTCCGTCGCTCTGCCGCTGCTCTTCCCAAGGATACTGTAGTAGCTGCTGTATTAGCAAGGCCAGCACGTACCACGTGTCTGCAAAGTGTTGTTGTTTTCTTCACTTTCAACCGTGCTTTGTGCCCGTCGACATCCAGCACAAACAACCAGTGGCCGTGCCGATTCTTCAATCCTAGAGAGATGCAAGTTCTGCGGCCACAAAGCTACGCCACAGAGATACTATGTTGCCACGTATGCAATACAATGCCATGTCATCATACTGCATACGACAGGCACGACATACACATTCCATGACCTAGAGAAACGAAACGAAACAGAGGAGAAAAAAAAACTAAAAAAACAAGGAAGACAATTCGAAAGAGAAAAAAGAAACAAAAAAACCTATATATACAGAAACAAACCATCGTGCCCCCCCAGCAGGGGATCTGGCAGACACCTGAAAAGAACGAGCTGGATATTATAGATAATTGCGTTGTACCCTAACAATGTAGGCAGAGGCTGTGTCCTCGGTGTTAGCCGAGAGATGACACCGGGCAAGCAGTGGCCCGGGGAGTAAGATACTCCCGTGCAGTAGAGAGAAGAAGACGTGATAACACGTAAACACTGGCGCTTAGATGGCCAACACACAGAGATGTACTCCACAGAGAATGCAGGAGTCCAGATTTACGTCAGCTCCCAGAGGTGAACAGGCAGCTAGGATACCATCACGACCCGGGTAGAGATCACATCAGAGAGTGAGATACTCGGTCCTACGAGCAGAGACTATACTGCTCCTATTCCTCCGCAAAATATACGTTACATGCCGAACCAGTACATAGACTATATGATCTACGATACAAGAGCAATGCTACTTGAACATTGGCTCATACATTGGCATGTGGTAACATTTCCATAACACTCCCCCTCAATGTTCAATTCTGTGATGAAAACAATAAAGTAAAAAAAAACAAATTAAGTCAGTGATACTAAAAGTAGTCAAGAAATAACTCCATTCAATGCAAGCAAGCAATTCATTTCATGCGTTTGGCCCCCGCATCACAGATTCCTATGCGGTTCGAGTTCGAGCTTCATATTTGTATGTTTCGATCTACACAATGAATGACCATGCTTATGCTGTCCAAATATGCTAAATCCAACCGGAAATTTATCGATTTAAGAATCTGATGACCCAAGTCGTCGGATTTTGGCCCAAAATCCAACGACGTGGGTCATCAGATTTTCCAATCGAAAAATGCCACGCTCATTAAATTCAAGATGTTATCCACGATAGCAAACAGCAGCAGAACGATCGATGAGTTGGATGGTGATACAGCTGTATAGTGACGTTGCTTCGCGCCCGACGGGCGGACGGCGCTCCCCTCCGTGGTCAGACAAGAGTCGGCTGGCGCGGGCTCGGGCCTAGAGACCAAGAGAAGCGCACTCGGCACGCGCCTCTCTGTGGATACGTAGTCGTAGACTACACTGCTGTAGTACAGCAGCAGCAGTCAGTGACAGAATGAAACTTAAAATACCAAGACAGGTTGACTCTAGCGCATTCACCACGTCTCTGCGCCGCCAGAACAGAGGCAGTCAGCGTGGGCTCGCACGCTTGAGTCCTACGCGTAGGGCAGCGCACCCAGCGTGTCTCTTCGCGGCACCAAACTGCAATAACAGCAGTTGGTCTCGGCTTTTGCTCGAATCTCTATACACGCAATAAATCTGATTTTTCCGCATAGGAAGACTCTTTCGATTTGCCAAGTTCATATCTGAAAATGCCATCGGGTGAAAATGTGAAACCCAAATATCGAACCGCATAGGAAACGGCCTTAGCCAGTACAAACTATAAATATGTTTTCGTGCCCTATGTGCATACATTCATGTGCTCGCAAACGTCCTGCTATCGTATCCTGCACAAACCAAGTTTACCATAGCCTTCAATCCTACATGGCTCGTTCAACCAGTTATGGTACGAGACCGAATGTTGCCTATTGAAATAGCAAGCGGATTCACACAAATAACCGATTCACAAATAAACACACAAACACTAAACACAATGTTGATGACACAAGTATATAACGCAAGATGTAGTCTACGACGTTGACGTCACAAGTCGCTGATGATGTCTAGTAGCTACTGGAAGCGCGGCCTGCCAAAGGGTTTGTTCCCGATGTCGGCGAGGTTGCCTTTGGTGGATATGTAGTGAGTCGAAGTTGTCCCCTCGGTGACCAGCTCGGGGATGTAGAAGTAACGGAGTGCGATGTGCTTGGTGCTGTAACTGTAAGCACGGTTCCCGAGCGCATGCAGAGTTGCAGTGTTGTCGCAGTGAAGCGGCACTTAAACAAACTGCTCCCCAACCCTAGCTCCGTCAGCATGTTCATGCAGAACGCAGCTTCCTTAATCGCGAGTGCCGATGCAATCAGCTCAGCTTCCATCGTGGACATGGCCGTTAGGCTTTGAAGACTAGACGTGAAGCTGATGGGAGCCCTGGCCAACATCATGATGTAGCACGACGTGGACTTGCCGTTGTCTGGGTTGGTTTAGAGTCCGAGAAGGCCGTGAGCTTAAAGACTCCCTTCTTGTATACTATGCTGAAGTCGGTGGACCCCGCCAGGTATCTCAGATTGTACTTAGCCGCCACCATGTGCACGTTCGACGGATTTGACATATCACGAGAGATCTGACTCGAGCTGTACATTATGTCGTACTTGGTACCTGACAACCGAGGCCAGGTACATATCCATCTCTGCGATCGCTTGGTACCTCTGCTTCTCGTCGGCGTTCAGCAGTGTCTCCTCCGGCTGCTTGGTGGAGAGCTCAGGTCCGTGACCGGGGGTTAGCGTAGGCTTGCAGTTTGTGAAGCCGAACCGCTCCAGCGCGGACATGGTGTAGTCCGCCTGGTCGATTTTGAGCGTCTTATCCGCGCGGTTGCGGGTGACCTGCAGCCCAACTACATGCGACACATCGCCCATATCGGTTATCTTGAACCTGTCCATTAGCTGTGCCTTGATCGCTTCGATCACTTTGATGTTGCCACCAATCACGAGTAGATCGTCCACGTACAAGGTGAGGATGATGGTGACACCCTTATGCCTGTATATATAGATGCAGGGGTCGGAGTTCAGCGGGATAAAAACCGATGACGTTAAGGATGAGATCAATTGTGTGGAACCAGTTCCCGGGGCTATGAGCTAGCCCGTAGGGGCTTGTCTCCATCCTCATGACCAGAGGGCCACCATCCTTGTCCTTAGTCACATAACCAGGCGGCTGTGCTACGAACACTTCCTCCTCAATATCCGCATATAGGAAAGCAATTTTCACGTCGAGCTGAACTGCTTCCAAGTCTAGCTCCGCTGCTATGGCCAGTACCATTCGGATGTTCTGCAGTCGGCAAACGGGAGCGAACGTGTTGCCGCGGTCTAGGCCCGGAACCGGGTTCCAGCCTTGAGCTACCACCCTCGCCTTGTATAAGTTGTCAGCCTTGCGCTTTGAAACCCACCTTGAGTTGATGACTTTCTGTCCCGGAGGAACAGAAGATCTCGGAACGAGCATGTAGACTCCTAGTTCACTCAGACTAGCCATCTCCTTGTCGGCAGCAGCTTCTCAAATATGCGGCGTCCGGCAACTTCATGGCTTTGTAGTACGATCTAGGAACTCCCGGCTGCGAAGCCTGCACGGCATACGTGTACTCCACGAACCGTGGCATTTCGTCCTTGTGGGCGACGTCCTGACGCTCCCCCTTCGTGAAGTACGCAAAACCGAGCCGTCCCGGTTCGCTGAGGATCCTGGCGTTGGGCTGGTTCACCTGACAGGTCGGGAGTGCTCACCATGAGCGCTGGCAATACCCCATCGGGTAGACGGTAGTTCGGCAGTGATGCCACCGGAGCAGACGTAGGTTCCCCCGTTTAGCACCGGACTCCGCGGTGAAAGCCCCAGGAGACGGCGTGGCCGCCGCTGGCAGGGACACGTCCATCGCGGTGAACGAGTATCCAAAACTGTTCTGTGTCTGCCGAGGACGCAGAGCCATGGGGGCGCTCCCGGCGTGAGCGAAGCCAGCGGCCCCCGAAGGTAGTTGAGAAAGAGCGGCCAGGTGTGCGCTCCCGACGTGGTCGAGGCTGCCTTGCCCCGGAGGCTGCAGCCGCGCCAGGCGCGCAGTCAGCGACTGGATCTCTCGCTGCACCTTGCACTCGCTGTCGCTGTGAGTGGTGGTCTTGTGCTGGCTGCACCACTTCGGAGAGGGGTCTCCGCCTCCGCCCTTCTTGCCCGTTTTCTTCCACTGCGACTTGCCCGGCTTCGACCGGCTCTTCTTGGTCGGTTTAGGGCAGTCTCGCTGGTAGTGGCCGTACTCGTTGCAGTTGTGGCACCGGTCGTTGCTGGTAACGGCCATCGCCGCACCACGGCCTGAGACCGCGGGCCCCGACGACTTCCTCGACTGTGCGTCGATCAAGTAGTTGACGGCGGTTTGCTTCATCGCCTCCACGTCTGGAAACGGGTGCGCGTAGTGCATGTCCCGCAGGAAACTGTACTCCAACGAGTGGACGCGAGCATTCAACACCAGGTCCTCGAACGTCTCCTTCGATGTGGACTCCCCCATGTCGCCGAGCCGAAGCTTGAGGTCGTCCATGATCGCCAGGACGTCGATGACGTTCTGACCATGTCGGAGCCTTGCGGCGTAGAGATGCTACCTGACGGGATTCGTTGGTATTGCCGGCGAAACGCTCCTTGAGGGCCACCCAATCCGCAGCCCCATCGCCCGTTACGCCCCCAGACTTGCCTCGGAAAGGATTCGTGGTGATGTTGGCGGATTCGACGTTGGAGAAGTAGATACGAGAGTACAACTGGTTGTTTTGGTTTTTCCAGTTGTAGGTTGCTGTGACGTCGTCAACCCCATCGCCCTCGGGGCAAGTTTCCCCGTCGAGGATCTTCAAGAGTTCCTGCGAATGGAGACCCACCGCCATACGAAACTTGTCCGCCCACGCTCGGGAATCCCGTTGATGCTTGCACAGGCCCACGGTTTCGAGAGTCTTTTTCAGCGCGTTGTAAGACGATTCCGCCATCGCCTCCCGACCCCTAGCCAGGAACCGGAGCTACGCGCAAGGCGTGCAGACTTTCCACACACGTGTAGTACCCCGAGTAGCGGAGTAAACACGACGCGCAAGGGACGGTGCAGCGTGATAGTGATGCTACACGGATGTAGGCGTTGCAGGATTGCAGCCCCGAAGCTCACAATCTTAGTCTGCCGTACATCCGTCAGTATCCGTCCAGACACCTATGCTTTGCGACGCACAGATCCAACCTACCAAAGTGACCAAGCTGCGGTCGGTGTGTGGCGTCGGAGGCGTCAACTCCGGCCACGTCCTGCAGTCACGAGGGTCAGATACACTGCTCAGACTGGTCGAATCCTCAACCTTACACACGTACCACAAACCGGTACGAGAAAGGTGGTCTGGGATGTAGACCGTACCTCGCGTGACGACGCACGCGCAGGCAACGTGATGCGATTCACGTTGTATTTATGAGGCTGCCTCAGCGTATGCACCCAGCCTAGGCAGATCCTCACCCCTACACACGCTACTAAGTCGGAACCTAGCAGTTGGAAGGTATCTTGGACAGACTAAGCCTCGTGATACTACACGCGCAGGATATTTCGGGAAGTCAATTACACACACGCGGAGCACCAGAACGGTGCTCTGCACGCCCAAGCCAACAACCCTGAACAACTGTATTCGCCGACCGGAATCAACGCCTAGAAGTTATGCCCCCGAATGATTTATATTATAGCACGGAAACCGACTGCGATGCGTTTCGGGACGAGAGAGGAGAGAGGGAGAGACAGTATACTGCTGCTATCCAGTATACTGATTATTTTCGACGACAGTATCATCTCTACTGACCGAGTCAGCCAGTGCCCAACCCTACAGCCGGTATCAGAGTTTAGTGTACAAGCTGTCCTTGTTTTTGGGTAGACATATGTAAGCCCTGGTAGATTAAGGCCCTGTTACATTGTAGACAGCGACTCGGCGAGGAACGAATGGTGGGCTCAAGTCTTCTCGCGATGGAAAAAGCAAGGCGCGAACCGTACGTACCGGGGAGCGGGGGGGAGGAGAGCCCGCTCTTTGTCGGTGACTCCGGATCTAAGCTACGACTATCAGAGGGAAAGAGAGATAAAAAATACTATTGTGGCGAAGATAATAAATGGGAGGGAAACAACGATTATCACACATCAGCAACATTTTTTCTTTTTCTATTTGCTGTTTGACCTCTTTTGGTGTTTCACCGTGAGGTAGCAGGGATAGCGTTCATGGAGATGCACGAACAAGAGAGCCTGGAGAGGGCGGAGGCTAGCTTTCGACAGGCGGTACAGAAGGAGCAATGGGCCCTGATGGCTTCTGGCATCGGGCGCGTCCAGGTGCGTAGGAAGGAGGGGAGGAGAGAGAGAGGGGTTGAAAGGTTTGGAGGAGGAAAGAAGGGTTTGGGGGAGGGGGGTGGAGAAAGGAGGCAAGGAGGGAGAGGGCCAGAGAGGGGAGGAAGGGCTTTTTAGTGAGAAAATGAGGGAGGGAAAGAGGGAGGGAGTATTGGGGGGTGTGAAGGAGAGGTGGTGGAGGGCAGGGAAAAAGAGGGAGGGCAAAAGGGTTTGCGGTGGGGAAGGAGATAGGGAGGGAGGGGAAGGGTTTCGGGGAGTGAAGGAAGGATGGAGGGACGGAGGGAAGGAGACGCACGGCTAAGTATATACATAGGGAGAGGGGGAGAATGAAAAGGCTGGGGGGGGGGGGGGGGGGGGGGGAAGAGAGAGCGGCAGAGACAGGAGAGGCACGAGTACGAGTACATAGGAGAAGAGACACACTTATATACTGCTCGCTGTGCACGAAAAGAGATATACTAAGGGCCATTCCTAACGAACAAAAAAAAGCGCGATTCGTGAGATTTTTGGCGTGAATCGTGAACGCTTTTTTTAGCGTTTCCCTTAAAAAAAATGAAACCACGATTGGTGACATTTGTCGTGTCTCTAAATGCGCCTGATCAAGGCACTACGCAACCCACGCGCACCAACGGTATCCGAAGGTCGGTATAGGGGCATGGCAGACTCTGCTTCGTACGACCCTTGTGGACAACGGGCGGCTACCCCGGGCGGCTACCCAAAGACACCGCTGGGCGCGGGCTAACGAGGAGGTTGTGGCCTCGAAATTCCGAGGAGGAGCCACAGATCACACACAAACGCGAAAATAAGCTGAGGATGTCACAGGCCACAGGCCGGCCAGACGCCCTGCGAGATGGAATCTCGCCAACCGGGCTTGGCCGACGGTCGGTGAAGTTGGAATCTCGCAGGCTGGGTCAGGCTTCGGCCCGTGATTCGAATGTATCACGGGCTGGGCCAGGCGCGGTCGGCCCGGCCCGGCCTGGCCGTGCCCCAGTCGCGGGAGTTGGCTTCACCCTAAAAAATGGTTGGGTTTGAAATATCGGAATTTTTACAATTTGAAATTGTCACGAAACGTGACGTTTTCGGCTTTTTTCGGTCACACCTGAAAGGTCACGGATCGTGATACTGCTGTAGTGTGGCATGCCAAAAAGTCACGAATCGTGTTTTTATTTTGCGGTTCGTTGGGAACGACCCTACGAGATACACTCACGCCTGCCAAGACACAGATTTAGGCACAGGCACAGGTAACGAAGTACGTAAGTAGTGGGGGAGGGGGGGGTCTCCTGCCGCCTCACGTAAACATTTTGTGTATGCCTAGTATTTTCCGACACCTGGTATAGGGTACCAGACATCACGTAGAAACATTTCTCTTGCTACACTGCCAATACACTGCCAGTGTATCGGCAGTGCACGTTTATTATACTGGCAGTACACTGCTAGTACGAGGTACGTAGTGGGGGGGGGGGGGGGGGGAGGACGAGGATGAAGGGAGCCGCCCTCCGCAGTCTTACGCTGCCATGCACTGTATATTCCTGGTACACGATGCAAAAGGCATCGTATACCTGGTGCCTGACATAGGTTACCAGGTATCATGTTGTACAGACGCCTTTCCTTGTAACACTGCTGCACTCTGTGCCCGGCAGTGCACTGGCTGTTATCTCCTCTCAGTTTACCGACAGTACGATGGCAGGCAGTATTTGCTGCTGCTGCTGAGTGCTGTTTTGTATTCCGAACCGACGAGGAAGACCTTTTGCAATCCGAAGGGTCGCCAAGACACGACTTCAGCAGTACAGTAGTGCCGGTCCCTCTGTATTGCCGGTATGCATGCGCCAGACAACAATACCAGCACAATATACAGCGGCAATCGGCACTACTGTTAATACTCCGCACACCCTATCCGACAGTGCTTATTCCGATCTTAGCCAAGCGATTCCACAGGCTCTGTATCATAGGTTGCAGGCAGCCAGCACTACTTATCCGGCAATACAGAGTGACCACTAGTGTAGTGCTGTATTGCCATACCAGTATTAATAGTTTCTAATACGGGGTTCCATGGTAAATAGGACCTAAGGTACACACAAAAACCTATAAATTTTCCTATTTGTATTACTATTATTTGGTGCTAGTTACTATGGTCCCCCGTAATAGTGCTCATTGGCATCGCGAGCATTATTAGGCTGAACACAAAGAAGAAGAGAAAACGAAGCCAACATTCGCCACCATGTCGGAATTAGAAACAAACTATTGCGGGGGACCATATTAAATAGCATTCACGTTACACACAAAAAACTATACATTTCCCTATTTTTTCTAACAATATTTGGTCCTATGTAATGTGCCCCCCCATCATACCTGTAGTGGAGTCCCTCGCGGGTTGGGGGATTTTGGTTTCAGAAATGATAAAAGAGGCATGCCTTTGTTCTGTGTTTTTCAACTTTGTTTGAGCATACCCTCCCCCACCCCCGTGGAAGTGGGTACACGAAAACAAATCAGAATCATTCGGAGCTGTCATCCATTGCGAGTCCGCCTCACAAGCAAGCGAATTCTTAGTGGTATGCAGCTCACCCTTCATGCGACTCTCACCCCAACACCTCACGTTTCGCTTCGCGATTTTGGTGCAATAAGTCAAGGTCTGCATGGTCGATGAAAACCCGATATGTTCCATCCCGAGCATTGTTGGGATGTGAGGGTCTACGGTCAGCTATGGTCATACGGCTACGACCATCCATGAGATCGATTACATCTCTCCTATCGAGTACTCCCCCCTCCCCGCCCACCCGCCCCCCCTGTCCGGAGCTGGAGAAAAATAGGAGGTGTCGCTTTTTTGTTTTTCTCTTTTTTCGTGCACCCTTGCCGAACGAAATGAACCCTCGTTTGCCAGCCGCTGGCGAATACGACGGCGTGTTTTGCCTAATATATATTGACGGCTTGGAATCTTGAAGTCAACGCCAAACGGGGATTACCGTAAAAAAGAGCGTGCGATCGTTTTTCAGCGATCGATTTTGCCAGAAAAGGGAAGGTTGGTTGTACACCGAACAATGTCGTGTTTTTCGGAAATATGCGTGCGGGCCGGAAGAAGGGAGATAGAGAGAGAAAGAGACAGCCTGATTTTCCGAAAAATAATGCTCGTTCCAGTTTAGCAGCACCTTGTTGACGGGTGTTGAGAGCAAATGGGGCACTGAAAAACGATCGCTATATCACCCCTGTTTTTACGATTCGCTCTCGGCGAGAGTGGGTAACGCGAGAACACCCCCCCCCCCCCCCCCCCCCCGACCCTGCTGTGGACCGAAGCTTGAGGGGTAGGGAGAGATGTTGACTGCTGTCCCAACATGAAGAGTCTTCAATTTTGAAGCCATGAAGAGTTAGATTGTCCCCACTGGCTGACCGGACGAGGGGTTGCCGGGTGCAACGTTGAACGGAGGGATCGATTTACTGAGGTCTACCCCGCTACTGATCGGTACTGCCGTACCAGTCTTTTGGGGATAGCTAGCTACTGCAGTCGGAGGGAGATGGAGACATGACCGTGACCACGCGCATAAAGAGGGATCGATGATAACCATTCGCTGTAAGTGTCGGGACCGAGATCTGCCTCTTTTTATTTCGGCCCCAATATAAAGAAAAAACACGCCCACTCTGGGCACGACTTTTGCCGATTTTTGCCGAATGTATCAATACCCGGGGGGGGATACAGTACCCGGGGGGGGATACACACAGGAAACCGGTTTTGGATGTTTCCTTTTCGTCTGCCCCCCCGAATTCGGAAAATAAATATATAAAATTGTTTTCGCAGCTCTCTGCATCTCCTTTTGCTCGAACTGGCATTCTCCCGCGTGACGTTTGTATTTCGCACACCCCCCCGGGTCATACTTAGTACACGCCCCCCCCCCCCCCCCCCCCCCCCCACTAACCTCTCCATCCCATTGGGCAAGTACTCGTACTATGGACAAATGCCTCAACCAGGAGCCTGGGGCAAGACCCCGCCCGGTGATAATGGGTACACCCCCCCTCCGTCCAGGCATTGTAGGGATGCGAGGGTCTATGGTAATACGACTACGGCCATGAATGATATTGAATACGCCCCCCATCTACCCTCTCCAACGCATTGGGCAAGTACTCGCTCTATGGACGAACGCCTCCGCCAGGAACTTGGGGCAAGTATTTGCCCGTGGACGAATAGTACCTATTCGAGGAATGGAATTGGCAGGTATCCGTCCAATCGGTTCGTCTGTTCTTATGCGTGCGGGGTGTTACAACATTGGGCGGTGTATAGACTAAAGACGTGCCGCTCGGCGTTCGTCTTTTTACCCTTCACTATCGTCGAGAAGATCGTCTTTGCTTTTGTTCGTCCGAGGGGGTGTGTTATTTTATCACCCGGGGGGTTGTTTTATCACCCGGTGTGTTATTTTATACCCCGGTGTGTTATTTTATCACTCGGTGTATTGTTTTATCACATCGGTGTGTTATCGTTTGACTCGGTGTGTTATTTTTTACCCCGGTGTGTTATCTTATCACCCGGCGTGTTGTCTTATCACCCGGTGTGTTATCTTGTCACACAAAGTGGTACCATAACGTGCGGTCATATCACACAAAGTGGGACCGTACGTAGCGTGCGGTTTTATCTTATCACACGGTGTGTCGTTATATCACCCGGTGTGTTATCTTATCACACAAAGTGGTAACATAGGGTGCGGTCCTATCTTATCACACGGTGTGTTATTTTATCACACCGGTGTGTTATTTTATCACACGGTGTGTTATCTGATCACGGAGTGTGTTGTCTCTTATCAGGAGTAGGAACGGTGCTCTGTCGCGAACGGGATGCGTGGTCGACGGTCGAATGACTAAGGCAAGCAAAAAATTAGTACGCCCCCCCCCCTCGCGGCCGAGTACACAGATTAGGGTCATAATAGTTCTTGTTTGGCTCGTACACAGTGACCCTCCAGACTGGGTCGGGTTTAGTCGGGTCAGGAGGTTTTAAAACTCTCACGCGCCGGGTCGGTCTCACCCTGTTACCGGGCCGACCTGACCTGACCCGCGATGTTTTACCCGAGCCTTCTCACCCTCAGGTTGCTAAACACACGCTGTAAACCTCATTCGACGTAGCTGAAAATAGCTGTGAAGTCAGCAGAGATAGATACGCGAAACGCTCGGACACACTACTACACCCCTGGCTTCCACTTATGAGTATAGGCACGACGCTATTTTTTTTCTTTTCTTGTTGAACATTTGTTTTTGGGGGCAAATGCCTAAATCAGATATGCCTGATCTGTTTGAGCCAAAATCAGGTACATGCTAAAACCAATTAAAAAACGCGCGCCACGAGCGGTGTTATGTCCATGAGAATCCGATAAAAAAAGAATGCGCCTAAAGCATGCAGCGTGCCGCATGGCCTCCAAAATCTGAAGTGTTTTGTTGTTCAGGGTCTACGTACCACGGACTCCACTTGGACCTGCAGAGAGTCACTATTAATACCACGTAAGCTTCGATTGTTTTCCCACGACATGAGTGCCAAGATCATTTACTCTGCCCCCCCCGCGCCCGTTGGCAGCTTAAAGCTTCTCGACCGTCCTCACGGCACCGCCTGCTCGGCACGAAAATACCTCGCCGTCCTAAACCTGTGACTACCTCGACGCGGGGTGGTGCAGGCGAAACGCCGTGTGACCATGGTGCTGTATAGACTGCTGTGACCATTGAAAACAACAGAGTACAACACATCACGACGACTATTAACTGAAGCACATCGCACACCCCAAAAAAAGCAAAAGTGAAACCAGCGTACGCATGATGTATGCATGTGTAAATCCGTACTTTTACGTACGACGTACGAATACAGAGTTTATACGGACGTCAATACAGAACAATTTCAACCGAGGGAGGGCAGACGCATACGGAGAGAGAATACAGCAGTGTACGGATGGCCTCTCTGACTGGTTCAAGTTGGCCAAAATCAGTTGAAAGCTAGACAGAGTAGAAAAAGTCAGGTATACCTTGGCCTGTTCGAGCCAAAATTAGCTACGATGTCAGCCTGGCCAATAGCAGGGCTCCTGAGTTGTCCTGTGTTGTAGCATGAATCTGATTTTGGCCGAAAAGTGGCCAGGTATAGCTGATCTTCGCGAAAACCCTTTTTTTTGTTTCTTTTGATGTTGCTCTCTTGCATATAATGTGTATGCGTTGCCTGTCGTATCCAGTATGATCAACATGGCATTGCATTGCTCACTGCTGTGCTTGCTGCATAAGTGGCAACGTAGTATCTCTAATCTGTGGCGTAGGTTTGTGACCACATAACTTTTATCTCTCTAGGATTGAACAATCGGCAGGGACACTTGTTGTGCCGGATGTCGGACGGGTAGAAAGAAACGGTTTCATGTGAAGCACACACACGCATAGGGCATCTTATTGATGCTCTATGTACCTGTTGGCGCGGTAGCGACCTCGAGTTTCGAGACGCGACGCTTCGCCTCTTGTGGGGACCCCTTTCATCGAGACCAAAGCAATCACAAGACTAATTAGGCGTTGCCGGCCGTCTATTTATGTATGTACGAGCAGTACGGGTAGTTGATCATGGTGCGCCTGTGCCGTGCAAGTCCTTGCATTCAACCTTTGTGAACACGGACACCAACCATTGTATCGCCCTCCAAATCAAGCAGTGTCTGTTTGCTGTTTTCGTCACTGTTTGTCCTAAATTGTCTGCCCTCTGAAGTCCCGAGAGGGCTGAGGGAGATGGTGAACAGCTGTGTCCCCTGCCCGTGTTCTTTGCATGAAGCCGTTCTTTCAATCAACCCCGTCGACATCCAGCGCACCCAAATGTCCGTGCCGATTTCTTCAATAGTAGAGAGATACAAGAAGCTCACAATGGCCGTGAAACTACGGCGCAGAGATACTACATTGGTATGCAGTAAACAGAGTAGACATTGCAATGCCGTTTCATCGTACCGGATACGACATCGTACTGGATACGTCATCGTACCAGATACGTCGTCGTACCGGATACGTCATCGTGCTGGATACGTACGACAGGCCAACACACACTTGCTATATACGTAGCGATCCAGATACGTTGTTTTGAAAGAGAAGATAACGAAATAAACGAAACAAAAGGGGCGAAAAAAAGCAGTTGTGCAACTATGCGAGGGCATGATCGGTAGAGTGAGTCAAACAACTACCACTGCTGTCAGCCGTTTTGCAGGAAATTTTGGGTTTCCATTATAGAAAGCATAAAGGATTGTTCAGTGAACTTTTTTTTTTTTTCTTCTTGCTGTTGAGTGAAGGATACGTTGTTTTTTTTATTTCTTTCGGTTGGGCGAGGCCCTCTCGGCTTGGGGAGCGTTGACTTCGGCTCGCATACTTGAGTCAGGCAAGTGGGCTGGCCATCAGGTAGTTTTTCCATGACGCCAAACTGCAGACTAGAGTCAGATAGTTGGGTAACAATACCTATCGATTTAGTCTCCAGTCGTGAGACCCTGTCGGCTCGCAGCCCTATCGATTGGGGGCTAGGTATAGGGGTAGGATCGGGGTTTACGGTGTGCCTCTCAACCATTTCAGCTACCTTACCAAAAGACCGTTGAGTTCGCAGAGGTGTGCAGTTGCTTTTCAGCGCTCAATTATTTGCCAGAACGGGAAGGTTGCTAACACCGAATAACGGAGGCGTTTTTTCGGAATTGTCTAGTCTAGGACCCTTACCGTGGTCTAGGGAAATTTCCGTAAAAAGCACGACGCTCTTTGCGCTATGTACTTCACCCTTAGCCCCCCGACCCTTCCTCCGCTCTCCACCCGTCCCACCTCCCTTGTGCTTCTCTCCCCCGCACCGCTTCCCCCCCCCCCCCCCCCCCCCCCCCCCCCCTGAACAGTTTCTATCTATTTTATGGAAAAAATAACGTATTGAGCGCCCGAAGGTCGGAGGTGTTGTTCCATGGTTCAAGTAGGAACGCTGCCCCGTCTCTAAGGGCGTGCGTGGCTTATAGTCAAGTCAACTGACGACGAGTACAAAGGCAAGCAACAAATGAGCACCCTCCCGAACCATCACCACCACCACCACCACCACCACCACCATCACGCGTAACCCCCCCCACCTCTCTCCCTCCCCCCCATTTCTCTTGCAGGTTACGGACATCCTTCTTGGGCGGCTAAGGGGTGATGGAGGTGGCGGCCGAACGGGAGACGCCCAAGAGGCTGCCTCTCCCACCGCGGCGTCGTCGTGCTCAGACACTGCCGTGGATCGTTCTCATCGTTCTGGTGTTCTTGCTCCTCCTCCTCCTGCTCCTCCTTCTCCTCCTCCTCCTCCTGCTGCTGCTGCTGCTCCTGCTAGTGCCGGTGGTGAGGGGGGAGCTGGTGGTGGAGGTGGTGGTGGTGGGGATAGCGCGGGCATGGGCACGAGCATGAGCAAAAACACCGACATGAACACAAGCGAAACCGCCGACACCACTCCCAGCACCAGTCCCAGCACCGCCATCACCCCTGACAACACCAGCGGCAGCAGCGGCAACGGCGTCCCACCCCCGAGGTTCTCCCCCGTAGAGCTCAGCACACTCGTGGACGTCCACGGCTTCTCCCCGGAAGATGCCGCGAGAGCGCTGACCATTTGCCTCGAAATTCGCCGACTAAAGGCTGCGGGCATTGGGGGCGTTGCAGCCGCGGAGGAGATGACGAGACGGGTGCTTTCTGGGGGCGGGAAGGAAGGAGGGGAGGGGGTAGGGTGCGGGGCGAAGGTGGGGGTTGCAGCTGTGACTGGTTTTAGCTGCGGTGTCAGAGGCGAGAGAGGGAGTGGCAAAGGGAAGGGCGGTTGTGGAGAGGGGCTGATCGTGGACTGTCCCCAGGTGAGAGAGAAGTGTCCCTATAGCAGTCAAGAAAATTGTAGTGCGAGAACGACTCAGTACGAAGGATGATGGGTTTTGAGCTATACTGTGTGGCAGTTTGCTTGGATATGAAACCGTCAGTTATCAGACGGCTTCGACGCGCCTGGGCCTATAAGATTATAATTTGACCCTGTCTTGACTCTGCCCGAAAAAGAGGCCTGTTGGTGTATGGGTGTGTTGCCTGTGTTCCCATATTGTAACCGTCATTCAGTACCAGCGCGCGAAGAACATACGGGAACGCCCGGGGGTATGTTTCTAAACGACACGCGTTCAATGCGATCAGTCGAAAAAATGTGAAGTATCCAGTTGCACGAGTTCTTGTTACGGGGGTCCGTAGTTAATAGGACCTATGGTATACATAAAAACCTATATTTACGTATTTTTCTACCAATATTTGGTCCTGTTTACTATGGTCCTCCGTACATAGTTTGTTTTTTTTTTTAATAATATTTTTTCGGAAACCGTGTTTCACAGCTGGCCAGGACGTAGAGGGAGGAAAGAAAAGAGGGAAGGGAGGAGAGTGATAAACGGCATTGGGTAGTTTCCTCAGTTGACGAGTTCAGCAGCTCCCGTCAGATAGATTTGTTTCGGCATAAAATGGTGCTCCTAGTTGAACCCCTAATTGCAACCCATTTGGTCACAGAATGGCATCATATCCATAGCCACCCCTAATTGCAGCCCATTATGTCACACAACATCAGCGTAACACCCCTAATTGCAGCACGCGTCACATAACAAAACAAAGGCTCCTACACCCCTAATTGGACCACGAATTGCAACCCATTATCGTCACATAACAGAAAAACAAACACCCCTAATTGCAGCCCTTGCCGCCATAGGGGGAAAATTACTATTTTTTGTTTCTTCTTCCCCTCTCTTCCCCTCCTCCCCCCCATTCCCCTCCCCTCGTTTGCTCCTCCAGAGTCCGAGCGGTGGCAGAGGCGGGGAGCCTTCCATGCGAAGCGCGAGCCCGGAGACAAATGGGGTCGGAGGAGGAGGAGGAGGAGGAGGACGAGGAGAAAGAGAAAAAGAAAGAGGGAAAGGGAGGGCGGAGGGGGCGGTATCAGCCTGTGCGGCACCTCCGACAAGGTCATCTACGAGATCTTCTGCTAGTAATAAACCCGAAGCTACCGTACAATCGACTGCACCGTCTACGACGCCATCTCCGACGCAATCTACAACGAAACAATCTGCAACGCAATCTATGATGCAATCTACGACGCAATCTACGATGCAATCTACGATGCAATCTACGATGCAGTCTCCAACGAAAGCGGTTTCGATACGGGTGGCGGCCCAATCTCCCCGGTTTGCTGGTAGAAAACGGCACCATCCGGAATCGATTCACCACAATCAACACTGCAGCCATCATGGAGGAGGAAGCCGACGAGGAGGAGGAGAAGGAGGAGAAGGAGGAGGAGGAGGAGGAGGAGAGAGGAGGAGGAGGAAGCCGACGAGGAGGAGGAGAAGGAGGAGAAGGAGGAGGAGGAGGAGGAGGAGGAGGAGGAGGAGGAGGAGGAGGAGGAGGAGGAGGAGGAGGAGGAGGAGGGAGGAGGAGGAGAGAGGAGGAGGAGGAGGAGGAGGAGGAGGAGGAGGAGGAGGAGGACGAGGAGGACGAGGAGGACGAGGAGGAGAAGGAAGAGGGGGGAAGTGGAGAAGGAGGAGGGGGAGGAGGAGGAGGAGGTTTAAGGAGAGAAGGGATGGGAGGCGGTTTTCGGGAAGCGGGAGGGGTGTTTCCCGCCCCATACCCGCCCGACGCCAGCGCTTCCGCCACGCTTTCTTGGCCAAACGGTACCGCGACCCATTCCAATGATGGCGCCACTGACTGCGACACCGAGCGGCCTGTTGGCGCTGATGCTACCGAGCTAACCACTGGTACTGATGAGGCCATCGACGGCGCCAATGGTGCTGATGAGGGTACTGGCACCGGTGCTGGTTCCGGCTGCGGATTGAGGGTGAGGACGCCGCCACCGACACCGCCGCCACTTCTCGTTGCACCGCCGCCACCGCCAGCCTTGATTGGCGGTATTACTACTACTACTACTGCTACTGCCGCTTTGGGCGTTTCCGTTGTTATTAGTGATGACGGGGCAGAAGGACGAGAACGAGGAAGAGGAGGAAGAGGAGGAAGGGGAGGAACAGGAACAGGAACAGGAGGAGGGGATGGGGGCCGTGGTGGTGGCGACCGGATGGAGGTGACGTCTTCGTACGGTGCTCCAGTGCCTGCAGCGAAGCGTCAGCGTTACCTTGCAGCCTTGTCGGGGTCTGGGTTGGGGAAGGACGGGAGAGGGAGGGGGAGGGGGCAGAAGAACAGGAGGAGGAGAAGGAGGAGAAGGAGGAGGGGGGGTGGGGGAGGAGGTAGAAGAGACGAGCGGCAGGTGTTGTTTGTGGAGCAGCGGGAAGCGGAGTGGCGAGGGGGGCAGGAGGAGCTGGAGCATCAGCTGCAGATCGCGTTTCACCAGCTGGGCGTCAGACAGGTGAATAGGGGGCTCTAGCAGAGGGGGATGAGGGGGGTGGGTCGGTGGGGGGGGTGTACTCATTATCATGCATGGCCATAGTCGTATGACCATGAACCCTTGCGGGACACACCTTCGTATCGTTGTTGTCGTGATAATATTATATTGAAATATATGGACCGCTTGGTGTTGATACTAATGTAGAAACAATAATATATTTTGGGGCAGAGTGGCGGTATATTTCTAGTGAAAAACACCATTGCGGTGGCCCATAACAAATAACCCCTCACAACAGCTTTTTGTCCATCTCGGAATAACTCTTTTGGGCCTAAAATATTCCCTCTCGTTATGACGGAATGCATTCTGTTTTAGGCGAGGAAGCGATGGGTAAAAAAGTGGGTCACCAAAAACATGCTATTTTTCAAGCGGGGATAAGCCCCCAACCCACGTTGTGCTAGTAACGACGCGTATTTGGCTGAAATCACCGGGAAGCTCACGACTTGGGCCGTGGAACTCTAATTCTAGTTCTGCGAGAATCGCGGTCGTTCTTGAGGTACAAGCTTTCCAACAAGGGAAGCTCAACCCCCCATGATTTGATCTATCTCCTCTGCCTCATCTGCAGCCCATGCTTTTGGCCACAAGTAGCACCGTTTGAAAAACTTGAGTTTCTCAGCTTTCCGTGTATCCTAACCTGTGTCTTGTGCTCGAGTTAATTCGTCTAGATGCACATGTGTTCTGGTATTTCTGTTCAATATAAAGGGACAATGATAGCCAACCAAACAGTTATGTTGGAAAATGCAAATAAAAGCGAATCCGCACGGGGTCATTGATATTGGGCCACCGCCGTTTTTACGTATATTTAGTCCTGGTAGTGTGAAATACACTGCAAATATATATACCCCCCCCCTCCCCCCAGACGGTCATACCGCTTCGACCATGCATGATAATGAGTACACCCTCCCCCCTGCCAGAAGTGTAGTGTAGCCCAAACGCAACGAGTTGGCGTCGATGCTGTACGTTCCAGGAACAGCGGGGTACCCGTGACAAGGGTCCTATCTACGCTCATGGCATTGCCTCTTATAACCACTGATAACGCCTCCCCGGTTGTGCACGCTGCGATACTCGTAAGCGATAGGGGTGCGCCTACTGTAAGGACATGTGTCCGAAGAGGCGTATTCGCGGTAGGGAGTTTGTTTTGCCTTATAGGGCCAGCGCCTATTATTACGGGGGGGCATAGTTGATAGGATCTACGGTACACCAAAAAAGAACATAATATATATTCAACTATTTTTACTAACAATATTTGGTCCTATTTACTATGGTCCCCCGTAATAGTTTTCGTGCCGAGACTATGACGATGTATTTGACTGGTCTATTCTCATCTCCCGAAAAAGCGTTATCGATCGGATGGTCTTATCTCCCGAAAAGTCTTGAACCGGCTGGGTGGTTATCCAGAGCGGGGTACCCCACTGCACCCCCTTCGTTTGGCGCATGATACCGGGCGGCGCTATATGGAAGGAACTGTAGCCAAAAGATACCAAGCCGTGGAGGTTTCAGTGTAATCGCATGTGTGAGTGGAGCAGTGGCCGGGGATCCTGTGTGATGTCCCCTAGCCACCTGGCTCGTGGTCCGATGAGGATCACTCCGTGATAATACAAGCTCTAAGAACAAGACTTACTGAGTGCGAGGCCAGCGAGACTGGTGGAGTCCCTCGCTGGAAGCCCTCTTGCTGATATCATCTGGCAGAGGCCATAATATCTAGATATTCGCGGAACTTCTGTTGGAGGAGTTTTCGGCTGCGGAGTATTGGGTCACAGCTGGGAAGGCAGTTGGCCCGTTGGACGGATCGAAACGGCTTGAAGCGCACAGCAGGGGAGGACGCTCCGGGAGCTGGAGGACGCACAGGTCAGGCGGCAGTTTCTCCGTTATTACAGTAGAGTCCAGGTGGACTGCTGTGGATTATGGCGCACACGGCAAGCACGCCGCTGGTGGTAGGGGAGTCTCTGACTCCACCGAAATACGGAGAGGTGTGGACCGAGCAGGCCTCTCGTGTTTTTTACGCAGCGTACCTCGATTATGAGGAACGGCTGCAGCTCGCCAACGCTCAGGGGGTGGTTCAGCACTCCAAAGTGAGCATGGGCCAGCTTATCCCCAATTACATTCATCGGTGTTTTGAGGGATTTTACAAGCATCAGACTACGATGACCGCCTCGGAGTTGTTGGACGCTGTTAGGCAGCACGCCGGTTACACAACCACCAGCAACAGATTTGATACCTCGCGGGCGGCAGCGGACTTGCGTCGCGTTCTCTCAATGAGGCGCGATGAAAAGCAGGGCGGTGAAACATCCGTCAAAGACCGCGCGATGATGGTAAACTCCGCTATGGAAAAGTATTTTGCGGAGAATCACGCGGTGCATGCCATGTACCGCGCGCAGGACCGTTCGTGGTTGCCCGGACCGGCGGAATTTGTGAGCATGGCGTTGGTGGATGGCTTATGGCCGTCCGAGTTCAAAAAGTACGTAAAAGGTCAGCTCACGTACGCTGCAGGGTGGAAGAAGGACCCGGCATTGGTCATGGACCAAATTTTTTCTGCTGCAGAACAGTGGAAATTCATCGAGGCGTATGGTCGGAAAGATGCTGCAGGGGCAGCTGAACCGCGACGCCAACAGCAGCAGAAACCGAAACAGCAGCAGTCCGCGAAAAAGTCGTTTGTTCGCGTCTGTTTCGAGTGTGGTGATCCCAACCATTATGTTTCTGATTGCCCAAAAGCTCGCGGTGGCGGCACAGCTCCCAGCAGTGGTGGGCGCGGGTCGTCAGGGTATCGCGGGGGCCGCAATGGCGGCCGGGGCAGATTCAACCATGGACGCGGGCGCGGTGGCCGTGGTGGCAATCAATTGACAGCGGGCGGTGGAACTTCTGCTGTTGCTTCTTCAACTTCTGGTGCGCCAGCGGCAGGAGCCGCTGGGTCGGGATCTGGTTCGTCTGTTGCCGGCCGAGCTGTATACGTTGGAGGAGCTGGAACATCGGTGGGTGCTGCTGGAGCGAGAACTTCGCCATCCACCGAGCGGGCGGAGTCAGTGTCTGGTGCTGCTGCAGGGGCGGTAGCGCCGGAACCGTCTGTATATTCGACGTCTTGGTCGGGGTGGACCGCCGATTCTATTTCTTCGGCGCCGGCTGTAGGAGGGCAGCCATGGCGTCAGGTGACTCTTGGTACCGACCAGAGTTCAACGGCAGGTGAAGTGCCTGTCGATCGCAGCGCTGAGTGTTTACGCGCTGATCTCTCTTTGCCAGGGTCGGTTGGTTCGCTGATGGCGCGTGTGATCCTTGATTCGGGGTCGGCGCTCACGTCCATCGGTGTCGGCTTACTTCAGCAGCTGTCTTCGCATTTCGGCGGCGCCGATCTGCAAATTCCGTTCGAAAATGGCCCGCAGCAGGCGAAAACCGCTACGGGTGTTTCAGTGATGGTCACGCACAAAACGGTGCCGATTGCCGTGAGTGTACGGACGCCGTGGGGAGCGGTGAAATTGGAGCCCATCACTTTCGCGGTCATGCCTGGTACAGATAACGTCGTTCTGTTTGGCATGGCTACCATGAAAGCTCTTGGCATCGACGTCTACCGTGAAGCTCTGGAGAAGCTTCGCCCTCGCGCAGTGCCGGTATCGACCGGTGTGGAGACTCCGAGTTACCTTGCGGCGCGCAGAGTGACGGTTTCCGTGCGTGCTTTTCAGACCGAGGCTACGGTGGATGCTCCGGAGGACAAGGCGGTGGAACATTTGGTCGACCGGGGGCCAGACATGTTCATGGATCCGGAGGCGGAGCGGACGGCCCGAGAACGGGCGTTGGAGGACAGCGTGCAGCAGGCAGAGCAGAGTGGATTAAGCGTCGGCGGAGCAACCCGTTTGCGCGAAATTTTGGCTCGTCGCGTGGGTGCTTTTCGCCGTGCGCTGTGTGGTGATCCGCCAGCGCAAGTGGAGCCGATGCGAGTGCAGCTGAAGCAACAGGCGAAGCCTGTCAAGGCAACGCCACGTCGGTACGAACCGACGAAAAGGGACTGGCTCTCGAAGTGCATTGCTGCTTTGGTGTTTTTTGGCTTTGTCTACCACAACATCCAGGCGGTTTACGATTTTATGCGGATGCGACGTTGAACGTCACCGCTGATCTGAAGGATGTTTTCCAACATTCCTTTGCGCAGGGTGAATGCCGCATGAATGCTTTGGTGCATGTGGCCGAAGATGATGCCAACGAGGTGATTGTCTTGGTCGATTGGGATGGTTTCGAAGCAGAGGAGCGCACGTGGGAGTCTTTGCGGTCGATTTATTCTGCTGCGCCTGAATTCGTCGTGAAGGAATTGCGCAAATTACGGATGACCCGTGCGCTCAAGATTAAAATTGCTTCAGAGTTCAGCATTGATTTGTGATTTGCCGCATGCGATTTCGTCTTGGTTTTTTGGTTTTGTCAAGCTCGTTCGTGTCGAGTGAACTCGCTTTGGGGGTGCTGTAGCCAAAAGATACCAAGCCGTGGAGGTTTCAGTGTAATCGCATGTGTGAGTGGAGCAGTGGCCGGGGATCCTGTGTGATGTCCCCTAGCCACCTGGCTCGTGGTCCGATGAGGATCACTCCGTGATAATACAAGCTCTAAGAACAAGACTTACTGAGTGCGAGGCCAGCGAGACTGGTGGAGTCCCTCGCTGGAAGCCCTCTTGCTGATATCATCTGGCAGAGGCCATAGAACATGGTAAATCAGGACCATTTTGTTGTTGGTTTTTTTCTTAATCGTCACTTTTCCTATCCAGGCTAACTCGTAGGAGGTTTTACCCTCAACGGTCTTCTTCTGGTCAAGCCGTGGTCACAGAATATGCGTAATAATAATGCTGAAATGTTTACTGTAGGTTCTTGTGCGTATGATGGGTCCTGATTGCCATGGCCCCCCATATTGGATGATCTAGATCACGACCTATCAGTAGATTTTCTGGAACATGTAGGTGTTTGTGTACGAGTATGATGGGGCCTGATTGCTATGGCCCCCCGTGCTGGATGGTCTAGATCATGATCTATCTGTAGATGATCTGGAATATGTAGGCTTTTGTGCATATAGGGTCCTGATCGCTATGCCCCCCCGTAAGAGATGATCTAGAGTATATAGGTTTTTGTGTATACGATGGGTGCTGAATTCTTTGCCCCCTCGTTAAATGTACGGTACCGAACACAATATATCGACGAAAACAAGGGCACACGAAAATAAATTTCATCGAGACCTCAATTTTTTAACGCCCGTTTGCGAGACCCAGGCAGTAGGTGGGGTACGCTATAACAAGAGCACGGACAAAGAACTACGCACAGAGAGAAATAAAGCTCGCTTTTCGTCAAATTTTGGCCACAAGTCCCACCGCGCTCGGTTGTTTTTCGTTTTGAGCTTTGGGGAGGGAGTTTTTTGTAGGCCGTTTTTCTCTTTTTTTTTCTCTTTTGCCGAGCACCCCTCGTAAAATACACCCGGAGAAATTGAGTAGTATGTACCTGGCATGTATATACGATACCACACTGTTATAAGCCCTTTATGAGCGCGGTCCCGTTGGGACTGACTGTTAATACTAATACTTGTAATTTGAGTGCAGTTCGGAAGGGGTCGGTAGCCCTTTTTTGTTCGCTCGCTTACGGAACATTTTTACTTGGAATAAGAGTTTTTTTTTGGGGGGTACTATACCAATACGGGGGACCATAGTATATAGGACCTACGGTATACACAAAAAACTATATATTTTCCTTTTTTTACTAACGATGTTTGATCCTTTTTACTGTGCTCCCCCGTAAATTATATTTTGCTATGGTCCCCCGTAATTTATATTTGCTATGGTCCCCCCCCCGTAGTCCATAGTAAATAGGACCAAATATCGTTAATAGATTACCGGGGACCAAAGCAAATAGGACCAAATAATTACGGGGGACCATAGCAAATAGGACCAAAGATCGTTAGCAAATTACGGGGGACCATAGAAAATAGGACCAAATATCGTCAGTAAAAATAGGGAAATATATTGTGTGTACCGTAGGTCCTATTTACTATGGTCCCCCGTGATAGAAAGCTCAACCCTTTGGTGACTGCAGAACCGTTTTAGGGGACATCTTAAGATGACACTAGAGCGAAGTATAGTAAGCCTTTTTTTAGGACGGCACGCCCGTTTTGTTGACATTTTAACTTGGAACTACTGTAGAGGCAAATCTCAGAGGTTGATATAGTAAGCCTTTTTTTTACGACGGCACGCCCGTTTTGTTGACATTTTAACTTGGAACTAGAGTAAAAAAGCAGGGTTAGTACGATATGGTAAAGCGTTTTGTAATACTGCACGCCCGTTTTGGGGACGTTTTTACTTGAAAATAGAGTATAAATTCAGGGGTTAGAAGAGTAGTACAGCACGCCCGTTTTGAGGACATTCTCACCTGGAATTAGAGTAAAATAATTCGGTACATGTACAAGCAGTGCACGTTTACGGTAGAAGGCTTGTAACCCGATGCCTACTTACTGTAGGTAGTACCCGTGGTACCACTCTGTACGGGAACATAAAAACTTTTGGATATTAATTTATTAATGAAACCGACGCTATATGTATGCACAGAGGAGCCCCTCCCAGTCATTAAAATACTTCAAACAGGAGATGAAACCTTACCACTCATGCGTGTAAAACTGCCTGTTCAGTCTCGCCACCCACGCGCCCCCGTCCTTCGAGCAGTCGAACCCGGGCCGTGCAGGACGAGATGTGCGCGATGTTTCCTAGGCTAATGTTGTATCTACCCGTTTCACCATATAGTATGCTCGATACATCTAGAACATGAGGCACTACTGATGTAGTTGGGTCGAACGAACGGTTTCATGTGAAAGACAGAAAAACACACAACCCCCCCCCCGCCGGCGCATGCTATATTACGATAGCAGCGCACCATGTCATAGTTTTTTTTTAAGGCTCAATTCAAGACCTGTATACTAATATTGGTACTACTATCACAGTAGTACTAATAAAAAGTCACCCAAAAAAACCGCTGGTTCGAGAAAAGTGTACGCCGCTTAACTCGACGAGCGTGCCATGGCTCTGTGAGGTCTACATTGAAAAAAGACTATGTACCTGTGTAAACTCGCACGACATTGGGGGTTATACCTCTTCATCCGTTGAGGGACCTCATCGATCATAGAACAAAATGGCGAACAAGTTCCACTCCTGTGGTCGGTATTGGGTACTGTACATATAGCCAAGCAATGCCGCCTTTGTCCTCGGTATTGGGTATTGCACAGGCGAACAAGTGCCACCCCTGCCGTCGGTATTGGGTACTGTACGGCTGAAAAGTGCTCCCCCTGTCGTCGGTATTTGGTATGGTATAGCTAGACATTGACACCCCTGTGGTCGGTATTCAGTACTGTACCTGGCACAGCCGAAAAATGCTACACACCTGTCGTCGGTATGGGGCACTGTACAGCCGAAACCTGCCACCCCTGTAGTCGGTGTGGTGCACTGTACAGCCGAAAACTGCTCCCTCCTGTCATCGGTATTCGGTACTGCAAAGCCTAAAAGTGCCACCCCTGTCGTCGGTAATGGGCACTCTACCGCCAAAAAATGCTATATACCCCTATCGTTCCTGGCGTTCCCTCCGACCCCCCTCGTCTCACCCTTCACCCTCCCTCCGTCCGCCCCCTGCTGTCTCAAACCTCTTTCTCCCTCCGCCCCGTATCCCCCATAGAGTGGAATGCGCCACCAAGCCCTCTCCTCATCTCAGCAGGGCCTCGGAAGCGGCCAAGAAACCCGGAGGACGACCCACCTCACGGGAAACGCCCTCGGAACGGCTGAAAGCGCCAAGGAAACCGCTACGAAGGCGCTTAAAACGGCTGGGAACGAACGCCCTTGAGATGGCTTGGAAACCTTCAACCGAATATTCTAGAAAACCTTCTAGAGATGGCAGGGAACGCCCTCGAGATGACTGGGATTGCACTTGGAACGGCAGGAAGTGCCCTTGAAATGGAACAAGCCCTTCCAATGTTTGACCGAAAACGCCCTTGAAATGGCTGGAAACCCTGATTGAAACGACTTCATAGGGCCTTTAAGCGGCCGGAAATACCGGGAAACCGCTCGTGAAACGGCTGAAAATGCCCTTGATACGACCGGAGAGATAGTTCAAAAAGCTTCTCATCAAACTCTCATTACGGCTGCACACGGCCCTGGAAACCGCTGAAACGTCGTCGAAGCGGCTGATCAGCGGCGGCGAGGGTGGCTCAACACGCCGTTGTTGTTGGTAACCAGCAACCATGCTATGGATAGGAGATCGATCAAGGTTGAGTTTGCCCTAATGTTGCTGGTTTTAGTGTAGGCAATGGTCAATGAAGGAAAGCGTTCGTAGGCACGCCAAGGGAGTCTATTTAGGCCTCATTGTGCTGGTTTCAGTGGTGGCGACTGCCGGTCAAGGGAGTCGCTTTCGGATTTATTTTATCCGTCTTACGTGTAGGCCACGGTCAGTCGAGGGGTGGGTTGAACCGCGTTTTTGCCGCCGCGCCTCCTCTTTCCTTTCCTCTTTGGGTTTGGAGATCCCTCACTCCAGTGAAGCGTGTTTGCAGTGCGGAAACGCGAACCGTCGTCAAGTACGCTACAGTATTAGTGGCCCTTCTTTAGTACCCGCATCATAAAGGCAGGCAACACTACAGGCGCTCTGGCGGCAACAGACACTATCCCACACACCGCCACACCACCTGGTTAATCCCATACAGTACGTGACAAGCGTCCCATATATGACAAGCGATCTCACCGGCGCTACAGCGGGCAGCCAGCACTACTCAACCGGCCCTATAGACGGGCCACTACTGCTGTACCAGGTATGTTAACAAGAGACCAACCAGCTTTGGTGGGCTCATCGAGAGGCCTCTTTCGACCATACTTGAGACCCTTTTGCCTTCTACTTAAGTACAACGCACGTGTGATAAGAACGAAGATAAACACGTTCGGCCGACGTTCCATGCTGCGTTTCTCAGAATCGGAGAGGGTGCAATTGCCGAGAGATGCGATATGTTGCTCTGAAAATGGGCTCCGAAAACCTTCCCAGGAGGTGTTATGTTAACACCCGTGTGATACAGTATATTATACTGTATGGGGCGGGAGGTTTCGCGTCGATAGCGGCCGGTCAAGGGGGTGGGGAGGTCAAAGGGCGGTCTCCTGGCACGTATTCGTAGAGAGGTCTTTTTCTGCCTCGTCAAAACCTGTTTGACTTTAATGTGCTGGCTTTAGGCCAGTTGGCGGTCAGTCAAGGGCGGGTCAAGGAGCGGGATGTTGACTTAATCATGCTGGTTTCAGTGTTAGCGGCGGTCTGGGGCGGTCAGTTCAGTAGCGGTCAAGCTGCGGTCTCCTACGTAGGTATAGCGTACGTATAGCATCTGTGGTTTTCAGGGGCGGCGGCCGCGGGGGGGGGGGGGGGGTGGGGAGGGTATGGTTGCTGATTTTTTATTTGGGGGGAAACCTTAAGGTTGTGAATGTTGTCTTCGTGCTCGCTACATGCACATCATAACGAGAGGTTGGGGTCCAGGTTTTCTATAGATCCTGATCCAGATCATTGAGTGCGCTAGATCAGGATATGTGCGGCGTGTGCAAGGTTGTTAGTTTTGTCTTCTTGCTCGTATCGACATCTAAAAACGGCAGGTTAAGGTTCCTATGATCTATGGATCATGATGTAGATCCTGATCCTTAGATCGTGATTTAGATCATTCGGTGAGCCGCTGTAGATCGCGATCTGTCCGGTGTGTGCAAGGTTGTTTATGTTTGTCTCTCTGCTCGTGGCAACATCTAAAAGCTGCAGGTTCTTTTGGTCCGAATGATCTACTACAACAGATCGTGACGTGTCGGGTGTGTGCAAGGTTATGGAATGCGTGTCTTCTTGCTCGTTTTGGCGGTGCAGCAGGAGAAGGGCCGGTGTCCTTGTTTTCGGTTGCGGCGGTGCTGAGGTCGGATTTAAAAAAACTCTATTGTTACGAATACCTCCTATTTTTTTTCCATCTCCATGCAGTAATTCCAAGTATGTTGTCCCCGAGTACTGGGTGCTTGTTTATTTTTGTGCTTGTTGACGGACCAGGGTTGCGTGTAGGTAGGTCCTGTATGGAGTGAAATGCGGCGGTAGGGGGCAGACAAACGTGAGCAAAGCTTATTTCCTGTTTTAGAGACCCTCCTGGAGGGGACACTCGGGTATTGCGAGTCACCCCACGTTCGGGGCTGCACTTTTTGGACGAAAGGTTTCTGACCAATTGAGTTCCTTTAGTGAGTAACTACCAGTTAGGATGAAAATTTACTATATATTCGTTTTAGGACTAGCGCATACAAGTGCCGGTCGGATGGCCCGAACGAATTTCTTCCAAGTATTGTATCGGGTGAGATATTGAGTTCCTAATGTGAGGGACTCAGGAACGTCGGGTGCACCCGTACTGTGGAATGGCTCTTTCGCGGGTTGCGTAGGCCCGGCCTGGGGTGTGTGAGGTTCAACCGGAGGGGGCATACAATTACGCGGCAAAAAAAAATGTTTATTCCCCGTTTAATATACCGTCCTGGAGACCGACACTGACCGGGTGGGGTGATTTGCGTGCTGTTGATGCAGCCGCCGCCGCTGCTGCTGCTGTTGCTGGTGGTGCTCGTGATAATATCGACGGCGTCTCTGGAAGGGTTTCTCTTGTCATCGGCCGGCCTCGTTGCCACCCGCGTATTCCGAGATACCGGTTGTTGTTGCTGACGTTCTCGTAGAGAGAAGAAAAGAATCTCCCAGGGTGTGTGCAAGCAGGGCTGTTCACGGGTCAGGTCTAATCTCGCGGGTCGTGTCGCGACGTGTCAGGTCGGGCCCGACCCGTGAGATTTTGAAAACTTCCTGACCCGACCCGAACCGTGATACTTAGGAGGCCTTCTAACCTGACCCGCTGGTCGGGCCATGACCCATGATGAGCTCTGCTTTTCAGCACGGTATATTGCAATATCCCTCCCAAAACAGCCACCACATGGTATATATAACAATACATTCCTGCTTTGGTTATTTCGCCAGCTGACGGCAGAAAATCGGCTCGAACGACCGAACGAACGCAAAAAGGGATGTTATTTCCTTTACCGTCACGTTTTTTGTATCGTTTTCCTTCTGAATGGCCGGATCGTAAAACAAAATTTATATTGAGTACCTGGTATATATTGTAAACGGCCGGATCGTAAAACAAAATTTATACTGAGTACCTGGTGTATTTACTCTCGATGTACCCGGGTATGTGCTCGATAATAACCAGGTTTGGTACCCAACTACAAATACACCTTCCTGCTTGTAGTACTACAGCAGTAAAACACACCCTTAAAGTCCTCGTGGACAGAGACTGAAGGCTGCTATGCTTTGCTGGGGAGACTCATACTGTTTGTTTTGATAGGCGCCGTTGCCGTGGGTGCGCAAGCGGGCGAAGGCGTGTGCTTTGCTATCCGGGAGATGCTGCTCGTCTATGTTATCCCCAATCTGATTGACCAGACAGGAACCGTGCTGCTTTTGTAGGGGAAGTCTACTTGCTGCTACTGCGGTTGTTTGCCACCTAGGGAGACTGCTGCTGCTGCTGCTGTTGTCGTCTTTGTCGCGGGGGGCAGGCGGACGGAGGCGTGTTACAACCCGGGGGCTACTGCTTCTGTTTCGCCCGCTGTCGGAAACTCGTTCCGCCTCGACCACAGGGAGGCATACGCGGTTGCCGTTTTTACGTCTGGCGGCAGGACGTTTACTGCTGTTTGTTGGTCGCCGTTATCGAGGGGGCGGAGGCGGTGGCGAGCGGGAGCATGTTGGAACCGGGGGAACGCGGCTTTCGCCCCCGTCGATCGACGGGAACTTTGCTCGTTTTGCGGCTTGTTGGCCCCAAGTGAGACTATCCTACTGGTGCTGGTGCTGGTGCTGCTGTTGCCACCGAGCAAGGCTGCTGCCGTTCGTTGCTGTCTTTGTCCGGGGGAGGGGGGGCGTAGGCCGACGGAGGCGCGTTTCAACGAAGGGGGCCAAGCTGTTGCTGTCCAGGTTGACGGATACAAAATACGCAATTAGCCTTGCCGTGGATGGCAGCTTGTGCTTTGACTGCTGTTGGTCGGAGGAGGCCGTTGCTTGATTGTCGCTGTCGCTACCTTCTTTGCCGATATAAGAACGAATGGATGCTGCCGAAAGGTTTTTATTCGTCCATATAGACATTTAACACCTTCATCTTGCAACGGTATTATCATTGCAGTTTGTTGTGGTAGTTGAGGAGGAAGGCCTGACGCTGCCGGGAAACACTCACTATAAATATTGTTCTGTCCGTCGTCACCCTCGTGGGCGGCTGCCGCTTGTTTGCTGCTTGTTGTTGTCGATTCCCTCGCTATCGGAAACGGGGCTACTTGCTGCAAGTTTATTTGTCCATGGTGAGGACATATTTGACGTGTTGACAAAAAGTTCATTCATGAATGCTATTTTCGTCAGTATTGAGGATAATGCAGACGTGATGCTCTACAGGGGAAGGCTACACACCCTGAACAATAGACTCAACAAAAGAGGGTTCCCACGTGAATTGCTTTTCACGTGTTTTATAAGTACATGTGGGAGATTTCGGTATAATAAATGGGATTGCGCCGCCTTTTCACACATAGTTTTGGGCGTTTTCGTGGTGAAAATCTCGCGTTTGTTATAGCTCAAGAATTCTCGAACTATTTTTTTCTACTGCCGGCAAGGCACGTTCGCCGACGTGCTAAACAGGCCTGCCAGTGATGTTGCAACCCACCACCAAACCCCTGGACCCGTCGTGGGGTCCCCGTTAGTTTTATCAACTACGAAACCCCACGAAGATTAATGAGACCGGTTATCTCGCAGCACATGCCCCGCGCCTTCCCCTGCGGAGCTAAGTAACATCTCACACCACAAGACCAGCATGACCATTAATCGTACGAGCCTGGCTACCCATACGCTGGTCCGTTGCGCATTCTGCCCCGATTGCGCGAGCGCAACGGAAACCGATTTTGCCCCTTCCCCCTCCTCCGGCATATATGTCATGAACGCTCTCGACTTCCATCTGCCTGCGCGCTGGATTTGCAGCTCTGCCACTCCCTGTACAGCCAGCGTGGTGCCACCCCCGATTCCTTCCGAGTGCAACGCGAAACTGTGCCGGGTTTCTACCGCTGCGCCCGATCATGAGTGTCGACGCTGCTACGGCTACAGTCCGCGTGACAGGTTTCCACCTATATTGCGTACGCCTAGCCGTCAAGGGTGATCTTTCCGGAAGCAGCGGGTGAACGGCGAGGAGGTCTCGCGGCTCCTCCAGAGCACCCACCGGACCCCCCCCGGTGTTGCCCCTTTTTCTACACGCGTCCGAGTGATCGTGCACCGCGCTCTCTTCTGGTCGGTCTTCGACGCCACGAACCGCACCTGCACCGAGGCCGCGATCGATCTTGTTCTCAATCACGACCTGTACTCCCTATCGAAAGAAGGTGAAAGAGTTCCGCGTCACACAAAACTCGGGGTGCACGTTTCCGTTGGCGTAAGCCCATAACTCCGACGCGCGACATGACGAAAAATACGACAACCCAAGACCCAACCGCATGACGTTTCCTCCGACAACCACGTTTTCGACTACTTGTCTATCGTGGGCCCAAAATGGCCCTGGTCAGTAACCTGCACGGGTTTCTGCGCGGCACCATGTGCGCGGTCAAACCCCTTTCCCACGGCAACAATCATGCAGTGCGAGGTGGAGAGTTCCCACCCTGTGTACATCTTATGGAAGAACTTGATAGCGGCACGATACCCCCTCACTGTGGGCTGCTGGTTGTTCTGCACGCAATACCGACTCGAAACGAACGCCATCAATTCCGAAAGCACTAGGTTAGGGTTGCCGAGTTTATGTTGCAGTCAAGGCCCCTTGTCTTGCGCTTCTTTTTCCGCAACCCAGACCTTCCACTTACTCAGGTAGCGTTTATGGGTACTTTCTCGAACCGACCCCAGCACCAGTGTCTCCACCTGACGCGCCACCTCCTTCTTATCCTCCCTATTTCTTTGTCCTGTTCCTGTGGGCGCTACCGTTTCAAATGGAGTGAAACCGGGGGAACGGAGGGGGGGTGCAGTGTGGTCCCTACGGCGAGCCGTGCACGCAAGATCGAACCGAGTCCCGTCCGTTGGCCATGATGTTTCACAACCGATCTTCTTGACGGTTAGAAACGTTCCTGGTTCCGAGCATGACGTCAGAACACTCTTTAACCCCTGGCGGCCGATATCCTGCTCCATCCAGTTGTTACTACCGGTCACTTCCCTAATTTGTTCTGACAGTTCGACTCGGGCTAAGGTGCTATGCACGCCGGGTATGTTCTTGGCAACACGGCTCCACCCAACCTTGATTTCGAGGCGGCCGAGCATTCTCATAAGTAGACAAGTCCTGCTATCTTTCGCCCCGCCACCCTTGTTGACCCACGTGACGACGGCCACGTTATTGCCACGCATCGCGATCGGATGTCCTATCGAGACTGCTCTATCCCCTGTCAATTCAAGCACCACCCACGCTGTCGCTACCATCCCACGTAGTTCTAGCAAGTCGATCGAGAAGGCACAAGTTGCGCGTCGTTCGGCCTTCCGTTTCAGTTCCACCGGTAGTGCGGGCGGTAGATCGTACGTCCAGTAAACCTTCTTCTCGACGCAGTACCCACCGGCCTCTTGGAAACTCACATCGGATAGGTAGTGCCGTTTGGCCGGTCGTTTTAATGCGGTGTAACGAGGTGCACTAGTTGCCCCCCCTACATGAAGAAGCATGTGATTTATCGCCCACTTTTAAGAGAGGACGTCGGCATGGAACTCTCTGCCTTGTCTCACGCTGTGCTGGTTCCTGGGGTTTTGCTCACTATCCAGCCTCGTGAGCCTCAGCAGTCTCCACACGAAATACCTGCCGGCGCGTACTACATATTTCCGGTTCCAGGTCTTCCCGGCCATACTGAGGGCGTCCCTCGCTTTGACGTTGTTGTCTGCGTATAGTCCGGTGGTCGATAAATAGGCTTCGGTTTTTCACATGTCAAGGAGATTATCATAGTGTGCGAGTTTATGGTGAATCCCAGCGCATCAATCGTGGAGTCCCAATCTGCACTCTGTTTAGGCGCTAGGATCGGCGTGGCGCCTGCCTCGCCCACGTGGGAGGCTAGTGAGACAGAGGCGATTAACGCGGGCGGGTCTATGTCTGAATGCTTAGCAAGTAGTCTTCCACGTATACGGTGACGAAGAAGGGGTCCGACTCCTCTCCCCCGCGATTCGCTCGAATATCTGTGTCGGTGGATAAAACCGTTGGGTTTCTTTCTTCCCATCGGTCTACCACCTTCACGTAAGCCATCGTGTCTGTTACCTCTCTCAGTATCCGGGCCGACGCCACCGTGGTGTCATAGTGAGTGTGTTCAGCGACTGCCGACATCACGCCCCAGAGACCCGGGGACCTAAACAAGTTGTGAGGGGTTTCCACGAAGTTCAAATTGTCGTGGTCACCTCTGTATCCACAATCACTTCGCCTTGTTTACATTACAGTGTCATCCACTCACCACTGCTGTGTTTCCCGCTGCAGGCTTTCAGAGACTCTCCGAGCTTGCATGGAGCGTCAAATGGACGGGTTGAAACGAAATAATGGAGTGTTTGCGGTAAAAGTAGAAAAAAACACTATGCTTCCGCTCTAAAAGATGAATTTCCTTCCAATCAGGATTTTGGTGTGTTTGCGGACGAGGTAATCAAATCTTGCAGGCGGCGCCTCTGAAATTGAGGAGAGAAGTGCGGATGAGCGGGAACGCGGCAGGCAAAAAAATTAACAAAAATCAAAACAAAACAGCGTTCGAGTAGCAACGGCAGCCCGCCACGGTTTTGGCGCCACTCTCGAACAAGAACAACTTGACGGTTCCGTCCATCCCATCGTCTTTATCAGCCGCGCCACCCTCGACAACGAACGATCCTGGACCCCCCTCGACCTCGAAGCCGGTAGCATCGTTTGGGCCATCAAACGCCTCCGCGGCCACCTCTGGTCCACCAAGTTCCACGTCTACTCTGACCACAAGGCACATGCGAGTATCGCTAAAGTCGGCGAACACAACGCTCGTTTCCAACGATGGCTGGAATTCCTCTCCGCCTACTCCTACACCTTGGAGTACCGAAAAGGCTCAGCTAACGGCAATTCCGACTTCCTGTCGCGACTACCACAACCAGCGACCGATCTCGACCGCACCGGACCCAACCGCCTCACCCCTCCCGACGCCATCGGTATCTACCTTATCCAAGCCTGCGGTTTTACTCCGATCGACCCCTTCACCCCGGGCATCGGTTTGGGTGGGCTTGTCCCACCCTCAAGCGCCCCCTGCGACACCATCCCACCACTCCCTTGCGCCGAAAACGACTTTGGCGATTTCCGCCGACACGGACGACGTATGGACAACTCGAACTTGGTTCTTACCCCCTGCTCTACTGTAACTTCTACCACCGTTCAAGACCCCGCCGCCGGATCGCCTCGCGGCTCTCCCGCCGGCCCCCGCTTCGCTCAAGACACTGCCGCTGGATCGCCTCGCAGCCTTCCCGCCGGCCCCCGCCTTTCTCAAGACACTGCCGCTGGATCGCCTCGCAGCCTTCCCGCCGGCCCCCGCCTTGCTCAAGATCCCGCCGCTGGACCGCCTCGCAGCCCTCCCGCCGCCCCCCGCCTTGCTCAAGATCCCGCCGCTGGACCGTCTCGCAGCCCCCCCGCCGGCCCCCGCCTTGCCCAAGACACTGCCGCTGGATTGTCTCGCAGACTCCCCACCGGCCCCCGCTTTGCTCAAGATATCGCCGCTGGATTGCCTTGCAGCCTTCCCGCCGGCCCCCGCCTTGCTCAAGATCCCGCCGCCGGACCGCCTCGCAGTCCTCCCGCCGGCCCCCGCCTTGCTCAAGACACCGCCGCCGGACCGCCTCGCAGCCTTCCCGCCGCCCCCTGCCTTGCCCAAGACCCCACCGTCAACTCGCTTCGCAGCGCCTTCGTCGGTCACCTCTCTATCCTCGACTCCACCGCCGGATCGCCTTCCAGCTCCGAGAAAGCCGCCGTGACCGCTGGCGTTCCTGCTGGTGTGGCTTTCAGGCCACCCTTCGTCTCCCTATTGCCCACCTTGGGCGTCTCACCTTCGGCCACTCCTCGTACCTCGTCAGGCCTAATTTCTTCTTGGACCCGTCGCCGTTCTGCCGCTGCTGCTGGGACCCCCCTTACTCCTACGGACTACGGATTTGGCCGTCGATCGTCAACTACGGCAGTCACAAGACCCTCACCAACCCACCGCCGTTCACCTGCCGTCGCACCCAGGCCACTGCCGCGACGACCGGATGCAGCTCGTCGCGGCGCCGCTCAAGACTCGCCCTCACCAGCAACTCCAGCCGGCGCTACGCCACCAGTGTCCCTGCCACCACCATAGTCCACCGCCCCAGGGCCTTCTCACCCGCCCTCCCCTACTCAGCCACTCCCACTACCTGAACCCGTTGTCCGGTCTGCTGACGACCCACACCTTAGTTCCTGCGTTGAGCGTTATACCTCCACCGATTGGGCGCGCGAACAACGCACCGAACCCCTTTGCTCAGCTACGATACGATATATTTGCTTGGGCTCACCTTCACCACCACCGGGCGACCTCTTGGACTACATTCCCTCGACCCATCGCCCACTTCTCTTGGAGGTCTTCGCCCTCGCCGCGAAAGGCCAGCTGCATAAAACCGACGACGACACAATTCTTCTCGTTCACCGACCACACATGACCCCCCTGGGTCAACCTCGTACGACTACGCCGCAACCCCTCACATCGCCACCTCGCATTTACGTCCCAATGTTGATGCGACCGTAGGTCCTACACACTTGCCACTCCACCACCTCTTGCCACCTGGGGGTTGCTCGGACACTCAGCATGCTTATGCGCTTCTACTGGTGGATCGGCATGGACATCTCCACCCGCTGATGGCTCCGCCGCTGCCTCAAGTGTCAGGCGCAAAAGTCTTCACGCCAAACAATTCGTTGGCCCACCCTCTCCCTGCCGCTACCAAACGGCCCCGGTATTCTCGTTAGCGTCGACTATTTCGGGCCCTTACCCATCACGCCTCGGGGCAAAGCTTATAGTCTACTTTTCACCGACCGCTACATCCCTCTCTAGGGATGCCCCGTTACCCTCCTTTCCGACGATGGTCCACAATTCTGCGCCAAACTCTCCCGCGCCCTCTATGAGCGGCTCGGCATCAACAAAATCTCCACGAGCTCTTACCACCCCTGCACCAACGGCGGGGTCGAACGCGTTAACCACACCATGGCCCTGATGCTCGCCATGGTCGGAAACGAACTACAAAACGATTGGGACTTGCATCTTCCTCACGTCGAAAACGCCTACAACAACTCCGTCAGCGCCGCGACCGGGCTGGTCCCCAACGAAGTACACATTGGCCGGCTACCTCGCCTCCCCCTCACCGTGTTCGACTCTCCCAACATCGGCGGACATCAAAGCCTCAACCGGGACCAGCTCGCTTACATTGACCTCGCTACTGCTCGACAGCAACGCGCCTACCGCGCCGTCCGGGAACTCCACGCGGTCTACGTCTCACGCCTCGACCGCCGCAACCCCCCCATCATGGACGCCCTCCGCCTTTCCCCTCCGTTCTCTGTCGGCGGTTGGGCATGGATCTACAACACAGCTGCCACTATTCGCCAGGGCGCCAAAAAAGGCACCGACGCCACCGTTCTCAAGACCAAACTCTCCCTCAACTGGATTGGCCCGTTCAAGATTCTTGCCGTGGGCCCAGCACCAGCCTCAGCCGTTCCGAATGGACGGCCCCTTCACGACAAGCTCCTGTACTTCGACCTTCCCTCGGACATGCCGGGGCGGGACTCCAAGCACCCCGTCTCCGTTCTCCGCTGCAAGCCGTGCCGGAACCCCGACGACATCGACGATCTCCCCAAACACCTGCCGGCCGACCTGACCAAGTACGTTCTCGGCTCCTTCTCCACCAAGCCCCTGCCCTTCCACGTCACCTTCGACGACATTGCTCCACCGCCCGAACGCCTCGAGGTCGACCAGATCTCGGGACTCCAACTCGTTCGTGGCCGGGAGGCGTTCTCGCCGTGATGTACGAAACACACTGGGCCGGGCCCCTTAGTCCTTCTTGGGAACACGAACGTGACCTACAGCTCCACCGATCCCACATCCTCCGATATTGGTCGGGCACCCCTTCACAGCACCGCCAGACCAACCGTTTATACCGCCAGATGCGCATCGGGGCCGCTCACCGTGAACGTTCGCGGTCCCGGGGCTTCCTCGCTCCCGGGTACAGCCTCGTACCACGCACTCTCTGGCTTCACCGTTTCAGCTCCTCACCTCTACGTACCGGGGCACACCTCTGGTACAAGGCCCGCGATGGTCTCTGGTGGTTGGGCAAAGTTGCCCCGCGCGCCTCGACCGACACCTCCTCCGCTCACTCCTACATCGTCCGCTTCCTCGACGACCCTGGCCCGATCAAGATCACACTCCTTCCGTCCCTCTACACCACTTTACGGAGCGCGACTCAAGGATCCTGGTGCCTTCAGCGTCGTCAGGCCGGACGACTAGCACGCGGAGTACTACGTAATGCTAATGCACCCCCCCCACCACTCATCCGCCCGGCCAGTTAACAGTAGCTGATGGTTGACGGATGCGTTAGATTGTAGTGTACTAATTTCGGGACCGGTATACTGTGCGTCCGCTGTCTTTAACACGCGTTCGCTTTGTGTGTTGATCCCATCTAACACCTCACGTTTCGTTTGTTTCGCTAGGACGCAATTCGCAACATAAAGTGTTATTGTACCTCCAGGGCCTACCTTTCTGTTGTACTTCCTTCTGCTTTTCCATAGGGGCGGTCTTTCGGTCTTTATTATTTTTCTTTTTCCATTTCTTCTTTCCTTGCTTCTCTTATTCTTTTTTTCTCTCTTCTTTTTCTTCTTCACAGTCTTTGTTCGACAACCAATCCGTGGGGACTTTGTTGTGCCCCTCTCGCTCTAGCTTCATGTAGACTGCGCTCTGTATCAAGTCTTTTTGCTGGCTTTTTTTTCCGCTTACTAGTTCGTGCCTTATCTGGCTCGGTCTCTCCCGCTTCTCTCGTAGCTTACACCGCGTGTAGCCACGACTGGTTGCATCGGGCCCTCAGTTGCCGCCCCCCCCCCCCCCCCCCCCCCTTGGTATTTCTAGTTACGTATTGTACCACGACGAACATTCCGTTGTGCCTTCACTATTGCGCTTCCATGACGTTCTCCTTCTCTAGCACGACTGCTACCCCTACCAGAGGCGTCTTAGCCTCATTTACGAGGTGTGGGTTGGTCTATGATCTCGTTAGTCTGTCGTTTGTTTTGAATAGCAGTATCTTCGACCCCCCTCTTTCGATTTTTCTGATGTCTAAGTAGCCATCTCTATATCGTCGTGGGATCTGCATCTACGACTATTCAGGGTGGGCTAATGTGATAGAACCTTGATTGGTAGTCAATAGACCAACCATCAGTAGGGGCCGTTAAATATTATTGTTCCAGTCGGGTCGTACCCCATTTACCATTTGGAATAAGATATCTGTAGATACGCAGGCTAGTATATCTGTAGACACGCAGACTGGGATATCTGTAGAATCTGATATGCAGGCTAGTATGTTGTACTATTGAAGTTGAGAGTAACGCATGCACTCTTACGGGGTGTTGTACTATTGAAGTTTAGAGTATCGTATGCTCCCTTATGGGTTATTGTACTATTGAAGCTTAGAGCAACGCATGCACCCTTACGGGGTGTTGTACAACTGAAGTTTAGAGTAACGCATGCACCCTTACGGGGTGTTGTACTATTTGAGTTGAGGGCAACGCATGCACCCTTACGGGGCGTTGTACTATTGAAGTTGAGTGCAACGCATGCACTCTTATGGGGCGTTGCACTATTGAAGTGAGGGTGACGCATACACCCTTGCCAGTAGATTATAGCCGGTTGAAGCCAGAGGATACTCCTGGCTTCAAAAAGCATGTGCTCCCCCCTCCCCCTCCCTCCTCACTCATCTCACTTGCCCCTTTTGAGCAAGCCTCGCACCAATAAAATAAGAGAACTCCAGTACGAACTAGGTCTGAGTTTGACCAAGCACATACACCTGTGTCACACGTCTTCTGTGGATCATCATCCCTTGGAACCCTTACTGCTCTCCCACATCACACGAGATGTTGACCGCGGCGTCCTATGCTCTTCGTCAGAGCTTTCAAAAAGTTCTGTTTTGTGCCAACGGAGAGGAATCGAGCGTTTTTGTCGTCTGTTTTCTACACCCCAGCTGCCAAATACGTTTTAGTAGACGCCTGGCCCACCCACGCCACATATCACCGACCGAGGTGTGAGAACTGTGATACTAGTGTGGGTCGGAGCCTCTAACCAGCGCACTTCATTCAGAGTTCGTGACGTAATCGTTGGGTTTGTCGATCGATGTCAAACCTGAAAATGGTCTATTTTTTGCCATCGGATAGGGGTAGATATTGTTTGTCGTCTGTCTTCTACAGACCAGTGCCAAAATTCTTTTTTATCAGACGCCTGGTCAGCCCACGCCACATATCACCGACAGAGGTGTGAGCACTGTGACACTAGGCTGGGTCGGAGACCTTAACCAGCGCATTCCATTCAGATTTCATGACGGTGTCGTTGGTTTTTTTTTTGTCGATCGATGTCTGCCGAGGATTCTCATAAAAGTTGGCTCTAGTTAATGGGAATGACTATACATTGCTCCAGTATCTGCCAGAACAGGGGGTTTTTTACATACATTGCGCGGCGCGCAATTAAAGTCCGCGTAACCTGTCCCGTGACGTATAAAATTTGCCAATATCCTCCTACCGCCGCTGTGGCAAAAAAGGGAAAAAATGTTTGATTTTTTCTTTTCTTTTTTTCCAACGGCTGCAGGCGGCGCAATTTGTTTTCTCTCGTTGCAAATTGTCAACACGCTGACAAAATCAGCTCGTGCGACGATAGATACTCGATCTCGATATAGACTCAGCCCAAGGCGAACCCGCTTGGTGTCGGGCAAGGCCAACGAGTATAGATGACGGCATCGAAGATAGGAAGTGAATACATGCTCTAGGGGGCGAGAGCTTGCTGGCGGCGCGGTATCCTCCCAAACCTGAAAAATAGCCTGTTTTTTGCCATTCGAGACGGACCGAGAAATTTTGTCTTCTGTTTTGTACACAACAGCGGCTATTTGTTTTTTTTATCGTACGCCTGGCCAGCGCCCGCCGCACGTCACTGGCCATTGTGTGAAGACGGTGACCCAAGAGTGGGTCGGAGCCCCTATCGAGCGCACTCCGTTCAGAATTCATGACGCAATCGTTGGTTTTGTCGATCGATGTCTGTCGAGGACTCGGGATCTCGCCGCTTCGAACCAAAGATCGGCCTGAGTTTTTCTCAGGCCGATCTTGGCCCAACATCGGCCCCAGATTTGTTTTTTTCGGGCTTTTCCAAAAGTTGGGAACTTTTTTTTTTTTTCTGAACGTGCCCATAGGAAGCGTGTTTTAATTTGTTTTGGCGGGTACCTTTGGAATTCAAAATTTTAATTGATACTTCGCTTTCCCACATTGGCATAGGTCTGAATTATAATGAGGCGCGCGAAGCGCGCAGAGCGTGCGAGCTTTTTTTTTTTCTTGGAATTTTCCAAGAAAAAAAAGCCTCTTCATAGCGGCTCGGATACGAGCGTAGGGTGCCTTGGTTTGAGTTTTTCTGTATGTGTGTGTGTGGGTGTGTGTGATTCAACATTTGTTTGGGCAACGTTTGACCACTGCCCTCGACGCACACCGCACCAATTCTAGTCCCGGCGGGCTCTGTGGGCGCGCACACACAAAAAAGACCTCGTGGTGCTGGTGCGGTGGTAAGTCGTTCACAGTAGCTCGAGCTAGGTGTGGCAACGTGTGTAGGCACATGTTTGTGCTGGGCCATGTTGAAAAAACACAGAACCAATAACACATTATAACGGTTTTTGTCCGAAACCCAGCTCTACGAGTACTCGTAGGCAGACTGCCTGTCCACAGCAACGAGCGTTCGGGCCATGTCCCCGAGACATGCTGCAGACTCACCCTCCTGCTGATGAGGGGACGGAGAAGCAGGAGAGTATCTGCTGTATAGTTGTTGTACAGCAGTAGTAGTAGTGGTGGCACTGCTAGAAGCTCTGCTGGACACACGTCAGATTGTACATTTCTCGTCTTCAAATTATGAGTTCGGGACCAGGAAACACATGTACGAAGGGTTCACACACAAGCCGAGTGTACAGCGACGCCGACCTGGCCTCGTGTGTCTTACTGCTGCTGCTGTTTTTGCTGCGGGCTGTAGATGTCGTACATCAGTAGTAGCGGTGGCACCTGCTACCTGCTACGAGAAGTTCTCTCTTGGACAGAGCATGTCGAGTGCAGATTTTTCGTCTTGAAATTATTATGCCGAATTTCGAGTTCAAAACCAACACAGGACAAAATCGAGTACGTGCACAAAGGGTTCAAGGGTTTAGATTGACAAGCCGAGCGTACAGCGACGCCGACCCTGGCGTCGTGTGTCCTACTGCTACTGCTGCTGCTGCGCTGTTTTGTTGCTGGAGAAACACTGCTGCTGTAGATGTGTACAAAGGGTTCAAGGGTTAGATTGACAAGCCGAGCCGCCGAGCGTACAGCGACGCTGACCCTGGCCTCGTGCGTCCCACTGCTACTGCTGCTGCTGTTTTTGTTGCTGGAGAAACACTGCTGCTGTAGATGTCGTAGTACAAGCAAGTAGTGGCACCTGCTACGAGAAAGAAGCCCCTTCTGTTGGACAAATTATTTCAGATGCAGATTTTTCGTGTTCAAATTATGCCGAATTTCAACCACAAAACACTTGCTGTTGGAAAAACAGAAAAGTCGAACTCACAGCTGACGTATTTCAAAATTTATGAAAAGAAAAATATATATCAGGTGTGTGTTTATTTGTCTTCTTGTTCTTTCCACCATCCAGCACAACCAGTCAGTGTCCGTGCCGATTCTTGAATTCCCGAGAGATACGATACGAATACAAGTAATAAGTTCTGTGGTCACACAGCAGTACATATTTTTCGTCTTCAAATTATTATGCCGGATTTCGAGGTGGAAATACCAGGATACACACGACAAAATCCAGTACCTGGTATTTGTTACAGGTGTGTCCGTACTGCTGTGCTGTCTGTGTTTTTCAAGAGCAAGATATGATCAGATGATGCCAAGAATATTCACCAACGACGGCGTATAGGTAGTAGGTACAGCAGCAGTAGAGGTTCGTTCGTGTTGGTTCAGCACAAACGTTTTGCATGATGCATCGCAGATATGACTACTGCAGGTGTTGCTGAGGTCGCGCCTTATTACCACCAATTACTAGTAACTAATTATTGTTGTTATCGCCCTTGATGAAATGCATTTGAGCGCTGTTCTCAGTTTGCTTGTCTCTTTTTTTGTGAAGTCGCAGGTGGAGTTGTGAGAGTAACGGGACAGGCCAGTCGGGACCAGCACAGACGGAACCTTAGAGTACTGTGTTTGGCTCAGGCAGATCGTCTACTTGTTGCCTATCGGTACCACTTACTTGTTATAATGAGGCACGCGAAGCGCGCAGAGCGTGCGAGCCTTTTTTTTCTTGGAATTTTCCAAGAAAAAAAAAGCCTCTTCATAGCGGCTCGGATACCAGCGTAGGGTGCCTTGGTTTGAGCTTCTCTGTATGTGTGTGTATGTGTGTGTGTGATTCAACATTTTTTCGGGCAACGTTTGACCACCGCTCTCGACGCACACCGCACCAATTCCAGTCCCGGGGGGCTCTGTGCGCGCGCACACACACACAAAATAGGCCTCCTGGTGCTGGAGCGGTGGCAAGTCGTTCACAGTAGCTCGAGCTAGGTGTGGCAACGTGTGTAGGCACATGTTTGTGCTGGGCCATGTTGAAAAAACACAGAACCAACAAATTACAACGGTTTTTGCTTTTTGAGTTCTACCAACCTAACGAAACCCAGCTCTACGAGTACTCGTAGGCAGACTGTGCCTGTCCACAGCAACGAGCGTTCGGGCCATGTCCCCAAGACATGCTGCAGGCCCACCCTCCTGCTGATGAGGGGACGGAGAAGCAGGAGAGTATCTGCTGTATAGTTGTTGTACAGCAGTAGTAGTAGTAGTGGTGGCACTGCTAGAAGCTCTGCTGGACACACGTCAGACTATAGATTTTTCGTCTTCAAATTATGAGTTCGGGACCAGGAAACACATGGACGAAGGGTTCACACACAAGCCGAGCGCGCAGCGACGCTGACCTGGCCTCGTGTGTCCTACTGCTGCTGCTGTTTTGCTGCTGGAGAAGCTCTGCTGTAGATGTCGTACATCAGTAGTAGCGGTGGCACCTGCTACCTGCTACGAGAAGTTCTCTCTTGGACACAGCATGTCGGGTGCAGATTTTTCGTCTTGAAATTATTATGCCGAATTTCGAGTTCAAAACCAACACAGGGCAAAATCGAGTACGTGTACAAAGGGTTCAAGGGTTCAGATTGACAAGCCGAGCGTACAGCGACGCTGACCCTGGCGTCGTGTGTCCTACTGCTACTGCTGCTGCGGTTGTTTTGTTGCTGGAGAAGCTCTGCTGTAGATGTCGTACATCAACTGAGTAGCGATGGCACCTGCTGCCTGCTACGACAAGTTCTCTCTCCTGGACAAAGCATGTCGGGTGCGGATTTTTCGTATTCAAATTATGCCGAATTTCGAGTGCGGAACCAACACAGGACAAAATCGAGTACGCGTACAAAGGGTTCAAGGGTTAGATTGACAAGCCGAGCGTACAGCGACGCTGACCCTGACTTCGTGCGTCCTACTACTGCTGCTACTGCTGCTACCGCTGTTGCGGTTTTGTTGCTGGAGAAACACTGCTGCTGCTGTAGATGTCGTACATCAGTACAAGTAGCAAGTAGTGGTGGCACCTGCTACGAGAAAGAAGCTCTTTCTGTCGACAAAACAATTCAGATGCAGATTTTTCGTCTTGACGAGGAATTACATATAGAATACGCGCGTTCGGTTTATCACAATACTTGTAAAATTCGGGTAAAAATGGAATATACGCGAGACGTATTATTAATAGGCAGCTTGCAAAGTTGAGTATCAACTATTTAATCAGTCGAACTCACAGCTGACGTATTTCAAAATTTATAAAATTATGCTGAATTTCAACCAGAAAACACTGTTGGAAAAAACATGTGAGGTGTGTGTGTTTGTTCCTGTTCTTTCTACCCGTCGGCATTGTCCGTGCCGATTCTTGAATCCCCGAGAGATACGATACGAATACAAGATCTGTGGTCACAGCAGTGCAAATTTTTCGTCTTCAAATTATTATGCCGGATTTCGAGGTGGAAACCAGGATATACGGCGGCACGCCCATGGTCTTACCTGGAGCCCCATAGTACAGACCAATCAGCGCTCAATTTTTTTTTCTTGACCAATAACAGCAATACAATAAAAAGCCTGTGGAGAGTGTTCCCATAGTACACCCCATAGTACCGGAGGGATGTGACCAATCGAGAGCATTACGGGGAGTATGTGGCGGTGGAACCCATCATCCCGTCCGCCGTCCACGCTCTGTTTGCACCGCATTTATACCACCAACTCGAGAGGACGACCGTCTCAGCTGCAGTGCTGTAGCGCGGCCAGAGGGATGTAGGAACCGAATTGCAGGCTTGCAGCAGCACAAAGGTACAGCAGGGCTGGGTGTGACCAATCGAGAGCATTACGGGGAGTATGTGGCGGTGGAACCCATCATCCCGTCTGCCGTCCACGCTCTGTTTGCACCGCATTTATACCGCCAACTCGAGAGGACGACCGTCTCAGCTGTAGTGCTGTAGCGCGGCCAGAGGGATGTAGGAACCGAATTGCAGGCTTGCAGCAGCACAAAGGTACAGCAGGGCTGGGTAAGCTACTGGTGATCGAGTTGTTTTATCTTCCCAGGATGGGTAATCAGCTGAGATGACGATGGAGATGGCCCTTGGCGGTCGCAGTATGAGAGCTTGCTACGGCAGGCGTAACTTGGTCGCCGGGCGGGAGACTGCTCCAATGGAGCGCCATCAGCTTGCCTCCAGGACCGATACAACGGAGGAGACGTCTATACACCAGGTGCCTGTTACCCGTGGTGTCGTCTTGTTGTACAAGAGTGGCGATGAATACAGAGTATGTACGTCGAGCACTGCTGCTGTAGACTTTTCCTCCGACCTACCAGGTACCAGGTACAGCAGTACGTACCTGATACAAGGTGCGTCTACAGTTGTACGGACTCTGCCTCTTGGTGCGCTACTACTTGGGCAGGATTGACCCCTATTGCCTGCACCCTACAAGCTTCGCCTATTTCTCTGTACTCGCACCTTCCCCCACAGCAGCAGCAGCTGCGTGTTGTTGTAGCCATGCCTGGTACTGATGTACAGCTCGAATTTGTCACCCGGTACCGTTCTGAACGGATATAGGTAGCGTGTACACATTAATATGGACACGAAAAATTCCTTATATTTCCGTTCAGAGTGGGATGTAGAGTTACAGCCCTGTAATACTACAAGTATTGATAGGCGTACGAAGAACTGCCTGCGAGGCACCTCTCGGCCTCATCGCTACATGCTCCCGGCTGTGCACCGGTTTAGACTTGCGCAGCAGTCCATCCAACACATATCGTAGTTATTGGGCACCACACTGGTTATATATGTACCTACGGCAGCAGCACTGACAGGAGCAGTGATCGGTACCATTTTCGCGCTTTGCGTTTTGGTATGATTAGTCGAACGATGAGTGGCGTTTGAAATCATGTTGAGAGCTATGCGGAGGGGTGGTGGTACTGGCAGTACTGCTGGCACTGACGATGTAACACCTTTTGCTCGTTTTTCTCTTGGCATTCGCGCCTCTCTTTCACTCTAGAAATAGTGCGACACCAGGCGGTATGCTGACACCAGAGAAAACAACTACAGCACGCGACAGAAGTTTATAGCTTCAGGCTCGAGTTTTTGACAAAGATAAGCATGTGGCATTATTTATACTGGAAGTTGAGTAGGACACACCCCGTCTCACGTGAAAAGAAATAGAGCCTGACCCGAAATAAGAAAATAAGATATGCTAAAGTGGTGTCGCATAATTGCAACATACACGTTGTGTTTGTCGTGCGATTGTCTTGCACGCAGCCGAAAGCGATGCCCTTGCAGCGGCGGCGACGGCGGAGAGAGAGCAGGAGGAACAACACAGGCGTTGCTTGCTGAGGGAGTCAATTCGCAGACGGAAGACTACAAACCAACCAGTAGTAAGCAATAGTCGTGCATGAGAGTCGGCGCAAGGACAGGCCCGCCGGGTGAGGGTAGTGAGGGTTGTACGCTCAACCCCATGGCACCCAAGTCCGGAACCGCACGCCGTGGTGAAAACGCCAACTGCGAAGGTGCTCGTCTTGCCGGACAGGAAAGGGCACTACACCTGCCCGGCGCGGCGAGTGAGCTACGTGCGACGGAGATGGGGCAGAGGGAACTCGCCTCGCCGCCGGATTCACTTCCTGGGTGAAACACTCCACGGTGCCGTAGCTCTCAGCGCTGAACCCACACTAGTCGTCGCAGATGTGGAGGTGGGGCGATGGGGGGCGGGCAGGCGTGCACGATGGGTGAATCCGGAACGGCGACGGAGAGCAAGGGCCCATTGGTGTTAACGCGAACGCCAGCGTTTTCCATGAAGAGGGTAGGGAGGAAATCTCGGTTCAGGTGAGCAGCACAGGGACTAAGTAGTAGTCACCGGTACTTCTTTTCGTCGCCGTTTTTGCGCGCTTGTACCAAGCTTTGAGGGTAAATTAGCCGTTTGATTTTACCCCAACCTCTACCTACTTGTTCGTGGTGACTGACGCTGCACACCACCTCTGTGAGCTATAAGCCTACCGTTGTGCCTTTTCGTGCAGTGCCAAAGCAGTAGGTAGGGTACGGCGTTTATGCTTCAGCAGTACCGGCGACAAGGGTGTAGTTTCTGTTGTACTGAGTGCCGTGTTATATGTACCGTGACTCTTGTTTCCCCTGCCACCGCCGTCGGCCTTAGTGTGCATGCGCCTATTAATAGAGGTTTCCATGCGATTCTGTATCCTACTTTGCCACGGCGCCGGCAGTAGTTTGCATGTTTTAGGATTGGCGAATAACTATTTTTCTAAATTCCGTGCAGAAGACTTCGCGGAGGCGACCCTTTGCCATAAACCTTCGCGGTAGTGGAACAGCCCCTCCGCCAGTAGGGCGGGCGCCAAGACGATGTAGGCATAACACTGGAACGGGACGGGTGTCGCTATGTTCACACGTGCCGGAGGATAGCTGCACTGGTGCGAAACTGAAGGAGAACGATGTCGTCGCGGATATGGAAGCGGTAAAGAGCGTCGTTGTCCCCAATTTGAGCAACAAGGCTGGCCACCTCGAGGCGTACTGTTAAAACAGCAAGTGAAACCCAGCCCGTTTTCGTGTTTTAATGTTTCGGATGCTCGAGTGAAGGCCTGTACAATTCCAGTAATTTTCTTGCGGCATTTGGGCTAAATGACACGTCCTTCCCACGTTCGACGTCTCACGGGTGGAAACGCAGGCATCACGGTCACATTGACACCAGGGAACCGCCAAGGGCTGTTTGCGCAAAAGGTGCACCCATCAAGACCAACTGCCGCGCTTTCGTCGGTAGTGGAGGCCCCGCAAGTACCACTCGTGGCAAAGGCTTTGCTTGAATCGCTGATGACCTTCAGTTTGAGGAGATAGTATGCAGAACATCAAACTGCCCGAGATCAGGGGGGTGAAGAGGGTAGCTGTGCTGTCGTCAATGCCATCCAGATTTTCGTGGATTTGCCGGGGGGTATGAGATGGCAGTAGGAGCATAGAAAGGCCATCATAATCACTTTTGGCAGCAGAACGAAGGTGGAAGGTGTATCAAGTGCTGTGCACCCGACGAGCTTTCCCGGGACTTTTAAGCATCCGAAGGAGACGAACGAAAATTGGAAATTCAGTGGGGGGAGTGCGAGTTTATGCGCCCGAGACGAAATGTGTCAGGCGGGCTGCAATTCTAACCCACGATGATGGCGCACGTGGAGTACGGGCGGCCCGAATAATACTGTTCAGATTAAACCTTGTGGTGCACGATGCGTGCAGCATGTGCACTGTCTCTATATGCTTCAGGGATAGATTCTGCCACCGCTTGTGGGCGACGTTTTTACTCCGTTGATGTTACGAGGATGGTTGTATTCTTGTGTTGGGCATACTGTTAATCAACGTCTGGTTCACGTGTCTTGATTATTCCGCAAGAAATGTAGATGCTGTCCTTGCAAACTACATCAAACACTTACGGGCTGTGCACAACTTCTGAGAGCAGAATGCGTTTGAGATATATGCGAAGAACTTGTTGGGTTTATATGTTTCGGGGGGCTGTAGGAGCAGTGAGCAACGACGACTGTTTCTGCGTGTTGCCCCCAACGAGGACTCACGACCGTAATGGAAAATACGTTTTGTTTGAGAAACTACTCGATTTAGGTGCAAGGGAAGATACGATGCGCACACCTGTAAACCCGGTGATGACTTCCCATGGGCACGTTCTTCCGCCTGCACGTACTTGATAATTATTGACTTCACCCGGCCAGGCTAGCTGCTTACTCACGGTAAGTAGGTGCTCGGGGAAATATCATTGGCAAACTGAACCGGTCGCTGCAGAAAACATCGTCTGACCTATTGAAAACATCCAGAGGAAAGGCGAAAAGAAAAAAGTGTATCTAATAGATGGAGACCATCAAGGTAAACGTACCCAGCACTTGTGTTGTGGACAAGTGTAAACGGACCCAAAAGCTGTAGTACTCGTCTTGTCGGCCAGTACCACCAGTAGATAGATAGAGAAAGCGAGTTTGTCTGTTACGTGGCCGTGTGCGTTCAGAGAAAACGAAGTCAAACTACAAACGAAATAGTCCCGCCCCCAAAACATCACCAAGACCATGGCAACACTCCGACAGTGACCAACTCGAGGCAATTTGTCTAGTGAGACAAGTTCCACGCGTTAGCCTACGATCGTCCGCTTCTGTAGATGTCGAGTGTGTGGAAATCGGTCAGGTACAGCTCTCGCAATGAGTATTACAAAAACACAACTTTTTTTATTACAGACAGACGAAGCCTGTACCCACCGCTATACGAAAAAAAAAAATCGCCTATCCGCGAATCTTTGGTCGCTTTGCTCCCTCGTTTTTGGCGCTTCGCGTCAATTTAATTTAATTGCCGGCTCCAGGTAAGACTATGGGCGTGCGGCCGGATATACACAACAAAATCAACTGTTGTTACAACAGAACAGGTGTGTGCGTACTGCTGCTGTGTTTTTTTCATATATCAAGAGCAGAAGAGGCCAAGAACATTTCACATTTTATTTACGATAATATTATTGAGATTCACCAAAGACGGCGTATAGGTAGAGTAGGTAGTACAGCAGCAAAAAGCAGTAGATGTTCTTTTGTGTTGGTTCAGCAGAAAACAGAATAATCCGTATTCGCCCAGCATGATGCATCGCAGATACGACTACTGCAGGTATATTACTGAGGTCGCGCCTCATTACCACCAATTACTAATATATAATAGTACTCGGCGGGGACATACATAAATTATATATATCAATATAATCCAGCAGCAGCACACGAAGACGGAACGAGCACCCGCACCAGTACCACAGCAAAAATGGGATCGATATCATTGAGGAATAATTGGGGCTGCAGGGCTAAATACAAGAAATACTGTTGTTGGCCAATGAAAAACGAAACATGAACGGGGAGAGATCTCCAATAATCAGTCAGGAAGCTGACGACGCTCTCTTGGCCAAAGCAAAACATGTCGGTTGTTTATTACAACAAGTAAACAACAGATTGACAAGAGATCTCTGCACCGCGAAATAGTTGTTGGCGAAATGAGAACTGAGGTGGATGCATGTGCTCTAGGGGGCAAGAGCTTGCCGCCGGCGTCCTACGGTATCCTCCCAAACCTGAAAAAAAACCCATTTTTTTTTGTTGTGTGTTACACATTCGACAGATTGACGCATTTTCAACTGCCGGGTTATTATTTTTGCGAGTATCGAAGCATACGATGAGGATCGCAAAATACAAGTAAAGGCGAAAAAAAGTAGAAAGTAATCAACTAACTGCTGTTGTAAAAGACCTACGATAGTATGCAATTTTGGGTTATTATTTTTGCGAGTACCGAAGCATACGATGAGGATCGCAAAAAAAAATACAAACAAAGGCGAAATTTTATTTTCAAAAAGTATAAAGTAATCAACCATGCAACTAATTGCTATTGTTGTAAAAGACCTATACGATAGTTCGCATGCAATTTTTTAGTATTAATAGTATGCAATTTTTTAATAATATTATTATGTACTCTCGTAGATAATTTTGTTGTCGCACAATAAGTAATCGACTCCTGTTGTTGTAACGCAAAATACCTGCTTGTGCTATAGTATGCGAAGTTGTTGTTGGCCAAATGAGAAATGAGGTGGATGCATGCTCTAGGGGGCAAAAAACATGACTAAGTACTATGGTAATATTATATTTTTATTATGCTTGCTGTAATGTAGTACCTGTGCTAGTCGTTCGTACCGAGGTCGTCGCGGAGATGCCGCAGCGTAGAAGTCGCGGAGAAGTCGCCGTGATGAGGTCGTGGAGCGAGGGTCCCTTGTAGCCGTCGTTACGGCCGACGTAAGCCGAGCAAAGTTCTTCGTTGATATTTAGCAAGGAGATGCTAGAGCTAGCCTGACTCGGTGGGGGACCTTTTTGGTTACCCCAGAGTCTGCGGCGGATTACGCATCTCCCGATAGCTTATCTCCCAAGGACGGGTCTACGCCGTCAATGACGTGAGACCGCTCGTGACCCGAGATTTGATATTGCTCGACCGGTGACGTGTCCTTCGCGCGTGCGTGTTACGAGATCTACGATATCTCCGACCCTGGCTTCCACATCGCCCCCCCCCTTATTCGCCGCAAGCCCATCTTAGCTAGGGATGGGCTTGTGGCGGTCATCGGGAGGATGACTATTAATAGTTAGGAAGCAGGGTGCTGATTTATCTGATCGAAACACAGCAGGCTTCACATGCGTTTATCCACTCCTTATAGCCGACGTATTGAGTAAACACGGGTGGTAAAAACCGGTCCGGCGAAGATGCATACATTTTCAAGCTTACACGCTGACGGCTTATGCTGAAGTTGTTTGGTAATTCCAAACTTTATCTCAACGCACTAATTCCGTGTGGCCACTCGTACTATTGGTGCGCTCCCGTGGTTGCTGTTCTGAGAACCACGGGCAGCTGAACCCTAATTATTATTTTCGTGATTAGTTGGGCGGTCACGCGAGGTCGACGTTGTTGATTCAAGTGTATCAACTGGTAACCTCGTTTTAAGCGGGGCGGAGTCGCGTGGCCCCATTTCCTGTGTGTGTGGGTTGTGGTTCGAACAATTTTGTGTGACAAGACGGCGGGGTTGCTGTTTTGTCCCTAACTCAGTGTGGGCTTGGGCATGAATTGTCATGTCTCTTACAGCCTTCTACCGATGGGTACAACAATTTTCTTTGCGTCTCCTTGCCCCGGCTATTCCCACCGGAATGCCGGTTAGAGTGCCCGTCAGATCATATTAGACACACGTGTGTCTGCCATGTCTGACGGTGCTACTCTCATCACCGTTGTTAACTCTTATGCCTACAGCTGAGTTAACCGTGTTTGCCAACTTGTTCGTGATTTTGTTTACGCCGCGGAGAATTGAGTACTTATTTGGCGCTGTCTCAACTTGTGCTCATTCCTCGCCTACTTTACGCTTCCGTTTCCCGAGAGAGGGGAGGAGGGGCGAAGGGGGCAGGGTTATCGCGAGTTGCAAACCCTTCTGGGTTCGGTATGCGGCGATTAATTCGTGACATTGGGGTGCTTCGTCTGCTCGATACTCGAGGTCCGGCTCCTGGCCGTATCCTCGAAGCCTCAGACGGTATTTTGTAGTTGTGGGGGCTTTTTCTGCCCGGCCCACGTCTATGGTCTACTACCCTGTCTACGAAATAGAACTCAATTTTAGGTTGAACCTCGTCGGGATGGTCCAATGCGGGTAGGGGTATTGGTTTCCCCAAAAACAATTCCGCAAGTTTCTCGAATTGAGGTGCCGGCGGTGTTTCCCGTCTATGGTAGGGCTTTATGTGGGCAAGATGGACTGACACTTCTCGTGTGTCGTTCATAAGTCGTACTCTATATACCACTGGTGATAGTTGTGAGCAGACGACATACGGTCCTCGCCATGGTAGCAGCAGTTTTGGGTTGGGACCATCCGCGTCCTGGTATGGTTTGTACACGAGTACTTCTTGTCCAGGTTTGAACACGGGGTACGGTTTGAGTTTGCTTTTATTTTCTGCTTGTTTGTCTGCACGCTCGGTAAGATTTCGGCGTGCGAGTTCGAAAGCGATCTGCAAATTGTCCCGCGTGTTTTGTGCGAATTCTTCGGTCTCTGCTGTTCTTCCTACATGAGGAATTCCGAGAATTATATCGACTGGAAGTCGAGGTTGTCGCCCGAACATCAAGAAAAATGGCGTCTCATGCATCGTAGCACTAAAACTAGTGTTGTGAGCTAATTGGACAAACGGTAATAGTGATGCCCAGTTGCTTTGATCTATCACGCTATGCATGGCCAGCATGTTGTGCATGGTGGAGTGTACGCGTTCTGATACTGAATTGCCCTGAGGTCGATACGGAGTCGTTCGGGTCTTGTTGTATCCGAGAATCTGTTGCAGCTGGTACTTTACCTTGTTTTCAAATTCGGGGCCTTGATCTGAGTGCAAGGTGTCTGGTGGACCGAAAATGCTAATTATTCGTTCGATGATAGCCCGGGCTACTGTGTCGGCCGCCTTATCACGTACCGGCAACAGCACTGCAAAACGTGTCAGATGGTCCATCATCGAGAGAACATATTTACATTCGATCCCTGCGGCTGAAGTTGATACCGATTTGTACTCTACCAAGTCAACCGATATTCTTTGGAACGGTCGTTCGACAGGCAAATGGCCTGTTGGGAGTTTGGGTCTGACGTGTGCTGTTTTTCGTCGATGGCAAGCTTGGCATTTTTCGCACCACTCTCGCACGTCGCGGCTTATAGTAGGCCACCAATATTTCCGGCGGATTTTATCGTAAGTCGGTCTGGATGCGAGGTGTCCTCCTGACATGACATGGTCGTGGTAAGCGTGCAGAATTAGACCGACAAGGGCTTCTGGTACTACCAACTGATCGCGGAATGTGCTTCTTTTTCGAAGGTGTCCCGGAAGATACGATTTGAATAACATTCCGTCTTGTACTGCATAGTATGACATGGTTGCTTTCGTTCCTTTCTCGGGTGAGGGCGCGTCTGCGTGCTGAATGTAGTCAATGTACGGACCGTACTCTGCTGCTTGAGCCGAGCGGAGTTTTTCTTGATCGACGGACATGAAAACATTGGTTGCGCTCGCGAATACTGACTTCACACTAAAAAGCTCTCTATCGATGCGTACTGGTTCTAGATTAGCCAGTTTGTCGGCGGAAACCTGACAAGGACGGGGAGTTCGCGCTGTTTGTAGCTCAGGGTCCTCTGGTACATTCCGGTAAATGGGGCCGCACGCCCATGGTCTTACCTGGAGCTGGCAATTAAATTAAATTTGCGCGAAGCGCCAAAAACGAGGGAGTAAAGCGACCAAAGATTTTTTCGCCGATAGGCGTTTTTTTTTTTTTCGTATTGCGGTGGGTACAGGCTTCGTCTGTCTGTAACTAAAAAAGTTGTGTTTTTGTAATACTCATTGCGAGAGCTGTACCTGACCGATTTCCACACACTCGATATCTACAGAAGCGGACGATCGTAGACTAACGCGTGGAACTTGTCTGGCTGAAAAAATTGTCTCGAGTTGGTCACTGTCGGAGTGCTGCTATGGTCTTGGTGATGTTTCGGGGGCGGGGCTATTTCGTTGTTTGTAGTTTGACTTCGTTTTCTGTGAACGCACACGGCCTACGGCATGTATCAGACAAACTCGCTTTCTCTATCTATCTACTGGTGGTACTGGCCGACAAGACGAGTACTACTGCTTTTGGGTCCGTTTACACTTGTCCACAACACAAGTGCTGGGTACGTTTACCTTGATATTCTCTATCTATTAGATGCACTTCTTTCTTCTCGCCTTTCCTCTGGATGTTTTCAATAGGTCAGACGATGTTTTCTGCAGCGACCGGTTCAGTTTGCTTATGATAATTTCACGAGCACTTACTTACCGTGAGTAAGCAGCTAGCCTGGCCGGGGGAAGTCAATAATTATCGAGTACGTGCAGGTGGAAGAACGTGCCCATGGGAAGTCATCACCGGGTTTACAGGTGTGTGCCTCGTATCTTCCCTTGCACCTAAATCGAGTAGCTTCTCAAACAAAACGTATTTCCATTACGCTCGTGAGTCCTCGTTGGGGACAACACGCGAAAACAGTCTTCGTCGCTCACTGCTCCTACAGCCCCCCGAAACATATAAACCCAACAAGTTCTTCGCATATATCCCAAACGCATTCCGCTCTCAGAAGCTGTGCACCGCATGTAAGTGTCGGTGCAAGGACAGCACCTACATTTCTTGCGGAATAATCAAGACACGTGAACCAGACGTTGATTAACAGTATGCCCAACACAAGAATACAACCATCCTCGTAACATCAACGGAGTAAAAACGTCGCCTACAAGCGGTGGCAGAATCTATCCCTGAAGCATATCGAGACAAAAAAACAGTGCACATGCTGCACGCATCGTGCACCACTTGGTTTAATCTGAACAGTAATATTCGGGCCGCCCGCGCTGCACGCGCGCCATCATCGTGGGCTAGAATTGCAGCCCGCCTGACACATTTTGTCTCGGGCGTATAAACTCGCACTCCTCACTGAATATCCAATTTTCGTTTGTCTCCTTCGGATGCTTAAACGTCCCGGGAAAGCTCGTCGGGTGCACAGCACTTGATACACCTTCCACAATCGTGCTCCTGCCAAACGTAACTATGATGGTCTTTCTATGCTCCTACTGCCATCTCATACCCCCCGGCAAACCCCCGAAAATCTGGATGGCATTGCCGACAGCACAGCTACCCTCTGCACCCCCCTGATCTCGGGCAGTTTGATGTTCTGCATACTATCTGCTCATCCCGAAGGTCATCAGCGATTCAAGCGAGGCCTTTGCCACGAGTAGTACTTGCGGGGCCTCCACTACCGACGAAAGCGCGGCAGTTGGTCTTGATGGGTGCACCTTTTGCGCAAACAGCCCTTGGCGGTTCCCTGGTGTTAATGTGACCGTGATGCCTGCGTTACCACCCGTGAGACGTCAAACGTGGGAAGGACGTGTCTTTTAGCCCAAATGCCGCTGTTCGTTTGGATCGTTCCAGCAGCGACGGTTACAAGTTGTAGAGGGTTGCGTATATCTTCGCAGGCGTTATTATGAATTATGCCGTGTGTTCACGAGGAGAGTTTGAGCACTCCGTTCTCTGCTCCGTTCTCTGCTCCGAGCTACGAGCTAGGCTCCGCTCTCTCTCCCCTCATCTGTCCTTTAATACAACGACTATAAAGCAACTCATCAGACCACGTGGTGGTCAGGGCATCCAGGCTTGGACTACGAACACACTAGTGTCTTGAACGTTTGAGGTCTGGTACCAGAAGCCAACGATGCCCTCGAAGGGATCGGCTCAAGAAGAGCGCGACTCTCCAATTGACGTTGAACCGCTGCGACGCGAGATCAAGCTGGCGATGGAGAAAAGAGAGGCGTCGATGCTGAACGCCACGAGGGAAATGATGACCGAGTTGATGAGGAACAACGGTCGATCGGAGCCAGACAGCGCTGAAGGCAGCGTTGCTGTAGGAGAAAGTCCAGCAGAGGTAGGAACCACTGCTGTAGGGGAAAGCCCAAGAGGGGCAGTACCCACTGCTAAAGTACGAGAGACTACTGCTGCTGTTAAAGCAGGCATTGGTCGATCGGAGTCCGGCAGCGCTGAGGGTAGCGCTGCGGTAGGGGAGAGCCCACAAGGGGCAGTACCCACTGCTGTAAGAGAGATTGCAGCAGAACAAGAGACAAATTTGCGTGAGGGCGCCTCGCCAGATTTGGGAGCAACTGGACGCGGAGGAACTGCGTTGCCTGTCGAGGTTGGCCCACCGAGGGGTCATCCAGACCAGCATGGGAGGACAGGAGGATGGGGTGCATACCCTGGCGGTGAGTTGGGTGGTGGATTTGATCTGCCTCTATCGCGCCATTTGGCCTTCAAACACACTCCTGTGCCATCGTATAGTGGGCTAAAATCTGAGTTCAACCGCTGGACAAGAGACGCTCGGTATTACGCCAAAGGAGTTGATTTCTTGTCTGCTTTCTTGTCGGATCCACCACAGTACATTCCCGTAGGGGAATTAGACACCGAAAACTCGATGCTTGTCGCTAGGGGGTTTAGCCGCGAAAGTGTGCACAAACATACACTGGCATGGAATTTCCTGTCGACGGCCCTCAAGAGCAAGATCAATAAATGTATTTTGCACCGGTGTACCTCGCCGAGGCAAGCGTGGGACGCTCTCCTTGCGTGGTACGGCCCTCAGATGACGGGGGCCAAATCAGACCTCTCCCGACGCCTTAACAGTTTTAAGATGGCGCCGGGGAGCAACCCGCTCGAGGAGATGGGCAGGATCGAGGATCTTGCCGCGGAAATGCGAACAGCAGGAATGTCAGTAGACGACCACATGCTGTACACCATCTTTATTGACGCTCTGCCTGCCGAATACGAAGTGGAGGCTCGGAACCTGGCATCACGTGACAGCATCGGCCGTGATGACATCATCAAGGCTGTTCGAGAACGGCATCACCGACTTTCTGGAAACAGGAAGAAGGGGTCCAACGCTGGCCACGCAGGCCATGCTATGTACGCCGGCGGCGGCGGCGGCGGTGGCGGTGGTCGCCGGAAAGGTGGAGGAAATGGCAAAGAAAAGGGTGGACGACGGGGTCACTGACGAGGCGGTAGAGGCTCCAACGAGGACGGTGGTGGCTCGGCCGCGGCTGCTGGTGGCAATGGCAGCAACGCCAAAGCCGCCAGCGGAAGTACTCCAGTGGGTAAGTATCATAGGTGTGGCAAGAAGGGCCATTGGAGGAGCGAGTGTGCGGCGAAGCTATGCAGTCGATGCCAGGGACGCGGGCACTCTGCCGATGCCTGTCCCATGTCCACGGATCGATGCAGTCGATGCAACGGGCTGGGGCACGCTGCTGATGTCTGCCCCTCATCGAAAGAAGAAGCTGTCATGGCGGTGACGAGTAAGGACGGGGCAAGGGACGACGACCCGCAAAAAGGTACGGTTCAGGCCTCAGCTTACAAGGCCGAAGAGACAGGCAAGTGGAGCGATGGTTCGGGGGAAGGGGGAGTCTGCTTGGCAGGTAGGAGACGAGGCTTGGATATGTGATAGTGGTGCGTCTACTCACCTGACGCCCTCCGCTGACTGCATGATCAATTATAGAGAATGCAAGTTGACTCTCCGAATCGCTGACGGATCCATCCGAGCGATCGAAGGTTACGGTGACGTGAGTGTTGTCTTTCGGTCCGGAAACGGTCCCGTGCAAGTGCTGCTTGCTTACGAACGTTGCGCACGTGCCGGATCTCCGGTACCACTTATTTTCCCTGCCCACTCTGGTCAAAAACGGCCATACTTTCGAAGGGCGCCCCACGGGGGTTGTAATCAGGCTCAAGTCGGAGCGTTCGATCGTGTTCCCGTTGAGTGGGACTCTCTACAGCCTATACGGCTACCGGGTCGACCGCATTTGTGGGGAAAATGCCTGTGCTGTACTCGGGACAACTGCCCAACAAGTCTGCAATCAACATCAACGATTTCCACTGCGCTGCTGGACACTCCCACGAGGTACTACTTCGCAAGACCGCGGAGCAGCAAGGGATTGTCCTCGAGGGAAAGCTGCTGGAGTGCAAAGGGTGCTCCATGGCAAAGGGTCTCCGCGAAGGTATCAAGCAGTCCACACACACACGAGCAGATAAGAAGCTCGGGAGGGTTTTGGTGGATTTGAGTGGACCAAAGGAGATAGAGTCTCTCGGGCGGAAGCGGTATACGCTCATCGTGCGCGACGAGTTTTCACGGTATACGTGGGTGTACTTTATGCGCCACAAGTCGGACGCCGCGGAAATGTTCGAGCTGTTCCTTGCGGATTCTCGTGCAGACGGTGTCCCTTCTACGGTGGTAATCGTCCGATCTGATGGGGGTGGTGAATTCCGCGGGGGGAAAGTTTGGCGACCTGTGTAGATCAAGATGGATCAAGCAGGAATTCACGACGGCCGACAGTCCCCAATTCAATGGAGTAGCAGAGAGCGCGCTAGGTTTGATAGAGACGGCCGCAATGGCGGGCCGAATCCAGGCTCAAGAGCTTTTTCCTGCCGCGAAACTCCCGGCCACGACGTCGTTGTGGGCGGAAGCGTCCCGCTGGGCGTGTGACGCCTTGAACCGCACAGCAACAACAGCTAACCCGCAGAGCAAGTCGCCACATGAGATGTGGCATGGTAGCCCCCCCCCCGGGTTACTACTGCCCTTCCTCAAGCCTGGCTATTGCAAGGTGAAGAGGGAAAACACGTCACAGGCGAAAGCGCAAGAGTGCTTTTACCTCGGCCCTGCAACAAACTACCCCGGAGATTCAGTACGAGTGCTGACAAAGAACCGCACTGTGCTAATAACGCGCAATGTCACCTGGCAACGCGTGTCGCCGCACCACCTGTACCTGCTCAGGCGAATGACTCCCTGTCTACGGAAAAGGGGGGGGTCAGAGGCAGACGACGTGAGCACGTCGGATCGAGGTGGTGGGGGGGTGGTGGATGAGCTGGACAACGGTCTGGCTCGCTTGAACGACCTCGACGTGACGTGGGGTTTTGACCTGGACGCGTTTATGCAGGAGCGCGCACAGCAGGCACCTGCCGGCGGCGAGGCCGGCGGCGAAACACCCGAGACGATGGGTTCGTCTCAAGGGGGCGCCGTGGACACCTCCTCGGTCCCGACAGGGAGGGCCGAAACAGCCGAGACGATGGATTCGTCTCAAGGGGGTGCCGTGGACGCGCCCTCGGTCCCAACAGGGAGGGCCGGAAACGACCCGGGCGCAGCATCAGCCTCCGACACCGGGCAAGGGGACGGTGAGGATCCCCCCGCGGTCCTGTCGGGGAGGGCAGCACACGAGCTCAGCAGCTGGGGCCGGCTCCCCCCGACTGTACGGGGCCGGACCCGGGGTCAAAGCCAACGCCTGAAGGGTGAACCTGCTGTGCACCAGGTAAGGATGTATGAAAGGACCGCAGACGCGCTGCTTGCGGCAGCGTACGAGTCGTGGACGAAGCCTGGGAGTATGCTGGATCGTACGCTCTGGACGACGGAGGACGCAGTGGCTTTGATGGCCGGAGGACCTGCTGTGGAGAACAAACGGGAGTTGAGCGTGTGCATGCCGAGTGGTTTCCCAGAAGACGTAGAACCGCCCCCACAGTCCGTCGCAGATATGGAGCGTTCTCAATACAAAGCGGCGTGGCACGAGGCCATGAAAATTGAGTTGGACGGTCACAAAACGAGCGGTACGTACGAAGCCGCGACACCGCCAAAAGGGCGGAAACCTGTAGGTGCGAAGTGGGTGTTTACCTACAAGACGGATAAGGATGGCTTGGTAGTAAAGACAAAGGCCAGACTTGTGGCTAAGGGGTTTAGCCAGGTGCAGGATGTAGATTATTTCAAACGTTTGCACCGACTCCCTCGTCAGCGTCAGTTAAAATTCTGGTGGCTGTTGCAAATGAACATGGTTTAAAGATTTTTCATCTAGACGTCGCACAAGCTTTTGTTCGCACGAAACTCGACGCCGAGATATACATGAAACTGCCCGGTGGGTGTGGTGACATGTCAGGAAAAATCGTACGCCTAAACAGATCACTGTATGGTCTAAAGCAGAGCGGACGGCAGTGGGCCGAATTATTGGTAGATACCGTGGTAGAGTACGGAATGGAGCAGTGTAGGTCTGACCCGTGCGTATTTCGCATGGCTGTGGACGGCAAGGTAGAACTGATCATGGCCGTTCATGTAGATGACATCGTGATCGCAGGATCGGATGAGACATGTAGATATTTCCATGCCGCGCTAGCTATGAAATTTCCCACGAATAGCCTCGGCGAACTGACTTGGTACACTGGTTGTGCTTTCAAACTCGACTGGGAACTGGGGACATTGGAGATTACGCAGAAGGCGTTCATTGAGAGCATGCTGAATCTTTTTGGTGTTAACTCATCCTCTGATATCCCCGCGACCCCCGGTGTGGAACTAGGTCCAAGAGAGGAGGGCGAACTTGGAGGAGACTGGTCGTGCAGGGAGGCTGTGGGCAGCTTGAGGTGGCTGTCGACCATGACGAGGCCGGACATCTCGAACGCTGTGCGTGCTGAGGCGCGCCACTCACTCCCACAACCCAACGGGAGAGGCACTGGAAGGCAGTTTTGAAGATTATGGCTTACCTGCACGGGACCAGGTTTATGGGATTGACTTTTGTACGGGGCTCGGGTTTGGATTTGACTGCGTATAGTGATGCTGATTATGCGGATAAGTCGAACGATAGGCGCTCGGTATCGGGGACGGTAATCACCCTAAGGGGTGCGGCCGTCAGTTGGGCAAGTAGTACGCAGAGGTGTGTTACGTTGTCGACAGCAGAAGCAGAGTATGTCGCCCTGGGTGAAGGGGTGAAGGAAGCTTTGTTTACGGGCGCGGTGTTGTCGTTTATCTGTCCAGAGCTAAGCGGATCATGTGTCCGGGTTTTCGACGATAACCAGGGGGCCATAGCGTTGGCTGAAACCCTCTTTGTTCTGCTCGGAGTAAGCGTATCGACGTGCGTTTTCATTTTGTCAGAGAGCTACTTCGTGCTAAGAAGATCGACATTCAGTTCGTAGCTTCGGAAGAGCAGCACGCGGATATTTTGACGAAATCCCTTGCTGCGACCCCTTTTAAGTCTCATCGTAGGTTCTTGTTGAATCTGCCTTTGGAGGTGAGTGAGGGGTATGAGCATTATTCGATGAGTACCATGTTTGAGTGATGGGAGGAATAATTTGTCAGGTCGCCAACCCTGCGCTACTTTTAGGGGCATGGGGGAGTAGGGCACCGCTTGGCATTTTATTTTCTGGCCATGATCATCGGTTGGAATGCGGCCGTTGTTTCAATTGCAATGGTTTGGAGTATATGTGTTATACAGGGGGTTTTGACCCGGTGGCCGGGTTTCCTCCTGCGGGACTGTCGTTGGCTGTTCGTAGGTCCTAGCAAGTCTTGAATGTCTTTTCGGTCTCGTCACTGCGGTGAAGAGCCAGGGAGGGTGTTCGTTGGGATCGTTCCAGCAGCGATGGTTACAAGTTGTAGAGGGTTGCGTATATCTTCGCAGGCGTTATTATGAATTATGCCGTGTGTTCACGTGGAGTGTTTGAGCACTCCATTCACTGCTCCGTTCTCTGCTCCGAGCTACGAGCTAGACTCCGCTCTCCCTCCCCTCCTCTGTCCTCTAATACAACGCTTATAAAGAAACTCATCAGACCACGTGGTGGTCAGGGCATCCAGGCTTGGACTCTACGAACACACACGGCGTCTCACTCCGGGGGATCGGCGGCCGATGTACGCCCCGCTGGCGCTGCGTCGGACTTCGTACGCTCCGTCGACTTGGTGCAGTGGATGGGGCCAGTCGAAAGCCAATTTGGGCTCATTCGCGACGATATTCAGGCAGTCTCGTCGTAAACCGACTCTTCCATCGCTGGCATCAAAAACTCCGTGTGAACTTGCACCGCGCAGTGCGCCCATTTGGACATCGTTCCCCAGCAGCTCGTTGCGAGCCAGGCCGCTCAAGGGGACGCGTCCCGCGACAGCCGTGACACGCGGGAGCGACTGCTTCAAACGTCCCAGCATGTCGACGAGGCTACCCTTTGTGAAAAGCCGGGCCCCAGCGGCACTGGATTCTACGGGACCGTATCTCCCATATTCTCGGCCATTCTCCGGCCGACATCCAAGCCTTCTTGCGGGAATCGGTCAATGTAACGGCACGGGTGGGCGGCCAGCTCCGCCTAGTGAGCGACTTCGACGTTACTCAGTTCGGTCCCCGTACGGACGCGGCCCCCGACGGCTGCCTCATGGTCGCCGACCGCCTCGAGCTCGTGCGGTCGGCGCTCTTCGGGGTGCTCTCCGTTGGGCTGTCGCCGTCGGCAGACGCTGATCGGCCGTGCCTGGCGCGGCTGGCCCCTCTCAGCGTTGCCTTCACGTCGGCGTCCGCCGACCTTCATACGCACACGCTGTGCAATTACACAAGCCTCTCGAGCACCAAAGCAAGGAGCGTGATGTGCGAGATGGTAAATCACAATCTTCGGCTGTGGATCGACGAGCTCATGCGTTTCGCCTTGTCAAGCCAAACACGTGTGGTGCCTCCCCCCCCGGACACGATATTTGCAGTGCCCTCGCTAACGGCCTTCGGCCGGACGTCCGCGTTTGGTCAGGGCGGGGGGGAACTCCTGATGATTGTCGAGGAAACATCCCGGGGCCACTTCGAGGGGGAAATGCATTTTAAACGTAACGCCACGGCTGCGCCTGCTTCCCCGGGCACGGGGCACGCCAGGAACAAGAGTTCTCAGCCGTGTAATATGATTGCCGCCACGGGGAGGTGCAAGTGGCGCGATTGTAGCTTCGTGCATGACGCTTCTCATTCGGATTCGCCGTCTCCCGTCGCTTCCAGCGCTGGGGGTGGCGGCATATCGGCGTCGGCCGAGACCGGGTCACGCGCTTCGGCCCTGCGCGCGGCCAAGGCTCCTAGGGCTGCGGGTGGCGGGGGGGCATCTGGGGGCGGTGGTTTCAGCTCCGGATGAGGACACGGGCCCTTCCGTTCGGTAGGGCCAACATCATCTGGGGGTACGTCGGCCTCCCACACCGCCGGCGGGGCGGTTGCGACGGCGACGGCACGCAGCGAGGCGACGGAGCCGGCGGCTAAGCGCGGTGCCGGGAGGGGGCTGCGGGGGCATGCGTTGGATCCTTTGGCTGTAGACGGCGTCGTTGGGCGGGAGGGCCTCGTCGTGTCTCCGGGTTCCGTTTCCTTCGGGGACAAAGGTAATTTGGGGGGTGTGTGAACTGTACTTGCCTAGTGATCTATCGGGTACCTTGCATTGGCGTGTTGAGGTTAAGTCGTGGCTTGCCGCGAAGGCTAGCGTAGCACAGTCCTTGTCGAGGGTAGGTTATGCGAGCCTCGATCAGATCGCTGGCGTAGGTACTTTTTAGCGTCGGTTTCAGGGTAGCATCGCTTCTTTTGTGGCCGCCGTTGGGCCGTTTCATCTTGCTCCGCATATATGCCCGGATACCGTGCGTCAATGGTTTGGGACCATCAAGCAGTTCCCGGCGATTACTCCGCTGCTCGGCATGCTGTCTCCATGCTCGCCGGTTTGCGTTGCCCATGGGGGGGATTTAACTACTGAGTACGGTAATCACTCTAGCGCTCTCCCGCACGAGGGTGCTATTCTTGAGAAGGTTCGTGCGGACGTGGCTTTTGGGCGTGCCCTGGTTTTTTATTTGGGTTCCGCGGCTGATATTCGGGGGCTGCGTATTTCATCCTTGGCTGTCGTTCAGAATCCCACATTTCGTATCGTTCATGATCTCACCTTTGCTCACGCGGGCGGTCGGACCATCGTTAACAGTGACACAATTTGTGCTTCGGCCAGGAATTGCGAACTCGGCAGCGTGCTTCGCAATGTGCCTATGCGGGTTTTATTGTTGCGTCAGGAACACGTTAGGAACGCTCGGATAGTTTTGTGTCTGGTAGACGTCAAAGACACGTCTCGGCAGGTTCCGGTGGACCCTGCGGGGCGCCCGTCTTTGGGTATAAAGCCGGCGGTCACGTTGTTGTGGACTTGTGTTTGCAGTTGGGGTGGCGTAACAGCCCCGGGTTCTGGGGTCTGGTTGCGTTACGTCTCGAACATTCTCACACTCGTTCCACGTTCCGAAACGCAGTCGTGTCTCGACAAGGGGCGGCTGCCGTCGCGCACGTCGTCGTCGCCCCTCCGCGGGGCGGGCGGTTCGTGCCGCTCCCGGGGGATTGTAAGCCCGTGCCTGGCGCGGGGGGTAATACCGGGAGATGTTTTTTCGTACGGTATTACGTCGACGACGGCATCCTCGTTGAGCTGCAATGGTGGCTGAACGGCCGCCGCTGCCAGCGAGCGGTGCAGTCGCTCGCGTCGGACCACTTTCGCCTGCTGGGCGAACGTGGGGCATCTGATCCTCCACTCTTGTCTAGCCGTAAAATCACTAATTGGGACACCCGTTTGCAGGTCTTGGGTTGGAAGATTGACACTGAATCCATCACGGTGACGCTGCCGCCGCATAAGCGAGGCAAGCTGCGGGGTCTTCTCGCGGAGTGGCCGGCATCTCGGGCCTCCTCTTCTGCGAAGCAGGTGTCGCAGCTATTAATAGTAGGGTTTCTCATGTACGTATCGTTCGCCTTCCGTCCGGGGTCGTTCTTCGTGCAGCGCATGTTGGCCCCGGTGGGGATGCCGCGCATCACCGCCGGCGCTGACTATGCATGCCGTCCCGCCAACACTGGGCGTCAAGTCGTATTCGGGCCCAAGTTCCACGGGGACCTCGAGTTCTGGCGATGGTTCGTTGCTGAGGGGCTCGCCGCGCGGGGGAGTAGCTTGTCGGCTCCGTTGTACCACTTGCTGGAGCGCCCGCCCACTGTACTCTGTTTTCGGATGCTTCCAACACGGCCGTCGGGGGTTTCTGCCTCGAACCTGGCATTTACTGGCTATCTGAGCTCGATCCCGCCGAACCGTCTCGTTTCTGCGGCTCGAGTAAGGCCGTCGCCGGCGACAACGATATTTCTATCAACGTCGTTGAACTGTTGGGAATGGTGGTGTCGGCGTGGGTCCTGGTGTCTCCGTGCGCTGAGCGCCCGTCCGCGACGGGCGACTGCGTGTTGTTGCGTGGGGACAATGAAGCCGCCGTGGAGTGGGTGCCGCGGTGTCGTGGGGGTAAGAAGCCCCGGTCTGGTTCGTTGATGCGCCTCCTCGGGGCGCGGGAATGGTCCTCGGGTTGGCATTTTGACTCGAAACGCGTGCGGGGTATTTTTAATGCCGCCGCTGATTGTATCTCACGCTGGGATCGCGACCTTAGTCCCGTAACATGCTCTGCGTGCCCCGTGATGTTCCGTGGCAGGTCCAGGACTTGGGGGAGGCCGGGACGTCTCTCTGTACTTCGGTGTTGGCCTCGAGCTCATGCGCAACGAGGTTGCGGTCTCGTCTGAACAGACTTTTCTGGGGCATTTTGGCGCCTGGGTAGACAGAACGAGGACCAAGAAAAAGAACGGCACAACGCCTGTACTTAAGGCACTTTTTGCTGGGATATATCATGAAAATTCTGACTACCGCCAAGAAGCCCCAATCACACACGAGTTTTGTAGGGATTTTGTTGGGACAAGCGTCGGTAATTGGCACCACAGTCGCGCCGTTTTTGTCAAACGAGACGAGAGGCGGTGCGCGCGAAGAAGAGAGAGACACCTGTTACAGCTCGTAAGCGAAGACAATCGACGCAGCAGAGGGCGCCCCCAACACCATGCCTGTGTGGCGGTTTCTCCACCCTGTAGTATGTGCCTTGTTGTGTGTCTCGGAGCCTGCGCTCTGTCTCTGTGAGAGGGTAGAAAGTCGGGGCCTGCGCAGCCTGCTGTCCCTTTACGTAATTTCATGCGCCCAGAGGCTACAGGCGCAAGTTTTGAGTGCCTGCGCGTGGGCAGACCACAGCGACACCTGCAGCAGACTACAACACCAGCAGCAGTAACTTGGTCTCCGTCGATATGAGCTCTGGCCCTGGCCTGCAGCAGCGGACCAACCCCGTGCGTCCAGTGGCTAGGACGCGTTTCCCGTCAAATTTTCAACAGCAGCAGTGCAGCAGAACTATTCCCACACTGTCCACAATTTACCATGGTAAGAGAGTTTCGATACTCGTATTATTCGCTAAACATTCGTTATATTTCCGGAGACGTTGGTAGGACCAGCACCACAATCTCCGGAAATGGAAGAAATTGTCGGTGCTGATATTAATAACCAAAGGATTTATGCATTATCGGTGAAGACTTTCAGGAGGTCAGCCGGAACTTCATAGGGCCACCACGAAGTAGAGTTCGCCATCGTTCGGGTTGCTTATTTCGCCCAGAGCGCAGACGGGGCACGTTGATCAGCAACTTGCAAGGGCGCCGGACCTTGAGCGCGTCGTCGATATTGGAGTGAAATATCGCCGAATTGGTGTTTCAATATGCGTTCCCGAATTTAACTAATCTTCCGCGACAATCGGCCTTCCTCGGTCATGACCTACTGCGAAACACGCACCGTCTTCCCTTCCACATCCACGCTCCAAGGCGATTGCCTTCTGACCTGTATTCCTTTCGAGTTGAGGGCCGTTTTCGTAAATATCCCTATGCACGCCTTCTTCCCTGGCGCGTTCTAGCTGCTTCTGCTGCCTCTAAACGCCAGCCCACTTGGGCTCGTCGTACCGACGAGCCTGGTACGAACCGAAGAGTTAGCAAGTGACACCGACTCTGGATCTTGAAAAATATTAGATTTGTATATATTAACTCTTGTGCGAGTTCACGCGCGCGGTTGTTCATAGAGGCGGTAGGGTAAGCCGAGGTCACACACTCTTGACAACCACCAAGGGCTAAGCAATGCTTTTAAGGTCGACAACTACAGTTGCAGCACGCAGTAGCATGCTAGCTACTTTTAATGGCATACCAGGACAACATTGTTAAGGGTGAAATAGTGTTGTTATGGTCCGATGGGTCCTATTCACTCAGATCCTTATTTAGGCACGTTGGGCATTGCGATGGGCAGGTCACTTTGTTGAATTTTGTCCCAAGCTAAAGGTCCTGTTTGCATTATGAAAAGCGGAACATGTTGTGGCTCCCACGTGCCTTTCTACGGGGTGAAAGTCGGCCTAGAGTGACGACACGACGCACGAAGAGTGACGTATAATATGTCATGCTTGTGCGCATACCGTCTAGATCAACCACACGCTGCAGTAAGACGGACCGTACGGTTGATGTCTTGCGAAACGTGGATATACTTGGTTAGGTATATATGCGTATACTGCTGTAGGGTTATTGATAGCTCGTTTTATTCGAGGGGTGGCCCCAGACACATGACACTAGAATATACCGACGTGCCTTGAAAAGGGTGACCTTTTATTATGTACCAGAGACGCCGAATTATGACGATTCTGAACTTGATGCGTAACGTACACAAACTTAGGCGGAAGACGTGCGCGGGGCTTTTTCGGGGCCTTTTAAACGGTAATGCCTGAACGTGGGGTGCCTTGACGAAAGCCAAGTACCATTAACAGACCCTCTTGTAAAACGCGTTTGGTTGGGGGAGAATTCGTACTGTGATCATGATGCTATAGGGTATATACACCCGTCACCTGGTAAGATAGGTACGTTAATATCGGGCCGACGTACTCTTTGATAACACCGAACACAAGGCGACACAACAGTTGCAAACACATAACATAGTATAGCGGGCGGACATCTTGACAATTTTGCATACATCTGCGCCGACTTCGGTCGCACGAGCTCTGGAACGGACTACCAAGCAAGCTCTCCGCGGGTGTAGTCGAAGAAGACGGGCACGGCAGGGGCCGAAACGAACGAAACCGTCGATGTCGCGACAATAAAAGGCCTTCGATGCGTGGACACCTTTGGAATTATAGCACGCAGCTGGGTATGGTACCTAAGTTCATTATACATTGAACGTTTCTACTTGCTAAGGAACTTGTTCTTTTTTCCGTGTAACATTATTCCGGCCAATGAGAGTTTCAAAGCTACTTTCTAGGAGTGCTCCCGACCTGTAACCATACTACTGCGACTGTATAGAGCAACAATGTCTATAAAGATCTGTAATCATGGAGTACAATAAACCACTTGTAAGTGGAGATACCAATGTTGAATGACTGTGATCCACCCGCGCCCTTTTTCTAGTGTTGCGGTATATCCACCCTCTGTTGCAGCGTTTTGTTTTCTAGAAGAGCGTCCCCTATGTACACCCAGAACTCGTAATCGTCTGCCTGGATGATAGTAATCTCACCTCTTCGTCCAGAAGACATCCGGCGAGCAAGAACTTAAGAAATATATAAACTATAACTTCCAATAATCCGTGAATCTCCTGGTGCGAGTAGCCTGCGCAGAGCCTGGGGCGACCAGCATGCCAGTAATCGATCTGTATATCCTTAGACTATTGCCGTATACAATCACACTACGGAATAAGAGGCGACCTGAGTTATTGTTTGTTCTTCAATCGAGCTTATCTTGCTCACTGCTTGGAGACATGATATTGTACTTAAAATATTCGTTTCGTGTATTTCACACAATCCCAGGAACGTGCCATGATCGTCTACGGCGACACGTTGAAGCTTATGCCTTGGCATCTGTTCCTCCAAGCGTCTTCGATAGACCGGCCGCCGCAGGCGTCCGATTTCAATTTTAGTCGTAGAAAAAACGTTTGCCGAATCGATCGACGTCTGTCAGCAATCCTGTGACTACCATACTATACTACTCGCATGTGAAATAGTACGCTCAAAGTCCACGCGGCGCACGCTTACGCAGGTGCTTTACGGGGACTAGTCGTATTCAATCATCCCTGTCATGCCTCACATTCAATCGACGTTCAGCCAATGTGCCGGACCCATGATGTCCTAAAGAAATTGTTCTGTTCGTTTCCCAACCCTATTGATTTACAGATATATATATAATATACAAGGCTTTCCTTCGGAGTGGGCATTCCGTCGTTTCGTGTACATATAATTGCAATTAATTGGCGACATAGCCCAAAGCCAACCAAACTAAATGTATTTGTGTAAGAAACGGTGAAGGATGTAATAATCGCGTTTATTTATGAATGTAATGTGAAACGTAAGATCGGGTAACGCAAGAGTAAGAATGACATTCGTCTAGTAACAAGAATAACATCTTTCATCAGTGTGGGGAGAGAGTGGATTAGTGCTTGGCATGTGGATGATATACAACATACAGGCTGTTGTTTAAAGGAAGGTTTGGGACAGGAGAGAAAGCAGCAGTGCCGGCAACGACAACGGTTATGGAAATGTTGTATAGTTGCTGGGCGGCCGCGATTTCGATGTAGCCAGCATAGGAGTTTGGATGAGACATGATACATATGTAAATAGTCTTCCAGGACGCTGTAGTAACGGGGCGGGAGGCCCAGAATGTGGATCTGTTTGCTGTTGAACCCGTTGGATATGTGTAGGAAGAAATAATCGTGGTTCTGGGAAATGTGGGAAACAATTTGTTTCCTTTCGTTCGTCCTGGATCGCGACATCTGCTTGGCGTACGAGTACTGCTTCGGAATTCCGCGAAGCCCTGGAGCAGGCGAAATGGAAGGGAGTTTTTTTGCGCTTGATGACGATGTCTCCGTCTTTGGTGGTGGAGTCCGTCAGGCGGCAGTTGTAGCACTTGCCACGGACCTGGTCGAAGTAAACATATAGGGTGCGCGTGGCGGGAGTGGCGTGCAGGGAATGGGGGGAGGGGGGGGGGGGCAGAGTTCATTATTTGTACTACTCTACAGCGGCACAACAGCAGCACGTATTCGCTTGCTATACGACGGCAGCAGCAGCAGCAGCAGAAGCAGCAAGTACGTAATTTTATTGACGATACAGAAATATGTAGACACACAAGTGCAGTACAGTACACACACAAAATCACGTCCAGCATGATGTACGGCAACAACGCAGCAGCACCACAAAAAAAATCATTGACGATACAGAAATTTATACACACGCACAAGTTTAAGTGTAATAGACACACAAATCATGTCCAGTATGATGTACGGCAACAACGCAGCAGCGCCACAAAACGACCAGGAAACACAATTATCCGAGTACATACAAACATTCAGTGAATATTGCGGCAACACTAAAAGCAGAGCAGCAGCAGCAGCAGCAGAAGCAGCAACGGATCGCCATAGCGTTGGCAACAGCAGCATAGCAACGATATGAAAATAAGGGAGAAAAAAAGTATGTACCCCGAGGCCGTCCGAAAAGTATTTTTGGTACCTCCCTATAGACCCAACTCCGCATGCTGTACGGCAACAACGCAGCAGCAGCACAGCAACAATACGAAATACGAGAAAAAGTAGTACGCACGCAAAATGCAGGAGCAAAACGACCAAAATTTTTTTAACGTATCAAAAAAACCATTTGGGTACAAAAATGGCCAATAAAAACAATAATCCGCGTTGGCAGCGGCAGCATACTCGTAGCAACGATATGAAAATAAGGAAGAAAAAAAGTATGTACCCTGGTATGCCGCAATCGCAAAACCTACGGAATTTCATTGACGATACCGAAATATGTACACACACAAAAGTGCAGCATGATGTACGGCAACAACGCAGCAGCACCACAGCAGCAGCATAGCAACGATATATATGGAAATAACCAAGCCAAAAAAAAACGAGAAAAGCAGTACGTACGCAAAATGCAGGAGCAAAACGACAAAAATATTTTTTCACGTATCAAAAGGAACCTTTTGAGTACAAAAACGACCAAGAAAAACAGTCATCCGAGTACATACGAACATTCAGTGGATATTGCGGCAGCATTAGCAGCAGCAGCAGCAGAAGCAGCCACTGCATTAGCAGCAGCAGAAGCTGCAACGAATCGCCGCAGCGTTGGCAGCGTTGGCAGCGTTGGCAGCAGCAGCAGCACCAGCACCAGCAGCACCAGCAGCATAGCAACGATATGAAAATAAGGAAGAAAAAAAGCATGTACCCTGGTATGCCGCCATCGCAAAACCTACGGAATTGACGATCCGAAAATATGTACGCTTCCAGCATGATGCGCGGCAACAACGCAGCAGCACGACATACAGCAGCAGCACTTGCACAGGAGCAGCAGGTGCACAGCACGGCAACAACGCAGCAGCACTACAGCAGCAGCGAGTGCACAGGAGAAGCAGGTGCACAGCAGCAGCAGCACTCATGGCGTGGCGCTGACAGCAGCAGCAGCAGCGGCAGCCGAAAACGAGCAAAAAATGAGTACGTGGGGTCACCAAAACGTGTACACACAGAAATCGTGTGCATGCACCGAAAATGCACCACAGTAGCAGCAGCACTCACGTCGTTCCGTGCAGCGGTGACGGCGACAGCTGAATCCTCCGTTCCTTCGTTCACGTCCCGCAAACAGTTGTGCATGTGCGCGTTCGCGTGCACTCTGTGTAAGAGGAGCCGACGCAACGCACGAAGGGGAAAGAACGAGCATGGATGAGTAAAAAATAAAAATAAACGCTTTGACGTAGGATTGTATGCAAAAAGGCAATTGAAAACCCCAAACAAACGTACTGGCAACATACAGCATGCACAATAGACGTAAGACACTCACCACTGTTAGCAGTCTCGAGGGAGTACGTTACGAGACAGTCCCTTCCTTGATCGGGCGAGCACAGAACTCGCAGTTGGTTGCCCTGTCAGGATGATTCCGCCACCACGCACGTGAGATCCTTGCAGGTGGCGAAGGCCACGTTTTTGCCACCGGGCGCGGAGTTCTTGACCAAGTGCTGGTCCGTGCACTGGTCGCAAACAACAGCCGGCACCAGGTCGGTCTTTGTCGTTGCCGCTCTCTTGCCAGAGGGCGAGGACCACGCGCCTCTCGACGAGGGGGAGGTGAGCTTAGGGGGCGTGGAGAAGGGAGAGGCGGGGGTTGCAGCACCAGCAGGTTCGCCACCGACAGCATCAGCTTGGCCGCCGACAGCTGCACCTATCTATGCCGTTCGTCGAAGACGAGACGCCTCTTTTAGGCGCCGTGCGAAGAGCTGTCTATTGGTTGGCAGTTTGCGGAAGAAGAAAGAAGAGAAGGTTGTTTGGCTGTTTGGCGAAGAACAAAGAAAGGTTGTTTGGCTGTTCGGCTGTTTCAAAGAAGGAAGAAAGGTTGTTTGGCTGTTCGGCTGTTTCAAAGAAGAAGGGCTGTTTGCGAAGAGCTGTCTATCAGTCGGTCTGTCTGCCAAGAGCTAGCAAGTGACAACGACCTCAAAAATCGTAATTATAGTTGTATTTATATACGTTTACTTTCTGTCACGTTCGCTGCCAACTAGATCGACGATCGCTTTGAACGATATCTAGTAATACGTGGCTTTTGCGAAAGTGCTAGACAAGAGTTGTATGAAAATGGCCCCGCCGTGTGCGGGATCTTGGTCTCTACAGCTTTTTCGTTGTTAGTTGTATCAATATATTTTAAAGCCATACGTTGGTCTCTACAACCTTTTCTTTTTCAGCTGCACCAATATCGTTTAAAGCAATACGTACATACGTGTTTGCCAAGTGTGTGATATCAGTTGTTACTTGGGAGAAATGAAGCTTGTATGTGTAAAATACATGAACGTGAAAAACTCTTCATTTTAAGCATCCATGGTACACCCCTGAGCAATCGCTCCTTACATTTGAACGACACAGGTCGTATTCCCGGGGGGTTAAGCAAGCTTCGTGACTCCAAGGAGCCGCACGTCTCGGGCAACAAACTAAAAGATTTGATTCAGTATTGGTGGAATAACTACCGTGGTTTGTGCTACGTACATTGTATGTTGCCTATGACGATGAAAGCACCCGGAACTGATTCTAACTCAACGACCTCTCCGAACTATAAGGTGGGCATAAAGTGATGAGGTTCATCTTTTGAAACATGAACGACATCTACCACGACGGTAACCCAGTACTCCGGGCTTCTTCGGACGTGATGTTGCTGTTCTGTTAAATATTCAACTTTGTGCACAAAAAATAGGTCCAGTAAATTGAACGCCAAACTACTAACACGTTGCCGAGATTACCGTCCCGGGCATGACGGCATCTGGCGTACGCATGATCGGATATGCCAAAATGATCGACATATGTGGTACTTCTATCAGCATACACAGTGTGTTTCGTACCAAGCCTTTCAACAGATTTGTCACCCGTCGTCTATGATATTCCCTCAGGAATCGTTCCGGAGAGCCTACGAAGGCACGAGGGAATCGAGAAGTTCAGATTCGGGCTGCCTCTTGATGGTGGGCTTGCTCTCCCTGCAATCGGACCCGGAACGTTAATAATACTGCTTGTATTCGTGGTGTTGGGATTTCTGGACATTGCCACCGATGTATACACTGCAATCACATAATACAGCGACGGCCACCTATACTGGTTCTCCTTGGTGTTGCTATTTGCCATTGTGCCTACCTAGGTTGTCGCCGCCTTCTTTCTTCCGCACGAATCATGGTGGTCAAAGCTTAGGGTAGTAACACACAAGGGCCTATTGTACGAAACAGTAAAGTTAGTTAATCAAGAGTTGTATTCGCCCACACTGGCAATGTTGATGTTGCGGGTAGTAGAGCCGTTGTTTGAATCGTTACCACAGGCGTTCCTACAGTTGCCTGCGCTGCTCTTGGTCTGGGATGAAACACCTTCTTCGCCTGATACTTTGTTTACTCGGTTACTGTCAATATCATTTTCTGTATTATCTTTGGCTTATGCAACTACTGACTTGTGTAGCGCAGATGCCTTGTTAGCACGTACCGAACCGGCCGCGTATCCCGAAGGACGCACACAAACAAATACAAGCTGCATCCAGGAGCTAAAGAATGTACGGTTGGGGGGTTGTTCTTCAGTTCGCTCGAATCTGGGTGGTGCACGCGGCGTGTTACAGGCGCTGTTTTGGGAACAATGCGTGAATGGTTGGGGGGCATTTGTACATTCTTCGGGCGCCTGTTTAAGACATTCCCTCCGCAGGCTACAAGACTTTTATCGAGGATAACGCCTGGCTTCTTGAAACGTTTCCCTACGTTTGTCTCGATTTTCTTCCCTGCTGGATGAAATATGAAGGGGCAAACAATGAAGCTGGCCGTCGTGGGAAGTGTTAGCAAGGCGAACTGTTTTTGGCTTTGTTTTGCTTACCACATCATGGAAAATTCCAGTCGATTCCTGCCTTTGGCTCTAACGGCACTCCCGATGAAAACGTGGACGTTTTTTCTGCTGGTAGTAATGTTGGCGGTCAGATTTTTCATTATTCGCTGGGTGTGTAAACATAATGTGTCTTGACCGAGTGCTCAACACAGTGATGGCTGCCAGGGTGATATAAGCACACATGTGTGCGCCACCTGCGCGCAACGCGAGAGAGTCACACTCTACGGTGCTTGGATCTCCTTGTTTCTTATGTCGTTACGATGGAAAATGCGGCTCGTGGCGACATCGTTATTGGACTCAATCTTCGAACAAAAACTGGCTTATACATTCGCACTGGGTGTTACTCTAGTTGAGTTTGCCGCATGCCTCACAGCGAGCGCCCGACTTTCGGGCGACAGCGACGCTTTGCCGTCAACCGCAGGGGTAATATTTGCATACACGCTGCCGTTGGCTTTCTGTTGGGAAAGATGGCCTTGGCTTGGTTGGTAATCATGCCCCAAAACGTAGGGCTGCGTCGAGCCATCGTGGACGAACAGCGGGTCGAAACCGGCAGTTCCGGGGAAGGGACAATGAGTCACGCGAGAGCTGAAGATCAGTCGGACCCAACCAACAGTAGTGAGAACGACACGGAGAGTGGGAGCCTATGGAGTGTTCAGACAAACTGTACCGGGTCAACGGATATTTGGGCAGAGAAAGAATACGAGGCTGCTGATGGCGAGTTGCGGTCTGTCTTCTTTACGCTAGGTCACGATGATTTAGACGAATCCCAACATATGATCGGTAAGTGATGGTAATCTCGGACCGGAGTATTCGGCGTGTATCATGACCTTACCGTAACCGGATGGAAAATTGATTACATATACTTTAATTCCAATTTCCCGTGAACGAAGAGGCTTGGGGGGGGACATAGATCGGACGGAGCAAGACGATATAAAACGTGCGATGTTATCAGGACAAGATGAACATGTGTATTTTGAGTTTGTCAATAATTGAGGTGTACAGGATGGAAGCTATACTCTCGAGTCCCCTGGTTGTGGTTGATGCTGCAGACGCACGTAATCTGCCTTACACACTTGGATATGTCTTGGGACGTAGCGTATCCCAGTATCTTGTGGTTGTGGAGTCTGAACACCACAATCGTACTTGTATGTGTTCCGTGCTCCGCTTGTGTGCGTGTAGCAAATCTAACACATAAATGCAGCACGCATGCGCAACAGGTGACTTGAGGCTGTCTGACTGTCCGAATTGACAACGAGTTTTTCCTTTTAATTCTCCATTGAAAACTGTGGAAAGTGCAGCTTCGCAAACCATCTTCGGGCACTATTACTAAAGTTGTGCAGTATATCGATCGCTCCGTTGCTGCCTGTATCGATCGCCGTGCCAGGGGACAGAACAGAGTTGGATATCTGGGTATCGTATCCTCGCAGTAGTATGGGTAGTCTGTGCGAGTTTGGTTTTTTCTTTGACGAGCGAGTCGAAGTGCTTTGCGGTCCTTTTTTTCCTTCTCGACAGCACGGATGTACAACGTAATATATGGTATGTTTTGATATCAGGAACAGAACACAGCAGATGCCAGTAGAACAACTTGAAATTTAGTATAGGAAAAAACGACAGCATCCTTGCTGACGACGGAGCAGTCATCCAGTCGCGTCGCGTTTCCACCGTCGATATCGCCCCGCCCACGTTCCACGTATATTCAAGGTATATAGAACCTATTTACTGCTTGGAGCCTTTCAGATTGATTCTACCTGCAGCACCATGTGATAAAAAGCGGTTACGTTGTTGATGCTCACCGTCGAGAGCCACAAGGACCGCAATTGTGAGGTTTTCTTAACGTTTTCACTTTCACCCGCTGGTGTATGCCCCCGGTTGCAACTTTGTTGCCAGCCCCAAATACTCGTTCTGAAAATGTAGCTCGCGACAACTATGCTTAGCTCTGGATTTTTATCGATAGGTAGAGTAACATTCGTGAGCGAGACGCGACCGGGTCACTGAAACCGGGAATGGTTGTTACTGTTTCCTGGCGTCAGCAAGAACTGCTTGGACATATCTTGCAATGTTGACCGAGACGCGTTTAGTCATTATTGCTCATGCACAACAACCCTTCGTTGATGCTCAAAATATTTGGGATTTCTTGGCGCTGGCCTTCGATTCCGATGTCCAACATCTCTTCCGATACGAGCCCTCGTGGCACCTCAGTACATTTTCCTTTCGCCCCTCGGATCCATCTGCAATCGCTTTTCCGCTTGTTCTTTTAAAAAATCGCCAAACATACGTATTACCTTCTGACATCTCCTCAGCGCCTCCCATATATTGCGCCCATACGCTGCATAGGCGTGTAGCGCGATGTTTCATCAATGTTTTACGTTTACACCGTCGACTTGTACTAGAGAGTTTCGTCGCAATCTCGGCAAATTTCGATGCCTCGAGATCAAGACCAGTTGCGGCGTGATCTCACCTACAGGGGCCACTCTAGAGTTTGCACGACTCGGTAGATTCACATGCAGAGGGAACACAAATATGAGAGTGGTCAAGACAAACAGGAGGCCTTAACGAGACTCCGCAAGAGTCTTGAGCCCCGACGGATATACCGAAAATGGGTAAATACCGACAGATAGCTTGAGGAGCTTGTTAGGAACTCAGAAACCAGACATCAGTATCAAATGGGTGATGTATCATGCCTGCCAGCGTCAGGGGAAAATGGGTGCAGTGGATGAATATCGAAATGTAGCAGACACTCACCGAAGGCTGCTATTCTGGATGTGATGAAGACTCCCTAACTTGCGCTTGGTTGGAGATGGATCATATATCTGCCTTGAACGAACGCAATAGAAACTTAAACAATATGCGATCTAAACAATGTTCATCGAAAGCAAAGCTGAAATACCACAAATTTCATATCGGAAAGCGAGGATCGAAGTACAACGACACCATCCGAGAAAATTCTGCACGAACGCCGCAACACCAGACAGAACCACTAGATTAGGGACGGGAGAGGGAAAATTCAGATCAAACTTGGAAAGAGGGCCACAGCCAAGGCAAATACGATACCTGACCATACGATATGATCAGGAGTATAGCTTGTGTTTCTTCGACGTTGTACAGCTCGAACAATCGCCACAGAACCTTTCATTTCCCTTCTTTCCTCGTCGACATCGAGCGGTATCTATGGCCAATGCTCGTTGCTGCCGCACCTTCTCAACCAGGGCAAAACGGTGATGAGCCAAACGAGTAATAGGCCATCGGAGCAGATATCATTGGACAAGTTACATTTTTGAAAGGATCGGGACGTTGCTCCACACCATAGACGTTTTTGATTTTTTCACGAATTGGACCGTTAAACCACTTGAATGTTTCTCCTTTGTGCATTTTGTCCACACCATTTGAGTAAGCATGGCTGCCTGACCCCCCCCCCCCGGTGCGATTGCCTACGATGTTGCCCCCTTCTGTTGTGTGGGGTAACAAGCCCCCCTGTGCCTCGTTTGCGTTCCATGTCACCCTGAAACCGTCCGCCACCTCTACGATCTCGCGGAGTCACATGTTCTCTAACTGGGTTTCTGTGGGCTTCATCACCAATCATACTCCAAAAACCACCAGATGATATCTGTAGACCCCTCCGTGGCTCGAACCTATTCTGAGTGTTGAGATAGACCTTTGAAACTGTCATTTGCCAATGAGCCTATTCATGAATTCTCCCCACCGCCCACAGTCTTGAGTAATAAATGGCACGTTCACTCCCCGCGCCGTTGTACCTCGTCCCCAGAAACGAGACGTCATTTTCGAATGGTTTTATCGGAGCCCTCGCAGTGCTGTGCCTTCTTGAAGGCCGTGACAACAATATGAGGGGGCCATGGGTTTGTCGTCGCCACTGGAACTCAACCTATGGAGGAAAGCGGCCGTGGTGGTGGTGATCCCGTTCAGAGCAAGACGAAGTGTTCCTGCCCGAGATTCCACGTCACGAACGTCGGACGTCTATCACCGTGGTGGTACGACGGGTTTAACAGTGACCAGAACGGTTGCCATAGCGTACGCCCCCCGCTTGAACTGTTCACAGCAATCCCGTGCGAGTCAGACCCGTAAACCGATTGAAAGGAAAACTATCAGCGCATTTGAGGACAATAATACGATATCTGCATCAACTCTGAGCTACATCGCTTCGATGGCCGGCAATACGATCAGGGGTTATTTGGTCGGTTTCCGTGGCAGCATGGCATCGACCTTTTCGTTCGACATAGTGAGACCTGTCGAGTGAACAAAACGCAATTACGGTCATCGCGGCGTTCTACTATAAAGGTTCACCCTAAATTTTCTGAGGCTCCTCACTTGACCTTAATGAGCTCCATACCTCATCCGAAAACCGTCTTCAGCATAAATAAAAATGCATCCCGATGAACAATCCCATAGGCCGAGAATACAACAACGTAATTTTTCCAAACTAGTTTGGCATTCTTACGGTCTCGAAATCATTTTAGCTGAAATGTGTTACCTCTGTCGTCGAAAGCGCCTATTTCCTCAAGTCTGTCCGCCAGCTAAGCGGGACAGGCTACTCACAATAAGGGTACATAGTGCTCGACACATGGCGTTCAAAAGCGTTATGATGTATCTGCACCCATCCGCACCACATCCTCCTATGATCGAACCTCATCCGATAAGATGCTTGGATCGTCACTGAAGCGGGTCTGCACGATGTGCAGTTCAGCGGGGAAGCAACTAGTACGACAGTAGGGGCAACAGCACACGGTATATTTCGTACACGTACCAGCGTTCCTGCGAAGAACGTGCTGGAAAACGTTTCACGGATTTCGTATTAGACCGAAGCGATCGAGCGCCCCGCACAGCTTCTCTCGGAAGACGGAGTCGGAAGCACTATGTAAGTTGATGCGACACATTCATCACACCAGGAGCAAGGGGGTTCCTTGCCTCAAACGTCGTTTAGTCGGCATCCGACAAATAGCTTGTCCAGTGCTAATCGCCCTGGAGACGTTCATCAGACTGGCCGCGAAGACTATCAGCAAACCTTGGCCTGCATACCCGGATACCGGCACGGTCACTAGTCTAAGCCCCTATATATGTATCTATTCCCTCCATGGCGATTGTTCCGTCTGTGAAGTGCATTGACAACCCCGTATTGACGCGGGTAAAATATGATAGGATCCACTCGCTTTTGAAACGTTTTGGCCAAGTTGGACTTCTACTGACCGGGCTCCTTCATCCAATATCGTTGAAATGCTACTTGTTCTTCATATGATATCATTCGCGACGCGCCTAGATACGAGACTGCTCATCGGGATGTATTTGTAGCGGAATCAGTTTTTGTTTGAGAAGTATACATCTCCTGAAAGTCAAGTGAGAAGGCTAGGAAATATTAGATACCGCCCTATCGTAGCATGCGTCTATTGCCTAACCTTGGGGGCATTTTTTTGGTGTTCCTCTGGTCTGCAAGTACCTTGTTTGTTCTCAATGGCAAAGGTTTAATACGTGGTCGGGATGCAGCAGCTACGTCGGGTAATACTCTGATCCAACCCCGACATATGTATGTGTAGTATGTTTGCTACCGATTCGGAAATCAAAACACAGTGCCCCATGTTCACTATGGTCTCTCGCCCATGGCCGATTAAGCTCCCTACGACAGTGTGGGATATTGGTGTGGGAGCAAAAAGCCGCTGTTTGTTGAGTCAAAGCTAATATCTGCGTCGGTTTCAGAAATTGTGAACTGTACCCACCCAGCGACCACCAAAGCGAACATTTTCCCGTAGGATCGTGCAGGGGGTCATCTATGACCGACTTCTGGCTTCTTGCCTTTAGTCCTCTCGAACCCACGATGCCATTCATTTGCCCGTGGCATCCCCGTTGATCACTGTCGGCGAGGAATAACTCCACTTCAGCAATGTTATCGGCCACTTGGGAGTGTGCCCCCGCGTTCATCACCTCTCCATTTGTGGCACACGTTGTCCTTGCCGTCTCCACGCCAAAGTGTGATAGGAAAGCGTGTGCAAGGTGGTCTAGCGCATTCTCTCCCGCATACAGTCCATGTTATGTTTATGGTGGCTGATGTTTCCCCAGGGTGTCAACATCCGCAGTTGTGGCGGGGAAGTGCCCTGCGTGACAGTGTTTTCCGTGAAGGACTCGACCATGTTGAAACCGCCACTGAACTGTATGGGTTAGTATAAATACATGGAACGTGTCCCTGTGGGCTACTCGACGCCTGCTGTCTCCATCCGGTCTCAATATCTGTCAAGCAAACTGTTGAATTATTCCTGCTCGCACATGTTGGGCTGGGTGCAAGACTACGGCTGAACTGGACCGTCACTTTGGCCAGAATCCGTCTTGGCAAGGGGCGGAGGCCGTAGGTTGACCTTGACATCAACGACTCTAGCTCGATGTGCCTGGCCGGTTAGGGTGTGGTATGTCCGCCTTCTACCACTACGACTGGTAATATCATTCAGTGTATGTGTTACTCCGCCTTGCGTGCGCTGGCAACAGTGTCTACGGAATCGCACTCGTTGGTTGAAGAGAAAGTCAGATGCTGCTTGAGATTGTTATTTAAGTGTAACATCGTGCGTGTATGCCCCAATACTCAACGATCAAGGCCTTCGATCCATTTCCTGGTCCTCCTAGTCCGCGCGAATGCGTGTACACGTTAGAAGAGACGCTGGTAGAAGGCTACGGCAAGGGGAGGCGAGATAGTCATTTGACGCGGTTATGAAACTCATTTTTTCCCGGAATTGATACGAACTTCATGGTCGTGCACATCGTCGAAGATAAACGCGCAAACCCTTATGATATACCAAATAAAAGAGGTACGTGGCCATTCACCGATATTTAGTCGAGCTGCTGAACTCGCCGACCCTCTCAAAGACGTCGGCGTGGTTGAAGGTCCTGTGGCCGTCAGGCATTGGTCTGGCATTGGCAACAAGCCTTGAGGCCAGTAATCGTTCGACCGCGTACCACTGCTGCCCACGAAGGCTGTCTACAAAACAAAGAGGAAGCGAGCTACTATGCGACCGACATGTAACCATTACTCCCGTGCTTGATGCCAGGCGCGCAATGCCCTGTTTACCTTTTGCACAGCGAGTGCTCAAGCCCGATATGAAGGTGGACATATGTTACGTAAACGTCGATATTCCGTCCTTCCTGAACTCGTGCACCCGAGACATCAATCGGGACTACCCAAGGGAGGAGGTTCGTATGCGGTTGAGGCCTGCTTCCGTAGAAGGGGGTTTGGGACCCTAGGAACATGTCCACGGCGCGGCCTAAAATCTGAGGAATTGTCCAAACTCGTCAAACTCCCTTCATTTTTTCACTATAATATTAATTGCGTATGTATCAATAGTCCATGTGACTGTCCATCGAGCTGACCTTTGTCCATTTTAAATGATGTAACGTTAGGCACGCTATTGAGCGTTCCGTCTATACGAACGTTAGACCAAGTAGGCAATGCCGGTGCTCTGACTGTATTCCCTTCGGCACGGAGAAAGAACCCCCCTGACACGGCCGCTGCCGTCACTCGGGGTGCAATATCTCCCGTAGAAAGCCTAGGCGAAAGTTACGTGCCACGGCTGTCGACACTGTCACCACCTCCGCCCCTGAGATCACCCCTTTCATCTTCGGCAGCGATGCCGCCAACAAAGCCGCAGCAGCATCCTTCGCCGTCGTCGCGGCTGAACGTTTCTCATCGTGATGATCGGGAGCTAGGGGCTTGCATCCCGGGCTCACAAGACGGTGATGTGCGGTGGGGACGAACAGAGTATCGAGAAGTGCGGCATGGTGCAAAGGAAACCACTCGTTAATTCGACTGACTACGTTCGTGTTTAGTGACGAAGGTATTGAGCAACAGGGGCGGCTAGACCGCACGCAACTCCGAGGAGCAGGATAAGAACACTGTCGTCTGTGACGGTGACGCGGGAGAGCACCGAGCAAAGGGACCGGGATAGTTCGTCTCAAATTCTTAGCCCCTCATATGAAACCTCCATTATTCTCATTCGAAACATGACTTCGGAGATGTTAGTTCGCACAACCCGGTCATCAATTTCTAGGCGCTACCGTAGTGTAAAGCCAATCGGCTAGTATACGCGTCATACTAGCCATACGCAGTTGCTGTACCGACCAGCATATTATCGAGCCCAAACGGGCAGCCCTTACTGTTAAGTACGTCCGCCGGTCATGCCCGTTTCCCCCGGCGTACACCACGTCAATCACCACCGCCCAGGCCCGCAGTAAGTGGACGGTCGAGCACGGGTTCGTTCGCCAAACGCCCGTAGTGTCCACGAGTATCGTCGTCGTGGGATAGTATTCACTAGTGGGGGGACCCAATTTGTCTCGTGGTTTTGTCGCAGAATAACCTATACTTTGTATCCATAGCATGCTTTAGTGAAGCATGGTAAGCGCCATTCGACGGACAATTAGAGCGGCTACATAGCAAACCACACATAACAACGCACGCATTGGGTAGTTCGTTTGGTGTAGATCCCGATCATTCAGAAGCTTGTGAGCTCGAGCCTACCCCCTCTACACAACCGGCGGCAAAATATTATTGGAGCTTCTCTTATGATGTGCAGGAGATCAATATCGTGCCATAAGCATGACATCGGAATACGTCCTTCGCCCAACCACACCATGGTTTGCATCCGCTACTGTAGTGCTAACATGAAAATACTACTGTAGTAAACGTATCGACCTAACTGATTAGTTGGCCACTCGAGAAGGCCAGCCATCAGAAGGTAATGAGGCAAAACGAGAGAAGCATCCCCAGCGTAAGATGCGTGCATGGTCGTCTGCTCGTTTGGTGCCAGGCGACGTGGAAGAGGAGAGTACTTATACCGGCGGAGGCGGGGATGTTTAGCTCTACGTAGTCCCCATGCAGCTCGAACGTCGTATGTCGACGAAATAGGTGTATACAGATGGAAGATCGGCGAACACGGGTGCTTGGTACGAGTGTAGGCGAGGCTGATGGCAAGGGGTTCCATTTAATCAGCGATACGATGCGTTTATTGTTTCTAGACGCTGACTCAGACGCCAGCAGCGCCTTGGTCTCATGTCGTTTGGTTTGCGTCACGTGCGATTTGGGTCTACATAGATACCCTTTGGACGCTCAACAGGCGTTCATCAGAATGATAGTGGTTTTCGATTGTTCCCTCAAAACCACCGAGAAAATGTTCGGGTGTCTCAACCCAAGTTTCCACATGCACCACGTGCCAACGGTTTGCACATCCAGCCCCCCCCCGGCCAATATCCGCCCCTCGACTTTCCCTGCCGCTAAAGCATCCTTTGCCGATTTTGGTTGCGTTCTCGCGCACCTGCTGCCATGTGTTTGGTTGTCTCTTATACTGGTTATTCCTCTACCTCTCGTCGTCGCGCTCAACGAGTGCTCTTTTCCGTTCTCGGCGGTACGCGTGCTACGATAGTCGCAGCGCATTTTGGGTCAACCTTGGTCTGAATGATGGGACTCCATATGGCCTAATCATCGTCGGAATGCCCTTCTTGGTCTGTACAATACTTCCAAGTATCGGTTTGGGTATATCTAGTACCTAGGCCTTGAGATTATTCATCAGACTGCACTTTTAACTTTCTTCAAGTCAGATATTGGATGGGTTAGGGAGACTATAAATCTTTTTAGAGAAAATGAGGGGCCTCAGGAAGTAAACGATTCACTTCTACCGTCGTAAAGGCGGCCGGGACGAGTTTAAGTGAGGCACCGGGAAGGTCCCACATCGGCACAAGGGTCAAGCAGCCGTACGGCGGCGGTAGGGAGACTCCGCTCACGACAGGGAGGTATTGGATTCCTCCTAGCCAAACTGTGGCGTCCGCTTCCTCGATAACCGTGCGGAGGAGCTGACGGTATCAGAGCCAAAGATACTAAAGTTGTGACTGCTAAGTCGGGGACGGGTGTTTATTTACGTTCAGATACACGAGGGCAGGAAGGGGGCGGTCTCTGGTACCGGTGTCTCAATATCTAACTCTCTCTCTCTTCTAGTCTACCTTTCTTCCTCTATCGCCGAGGGCGGACGTCGCTTGTTTGTGCGCCGCGTCGGTTATCGTTCCCGTGCAGGCATTTATTCCCATCTCGTCGAGCTCGTGTCCGCGCTTTGACGCCTGGGCCTGCCTGCGAACATATTAGTCCTTGATCCGGGCCGGCATCTTTTGTCGACTGTGTTCCTGCCCCGGCCTCGCCACCCTCTCTCCCACTTTCTCTTGCATTCGATTGTCAGGCCCCGTAGGCAGATGAACAGGCGCGCGGGTTGGTTGCGATCCGATCCCGTGCCTTTCTCGTTTCTCACCGTCTCTCTCTACCGTGCAGCGTCCAGGGTCGAGTACGACATCACGCATCACCTGCATACCGGCCTCGGTGGTAGCCGGGAGGAAGGAGCGGGGGGGGCCTCCTCGACGGAATGAATGAGACCCCATCGACGAGAGCTTTCTCGAACTATCGGAGGCATGCGCTATTTTGACAGGAATGTTGGATAATTGTTTGAGTATGGGACGGACGGGCGCCCATGATGGGTGGACGCGTTGTGTAATTTTTTCGTTGTATTTGGCATGGGTCTTTGATAGTTATTCGTTTAGTGTTTCGATGTTGTTTTTCGTGCGGTTGGTAGATGTGTTTTTGGCATGGGGAAGACAGACGCTGGGGGAGAGAGGGGGTGTTGTGGCATGCCCCCACGTGTGGGTCCTAGAATGTGTTCTTGTATTTTGTTTTATACTTGATTTTGTGAGCATCATGAATATTGTTGTCTGGCATGTGGAGGACAGACGCCGGGGAGAGGAGTTGTCCTATTTATCTCTCTTCTGTTCTAGGATACCTGGTATGTGTTTATGTGGCTTTTGAGCGTTTATGTGGGGTGGTTTACGGATGCGTCTTGTTGAGTGTTTTTATTTTTATGGACAGGACAGGCCCTGGGGGAGGCCGTTTATTGTGTCTGTCTGCGTGGTGGTGTTTGAGATTATTTTGTTTCTGTGGTTTTAAAGTACGCCTTCTGACTTGGGGTGGATAGGCACTGGGGCGAAGATGTGGTGCTATGCTTCCCTGATGAGAAGTGTCAGGTCGCCTCGCCGTCTGTGTATCAGTACTCAGCCCTGCGGGGGAGGAGGATCGCTCCTTACCAGCTGTACTCACCCTCGTGACATCGTTGCTCTCTGGGGCTCAATTGCTCAGGATGGGGTCGCTCCATACCAGCAGCACTCATCCTCATACCACTTTAGTTTCTCCGAGTTCGATACTTCGAGCGGCCGCCGCGCCCGCGGGGGTGGCGTTTAGCGTGCAGGTGTTCGTCGGATATGACATGCGCGGGCTGTCTGCAGCGGTTCGGCGCCTGTGTCCATTCCCCCACGCCAGGGGCTTACGCGAGCGGGTTGGCGCGGTTCGGCGCGAAACGGCCTTAACTAGTTGCGTCAAAGTGAGGGTAAATATTCCGTTGTATTTATTTTTGGCCTTACGCATGGTCAATATATCCTGAAGTTCGGCGTGGGTAACTTGATATCGTGTTCTGTTCCTACAGGAGGGCAGAAGCCCCTTTTCGGTGGTTGCAACCAGGGAGGCTCCATAGAGAGGCTGCGCGATGAGCATCCAGCAAGGTCCTAGTATTTTGCGGCGTCGCGTTCACCTGCGGAACTGAGTCGGAGAATTAGTGGGCCTGCTAAGGAGCGGTTTGCCTGTCCGAGCTTCCGAGTTTTTCCAGCTCCGCTGGGTTGGTATTGCTTATCTCGTATCCACGGTTCAGGAGATCGCGTGACTGTCAGTGCCAAGCCAATCAGCCAGGGGGGATGTTATTGCCGTTTTTCTATATTTCATGCGTTTCCAGGATATAATTTATGGCGCAGTAAATGAATGGAATTGCGTACTTGAACTAAGAGGTAAACGCCTGCCCGTGAAAGAGGATGCGAGGGCGATGCAGATCACAACCCCCCTCTTATCGTGCACCATAGTCTTTTCTGCTACCCTCTGCGGTAGAGTACATCGGAAGAGCACAGGAAATGACAGCGCTTACGATGGCTCACGAGCAAGGACCGCAAGCTGCTTGGTACAATGGTCGGTATGTGCATGAACTTTGGCAGAGCCTCACCGTGGCGGGTATGCCCAGCATAGAGTTGGCTTCGGGGGTGGAAAAGGAATACAAATATTTGTGTGTAAAACAGGTGCTTGCCAGATGAGGACGAGGACCCTCGGAGAGGTAACTCGTATCATGAGCGCTACGCTTAAATGTGTTCTGGTTACTTTCCCAGAGATGATACATGCCAACAATCACTATGTAGTCCACAGTACCAAGGCCAGCGCACTACGTGTTGTCTATGTGGGCATCGGGAGAAAAAATGGAGATATTAGGCGTTTTCCTACTGGCGTAAACAAGGGCCCCGGGCCCAAGCTTCTGAGTTCCTCCTTCTCGTTCTACAGCAGCAAACATATACTCGACTACAGATCGACAAACCGAAAATGCGAACCCCTGCAACCACATTTTCAAACTACAGCGACGACGTCCGCCCCAGAAGAGAACACGGAATGTGCTGTTGCTTGGAGCACACTCGCGGGAGTTAACCAAGGCGCTCATATCTGCGTTAACAAATTTCGGCTTCATGGCAGCGTTCGGACCTACGGCAGAAAAACGAAATGTCTAACAGGAAAACGAACGGGGGAAGAAGTGGTTCCAGTGTGTCTGCGTCTAGAGTTTCGGTAGCATTATCACCTGTTTGCGGGCGGTGCAACACAGGTGCTGTTGTAAGTGGCCAGTGGTGCTATACTCGAGCTTAAAAACTGTTACAGTGATCGTCATGTGTGCTACGGCCAACCCCACTGCTGGTCTGCCTGGCTTCATGGCTAGCCCGCACTTGGTAATTTATGGAAACGTTGATGGGGTTGCCGATTTGTTCCATATCGGAACGAGCCACAAACTATACGAGGAATGGCTTGTGGTCTCCTACACTGGTACATAGCTCAAGCGTTTCGAGTACGCTGCCGTCGTGGGTGTAGACCAAAGAAGGACGATTCTAGAACTTGGCTACCCGTAAAAAGATAGAGATAGTGCGAGACGGGGGAGCCCGCGGGTGCAGAGCAAGGGGCGAGCCGTCGCGGTGTAGCAAGGGATTGTTGTTAGGCGTACACCGCCAGCTTGAGAACATAATCTAGCGAGGCCGGCGAAAGCACGCAAGTAAGTAAGCGTGCTTCTTCTGTGTTCGACTTCCGACGCGTATACAGCTAGTCACACATAAATCTACTTACAGACCTATTTCTCCGGAGCGTGCTCGGTTGGTAAAACCACTTCCAGATATATTTCTCCTGAGCCTGCTCGGTTGGTATATCCCTGGCATTTCCGAGCTCTTACTGGGACACCGCTTCCTAACTATTACTTGTCGATCAGAGCCTTTTTGCTTTCTACTTCTTATCTATATTGTGCGCGGGTGTACCCAGAGCACGGAAATCGCGGGTAAGTCCGGTGCGTTCGCGGGTATCAACCGGCACCGGTGAGTAGGGGGGGTCAGAAGGACTTACGGTCGCGGTTTTCGTGGCTATGCTTAGCGTGTGTCTCGAGACACGAGAGAAGCATGGGAGAGCTCTGTGTGGCTTCCTATTTGGGGTTAGATATACTTCACCGCGCAAGGTCTTCCATTCAGGCGAAAAATGTTCTACATCGACGGGGATTGTTTAATTCTTCTTCAACGTCGTTTTTATTGCTTGCAATGTTTTCGTGGCGCTGTGCCGTACTGGGCATTCGCTTCCGCACATGTCAAAATGTAGAAAAAAATACGTACGTACGTAGGTTGCACTGTCGTGCGGACGTTCTCATAGCCGGTCTTGTCTGTTTCGTCTGCGCATGAAATAATGAGATATACCCGTCACGAGCTTTCGTCTTCATTCTGACGCAACGGAGGGGAAGTCAGTCGAGAGCCGTCCACAGTACGGCTAGATGGGGAACATTATATGACTAGCGTGAGTACGTCTCGGCCTTAACCTCAAAATCAAAATGGCCTAGCCTTTTCGCTTACTGTTTTCATTAATGTTTTGATGTTCAATCACCTTCATTCATTCGTCAAGCACTAGATCTAGGTCCGACCCACGAGCATACTTCCGCTCCCAATCCTCGGACATGACCAGTGACCCCCGAGACACCTTGATGGACGATCGAACCCACACGTGTTCTAACCATCTACACGATCCTGGCCGCAAACCGGAATTAAGCGGGTTACCGTATTGGCTGTTGTTTATATCGAAACAGAACTTGTTTGTGGTCGTACCGCTGGAGTTAATTATGCCCTCGGCAAAGGTTGACATTATCCCACCAATTGGACGCAAACCCACAGGTTGGACGTAATCCTACAAGTATGGACGTAAGCCCACAGATATTGCTTGCACAACCACATGAAATGACTTACAACCGCCGTAAAGACAACATACACGTTATCGTCATCTACTTTGCTTGTACCTTGTACGATTCTACCTTCACAGACAGTAATCCAACAAAACCATACATATGCACCGATTGCAACACGCTACAATGCGGTTCCTCAACGGCGTGTGCCTCTGAGCCCAAGGCTTGCGAGGACGGAGGGTTGTGCTATCCTGACCCCGCTAGCAGGCGGATGCGTTCGTGTGCACAGGGCCACGGAAGCGTGGTTACTGAGAACGACTCATCAGATGAGTCACTGTTGAAGATACAACATATATAATGCATGACGATACCGTAATGTAGATATAGAGGTAGGTGGTGCCTCTGTATGAAAGCGAATATACTTCGTGTTTCCCCAAATTGTCGAATTTTGGCAAGAATCATGGTCATATCTCGTGATCGGAAAAATCATTTTTAGTTCAAATTGCTGGTGACCACGTGTGAAAACCCCCTTGCGCGCCTGACAGATCTGACCTCATTCATCATCAAATAGACTTGATCGGAGGTTGGACGGATACACGCAGGATCGTCGTCCACTTTGCTGTTGACAGAAAAGGATTTGTTTACAGCAAAATGTAAAAGTCATGACATGCGCTTTAACCCGTACCACGGGCTGCTAATCCCGTTTTCTACCGTTGCACTATTTTTTGCGCTGCGTAATCCCAAACACGTTGCCTGCAATTTTCCTTCGCGTCTAGGGTGCTAAACCACCTACATTGTGTAGATGCTTTCGTTTTGCGACGCCTTGGCGTTTCCGCTATGACGATCTAAGCTTCTACCCGGGAGGCTAGTCAAAGGAGTAGCATCGGTGTCACGTTGTCCGAATTGACATTACGTCAATTTCTCATCGAATCGCTTTCCAGCTCATTGGCACATGCTATCCTTGCTATCTTTACATCCATCAACAGTGTCTCATCTGTAGTTGTAACGTACACGGAGTCCTCGCCCCGTCTTAGCACCCCAACAATCAACCACGTTACTTACGCAACAGGCGGTCTGAAACTATTCCCTCCCTGGTGGGGGAATAGCCTAGCCTTCAGATGGCCGTCTCCTGATTAGCGCAATGATTAATGAAAAGGATGGTGTCGGAACACCGCTTAGCTCGGCGGGTCCCACCAGAGTCTGGGGACCATGCTACACCATTACCACCGAATATACATTAAGGTATGACGTCCACGACATCGTCAACTCGGAAGAGGACGGCACGATCGAAGTCATCCTGCGCGAAATGGGAGATGTTATCTCTGTCGGGTAAGTCAAATACCAACTGCAGCATGCAATAGCGTGGGGGTCGTTGATCGGCAACCTTTTGCGCGGCTAAAGAGTCGCGGTAAGGGCGACCCAATGTTTTGCGTGTGTCAACAGATGCGCACGATGAAGATGCAATAGGGTTCAAGGGAAATTATTTTTTTGGTGACAATTGACTCTGATGCCTACCAACAAAGCGGCAGAAGGAGGTCCAATGTTTCAGTTAGTGTTTCAGTCTCTAGAAGCCTTATACCGAGTGTCTACCATATTGAGTTGCGGTCTTAAGATTTTGGTACTTTTCGTTTTTTTTGCGACATGGTTTCGTTTACCTGCGCCGGAAGCAGATCCAAAAAGTCCTCTCGAGGTACGTACCGATTGATACGCGCGCGAGTGCTCTAATTTTCGAAGTGGAAACAGGAATACCGCCCTCGTACCGTAGCCGGAGTCTCAGAGGGCTCAGGTTCCTTACACAATAACAACATGTCTTCCATACACGTGAATTGTCACGCTCTTTGCCATTGAACGAAGAAGTTCCATATCCCTTAGTTCCTCAGGGAAACATTAAGTGAAAGAGATGGTTAGAGTAACATCTTCTCTAGACTCTGTGGTCGGTGGGTGCAGATTTCGCTTCTAGCTGCAAGCATTCGTCAACACCGGACCAGAAAGAAGCACGCCCATGTCGGAAGGAGGTTGGGAAGTTTCCACTGCATTAGCAATCCGCCCAAAAAAAACGTTTTAACGTCTGCGGCATGAGCGTCTGAAACGACGACGATGTCTAGTTCTTTATTGCCTCGGGCTATCCCAATAGGTGCAACATTAAATTTACAATCCCAGGTAGACGTGTTGGTCGTATTGTCCTGGGTTTTCATTAACAAAACGTCTCCAAAATTAGCATTGCTCAGGAAGGGGAGCGGTTGGGTGGGTTTTTGCTGTGGTTGGGGGGACAGGGAAGTGAGCGATGAGCGGCCGAGGTTAGGGTATTCTGTATATGAGCAGCTCGTTGGAGGACCTCCTCCCGCCTGGACTTGCGTCCCCCAAATCGCAACTAGGTGCATTACACAAAACCCACATGGCATTCAGCATGAAATCAGGGTACTAATATATTTTAGTGGGGGTATCCTATTTGCCTTGCGGGATCCCAAACAGGCTCAGGGGATATCTCCTCTCGCCTTACGTTTTTAACAGTTTGCCAACATGGTTTATCAAAATGACATCCAACATCGCATTTCCTTGATTTTCCATATCACTCGACTGGCGTTGGGAGATCCCCCAGTCCTTATTATATCTTCGACACAAGAAATTGAATAGAAATAGCAATATTACATACTATTCGTACATGTTCAGGACACATACCATACGTACACGGTGGGATTTCCCTAAGGTCGCTGGAGATCCCCTAAATCCGTTGGGGATCCCCTCAGCTTGTTGGGGATCGATCCCCTGAAGCAAGAGTGGATCTTCTCAGTCGTGAGAGGGTGCCCTAAGGCGAGAGGGGATTCCCTAGGGCGAGAGGGGGTCCTCTATGGCGAGAAGCGATCCGCTTGAGTGAGCGGAGATCGGCTTAGGTGAGAGGGGATCTTCTAAAGCAAATGGGGACCCCTCAAGATAAAAATGATCTCCTCACTAAGGGGATCCCCTAACTTGCAACACCTGGGTTGTGAGGGTTGGTGAGGGTTCTGCGCAGAGTTCTACCCTATTTGATCTTGTCGTGGGCATGCGGGTGGCATTGCCATGGTACCGCCAATGACATACCATGGAATCACCACCGCATCCCACGGCGTGGCATAGGATTCCATGGTACGCCGTGGGGGGTGCCGTGGCATGCCATGGGTGGTACCACGTCAACCCTTGTGATTACCGCCACGGCACTCCATGGTACCCCCACGGCATATCATCATGGCAACCCCACGGCACCCCAATGTCCACGGCACCTAGGTTAAGGTGAGGGTTAGGGTTAGGGTTAGGGTTCTATGGTATGCCATGGAGGTCCGTGGAAGGTTCCGTGACATGCCGTGGAAGATGCCGTGGAAGGTGTTGCCGCAGGTGGTGCCACGGCATACGAAAAATGTCGCGAAAAATGACAATAATGTACATTACGCCCGCTTCCCACATGGGGAAGACGATAGTTCAGCCTCCGCGTGCATACGGTTAATAATGGCAAAGGTGGGCCTCTATATAAACGTACCTCGACTTCATGTTGGAAGATACAATAGTGACAGTAGGAATTCACCCGTTCCATTTGTCATGCCATAATGGGAAAAACCCATGCAGGGTGTTGGAAAAGGTGGAGTAACGGCCGCCGCAAACGCAGTGACATATGATCCATGCACGAACGTTGGCACAATACAGTTACGGCTACTGCGTTAACGTCCTGAATACAACGAAGCGCATGGCAAGACGACATTAGTGGTAATCACCAGCGCTAAGCGAACACTGTTCGGCGAAAAAAAAAAACACCAACCCTACACTCAACTAGTCCACAGCCTGTCAGGGGCCAACAGGTGAAATCAGCTATGTTTAGCAAGACGGCGAGTATTTCGCGGAATGCCGTCTAAACAATATATGAGACCAACTAGATCCCCTGCGGATCAACTGAACGATTCGTACGAGTATTGGGTATTTATTTAGGCCAGGGATCTGTTCCATCGTAACAAAATGTATTGGAAAGTTGCATCACGTCTCAGGTGCAGTTTTGTTCCTGTGCCTTCTTGATTCTGTGTTGAAATCGAAGGATCAGATCAGCTGTGGCATATTCGAAGGGCTGTCCAAATCTGTGGACTAAACGGAATTACAACTTATCCGCTTTCATCAGATTGAACTTTGCAATGGTTATTTCCAAACATAGATGACATCCGAAATCGTCGAAGTATTCAATCTCCAGCAACACGTGTGCGCGCATAAACGAGTATTTTGGAAGAGTTATCGACGCTACGGTCAGCTAATCCTTCGTACCAGGAACATACCGCTCCTTTCCACTTCAAGAACACTGGCAAAATCGATTCGCACGGATTGTACAAAACGCCTCGTTTTGGCAAACATTAGAGGACGTGTCTGTGTCGAGGTACATATAAGTTCGAGGGTATACACACGAACACTGTTGGAGTCATTCTTGCGGGAGCGACCAAGTACAGGCAAGCTAACTCGCGCCGGGCGCGAGTTAGACGCGGCCTCATGCTCGCGATGTGAAAATATTCAGGGTAGTCGCCAGGCAAGAGCGGTCCTCGGTTTCTTGCTTGCGCCGTTAGACGATCCAGGTTATTCCCTGAGATAAGCCCGGCATTATATGTACATTTTCACAGGTTCTGTCCAGGAGTGCGATGTTGTTTCAGCACTTTCTCGGACGTGTACGTGGGTAAGAAGGGATCGAGACTGACACATCTTTTCTCCGCACATTGATGAAGCCTGCACGATCCGCACACTCGACCACCATTTACCGTGAACGAAATGAGCGCCACCAACAACTTCACTTCTGAGACAAGAAGGGAAAGAAAACAGGAGCGTCCGTACCGCAGGGATTGTTCCGGCTTTTTATTTTGTGTGCTCACCAAAGACATTCGCTTCGACATGGCGAATAAATATGGTTTATCGCATACGAATGTGAAAGGTCGGACGGAATATATAAGGTAACAAGGTAGATGCCGAAAAAGGGATGCTTTCTTCGTCCGGTAGACGTCTATTGGGGCCATCATACTGCTGCTCTACACAGTAACCCGTGGCCCTAACACTATCACGAGCAGGCCGAGGTTACCCAGAACATACGATCTTCAAAATAGCACGTAACCACTTGTTCACACACACGCCCACCACAAACATCGAATATCTGATAAAAATCTGGGTCCGAAGGGTAAACAGGCGCATGGGAAGTGGAAAGGTATACCTACTATCTGAGGACTGGCCGCAGTTCAACATCATGACTAACACATACATAGAATGAACAACCCCCTCAATGTTTAACTGCCACACAACTCGACAACAATCGGTGAGCAGTACTGCTGCCGTCGCTGGCTGAAATCAATTTACATCAGAAACCTAATCCTTGATAACGGCTCGATTTCGTTAAGCTGCTCGTTTTTTCTTTCTTCCTTCTTCGTCGCTCTCCGTGTCGTCTCCACCCTCTTCGCCACCACCCTTGACATAGTGTCCCCCGTCTTCGGCGACACCACTGCCTTCCGCCTCTTGAGAAACCTTCGTTGCTGCCGTCTGCTTCATCTGCTGGTGCACTTCCCCATCCACACCTTCGTCGTTTAACCGCTTTCTCTTGTGTAGTACTTTGGGGCTACCGTTTCCGGCACCGTCTTTACCTCCCGCACCGCGCGCATAGTTCTTTTTTTTCCTGCTCCTCGTCCCCCTTTTCATCGCCACCCCCCACCCTCGTCCTGTTCCCCTTCTTCCTCAGAGTCGCTGCCGTCATCGTTGTCGCTGCTACCGCTAGCGCTACTGACGCTGCTGCCGCTGTCGTCGTCGCTGTCGGTGTCCCCCGCGACAGGTGCGAAGTCTTCGTCGGACTATGGGGAGAATCGTGTCCAGCACAAGGTTGTTTTGGAAGGGAGAAGGGAGAAGCGTTGGCAGGTGCGGGGTTAAGATCAAATCATGTTTACGGCAGTGCTAAGGTTTATTGTCCATACTCATTATATTTCCTTTTACAGCCACCAATGGTTGTGTTACTAAGCCTGCGGCTCTTGCTACAACTGTAAATGTCACAACTACTGCTGCTCGTGCTGCGACGATGGAGATTGTCATTTGTTATTGTGCTACGCCACTACCCCCGCGATAACCACTACCACCATAACCGAGGTAGCCTACCACCACCAATATCTCCGGCACGATCAACATCACCTGCAAACCTACAAGCGATACTTCGAAAACCCCCACTATAGACACCACAGACCTCACTGCTGTAATACCTTGGCGTCGCCATCGTCCTCTTCATCGCTATCCTCGGCTGAGGCAAGACCATTTGGTGCGCCACGCCTACAGCTGCAAACACTTACCACCAACAATATCTCCGATACGACCAGCATCACCCCACGCCGACAAGCCATAGTTCGAAACCATTACCCTAGACACCACAAGCCCCACTCTAGTCATACCTCGGCATCGCCATCGTCCTCTTCATCGTCGTCCTCGGCTGGATTAACACTGTTTAACGTCCCTTTAGACGATGCCGCCTGCTCCGCCGTCTCCCCGGCGCTAGCTTTTTTGGCAACGCTAGCCTCCCCCTCGGTGGGTGACGACTTGCTGCCGCTCGACGCAACTGTTAGCTCTGCTGATGTTACGGTAGGCTCGACGGTTTCAGATCGAACGGGAGCGGGAGCAGGCGCGACGGCAGCGACAGTCGCAGCCTTGGCGGCTCTCTTAGCCTCGCGAAGCCGTGGCGTAACCAGCGCGTCTTGAATATAGTTCTGTTGGAGGAAGATAGAAACAAGGCGCAAATCAAAGGTTTCAACACAAAATTCCAATTGTTTTCCGGGCATACCTATATACGTATTTCTTTGTACAGGACGTTCGTGGTTTGTACACCACTGAGCATCCGACAGGTGAGAGAGCGGCAAGCGTTTCCGTGGGCTATTGCTGCGAGTATCTGATATGTACGGCGCTAGGGCTGTATGCAATGTGGGTTTGAATGCAAACGATTTGTGTCTGTTGATGATAAAAGAAAAAAACAGTCCCAGGGCTTCGACATTCAAACCCAAGGTCTTGTCTGCCTGTGCGCGTCGACAGTGGTGCACAGTACAGTGCTATTCGTTAACGCGCGACCTTTAAAGTAGTTTTGACCAGTTTGGTTCCACTTGATTTCTCCAGGTCTACCAGTACTACTCTACCCCTATTCCGCTATATTTCATGAAGAGGGTGAAAATACCACTGCTGTACCACTGGCAAGAGAATAATCTAGACCCAGCGGGATTATTTGTTCTACAAAGAGTTCGTTCTGTGCCAACTTTGTTCTGTGCCAACATGAGCACATCGACTGCTAGATTGATTGTTTTCCTGTCAATAGTTGCGTGGCTTCATTGGTGATATATTTCTATCGTAAGTACCTCGTATGATGTATTGACCTTACACTACATGCTATCTGCATCGTTGCTGCGAGCGACAGCAGTGCAACATACCAACAGGTAGCTGCGGAAGAATCTTGTCTCCAACATTATTCGGAAATCATCAGTCTATCGCACTGCCCCGGTACCTACAGCATTGTCCATGGTGTGATACCTGCAAGCTGGGAAGGTCTTCCCTGTCGATGTTGGAGAACTCTCGGGTGCTTTCTTTCTCGTCTTCACCGACCTCCATGCCAACAACCAAGTCTACGTAGCGGGTAGTCGCAGAGCCGCCTCGTCCGCACACAACCTGGGACGCCGCCCCCCACACCCACGCCCCAAACCAATGCGGCAGGGGTGTCGGGGAAACAGTTAAAAACATCCACAACTAAACTTACAGCGACAAAAAAAAGACAGCAGTAACTTAAAAAAAGAACCACGAATAAGAAAAGTCACTCGGTGTGCTGATACTGGCGACAAATACAATATGAAGTGTCTAGACATATATGCGTGGTCGAATTCACTCACTCGCTTCTCAGTTGAATCGCGGGTATTGCTCGGTACACGTTATGGCGTGTATAGCGTGCTACCAGTCACAGCCTGAAATTTACCAGCGATATTGGTGCAAGAAATACGCCACTACGATTGCCGTCCATGCATACACACGGCGTGATGGCCGGGGGGGGGGTGGGCGAAATAGCCGAGAAGCACCGAGAAAAAGGAAATTATCCATATCTAAAAGTATATACACTATGTCGGCCGTGTTATCCACCACCGCAGCACAAAAAAAAAGGGAAAAAAAAAAAAAAAAAAACGATCGCGTTCAACGCTCGTACAGCACAAAACAAACCACCTCTTCACTCCTACACAGGACTGATATGTGCTTTACACCCCACACCGTCCCACCATCGCACCGAGTAGAAACGCCACTTCTTTCTCTCCTATAAGGTAGCAGTATAATGTGTTACAAACGTGGTGTACAGCGTAGAACCTTATCTGCCTCGTAAAACGTAGAGCCCCCTCCTCCCCGAAACTACGGCTACTGGTACTACCTTTCTACTATTATTCCAGGTGCCCTTATTATCGCTGCTACGAACCACTGCTCTACTTTACGATTTTACTCCGGCTGCTTCAGCCTCTACTACAACTATCGACGCTGCTACTCTCAATAGAGTGCCAACAATATTAGTGTACTAATGACCCCATTATACCCCAACAAGTATTAAAGACATAAAAATAAGTCGGAAACAGAAGACCAGCTAATCGTTTTACTGGTGAACATAGACACATAGATAGATTACTGCCTTGTCCCATTCTCGAGAGAAAAAAGAGTAGCCGCCAGAAACTCTGATAACCGCCATTTTCGGTGTCACGCAATTGTTGGAAGCGCGCTCCATAAAAAATATCTAGCACAGTGGTAGAATTAAAGTCGATGCGTGTTATCTCTTCTTATACTTAAGACCAGGGCGATCAGTTTCGCCGGCTGCTTGATTGGGAGTAGTAACGATTGGTGCGTATAACGGCAATGCAAACTTCGTTACGATGCGGGTGCACCCAATCCAACCTGGCCTACTGTACGCCAACATTTCTCCTGGACGGCGGACAAGACCTACAGTAGCCTTCATCTCGGCAACAAATATCTTGGATACGAAAGACCAAACATAGACAGGCATTATTGTCGACACTGGACACACAAAAAACATGCTCGTGTTGTTCTTAAGAGCAAACGGATGACAAAATTAGCGTTCATGCAGTCGATAACGTCACGCTGAAGACAGCCTTTTCACCCTCTACAATACATGAAAGAAAGTCTATGGATGAGGACGAGGAATACCTGTTCGATGTCGCCCTTAGGCAGAAAGAGCGCAGGTTTCATGAAGAACAGACCTTGTCTTAGAGGGAAGAGTGAACCCTCGTTTACCCCGTAGTAGCACTTAACGAAGCTGGCATATTAGATTGGGAAAGGCAGAGAGAAGCCGGAAAAATGTATGGTGTTGGTTAATACGAAAGTAATGATGCTTGTCTGGCGGCCGTTCGGGTGTAGTTCTTAAGCCCACCACTACCACTTATACTCTAACCAACATTACCACGCCTCCGACTCCCATCTAAGCTAAATAAAACCACTACTACTACTACTACTACTACTACTACTACTGCTTTTACTAATACCACTGCTGCTGCTGCTGCTGCTGCTGCTCCTCCTCCTCCTACCATTACTAATAGTACTCCCGCTGCTACTACCACACCGATCGCTGCGCCATCTAGAAGCCCAAGCGCTTTGAGTACAAACACGCTGCTACTTACCTGGTACTTACTCTGTGCAACTGGTACTTGATGCGAAGTACCGTCGCTGTCTCGTTAAATATCAGTGCTGCAACTGCCATCGTGAAAAACCTATACAACCAATACTACAAAAATACCGCTCCTGCTGCAAAATGTCGTTACTCAAAACTACCAACACGACAGTCATCACCTTCTTGCTTGAAACTAAACTAATGTTGATACGTCCATTATACTACAGCTACGACCACTGCCACCACTACAGTAGTGGCCTCTCTATTGTACCGGTTGCAGGCTATCATTTTGCACGGGTGGGAGCTGTCAGTGTGGTGGTGGATGGAGTAATGCCGTTTGCCGCTATACTGGCGGTTGGCTTGCGTGTACCGGCACTATCGAGGGACCACGACAGTACTGCCATTACTGCTGCTTTAGCTACGAGTACAGCGACAACGACCATAACAACTATTACGGGGGTCCATAGTTAACAGGACCAAATATTGTTGGTAAAAAAAGGTAAATATATAGGTTTTTATGTATGCCATAGGTTCTGTTAACTATAGGCCCTCGTAATAGTTGGAAAAAAAAACACTACCCTGCTACCAAAATAATCGTCCACTACCACTACTAAGAGTACAACTTCTACCGCTTCAATTGCTGCAGATTACTACAACAACTACGTAAATACTCCCACGATAATCATGCTGTGTCGCCTTCAGTCATGGCGAAACGGGTCCGAACGTTTCGGCGTCGTATACCTTAGCAACATGGACAAATTTGTTCGTGGTGCAAATGCTGCACCCATCTCCGCCATCGCTGCTTCGAGTGACAGTACCACCGCCACTCACCTCTTGCCCCCCCTGCTGACGAACAAGCCTTTGTCCGGCACAGACTGCTTCACTCCGCACAGCAGCTTCATGAGACCGGCAATCACGGTACCCTGCGAGCCTGAAACCTACGGAAAACAACCACGACGTTTCGGTGATCACTACGTAGATGAAACCAATCACCTCTCGAATGTTTATTGCTTGAAGCCATGCCCCGAAAGAGGCGAATATAGTGGACCCCACTTTTAGAGGACCGAGCTAAATAACGCAGGACCTGCGCAGTATTTGGTATCCCGTTTGGGTAATTTTTTCTAAAAAAAGCTTAGGCTCAGGCGGTGGGATTGTTCCTCAGGCAAGTCGAAGTCAATTGACTGACGTCGTTCAATTGGCGCGAGGTACAGAGTTCTACACGTGAGCAACCCGGGAAAAACTTCGTAAAAGGGCTACTTCGTACTTGCAGTCGATATGTAACTCCACTTTTCACAAAAACGAGTACATCGTCATGTATGGTACAACCATAGGGGGGAAGAATCGCCGTGGTATAGTACCTGCTCCTGACATTTCCCCGAAGGCTACCTCAAAACATTTGAAGCGTTCATTGTTTTCAGTGTCGCGATGAAATTCCACTCTTTCTTCGCAGACTGTCGACGGTGGTGTTCTACGAGTTCCAACAAATGTCAGTGAACTAAAAACGCCAACTGGTTATAAAAAGTGGAAGAATAAACGAAGAACATCGGGTGTCTTCCAGCAAAAAAAAAATCAAAGTCAGGAAGGGAGAGAGCAAGCCAGGGTTGTAAATACAAAAAACGTCTTCCAAATTCCACCTTGTGCGAAACCCCGTCCAGTACAATGGACACCTCGGTGTGACTGGCTTTTGGGTCGGGCTGTAGCAGTAGCAAGGCCGCCTGGTACGACATGACACAAAACGAAATAAACGAACGAGCAGACAAAAATAAATTAAAAGAAAAAAAAAGAAACCGAACGAAGCGAAGCGAAACCAAGTGATGCCACACGAAAGGCGTGGTAATATTGATGAGGCATAACGTTTCAGCCATCTTTACTGTTTTTGTCCGGCTGACGAGGATGTTCAACTGAAGAACTATGTAACATTACTGGAAAACCATTCACGTGAGTTCTACGAAGCATAGGACATGGGACTATCCATCGGGCTGCACGCTCACTTTTAATCACCGTTCGCGTTCGAGTGGGGGTACGGAGCTCTCCCAGCGACGAGTTGAGGAACACAAAACACGTACGGACCCATCGTAGACGCATTGAAACGCACTACTTGTGACAGCGTGAACAAAAGCAGAAACGAATCCGGCATGAAAGGATACCAGAACACGAACAAAACAAAAGAAAGAACAGTTAAAAAGCTGGCACACAGTACGTTTCCAAGGCATCACGCCTTTCAACAATAAGTTACGTATTTTATTTATTTCGTCCCTGACTCTACACGAGCATGGTGTACGAGTACGTAGTCACAGGTGCATATATCGAGTTTTGGAAAACAATTTCGAAACGTACAGATCACGACCGGACTCGACCTTCTCGAAAAAGAATGAACCGGTGTCGCACCTCTGTCTTGCGGAGGGGCACTGGTTTTTGAAGAGGAAGCGCAAGAAGGTCGCTCCCTGCCGGGTCGCTCTTATCCAAAGATTTCCCCCAGTTGAAGCCCTCCGGTCGAGGCAACCTAATATCGTAAAGCACGACCATCGTGCGCGTACTCGGGTAAGAGCTTACCTTGAATTTGTGCATTACTGTGAGTTGCAGGAATCTTATCCAGCACAACGCAGCAAAATTTTCTTATTCGATTGAGTTGCAATAGGTTGGGCCCGAGCTGGGTACGCAACATAACGCGCAACGAGCTTCAGCTATGTTCAGCGGAGTTGACTAAAGTTGACACTCTGTAAGGCATTCCTCATGTCAACGATAAAATATAAACTGATGTTCTGGCCCCTCGTAGCCCGAGTTTGGAAATACATACGGCGGCGGCTGGGCAGCTAGTACCGCGAATTGAGGAGCTCATAGAAATACACAGTGGTACAGCGGTACATAAACTGTCCTACTATGCACTACTGTAGTATTATACCTAAAATAGCGACTTCACGGACGGCAGAGGTATCTGCGCGGCAGCACAGCCGAAAGTTTGTTCTCGGCTACTATATTCGAGAAAACACAAAAACATTTGAAGTGATATAATATGCTTACGATTCGTACCGGTGTTACTCCTACAACGAGTGTTACGCCACTACGCGTCCCATAAAAAATGTCATTAATCCAGCCAATACTATCCATCACCATGCCTATGGTTCCCACTGACACCACCTCTTCAACCAGCAACCCACTACCACAATCATGGCAACCACTGTTGCCAGTTCTTCTGGCGCGACTATAACTCGAACTGTTCGTTCACGGTGTCCGTGAAACCCACGAAATTGCCACTTGCTACCATCCACCTTCCCTACCTGATGATGTGCCGCACGTTGTCCCAAGCAATTTTCAAAGTAGCGGCCTTGCCCGTGACGGTCACGCCTGATTTGCGGAACTCTAAGTTAAACCGGCCCCTGGGGTGCAACAGCTGCACACCCTCCAACGTGCACAACAAAGGCTGCCCTTCTGTATCTTCCGCATTATTTCCGTTGGACTTTGACGGCTGCACTGCTGCGGCTGCGGCTGCGGCTTCTGCTGATTGGGGGGAAACGCCGTTCGTTTAGAAAGGGTCGGGGAAATGGGCGCTCACAGGTTGTGAATTTGTAGGTTGAAGATCGTGTTGCACGATAAAATGGTAGCTCTCCGCATTATCGTGTCTCCATGACGTTGGGCTAAACATAAATGTTGGTTTTCGCGCGTAGTGCTGTTTTGGAAAGCGTGCACGAATGCTGCTCATTGTCGGCAGGCAAACAAATGTTAACTCCCACAACCATGGTAGTTGTTAGAATTAATATCAGTATGACTTGTACCCGGAACTGTCCGCCCACCTTCGTAGCTTGTTGCAACGATTCTGAGCACCAAAAGAAAGCCGCAACAGCAAAAGTCACGGACCAACAAACATAACGAGTCGTCGCGTTACTACTGCTTACATCATGTTCGACCCAGCTGCATTTCACTAGGACACACAGTGGTCGAGAGTACAAAAACAGCTTAACCATCACCGCGCGTTACTCTTACGGTACACCATAGTGAGTAGAATCCACGACGGACAAAATAAAAAAAGCATCCCCTTACGTTTGCACATAATATTTGGATATGATATTGTGCTCGTGCGTACTATTAATAGCGAGTGGGACAGTACCTCAGTCGAGTTGGCCTGTCATATCCCAACCAAAGTAAAGTCCATGTCATGTCATTTAAAAGCCTTGAACAACGCAAACAACTTGACGAGAGTCTAGAGTCGAATACACACCCGGTACAATTCAAATTGGTGAGGGCGACGGGATCATATTACAACTAGGTGTGCAAGGAAAAAATCACACTGCGCACCAGTTCACTATAGATACAAAGACTGTTGGTAAATCGTACAAGTGTGCGGACTTTCTAGCGGTTGACTTTCCGGCTTTTTCCACCGCACCTGACCGCGAGCGATGTCGACCCCCTTATCCAAAATACAAAGAAGAGCCTAGAACGGCACTCCCGAGTCGCTCGCTGGTATGAGCGTAGTATAAGATTGAGAACTACTCGTCGTGCGCGCACTACCTTCGCGCCCATTACGCGAACTATTGTAAGCTTGTTTCCTGTAGGTTTTATTCGGGTCATTATTCTGCTCGAACTCGGGACATCTCTGAGGTATGTACGACATTCACATCCGTACCCGGAATTTTTTCAAGTTTCGTACGCCCGTGCAACAAAGTCCGCGGCGTGTATATCCCCATACAGGAATACCCTGGTGCGGGTACAGGTACGGGTACGAGTACAACCGTCGTATAGATACCGGAACATCTGTGAGTTTTGTAAGACTTCCATACGCGAACTTCTGTACGTCCTGAGAGGCTTCCATGCCCTTACCCGGACTTCTTGACGTCTGGAAGACTAACGCACAATACCCGGGGTACAGAGACATCTTTGCCTTTGTCAAAATCTCCGGGGCACCGGTACGGGATCGGATTTTACCCCAGGAGTGTCGGGCATATCGCAGATTTTGACCTCATGTCTCGTCCGTAACACACCCGGAAACACTACAGTACAGGGGTACCTCAGTTGTGATGGTAACCCTGTGACTGCGGGAGTCGTTCCCCAGGGAGTTGGAACGGTCTTATCGTGAATACCGTGGAGGACACCAACAACAACTGCAGAAACGACTGCATCAGCAACAATGACCAAAATGGGCAGTCACCGCACAGGGCCGAAAACAAAAACACATCAATGCTTCACTGGAATGGACATAGGATTCGATATCGTGTATCGTTGTCGGCAGTATATCAGACCCTGTGTACCGACTACATTTCTTGTCGTAAGCAAGGACTGTACCATTACATGACACTGCATAATCTCTTGTGTGTTCGACGCCTTGAGGCGGGCATTTGCCTGGTTAATCCCCGTACCTGGGACTTTTGTAGGAAGTGCATGCCCTTGGCACGGTACCCGCCCGGGGTACGGGTATGCCCTCGTAAATTCCCGGGCGTGGGGACGAGTACGTGTACGACGTACCTACCGGAACTATTACGAGTCCTGTAAGACGTCAATACCCGTACCCAGATATTATTTAATATCTATATATGACAATATCATATTATACTCGTACCCAGAAGATCTCAAAGTTAAGTGCGCCCACGGCACCATACTCGGGGTAAGGATACAACAGTCGTGAACGTGTCCGGGATTTCCTTCAATTCTCTAGGACTTCCATACCCGTACCTGGAACTTCTACAACTTTTTGTAGTACTCCCATACGTACCAGTGCCCGGAAAAAAACAAGCTCTACAGAACACCACCTTGAACCATTGCATAAAAGATCCAGTCTCAGTCGCGCTAGTTCATCCCATTCATTATTTTGCGACGCTTCATGAGTACTGCTTCAAGGTCAGCCTCTGTGTACCCGCTTTGCATATCTGGTACACTGCGCGCACAGCAAAACAACCAGCCTAGATGTGGTACGTTAACGAGTACCCATAGAACGCCTTTTTGCGGCCAAAAAGAGGCGTCGAACTCAGCCAAACGTGTGTACATCAGAAGCAAAAGCCTTGGCATAGCATGGGAGTAGGAAAATCAGGTACGAACTCTCCAGTAGTTTGGATTGAGAAAATTCCCGAAAAAAGTGATATACGGGAACTTCGCGAACAAGGTCGCCGCAGCACCAGTAACAGCAGTACTGCTATACCAACAGGTAATATTCAGGAAGCCATTCGTAGCACTAGTAGAGGAATACAGGATTCAAGTAACCGCTCTATCATCACCACAAATGTGTATAAAAAATTGCCATGATCCGTTTATCAGAGAGAGGCCCGCTTTACTCGCCAGATTGCAATCTAGCACGTCCTAGATTCGTCTTAGAATTTTACAGCAGCTCAGGGAATCTTGAGGGGTTATAACGACCGCAGCGAGCTGTGAGAACACTACGGGAACAATCCGCAAATGAATTCTAATGGTGCTCGCGTTAAATCAGTTGCGCTAAATCAGTTGGGTCGTTTTTTTTTTGCAGTCTGTCACACAAGCTATAAACACTACTGTTGCTCGAATAAGTTATTAGCAATCGTCTTATTCCAAACTTCTAGCTACCACATCTTGGATTCGTCTTTGCACGTCTCGGTTTTTAGGACTGCCATCCTGTTTTGGGAACGGCCGGCTTGCATTATCAGTGGTTTGTTAGCAAAATGTGACTGCAGTTCCAAAAAGGGTTAGGTTCGTCTAAGAACGTCTTAGATTTGTCTCGGCACGTCTTAGTCTCCTCCGAAACCATTTAAAACTCGCCAATACGAAAGCTACTGTAGATGTGAAAAGTGAATTAAGACGAATATAATTCGCACGTCTTACTCGAAAAAAAAAAGCCCTGTGGCCGGCGTATTCCTCACTATCTAAGTCTGACTTCCGGCCCGCTTCCCTCGTCTTTGAAGATCGGGCCTAACACCAGTAGACGAGAACAGCAGTAACAGCGGTACTGCTGTACCGGTACAACGGTACAGCAGTACTTCCCCCGTACTTCAGGAATTGCGTACTTTGGTGTTCACTGGCGCACACCGAGGGGATTCGGGCATAGGACACTCTCAAGTTCTGGGGCGTATCCGGTATTTTTTGGTGGTGTAATCGGAGGCACTGGCAAGTTTAGTGCGGATATTCGGCATCTACCGTCAGTAAACTTGATACCCGCACATAGAGAAGAGTAAAATGCTGTCCTTCTCCAGCGTACCTCCAATAGTAAAGCAGTCGTACCGCCGTGGTATCTGGTACAGTATTTCGTGTGTTGCACGACATGTACCACAATTATACTCGAACTGTGATACAGGTACATGTGTCAGGGTCGGGTTAAGAGTACTGCCGTACTTGCACATGCTGCTGTACTTGCACTTCCAAGGTGTGTTCTTCGTTGTACGAGTACGCGTACATCGTGCAAAATACTTGCACCGAAACTGAAGAGCTGCTTATAGAATACCAAAGGTCAACCAGGTACTACTCTGCTGTACCTGCAAAGAATGTACGTACTCTGTACCCGTGAGGTACTAGACCTTGAACACAGTAACTCGATATGATTATAGCGTACTCTGGATTACCCGAATGCTCTGGACGCCTGGCTTGCGACGACTTCTGGGTACTGTTGTAGAGTGGGGCATACGGTACTGATCATGATAAATAATAGTTCTGCTATCGGTGCAGCGACTTGCCAAATTTGAACTGGAGCAACAACGCCAATTATACGCACTCGTTCGACCCGGCCCACTCGGTAAAGACGTTTTGAGGTTGTGGAAAGCTCCAACGATCGACGGAGAGCTGCCCTGTCCGGCTAAAACCTCACTCACCCAACACTCATCAACTCAGATAAGATCATGGCCCAGGTATGACAGGAACCAAGCCAGAGCCATTTCGAAACACTCACGATCAGCGTCAAGACCACTCGCTTCCTTCTCAAGAAGCGCAGCACAGCTCCGAATAACCACCAGAGCAGCTTGGGGCGACTCGGCGTACGAAAGGACCAGCTTGGAAAGCTTCAACGCATCATTTTCCTTCACTGCTGCACCCCAGACGTCCGTCATTATCCCTCCGTCACTGATGTCTGCTTGCAGGGGTGTGCTGGTGTGCCCTTGGGCCGATCGCGCGGTCTTTTTCTCCCCCTCTGGTTTGTTTTCAAATCGAGGCACTTGTATGTACCTGCTCGGCATTACCACAACAAAAATATCTGCACAACAGCCCCCCCCCTTTATCTGGTTTTGGTTGTTAGGTTCCAGAAATGAGAAAGCTTCAAAGGGGGAAAAGGGGTTTGTTGGAAACCCCTGTATTTTCTGCGCAACTGCATCCGCGTGATGTACCCCCCTGGCTGATTGGCGTTGCTGCAGACCAACCATCCCGAAAACTGAACTGACAATTTTGGGATACGAATGACTGACTGTTCGAGTGGACGAGACAAAATTAAAAGGTGTCCATCGGGCAATGGGCACGAAGGGTTTGCAACGAACGAAGCCGAAGTCGAAAGGGGTAATAATGTGCAGTGTAAGTGCCCGAGGAGAGGGCGCGCACACACCCACAGCACGCAATCCTTGGACCTTGTTCTTTAGACCTTGGCCGACAGGGTCGTTGTGGAAGCTCAGATGTATCCCAGCTCGATTGCAGTGATGCAACCGGAGACAGATGCTCTCTCAATGACGAATTGAGAGAGAAATGGGAGTGATACGTATGGGGCAGCTGAGTGAGCCGGGAATGCCGTCTTACTCGCTTGACATGGTGTTCTTTGAGGAGCTGTGGTCTGTCTGGAGCGCTTCTAGGCAAGTGCAACAAGTCCACCTGGTCAGGCTGGGACTACGAGTAGAAGTTTGTAGTGAGGTTTAGACCTTTTACCAATCTTGGGCTTCCTTTTTTGTTTTGGGCCTCACGCAGGTTCATTCAGGCTTTGTTGCATACCAGGTACCAGGTACCTACCTGGTATCCTCTTCATGAGTTGCAGAAGGCTGTTGTACACACAGGAAGACTACTAATAGAGGCTGCAGTACTTCTATTTGCTACAGTTTAGTAGTATGTGCTAGACTATGGGCAGCAAGCGCGCCTGGGGCTAGTCGTGGGCTACTGCTGGCCATGCTGTGCTCGACTTGTAATGCGGAGCGCTTAAATCTTAAATGTAATGTAACATTCCTCGAGCTCTCTCTGCTAAATTTCTTACTGCGACATACTACGAAACAACTTTGTACTTTTGGTCCGCACTTGAGAAATATGCTCATGAAATCGAGGCTCAGTGCTTGACGAAAAAACAACAAACTCGGTGTTAGACCTATGCCAATGGAAACGCGAAGTCCAAAAGTTTTCTTTTAAAAATATTGCTTTTATAAAACAGTCGACAATATCCTCGTAACATCGCTGTGGGAAAAAAGGGAAAAAATGTTTGATTTTTCCTTCTTTTTTTTCTAAAGGCTGCAGGCGGCGCAATTTGTTTTCTCTCGTTGCAAATTGTCAACCCGCTCATAAAAATCAGCTCGTGCGACGATAGATGCTCGATCTCGATATAGACTCAGCCCACGGCCAACCCGCTTGGTGTCGGGCAAGGTCAACCAGTATAGATGGCGGCATCGAAGATAGAAAGTGGATAAATGCTCTAGGGGGCAAGAGCTTGCCGGCGGTGTCCTGCGGTATACTCCCAAACCTGAGATAAAGCCTGCGTTTTGCGATTTGAAACGGATCGAGAAATGTTGTCTTCTGTTTTGTACACACCAGCGGCTAATTGTTTTTTTATCGTACGCCTGGCCTGCGCCCGCCACACGTCACTGGCCACTGTGTGAAGACGGTGACCCAAGGGTGGATCGGAGCCCCTAACGAGCGCACTCCGTTCAGAATTCATGACGCAATCGTTGGTTTCGTCGATCGATGTCTGTCGAGGACGTCGCTTCGAACCAAAGATCGGCCTGAGCTTTTCTCAAGACGGTCTTGGCCCAACATCGGCCCCAGATTTGCTTTCTTTGGGCTTTTCCAAAAGTTGGGAACTTTTTTTTTTCTAAACGTGCCCATAGGAAGCGTGTTCTGAAAAAAATTGGAGGGTATCTTTGGAATTCAAACTTTTTAGTGATACTTCGCTTTCCCATTGGCATAGGTCTTAGAAATCAAGCTCAACCTGACCAACACAATAGGGAAGTAGACATACATGAATCACCAGCGATCGATATCCACCAGGGATAAGGAGAGCATGGAAAAAGTGGCCGAGGAAATAGCTTCTGAGAGCGCAGCGAGACGAGGAACTTTCCTATAAAACACGCAGCGGTTGATGAGAGCCCAGAATATAAGAAACTGCCGTGTAAGAAATTCACCGGTTGTACAGAACCTGGTAAGAAAGCAACCTTACATTTTAAGACGTACCAGGTATCGATGGTGTATGCGTATTCTCGAAGGCATTGAGCCTCGACGCCAGAGGTCTGACATATGTGACGACGATGTTTTTTCTGTGAAGTGGTGAAAGTTTGCCTACGCGCCACCGGAGGCGGTTCTCCGATCGCGTACAATCGTCGTGTTCATGCGTCCCGTAAGCGTTGTTGGTGGCAGCGTGGCGAAACCGCTACATAACACGCCATATGATTCTGTTGTATCTTTTTACTCAGGCGCGTAAAGTCGCGAGGTGGTCTGTGGCCAAGCTTCCCTTCCCCGTCTTCAAGCAGAACGATGCATCGGAGGGGCTCATGGACCGAGGGAGGGAAACTGAAGGTGACACCGAGATAGAATTCTACACAACGTGTTTGCCCCGTTTTTAAAGTGGTGCTTGCAAAGTATTCCCTTGGTTGAAGTTGGCTTAGTGTCTTTTATTTCATGTTCCAGCTCTGGTTTGTCTTTGTGCGGGTGAGCAAAAGGAGGGGATAGTCTTTTTCTCATTCCCCTGTCATCCCCTTTCGCACCCCTTCCCCCCCGCCCCTTCCTGAAACTGCGCGATATTACCAAATACACACACCCTGTTATTGCAACGCCGCGTTAAGCAGGTCAACAGCCCAGAGACTTGACAAGGAGAATTATGTTCCTAGAGAGTCAGCGGATTGTTGAACGTAACAGCCGGGTTTGCGGCAAGTACTACGTAGCCAGTGTGGAAGTTCAGCCGTGGGGATCTGCTCTCTACGCCTTCCATGGCGCCGTGGTAAACACCCACTTTAAGGCCGGGGACAAAAATGTGAGAAGTGCGCATGGTGCCCGCTGAACAGCAGCGCTGTGAAAGCTTTCTTACATCGTTCTCAATGCATGACGGGTGTTTTGTTATGTTCTACTCTTGTTGCGGCTGTTGGGGTATTGTTTCTGAACTTTCAGCTGGTCTCCGCTGTAGATCGTTGATGCCGACAATTTGTAAAAGCACGTCATGCGGACTTGTTTGTAGTTCTTGTGGTTGCGTTCGCCATCCGACAATGTGCGGCATGAGCTTCAACGTTGAACACTGAGAAAAAAAACATCCCCCGAAAAAAGAAACCCAAAAAAAAACAAAACAAAATGGAAATATATGCACGTAGTCTCACTCCCTTCTGTGCTAATTCTGCTCAACGTCTATTTGATGATACTACTGTCCTTGCTCCTTCCTTCTGAACACATTGTTGTTTGCAATCGTAAAATAGGACAAGGATTTCATGATCCTAGGATTCATGCCGCATGCCTGTTTTTCTTCTTGTCATGGACGGAACGCTCCGTATTGCTGCAACGGCGAGGGACAAGCGGCGGCGCGCACGATCGACGGGACTGAGATTAGGACGGGGGTGGGGATCGGGTTCGGGGGCGGGAGCAGGGGTGGCGCTGAGAGTGGCATTTCCAGTCACTCGAGACCTTTGTAGAGGGTGGTGTGGGGAGAAACGCGGCGGGAGCAGGGGCGGGGGTGGTGGCTGGAGCTGATGATTTGCAATCCAGCCTACGCAAGCAGACGGAACGGATGATCTTGGGCGTAGCATGGCGGGAAGCTCCGGGTAGTGTATCATCTGAACTTTGCAGGCGAAATCGGTTGGGTATTGGCTGCTTGAAAACTGCACACATGAAACTAAACGTATGCCGGTACTATGTATATGCCAAATGAGCTTGTTGTGATGCGTTTTAAACAGCTTGTTTTGTGGGTATGTGATATATAGGAAGGGACGCGGCATGTTGTTCTTGTTTTGATTCGTTCTTGCGGGTATTTTTTTTGCGGGTATTGTTACTGGTTGGATGATATCTGGTATGTGCTTTTGTCGATTAGCCGTGTTTTTTATATTTTCGTTGTTCAACATTATGCCGTGCTGCTTCTTTGTCATGATTAATGTACGGTATTGTATATGCGGCTCTTACCCTGGTACGACTATATGCACTAATTTTGTGCAGAATGTGTTCATGTGTGTGTACGCGCGTATTTATTGCAGGGAATACAATGCCGTGTAAGAATAGAGGCACTGTTTTTCTATTGAAGTAGGATCTGCGTTTTGTTGGACGGCGAACGAACCACTTGGCAACACAAATAAATTACGGTGACGAGTTAACGCCGAGGGAGAGAAGCGACCGAGGCCGTTTTTTTGCCTTTGACTTGAACGCCTCTTCATAGCGGGGTGCGCGAGGCTTCCACCATTTAGTTATTGACTGCCGTTTTGTGTGTCTGTCAGTGTGCTCATTTGTCCGTGTACCGGAAGATAGACCGCATCCATGCCCTATTTTTATCTGTTTGAGACCTCCAGAGCATCGGTTCCAACAAACGCCGGTTGCACAGAAGCAGGCATGCACACGGTAGCCCGTGGGCCTGGTTTCCTTTCACACTCTCCCGGGGCTGGCCACCGTGTTCAGTATATATCACGCTTCAATTGATTATGTCATGTGGCTACAATGCATAGCAGCGCAGAAGCTTTTCTGCGAGGGGGGGGGGGGGGGGGGGGGGGGGGGGGGGGGGGGCATTATTATCATATTGATTGCACTCCGCCTGTGTCTTTTCTTAATACTGCTATGAGAATACTACAACCTATTGCAAATCATACTCTACGCATACTGTACATATGAAAGGTTCTTCTGTGTAATACTCGCGGAGGAAAGTACTATCTGTTAGAAATGCTACCACTACTCTTGTTTCTGATACTATAGGCATACCTACCGTCGAGTTTTTCATTACAGATGTGACTACTGTAAAAATAGGCACCACCACAGCATTACTAGTAGTGGACCACCACTACTAACATGACCGTTTCTAATACTGCTGTGTACCTACGGCTGCTGACCAAAAGAGGGCGATGATGGACCCTGTTTGACAATATTTCCCCTCGTACAACACGCAGACAAACCCACAGCAGAAGAGTTGAGTGTTGCAGGAGTACTGTTACTGCTGTACGACATTGTAACCAGCCCTGAAGCGCATACAGCAGAGCCATGCAACGGTGTTTCGAGTGTTAGTCTGTGTTGCTTTGTGCTAAAGCGTATTGCACAGCAACACACAACATAATACACGCAGACACAAGTCGGGACACAGGTCTGCACAAGACTGGGCCACTTTGGCCCAGCGAAGAACACGAGGTCAGGCCTGGCAAGAACCCACGAAGTGTGGAAGTTGAGAGTTTTTTTGGCCCCTGTATCACACGTCGATATCCAGTGTGATTGAAAACTCGAATTTTTTATTTTTTCAGTGACCCAAATACCCTCCGCACGTCGCGGCGGAAGAGCAATCAGGCCCGTAACTGTAAATTTTTCGTCCAATGGCTATTGGGAGGTATTACAATTCTTGGGTTTTCCGCAGGAAGGCGGGTGGGAGACGCTGTACCCGCTTTTACGCTTGCGTACCAGGGTACGCCAGCGCGTATATGAGACATTCCTTGCTTGGTAAGAGAGCCGTTTAACATCTCAATGCTTTTCTTGCAATAAAAAAAATGATAAGGGGAAAGGGCGAGAGTACCTGTACTAGTGTGCGCAGGGAGAGGTACTGCACTGCCGTTGTACCAGGTACTGACTGCTGTTAGAGAGTGATCCTTTCGAGGGAGGCACCTGTTTGGTGCGTCACATCTTGCACGGCTGTGCCGGTCTCAACCGGCGCAGCAATACCTCCCGTAGATGGTTATCGCTTGCACCACACAAGCTCTCTATATACTTTACCTACTATTACGGGGGACCATAGTAAATAAGATAAAATATTCTTAGTAAAAATAGGAAATATATAGGTTTTCGTTTATACCATAGGCCCTGTTAACTATGTACCCCCGTAATACTACACACAGCAGCAACCGTGGTCTGCATGGTGTTGCGCCACAGATAATACGAGTACAGGATACTGATCGTATATGAAATTGACTGACGCATTTTCACAACTTCGGTGGGGCATAGGGGTACTGTTTGCACTGACAAAGGTACACCTTCCAGTCGCCCCTCTCTCTGCAATTCCACTGCCTTTGCACTCCAGTCCTAGGGCAACACCAGGAGGCAAGCTGGCGTAAAAATATAAAATGCACGTGGTGGTGGGTTTGTACTCCTGGGTGTGGTCCTCGTTCGTCGTGCACACGTTTTGCACGCAGGCGACAGTAACGACTGTAACGCGCCGGCATCCGCTCAGGGAGGGGGCACAATGGAAATATCTTGCTAAACAGAGGAAACCAAATGGAGGAAGACATCGAACTCAGCAATCGTGAACGATGTAAGCGAGCCGGCACAAGGAAATGTCACGGCGGGTGAGGGTGGCGTGGTCAATCACAAGCCAGGGCCCATATCCGTAACACAGCACCGTGGCGAAAACGCAGTGGCACGGGTGCTCATCTTGGAGGGCAGGAAAGGCCGCCACACTTGCCGGCTCCTCGAATAAGCTGAGTAGGACAGATTTGGAAAGGGGGAGTCATTCCCGGTGTCCGGTGCATTTTTGCACGAAGAATCGGTGGCGTCGTAGCTAACTGCACCGAAGTCACGACAGCCGTCGCGAGTGCAAGGCGGAGAGATTGCGGGGGGGGGGGGGGGGGGGGGGTCGCAGTGGGGGACATCACGATCGGTGATGGACAGCAAGAATCTAAGGTTAACAGCATGAACACGGGGGCTTTCAGTGAAGCGCCTAAGGAGGAAATACCGTTTCAGGTGCGTGACGCTGGCATCAGTATTTAGTTTTGCTTGACTCTTGTTTTGGCAAGTTGGGTCAAGCTAGATCTACAGCTGGATGCAGTAGTGAAGTAGAGTTTGGTTTTTTACCCCAGCTCCCGCCACTTTCCATGAAATCTAAAGCGACACTACTGCCCTTTAGGGTTCACGCCTGCGCCGCTCTATATTGCTCTGCAATTTTGCACCAACGTTGTACCTTGGCGTACGGTGGCATGGGTCGCGCCTTCAGTGCTCACGCGGCCCCAGGGGCTAGTCTTCGGCCGACTCGCTTCTACAACAAGTTTGGTGTAAAGCTATTTCATGCCTCCTGTTCCTCCAGCTCCTACAGGGATTTGTGTGTGTGCGCCTCGACGTCACCCATGCCTTGCGGCCTCTCAGAAAGTGTGACCCCAAGACCCGCGGCGCATATCATCCATGTTTTTTTTTAGAGTTGGGAGATGCGGTTTTATGAAGAAAGCACAGAAGAATCCGAGGCAGTGGATCAAGTCTCCTTTCACAAGGGCAGGAGTGAAGACCATGTAGACATGAGAAAGGAGTAGGAATGGCACCGCTTCTTTCATACGTACCGAGGCTTAGCTGCATCGGTTGCGATACGTGAATTTAACGTCGGATATGAAACTTGATCCTATTTGAGTTCGTCGAGTGCCGTGTTTCCGAGTGAATCTACGGCCGCAACGTGGCAAGGAGTTTGGCCGAATTTCCCGCCCGCAAGTAAGTTGTCACTGTTCAGCACAACACCTGACGATAACAGTGCTGTTTTGTCTTATTTTTGTCGTTGCCACCTCTTTCAGGATGATCCTACCATCATGAGCCTCATGAGATCTTCTTTTGAGCTCCTACAGCATCGGCGGCCCATATGGTGGGTCAATGTTCTCAACGACCCAGCAGTCGTTGCTTAGAGAGGAAGAGAGGGGGGCTGCATGCCAAGGCTGACTGACTAACTGACAAGTTCCGATGACCTGCCAATATAATATCCAGGCAAGGGGGTTTTCTGCGGCTGGCATTCTAACGTATCAGCGTGCTTACGGTACAAATGGTGCAGAAGAGTGCATTTAATATTTCCGTCATGCAGGTAGATTATATGGCCGACTGATGATCACCACAATCTTGATATTAATGTCGTTGGGGGGAGGGGGGTGTACTCGATAGCATGAATGGCCGAAGTTGTACGACCATAGACCCTCGCATCCCTATGATGCAAGGATGGGTCATAACTTTCAATGGGAGGAGTATGAGCAGCTCGTACATGGGGCCATGCAGGAATAGTTTATTCAAGTGCTGTATACGGTGGCGCGCTTTCTCTCTCTACGTGTTTCCCCTGGCGTAATCAGAATTTTCGTTCCGGCATTGAAACGATGTTTTCATTGTTGCCTTCATAGGTGGTAGTCGCCCGTGTGAAATAATCGTCTTCGTGTGCTGTTGGGCAACGCGAAGTATCCGAACTGGAGTTCCGCAATATCTTCCTGTGACGTTGCGGGCCAATCAAATTATCCGTAGCAGCATGCCAAACGCGCGGGAGGCTGTGGATGTCAAGCCTGCGGAACATATTGAGGAAATATGCGACGATAGAATCAATGGAACTACGCAGTCCTGGAACTTGATCCATATCCTTCCAGCAGGGCTCTTTCGCTTCCGATTTGTTCGAGTCACGCCTGCCACCCTAGTGAAACTTCCCGGCCACGCTCCAAGTCCAGTGCCATATTAATGGCGCTCGTTGCACCAACGAAAACGCTGTACACTTTCCTAAACCGTCATTAATGTGTACGATGTCGTCGCGGATATGTAAGGGGAAAATGATGCCTTTGTCTCGAGTTTGAGCAACAAGGCGGCCACCTTGAGGCGTACTGTTAAAGCATCGAACGAAACTCATCCCGTTTTTGTTCAGTTTAGGGCGCTCGAGCGAGACCCTTCACGCTTCTGGTAATTTATTTGCATCTTTTTTATTACATCATATTCCACGCGCCACGGGTGGTGACGCAGGCATCATCAGGGAAGCGCTAAGGCCCGTTCGAGAGAGATATGCACTCATCAGGACAAACGTCGTGCTCCCGTGGACAGTGGGGATCCTCCTTGAGCCACGCGTGGCAGAATCAATCGCCAACGACCTTCAGTTCAACAGATAGTATGCAGAACATCAAGCTGCTCAAGATTAGGGGGCACCAGAGTATTGATGTGCAGTTATCAATGTCATCGGGGTTTTCGCACGTTTGCCAGCACGTCGTATCAACTGGGTATTATATGACAGTAGGGGCTTTAAAATGCCACCATCATCAGTTGTTTTGGTCACAAGGTGGGACGGCATATTAACTGCTGTGTACCAGACGAGCGTTGCCGCGGCTTCAAACAGCCGACGGAGAAGAACGCGATTAGTGCATTTTGTCGGGGGTGCGAGTTGGATGCGCCTGAGACGAAATACATCAGGCAGGCTTCAATTCTGGCCGGCCGCACAAGCAATAGTGGTGCGTGTTAAGTGCGGGAAATTTGGAGAGTACTGATATGCGACACGTGCAGCGTGTGCAGCGACTGTTTCAAGTTGACCTCATATGTTTGAGCCGACGTTATTTCTCCTCTGAGAACAAGATGCCGAGGGTGTTTTCTGTGTTGCGCATTCTGTCAGTCAACGCTTCCGCGTGCCTTGATTGTTTCGCAAGAATTGTAGGTATATTCTCCATGCAATCTACACCAGACAAACACGGTCGGTGCACAGGGTCCAAGAGCGGGATCTACTTGAGCTATATGTGAAGAACATTATATGTTTGTATGCTTCGGGGGGCTGTGGGAGCAGTGACCAAAGAAGACTGCTTCTGCGCGGTTCAACCAAGAAGTATTCACGATTGTTACTGCCGAGGGGCAAATCATTCATAATGTCAAAACATGATACCATATTATGTGCCAAAGAGCTTAGTCGATATTGTCAACACGTACCACGTACAAGAGAAGATGGGTTGGCACACTGGTGTGTTTCCACCACACGTAGTCCTACTCGTTTTTACTTCTTCATTTCAATTGGTCGGAAAAGCTGCGTACTCAGTGCTCGTGCTGTTGCCGTATTAAACAACGCCAATTCAGGACTTCAAGTGGAAACGGAAGAAAAACTATTCCCTAGGTTTACCTAGGGTTTATCTAGAAGCAAAATTTATTTCCTGCCCTAACAGACAAAACAAAAAAAACGGTTATGAATTTTTTTTCTTGCCAGTTTACGGTACTAAAGATTGAAACCGAGAAATCAAGATACACCAAACCCAAGTTAGAGGCCGTTTTCTGTCAAGCTTTGCCGTTTTCTGGAAATAAAATCAATGTCCGGCATAGCTTATTACTGCGAAGAAAAACGCTTTCGTGCAGACAAGCGCCTTCTTGCACTCGTGTCCATACGAACATACCAGGTACGAGTCAAACCTAGCTCATATTTCTGAAGACTGTTTGGTTCGTTTCATGCTCGTGTATGTACTCAGAGCACGGCACCACGGGCAATCCCGGCGCCGTCGCGGATGTCAGCGGGTGCCGGCGGATAGAGCGGCGGTTGCAAGGAGTGCTCGTGTTCATACGAACATACCAGGTACGAGTCAAACCTAGCTCATATTTCTGAAGACTGCTTGGTTCGTTTCATGCGCGTGTATGTACTCAGAGCACGGCACCACGGGCGATCCCGGCGGCGTCGCGGGTGTCAGCGGGTGCCGGCGGATCGAGCGGCGGTTGCAAGGAGCGCGGTCGCCATTTGCGCGGCTAGGCGTCTCGTGCGCCTCAGGACACGTGGGAAGCACGAACAGGCTCTGCTTGGCCTCACTGTCACGCTCCGCTTGTACCATATACGAGATGTAAAGGTCGTTTTGATGTTCAAAATATTATTCAAGATGTGCATATTTTTGGGACCAAAACAAAATTCTAACAGAGAGCGATCCAGTCTGAGCACCAACTTTGTTTGGCTGGCGAACAACGGCCACGGGAAAAATCGGCCTTCGCGCAACGCGGGTGACGGGGCTCAATGTGGCAGAGAGGGAAGAAATATTTACCCGGACCGAACGGTGATGAGGTGGTCACGAGAAGGCGGGAGGCGTACCAGGCTTAGCGAAAAGCTCTGCTGCGATACCTATTTTGGAGTACAATACCTTGGATTAGGATTTTGGATGATCATGGTTTATCACCATGGCATGGTACTTTATCATGAGCGATGTTTGGTTATCCCATTCACCAAGTGGAGAGCAGAGGGGTTGTTCGGAGTGCCCACGTACTTGGTGTATATGGATTCATGTGTAACGGTATTTGGGAGTTCCACACAGGAAATATGCGTGTTTCTGTGTGGAGCGGTCGGCGGGTTGCGACGTATTTTGTCCGCCGCTTTCTCACTTCTTCTTATTCTTGTATGCTTCATGTTCTCCCCTTTCTTCCTTGTCTTGTGTGTTCTAAGCGATCATATATATATTCTGGAGTGGCTTCTATGAACTGACTCAGGCTTGGCATATCATATCAGTGAGTGCACCGAACACACTGCCGCCGTGCTGCAATTCAGTTAAACGGATTATTTATCAGGCAACTGAGGTGGTAATCCACGCGTTTTAAAACACTCCATGAACAGGAGAGGATGCGTATCCAACCCGCTCAAAAACAATGTATTCGACCGCTGTATACTGCGCGCACCTAGTTCAATTCGTACCAACTGTTTACGGAGGCACCATTTGCTGGGCATCACATTCTCCCTTTCATGAGCAATACTGCGTAGTCACGTCCCCGTATATGTGTCAGATTCTTCACGAGCCAAACATGATAACCTGTATTGAATACTCGACCCTGCAAAACCGATTGAGCCGCTTCACCAAAATTGGTGGATATTATCTTACACAGCAAACGAGCACAAGTGGCGAGTACGTCGACGTAGGCGGAAGACATGCGCAGTTTTTTTTTCGTGGGCATTCACACACTGTGATTTAAAACAGTCACATATTTTGCCAACGCATTGATTGTCCCAACGGTGACTATTAAACTTCGAGGCTGACGTACTTAGACAACCATGACCGCTCGAGTTTGTCCACAAATTACAAACGTGCGCCATTAGGCACGGCGCGAACTGGACGTCCCATCTCGACAAGTAACGCCCGTACAACTTATCGCTTGTTATCTATACCCGCATTACAATCACTCCAGGTTGGGCAGTGTGCAGGGTTATCATGTGCACGTTGTTTTCGTATTGCTGTCCAGCGCGTGACGAGACGACTAAGAAAAGGCTAAATTCACACCTGAAATTTACGAAGTATACCTGAACAATAATCAGCCCCAACCGATTAAAGCTCTAAACGTAAAGTAATAGTGTGGCTAGTACCTCAAGTTTACCCGGCACGTTTCAACAGGAATATGTTGTTTTTATTAACCGGCATATTTACATGATTTCGAAACGGTGTCTTGTTTTGCATATTTTCATTTTTTTCTGAATTTCATCAAAGTGAACTATTAATAATATGCAAACATCCTCGTTAGCATATAGGTTCGATAGTCTGGTTTTGATAAAAGTACAAAATGATTAGACACATGTAGTAAGTATACTTCATACACTTATAATATCTTCTTCATAACTCAAGACCGACACACACTCAAGCTATCCGTTGCAAAATGCAAATTTGATGATATTAATAGTATCTCCATGGAAAATATATTGTTTAGAGTGAATCACCTTCAAAAACGAACGATACGCGAAACCTGAAGTTTGTGCACCACTAGCCCGTCGATAATAGTTGTATACAAACAAAAGCATTACGTCACGCGTTTTGTTTTTCTTCAATACGGTGTATGTATTTGAGGTGCTTACGTATATACATATGTTGATATGTAGGAACATGCGTTTCCAATACTTGCAGACGTGCTGGAGAAATAAACAAACGCATACGGCGGGGGGCAAAACTGCGGTGCGGTTTGGTTTCCCTTCGAAATAATGCGGTGCGAAGCTGTCCGATCAAAACTGAAGAAAATAACACCGCATCGTACCTGCACCGTGGTTCAGTACCTGATTTTGCCGCTCGGCGTTTGTATTTGTTTGAATTTTGTGAGAGTCGAACGTTACGGTTTAGGGCGTTTTCTTTTTTGGCGTACGGTCCACGTCGGTGAGGTAATGTTGCATATCAAAAATCTTTCAGGGCAGTTCGTTGCGGTTTCGTACAGGGCGAAATCGTACTTTTCGATGGTTTTCGGTGACCCCGCACCGAACCGCGCCGCATCGCACGAACACTGAAAGAGCACCCCAAGATGACCCCAATTCTACTATTCACATACACATCATTGATCTGTCAACACCACGCGTAATATATACCTGGTATATATAGCTGGACACCTATAGCTTCCCCTGAACTTGCAAAAACCAGATGTTTTAAGCAGTACTAGCAATACTGGATTGCCTCGGGGTACCTGTCGAGTGAAGTAGGTGACCACAAACCGAGCAATCGGTCATATGTAGAACGGACTGTCGAGTCCTACACTGGCTTGTGGGAACCCCCCGCACACCCTGTGTAGGTGACGCCGCAGCGAAGCATATTGCACGTTGAATATCGGATAATCTTTGCAGCCGGGAGTGGTTGGGGCCAGCGACACAAAACGAAAGCTGTGACCCCAATTCCAAATCATGTACAGAAGGTGTTACGATGTTGTCACTATATTGACTACTGTACGTTTTTATGCGAGCTGACTATTCGTATACCCACGTGATATGCTTGATAAATGTATGTCCATCTGGTCTACACCGTGAAGCCCAGGATATGAGGCATACAAAGCACGATAATGCACGGGACTCCTCCTTTCTCCCGATCTTTCCTATTCTACTCTCCTAAACTCCGGCTGCAAAAATATTTTTTTTCAGGGACACAAGTCGTTGCGCTCCTTGCGCCTATTATTTATCAATATATACCATACCGGAAGCATGCACCAGTAGACTCCAGGGCATTACTGCTGCCACGGTTGATTATCCTGGGCTGACGATGTGGCCGCCCTGGAACAACGCATGGGCGACAATACTAAATAGAATACGCACGTGTTTTCGTTGGGTGAATATATGATGAAGCGCCAGCAGGCTATTACTCTCAACACTATGTGTTTATGCTGCGCACATAACTGACCATTGCGTGCCTTTATCTTTACGGCACGTGCACTGATTCCGGTTGGTATCTTAAAGTGTTATCCTCCAGCCACCGCTTTGCCAACGACAACAACCCTAATGAGCATGCACTATGAAGCGTAACACCCATCTCATGCGAATTCTAGCCAACATATCCATTTCTCAACAAAATTAAACACGCTCGCCATTTTTCGATGCCACGGCCTTTTGTTTCCAGATATGGACGAGCAGCCGGCCGACGTCAAAACCTGCAGCCCGTGTTTTGAAGATGTTTCACACACGGGCATTTTGTCGCTAGCCTCAACTGCGGCGTCACTGCAGGCATAGCTACATTGTTGGAACTCTAAGGCGTGTAAATAATGTCAATAGAGCCTTGACTCAATTCGGAAAGATCCTGGCATCGGTCCCGGACGCCGTTCGGTTTTTGCAGCTCTTGCAAGCTACGAAGATACTGCTTCATACATTCCAACTCATCCTTCTAGGAACGCACAATATCGTCGACGGGTGAGGTCGAGCTACATCCAAGATCATCCAAAATTATCGCTAGACTGCCATGTCACCAGCAGCATTGTTGTGCAAAAATGAGGGACACACCCACTGAATAGTGTCTCGAATCTACCGTTGACTACTGTTATCCACACACGTAAGACCCCACGTGGACCCGGGATGGTTCAGGGAAAGCGTTTCGTCGATTCAATGTGCTTCGAACCAAGCATCAGGCAATACCTTACGACGTACTGCACACGCTAAGGGCACCCAGAATTGCATTATATGTTCATAGGCAACAGCGCTAGCAAAGGTTAAGTTAGTCCGAGCAAAAAATGTCGACTGTTAGGGTCATTCTTATCCGAGAGTTTTTGCATGTGTTTTCCATACTTTTTTCGCTCATTTTTTTGGTATTCCAGATTTTCCTGGTTCATTATTCTTCTTTGGAGAATTTCACGAATAGGGATAGAACACCTCTGTATATTGACATATCTCCAATTATTTCCAAACTTTGAAAATTCTGGGAAATACGGCTGTCCGGTAAGAATGCGGTTAAACACAAAACATCAAATGCACACATGGAATCGCTGTCCATGTTGGTCAGTATGTTCGTGTAAACCGTTTGATGAGATGCATGTGCCTTTTTCACGTCACACTTCACCGCAATGAGATTAGGTTTCTGTTTAGGTGAAAACACGGAGCCAGAATGCGCGTCCCACAGTTCACCTGATATTGTGGCACGTTGACAAAACAGTGCTGAGACAATCTTGTGGAACAGTTCGATGGCGGGGATCAACAGGTCGTGGATCAATGGTGGCATGGTGGAAGGTCCGCTTCTGTGCAATATCCGAATTCAATATGTAATATGGGGTCAGTTTTCACCAAGAGCATTGTTTTCTTAAGCATACTACGTGTTGATTAGCCCAAAACTCGAGACCGTAAGTTCGCACCATTGGGTGAAAATTGAGAAGCACCGGAAATGATGCCAACTACGCTATGCACACGAAGCCGTGTGCCCGGGAGGGAAAAACGACAACTGTATTCAAGGATTTTCTAGAAGCTGGAAAGTAAAAATACAAAATCCATACTTGAAACAGTGACATATACATGTATATGACAGCCGTGAATGCTGATCTCTCACAAAATATTCGACCACTGAGTCCCCTGACTTCACAACTGATGTGTTTTATTTGTAGATTTAGTTCGATATGCGCATGTATAACAAAATGTGTCATTCTTATCGGAGAGCTTTCTCCCCATATGCTCCATGTGTTTTCCGCGCATTTCTTTATTCTTCCAGATTATCCTGTTTTTTCCTATTATGTGAAATTTAAGAAACATTTTATTTTGGCTTCTGGAAATTTTTACGAATAGTGACAGCACTCCTCCGTACGTTGAAACCTATCTCCAATTGTTTCCAAAGTTTGGAATTCTGGATAAAAAGCTCTCTTATAAGAATGAGCCATATATGTATACTTGTATGCAAAGTATGCTTCGTTTGTTTTAGGCATGCTACTCTCTGGCGGCCGAGGGTTCTCTCTCGCACTTTTATCTTCGGGGCAAGCAAGGCGGCCGTGGGTACATTCTGACGCATGTCTGGATCTTTGTTGTTCTTGTTTTCTTTCAATAGCCTCCCACCCTCGAACACTTCAAGCTGCCTTTCTTTCTATATGTTGCACAAGCCCTTATTCCGGTGGTGTTTCATCTATTATAAACCTAAGCGGCAGTTGTCGTCTGTCGAGAGTCATACATGTTTCAGCTACGAAGACCTTTGACGTACACCACACACCTTACATATCACATCTCACATCGAGCACAGAGTACTTGACAAACGACGGCACTTGTGTGCACTTTAAAAAGCGAAAAAAGTATTCGGCATACAGCTGGCCACATTATGTACGACAGGTAAGACAGGCAGCTGTGTGGTCTTTCGACAACAAAATATTTTCCTCGGCAGGATACGCGCTTCGTTGAAAAAGCTTCGTTGCAAATATCAGTGGCATTGTTTTCATTGGAACCACTGAAAAAGCTAGTACTATCATATGTACTATTAACACTGCTCGACCATGACCAAACGATCATACAATAGTAGTACTGCTCGGGTAGTTGTTGTGGCAGTGATGTACAGCACTATAGACCCGCGAACAAAAACACACACAATCTTGGAAGGCCGGAGATTCCTTTTGTGACGCCATCTCCAAACACCCGTAAGCATACGCTATTATATACTGGTACGATTTGGTTGACAGTTACCCACGGAGCCGAGCTCCTTATCCTTGTTTAGCGTTTTTCAAAGAGTGAGCGGTGAGTTTTTATTCGGCCTGTTATTAATAGCGGACCTATTCCGTATAGTAACAGTGTACTGTATACTCACAGTATCGCAGTCATACGCCAACCAATGGTGCCGCATGATTGTTTCGTATGTTTACCACCATGGCGTTGTCTGTATCACATGAGCGTTTCGTCATGCTCCAGCATCCAGCAGGAGCATTAGGAGTAGTATTATTAATGGCCTAAGTATGTATTTGGGCATGATGCCTCCACCTCTACTCCGTGCTACCTGTACTACTGCGTAGTAGTGGTCGTGTTGGTATATATTAACAACATACGGAGTACTGGTCAACCCATGGTAGGGCGTGCATTTTTTTGTGTACTTTTCATTCATGCTGCGTCTTCCTCACTACATCTATCCGTAGCAGTGCTGTATTGTCTCAGTATAGTATTACGGGGGTCCATAGTTAACAGGACCTATGGCATACATATAAAACTATATATTTACCTATTTTTACTAACAAAATTTGGTCCCATTAACTATGGACCCCCGTAATAGTAGTGGCATTGGGTGTATAGTAACAGTATAGTACTCAACCCATGGTACCGTGCGCATGTTGTAGTGTACTATTTATAAATGCTACTTCTGTAGAAGTAGTGCTGTATAGACGTGTAGTGGTATCGGCAATGGTGGATAGAAACAGTATAGTAGTCACGCCCCAACCCATGGCACCGCGTGGTTATTTAACCTCTCTGTTTACCACGAGTTTGCTCAAAACAGTTCGGACAACCTTACCTGCGTTAGTAGTAGGGTGGTACTGCCTCTACCTGTACTGCATGTACGCAGGTGTCTCCCTCTGCTATACCCTTTGCTGTACGTTTCCGGCGAAACTGGGTGGTCACCAGGCCATTCCATGGACGTATGTAAACATCGCACACATTGGACGGCACGAAAGCCTCTATATAGCTTTGTGTATTACCGACAAGGCCTGCTAATATAGCCGTTGTTCCGGCGCACAGGAATAGACGTGCGACCAATACGTCTTTACAGATGAACTCCAGTTGTCTTGTACTAAGAAATAGCTCCCCCCAAAAAGAATTGCTACCAAGAATGCCATTGACGGCGCCCCCCCTGAACAAGCTGTAGGCATGCTTTCACGGATTATATCTCAGAAAAAAGGAGGCAACTAGACGCAATGGCCACTATTGCGCGCATTGGCCCTCCCACCTGAATGGTGAGATTCACGGGATCGCCGACTTGGCCTGAAATACAAAATAAACTCCTTTCAGGTCAAACTGGCATTGACAGATCTGACATCGTCTACCGTGTTTTCAAGGTTAAGCTAAAGTATCTCCTGGCTAATCAAAAGAGCAAACTATTTGAAAAATGTGCATACCTTATTCACGTTTTCGAAGGCCAAGTCAGAGGTGTTGTGCATGCACATGTCATTGTCAAGTACGAAGGGCTACTGCAGAACAGCGCGCAGAAGTTGACGATTGGATTTGGACCAATCTTTCAGACCTTTCCATCTCTAACTGAGAGCTCCGTGCCAAAGTGCTCATGTACATGGTCCACACGGTATGCGGAAGTCACAATACATTCGCACCTTGCACGAAATTGAACAAAAATCCATAGGAACTATTGCCAGAAAAATTAACCACAACCTTTCCGTTCCCCCATGTACACTGACAACTCTGGCCGAGCCGAATACAAACGTCTTAACAACGGTGACAAGGCCGCTATCAATTGCGAAAACGGCGAAAACAAAACTGTTGACACCGTGATCGATAGCAAGGAAAGGCAACTATTATTTGTTAATGGAATATGACTGCCATGTCTGTGTGGATTTATTGACAGCCATGGCGGTCATTCCATAACTTTACAAGTACGCATACAAACAGGCAGACACAATACATGCAGGAGTTGGTACGGCTAATAATAGATAGAGGCCTCCAGAAGCGTCTGGCACTTATACAGTTTTGAGGTCATGTGGCGCATTTTCGGCTTCGCACGTAAGCGAGAACACCTTCAGTTGACCTGCTTTACGTCCACCACAACGAAGAACAGCAAGTTGTCTACGAGGAAGCCGACGAGCCTGACAAACGACAAGCTGCTCCAGACGCGGCCGTGTCCAATCGTACGAGGTTCTTGCGGTTGTTACTGCCACATCACCCGGCCCATAGCTTCCTCCAATTACGCTCTATCAACTGCTTCAAGTGCGAAAACTTACGAACAATGTGCAAGTTAACTCGGCCTCGTTCATGACGTTGACGATGAAGCCATTTGCATGCAAGAGGCTACAGGGTTCGCCATAGCACAGGAAATCAGTTGTCTTTTTACAATATGAATACTGCTCGACGCCCCGCACCTTTCTTTTATGTAAAACACTTCAGGTACAGCTCTCACTTGACTTCACAGTGACGATGTCCGCCGCTGCTAGCTCCGTCGCCGCTCGTAAGCCTATTGACCTCATGCTCTAAAATATGGCCGTTCCACAAACAAATTTGGCTATCGATATGTCAACTATGAGAACAAGAAGTTTGACCGTTTCATCAACAACTTCAACAAGACAGACCTGTTCCACGTTACGATACAACAACCACTGACAGCGTATTCGTTTGTGTGGACAACTGTAGACGGCGAGCGAAAATCCTCGTTTGCACGTACTTGCTATCATTTTACAGCATGTATCACAGCTCCAATTCACCGCTGTTCTAGCGTGGACAGACCTGACTTCGCCTACCGTCTTTTCAAAGTTAAGTTCAATTACCTCCTGGCTGATTTAAAAAGCAACCTATTCGGAAAATGTGATTACCTTATGCACGTTGTTGAACACCAAACAACAGGTGTTGTGCATGCGCATGTCAATGTCCAATACGAAGTGGCTACTGCAGCGCAGCGCGCAGAAGATGACGATTTGATTTGGACCATCTCCCTGACCTCCATCGCCTACGGAGAGCTCCGTGCGAGAGCTCTCAAACATATGGTCCGCAAGTGTACTGCCCAAAGAAATAGTAGTACTCAGTTCGTGCTGATTACTTCTCTTTCCTTCGAGGAATAGGCTAACCTATGGTTCACGTTTCCGCCAAGAACAGCTACAAGTGTGTTTCCTGTCGCTCCTTGTCGACTTGCGACGCCCCCGGGATTTCACCTTACCTACATCCGAAGGGGAACATTGAAATAGTTTTGAATAGTGATGATGTGCCAGGTACTGTATATTTACTTCGTACGCATAAAATACATCTTCATAAGTACCCAGACCCGTTTTTTCCATCCCTTTCCAAAAGGCAGTCCCGCTTTGGTGACTAACTGCTCAAATGCTCTGTAGTTTCTCTCCAGTCGTTCGTGTCCAACCCGGGACTGCAGCTCTTAACCGTGTCGTGCATATGAAGCTGCAGCGGAAAATTCGGGTTGCACCAAGACCATCCTGCTCTATGTCCCCTGGACCATGTGACATTCATATGTTCTGCTTTGAGGGTCACGACAGCAGTATTGCAGCAGTAAGTATGAAGCTACTCAGGGTGGAGCAAGATACAGTGTCAACATAGTACGAAGTCAAACCCGCGCACGCGAACGACGACGACTCAAAGTAGCGGTCACCCTTCATTTGCGGCATGTTTCAAACCTCTTTCGACGACTGCCTGTGCCATGTCCGGAACGCACAAACTTCTCGCCTTTTAGACTTTCGGGTGGACAGGTTGGGAGGAATTTCATACATGTAACCTAATTTGATTTTGTTTTGGAGTGTTACCGTCAAGGTTATTAAACCTAACTCCCCTGCCATCATCACCTTGCAAAAACCTTACGTGAACTATGTTTATTGGATGTACACCTAGTACTCCTTTTTTCGGCACCGCGATCAAGGATGAAATTAAGCCGCAGAATATGGAACGATATCGTTGCGGTGTGTATTTTGTCTTGAAACAAAATAGTGAAACGAAATAGGGTAGGCACTCGGTTGGGAACATCTGATGGGCTAAACATACACTATTGATCGGTTGATGAGATTGCTACGGTTGTCGGTTTCGGCCCCTTAGCTGTGGTCTCCGAATGTTTTGGTAGCCCACGGCGATGTGGATAGGACTGATGTATTTCCTTCTGCGACAGGATACAAATGATATATTCCACAGCATCGGGGCGTGTTGGGCGCTCTCAGTACGGAGTATACCTTCGACCTCCGCCCTACAGGTCTGGCGTCGAGATCCATTGCGTTCAAATCTCTCTTGACCTATTGTGGAGACTACTGACGAAGCGTTGCAAAGCTGAAACCAAAACTACTCGATTCCCTCTGCCTATTCACAGGTGGAATTTCGGCAGTTCATTCAACCTTTGCTATCAACGCGGGAGAGTTTTACCACAACTCGGGCGACGTTGGCGGTAAGATTTACTAAACATCGAGTGTGATGTGTTGGTGGACGGGGCAGGGTCTGAGAGAGCCTAAACATGAGGGGTGATAGGGATGGCGTTAACGGTGAACGAAATACACATCAACGTTGCTTTTAAAAACCTCCAACGGCAATTTGGAACTGATGTACTTTCACGGTCGTTCGACAGCCGTAAAATATATTCCTCGGTTTGCGCGCGTTCGTGAAAATATTACCCTTTTTTTCAGTTCAGATCTCGGCCGACATATACTCGCACAGAGCGTTGTTTATGAAATGTTACAGTTACTGACTTTTTGTTTAACCGAAATGAAAGCTCAAAGATCAAAGCGGTACGAAGTTCACGTGCATAGATGGTCGTCGGTTCATGGAGTGCCATAGCGTCCACGTGCTCTGCCTGCCAACCATGAGGAACGTCGGGTATGTCAAGCGCCCTATTTAAAGAACACAATAACTCCCAACGCCTACCCTATATCGGCGACACCGAACCCATTTATGTCGTAAGGTGGGCATCATTCGTTACTACTATCGCTGCTATCGTGAATGATCAACTGCAAAGCATGGCTCCCGCCTGGAGACAGGCAACTGGACCCACCGTCATCATGAGAACTCGTACACCGCTACGTATTCCATAGAGCCAAATACCCGTACAGTTATTGGCATGGCTGATTTTGACGTGGCAGTCAAACGCGTACCTCGTTTCATCTGCCTCCAGACAGGTGCTATACGAAGCGCCGGAGGAAATCCCGTTTTTCGACCGGGTAAATACAACGAAGTGTTGACCCAAAGTATCAAACGTTCCCATGACGGTGCGAATCGCGAACGATACGATTTGAAAACACAAGACTCTGAAGGAACAAGATATGTTGTTGACTGAGAAGCTCTAATTGGATTAGTATGACAGGCATCAAAACAACCCTTTTATCGCAACGCCAGTCGATACTATCACCACAACAGGCACGGCTGCGACCACATAGCACTGTCGTACCTTGGGCGTGTCAACTTTGTGTAGTGTTCAACCATCTTGGCACTGGACTCACTCCGTCTACTCACTCCGTCTTGTCTCTGGTAGCCGGTGGCATTGTGGAAGGTATCAATGAGTTGACCAACATGAGATAAATAGTAGGCAGGTAGAGCCCCACTGACAGTTAGGCGTATGTTATGATATCCCCACAAAGTATAACGACTGAAATGATCCGTGCCTGAAATATTTGGGGATACACAGGCGCCGCGCTTTAAAGGTTGGTGACCTTAAAACACAAATATAGTGACGAGGACATTGTTACAAAATAACTCACACGGCAGCTACAACACTGACAGAAAACAGAAATGAGGCTTTGCAACGACGTTGAAAGCAATACCAGGTACTAGGTACACCGCATGTATAACTGGCGTCGATTTCTAGTCTCATTGAGTCCTGGCTGGTTCAATTACGTCAACACGTTGGATGATATCTGCTCCACCCCATGACAATAGACCATGGTCTGTGTACATAAATTGTGTCGTTGGAGTATGCCTTCCCGGCAGACGATTGGTCCTTTTCGCGGGATAACGGCCTCGCTCACAACTAGCCGGGTGGTCGTGCGAACAATGGTTATACAATGTGCCTGGCATATAACACATATGCCCAGCTAAACGAGAAGCGACGGGGCAAAGGTTAACTGATTGCATTAAGGTGCCGAAGACCAGGTATGTGCTGACCCTGGTCTGGACTACGCTAGGAAGAGAGCGATATATTTCCGGACAAGTGCATTGTGATAATTCCCAGGACTTGTACGGACTTTCCTACTCGCTGAGGTATACTTGTACGTTCGTTCAATAATCCGTTTACAATATTTGCACCGAGACTACTGTGCACATCGCATGTTCGACATCAACTGCCGCATTTGTGAACGGAGTGTGAGTTATATAGTGCGCGTCTCTCTGTAGCAGTCATCCGAAATACATGTTTACCCTGGTTTGCCTCTGCTGGAGAGTTTGTGGTTAGTGCACTCCGGAATCGCACAAGGAATGTACTGACATCTGACATATGTTTAAGGTATTCCTTAGCAGGTACTGTCGTGCATGCGTGTGGTTTGCTTGCGACCAGGCATATAATTAGCTGTTTCTCTGTGGTGCTGGAGTAAAGGTTTGGTCGAATCTACCGTTTTTCGGAACAGTCAAAGAGGACCTGATTGCGTGCAACGCTACACGCGATGTTTGGCGCGCAACAGGCCCCGAAATTCATTGGGGCCTTTTAAGTTCGCCGTAGGCTAACATCTAATTGAAACACTGTTTTTCATATTCGCCTTTAACGAAAACAAATTGGGCCCTTTCTCGAATTCACCGCAGACGATTTGTTTAAGGTATTTTTCTAGAGTAGAACATAAATTTAGGTTCTGATCCCGATACACGACTTTTCGAGGTTCAGGGGGTATTTAAACGCCCTCTGTTCGTTGTTTTTCGGGCACAAACTTACAAAGATATCGCAAATGTTTTTCCTCCGGCGTCCTTCTCGCGGGGCGCCTGCGGGGCTTTGCGCGCCGCATGTGTGTTTCGCTGCGTGCAACAGACACCGAATCACGAATTATATCACTGGTAGAGACCATCGTCATCAGCGATTGAGGGAACAGCACAGTGGCCCCTATAAGAAATGAAAAGACGCGGAAGGTCGTCAATTTTTGTCGATCGGGCATAGTCAAACCGTTGAAACCCGGGGTTTTCTTGTGTCTTGATTGTATTCATCAGATCTTGTTTGGAATCTTGATGTCACTAGGTGTAGCCACAATTCACTGGGTTCACGACAAAGCAAAGACCTAACGTGTGCTTAAGTTATTCATGGGTGGTTAACCTATTTTCGCCAACGCGTGTAGACTGAAAATTTTCCACAGAGTATCAAACAATGCTACGGCGGTGTTTATAACAAAGAGAAACGATCTTGATACCTACGACTGCGACGAAATGTAGCAGTCACTCGGCTCTCGCGACTCCGATGGACTGAACTAATGTGGCTGATCGGCTGACGAGATTGCTAGACTTGGCGGTGTAGGAAATATTCGCAGCACAGCTTGTCATTGCTGAGCCTGTACTATTTTCACACCAGACAAGATACAATTGCAGTATGTCACATTATCAGGGCGTTTGGGGCGTTGTCATTCGGGAACGTACCTTTGCTCACCGTGGTAACGATCTGGTGTACAGGTCCATTTCATTCAAACTTGTTCTCGAACTCTTGAGGAGAGCACAGGAGAGCACGGACGAATCTTGAAAACATGATACCTGAACTGTTTCATTCCCTCTGTCAATCCACAGGTGTGATTTCAGTAGATAACTCAACCTTTGGCATCGACGGGGGAGAGTTTTTCTACAACTCGGGCAAGGTCGGCGGTGAGATGCATGAAACGTCGAGTGCGAAGTGTTGGTGGACGGGCGGGGTTGCGAAGGGGCCTGAACAATAGAGCAAAAATGCATGCCGTTAGCAGTGGACGAAACACACATGAAGATTGCGTGAAAGCAATATCCAACAGCGTTGTGGAATGGATGTGTATATACGGTCGTTTGACGTCAATAAAGTATATTTGTGGGTGGGCGCGTTTTGTCAACATGTTTCCCTTGTGTTTCATGCAGGTCTCGGCCGACAGACACCCGCACATAACTTTGTTCGTTATTATCTGATGTTACATTTGATGCGGTGCTGTGAAACCGGACGCACAGACAAATATATCAAAGCGATACAAACTACACTTGCATAGCTTAATGTCGTCTCATGGAGTGGTCTGGCGTTCCCGTCTCTTCCTATCAACCATGAGAAACACTGGGTATGTCAAGCGCCTTGTTCGAAAAATGCAATATCTCTCAATGCCTACCGTATACCGCAGGTTTCGAACTGATACATGTCGTAAGATGGGCATCAATCGTGACCACGGTCGCTGCTATCATCAATTGTCCAGCACAAAGCACGGTCGAATCCTACAACCGGTTGACTGAACCGACCGTCATCTAAGACTGGCGTTGAGCGCTAGTCGAAAGGCTAAAGTACCCGTACAGCTCATGATATCGCTGATTCAAACTTCACAAGTCCAGCACGTACATGTTCTTGTCTATCTATTTGAATAGACTGGTACTATGGTACGGGAGATCCCCCCGTTCTTTCCACCGTGTATACGAAGCAGTTCTTCCCCGGAATATCAAACTAATATATGGCGGTGGGAAACGTCAAACCATCCGGCGTCCACGTCCACCACGAAATATGCTGGCTACTGTGCCCAGCAACTATGAACTGGCCGAACATATCGTGCTTGAAATTAACCGGCGTGCCGCAGCAGCAATCAATAACTGCATCGCAGCAGTCACCGATGCGACTACAGCGCTGTGGACGCGTGCTGTAACAGAGGTGCGTTTTTTTTTTCTGAGGCTCCTCGTGTGAGGATCTCCATACCTCACCCAGAACTGTCTTCAGCGAAACGCAAATTGCATCCTGAAAAATTATTCCGTGGCCCGGGTTTACGAACAAGTCATTTTTCGAAACGAGATTGATATTCCGACGACTTTGGGTCAAAGCGCCCAATCATTCAGAAAGGCTAAAAGCTGTAATGTCGTACCTCTCTCGTAGCACGATTCAGTCTGAATATTAAGTTGTGGGCTGTGCTTAACGCTCGTGTGTTCTCGGCATCGGACCAGCGCCGTTTTATCTCGGGGCCTGTGGCATTGTTCACGGTGCCACTCAACAGACCGACTTGATATGACCTGTGAGAGGATGATGCCCAAAGCAGTTTCGGGCAACAATCTTTTATCCTTACACAGTAGTCCGATGGACCGATCTGTGGCTATCATTCTGCGGAAAGCATAGGCACCGAGTGTTGGAGGATAATGAGAGTGAGAATTAAAATAGTGTGATAGTTACCAGGACATCGACGACAAAGATGCTCGGACAGACAAATGATACTTGATGTAAAACGTGTGGTGATTTATGTTCTGACAGAATCCTGTTGGGGTCGAATAATTAGACACGTGGGATCATATCCGCCTCGTCCCCCGTTAAGATACCATGCTTCGTTTTCATCAGCTGTGCCGTTAGAATATTCCACGAACACTTGCAGGCGTGCCCGGCAGGCGAGCAGCCCATTCCATATGATCGTTGCCTCCCTGACGGAATTACATTTGGCCGTGTGAACATTGACTTCACGAGATTCCTGGCGTGTTTTCACAGCTGGATCATAGACGAAGGGGGGACAGACCACTGGGCGGGTTTCCAAGACAGATATTCACGGATGGCATGCAAGTGCCGAGTACCGAGTATGTAAGGACCCCGATCTGACCCACGCCAGGAAAGGAGCTATACAATGTTGGACAAACGCACTATTTCTGCTAAACGTTTACGTACGATGCTACTCGGTGAGGAAATAATGCTTGTTCGCCCATATTTCCGCACTTATGGTGTCCACCATGACCTTTGTGCCCGAAGATTGTTCGACCTGTGTTCACGTCGTAAGCGAACGGAAGGTGAACCACGTTATGCGGATATCTCTGTTTGGATCGTCCGAAGTAACATGTACTGTTCACTAACATTTGGCTATGCTAAAGATACTGAGTTTCATGCGCTCCGAATTCGAACCAGGAAGGTACTGGCACATCATTCACGTTCCGGGTACTCCATAGCCGTAGCTTCCGTTCAAGTTAGTAATTTAGTGGAGAATATCGACAGCAGCGATGGTGCGAAAAGCACAGTGGTCCTCGAGGGAGATTTAGAGACGCGAAAGGTAGTCAAATGTGGTCGATCGGGCACCGTCAAACCGGTTGAACCTCGGATTTTTTTTCTTTTGGGTTGTTTTCATCTGGTCTAGTACAAGGATGTAGTCGTCGAGATTATCAACGACAGTGAATCGCGATCAGGTAATTTCGCAGAACAATTGCAATGAGTTTAGGTACGGGGGCTAACCATATTTCCGAAACTGCAGTTGCGTCAACGTGTCGACGCAGAAAAGCCAAAGATCCCATCGCGGTCTGTATCGCGAGCCGAGAACAACTTGAAAAAAAATACTGCACTATTTTTTATAATAACTCGGCCGTGTCACTCTGATCGGCTGAAAACAGATCCACTGAGTGGGCGATTAGATCGCTACCCTTGGTAGTATCGGCCTCTCAAAGCTGTTGGAACAAGAAATATGTTGGTGGACGTGCAGGAGTGTGATAAGGCCGGAACATCAGTGGAACAAATTATTGCCTGAGAGATCGACCCATACACTTTGAAGTTGCTTAAAACCGGAAAACAACAATAACCTGGTACTGAAGCGAGTGCGCAGGCGTTCAGCGCCCGTACGGTACGTTGCTGGGTGGATACATTCGAAAAAATCATTTTTTTTTTTCCTGCAGTTCACGACCGGCAAATAGTCGCACGGAATATGGGTGATTAGATGTTACACTTCTGTACACGCGCTTAGCCGGCGTCCCCGGTGGCTTGGTATATGGTCCGCGTGACTATCAAGTTCAATTTCATGGGTTAAGCCTCACCGAGTGCATGCTCGTAGGGACTTTTTCTTGTATCTGTGTATAGGAAATTGATAGGCGAAAGCGCGAGAGCGTGAGTTGGCTACATTCGTTGAAAATCGACGAGCAGTGGAAAATCTATAGCGCGAAAAAAAAAGGCACCTACCGGGGCAAGGAACGACACCTGTTTCCACGGCTTGTCCAGAACGTTGCTGAGGATAGAACCCCTTAATAGTTAGGCTGGATTGTTAGAGTGATGATTAAAAAACAAAAAACTGCCAAGGTGTACTGATAGGTTCGTTTACTCGTCTACCATTAGTGATTGTTGTGCCCACCGGGGCTTCTTGCTGATGAAATATGTCAATACCGTGACATAGGACTCGAAAAAAACATTTTGCGTCTACACGATTTTAGATCAAGCAGATTTCATTCGTTGTTCATGTCACACTACACTATGAAATGGTGCCTAGGGTGATCAGAAATTGACGTGAAGATACCAGGATGTTTAATGTAAACATCTCGGTTAAGGTACAACTTCTGTGTTGTCTCAACAGCAGTAAACCTATCATAAAATCAACCGCAACCAACTATATCGTCTTCAACCTGCTAGAGTCAACGATGAACGAGTTCATTTTGGGAGGAAATTCACCTGTTTTATGTATATTATCCGCAGGCCTTCTTGCCAAGATCTGCTTGTTGGATGTATCGCGGTAGGTACAAAAGCGGATATTGTTATGTAACACTCAAAGACGTCTTTTCGCCTTATCACAAACTTACGAGGGATTTCATATCTCTTTAGGATAACTATTTCAAGTTCAGATGCACATGAAATGTCCACATCACACTGGGGCATTGCCACATGAAATATCCGGATCATGACGTTCGATGGCAGATGCTCGCCGCTGGTTTGCTGGAATTGCCAGTTGCCCCCAAATTGTTATTTTGTGAAGTCGCCGCTGCTGATGCCGATCCAACCTGTGCTGCTTGCTGTGGTTTTCTGCTGTCTTGATCTAGCAGTCAATATTTTGTTAGCCCCGGTCGTAGTGGAGCCCATACACAAAAGTTGCCTCTCATTGATCTGCCCGTGCTAATTATTAGTATCGGTACCAGTGTTGTGAACCGAAATTGAAACGTGGCTCGGACGGTTATTCTGTTTTCTCTGAAAACGTCGGTCGGTTGTGGTCGGTTAAAAATATATATATATATATACAAAGGAAAACGAAACCTGAACCAACCATTTCTAGGTCTTTTTCTCGGCCGGTTTCTCATCAATACCTACGAAATAGTCAGTATTTCGAAGGGTTCTGTGTGCATGTGTTGGCGTATATGATATGCTTGTATGGTGTCCAGTGGCCTTCCTGCAATACCGGTGTCTGCTCCGCCACACAGTACAGGAAGAGTTACGCTATCATACTGGTACTTCAGACGTTCTGTTTTTCTTCAGCAAACAATGACTACAGATACGGAAGTTACAATAATAAAAAACATTTGGTAGGATTGGGCGAGGTTACTCGTGTCGTTCGCTAGTGAGACTATGTATTTTGTAAAGACGCAACTTCTAGAATAGGAGCTAAGGCCATGAAGAAATCTACGTTGCCCAAAGGGGTTTGTGAACACGAACATGTATTGGTACTGTACGTAGGGGAGCAAAGTCCCACAGGTCAGCGGTCGAAGAAGACAGCACTGACGTCTGCACTCGACACGATTTGTTCCTCAAAGGCTTGCGGTGCAATGTATGGTGCTGCCTGCTGCCACTGCTGCTTCTGCGTGCTGTGGTGCTACATTGTCAAGGAATATAGGCTGTATGCTGGCTGTGTGGCGTGTGGCGTATCCAAATATATGAGAGTAGCTGCCACACAGCTGTGACGGCGTTGATGGGGTAGGTAGCAGGGTGGAAAAATACGACCTAAAAAAAACGAGTCGGTTTTCCGGTTGCGTTTGTTTTTTTTTTCCAGAAAACCGACGCAAACAAGACCGTTTTCGTTTGGAAAAGCCGTCATAAAAACGACCCAAAACAGTTTTGTTTCGGTTTCGGTTCGCAGCATTGGTTACCCACGTATAATATCCGGTTTTATACGTACCACGATACATCGGAGACGGGTATCCTATCGAATATAGCCATACAGCTTGCTTTGTGAACACAGTGGAGAATTCGGGGAAATGTCCAGGCATCAGCAGCAAACAAATCTCCAGTTCTCGTATGCTGCTCTAAATACGCAACACGTGGTGATGGATCAAATCAACCGTTGCGTACCAGGTATCTCGTTGTTGGCGCGCTGCCTGAAACAACCTTGATCATGGCATAGTCTTCTTTCGACATCCGCCTTGTCCAGTCCTGACTTAAACCCCCTCACTTCTACGAGTGTTTACCGAGTCTTCGAGGAGGGCGAACGTGTGATGAACCGGGTATGCTTTTTATTGGTGTCCGAGTTCCGATCGCATGTAGGCGAGGGGATTCCGCCGTGGTCGCGGGCGCGAAGTCCAGCGCCAGGCCGTTTGTAGGTAGTGGACGAGGCCATGCATACATCCTCTGCATGTTGGCTTTGCCTACCCTGTCGTTTTTGACATACTGGTCGCTTCGTGCCTTCTTAATCTTGCGCAAGTAACAAGACCTGGGCTTTTATCGTTGTTACAAATATTGGTTCCTTGGATTGTCTGATGATTTTTCCAGCATGTTTCATGCTCATCAACCTGTACGAACAAGCATCAAGGACCAAAACAACTTTCGGTGGGTATGGTTACCCGTTGTGCGATTCAAACGTTAAACTCTGTATCGTGTCGACATGGTGTCGTAAGGTACGCGTTACCCATCGTCCCTCTCAGCTCATTATCACCGCTAAAGAATGCGCTTTCTTTACGAGGTAAGCTTATCGGATAGCTTGAAATGGCTCGTGAAAACCCTTCCGACCAGAATGTTTGCCACTCTGTCGCATGCGTGCCGTCGCTTACACCGGGTGCATTTCTTTTCAGAAGGAATGAGAGTGCGTCAAGTTGACCCCCACGAGATATGAGCTGTAATCCACACGCAAATATCACTCGACCATGCCGTGTAAGACAACGAAATCGATGACATCAGGTATCACGTAGCTGTTGGTTTGTTGTGCATGCTTGCATGCTTGAGTTGATATATTTTCCTGTACCTACGGTCAGCATCACCTCACTAAATGCAATGGTTGACATGGTTTACAAATTCATGTCCACTGCGTTGATGTCATTCCAACCGCGTCGTCAATAAACTGTGTACCAGGGTATGCGATAACGGGTTTTGTGCCTCGTGGAGCCGCGTGTAGTTTAGGGTCCGATCTATAATCTGCTCCAGGTCATTCAATAATTTACGCCACATCATGTGCTACGTATGCAATGTTTGGGGGCTTGACATCAACGACTACATCTTTGTTGGTTTAGGAGGCCTTTGAATGTGGAGGTAACAACACGAAAGTCACGTAAAGGTGAGTAGAATACCATTGCTGCGCAGCTGTAGTATCATTTTTTCATTTTTTTTATCGTTAGATCACCCTCAACACGATGGTAGCTTGGTCTGTTTTTGCTGCGCGGGGTCTGCGCCAAAAGCTATTGCATATCTATTGTGTGTAAAAAGAAGATCAGACCGGTGGTATGATGGATGACATCTCCACCGCCTAGGTAAGCAACGCTCTAAGAAATGGCGTAAACAGCCTCTACCTTTTTCATGGGCGTGCTGACTGCTTTCTTCGAAGTGAATCTCAACTAATTCACAACTCGGCGTAAGTGATCACAAACTCACGGCCCGTAGGTTTGTATACTTTGCCATGTTGTGTTAGGAGTCTTTCGCGTTAATTTCTTGGTAGAGTTCGTGTTGGGTGTGCATCGGATGTTTTGGGAAACGTTTTCCGGTCCCCCTTGTATGCAGGTAGTAGAAACGCCCGTCGCAAAGATGGCCCGAAACGCTGTTGCCGCGCGGCTACTGTAGAGGCCATGCACCCCCAAGAAGAGCGTTTGAGTTGCAGTTTAGTTTGTGAAGTGAGTTTCTACCAGTATGTAATAACAACAAGCACATCAACGTATGCACGAAGTATATATGAAGATCGGTTTCGCCAGCAATATGTCGACTTGTTTTGCTATCGGTTTAGACGGCACGTAACACCGTCTGGATTATAATATTTTTCAACTTGGAAGGCAACGGCACACCGCCGTGACTGCCATGATTGAACGGCTAATCCACGGATACAACTATTGACCCAGTAACAGCTACGCGACGGGACAAATATCAAATTTCACGCTGAAATCGTGAAAACCGGCGAACGAGTAGGACAATACACGCGGTAATTACCATATTTGGGCGGGTACTACATAGCCGTTTGAGATTATATTGAGTGCAATAGAGTATTTTAGACCGCACGTGCATACAAACACCTATGTTGTACGCAAGCACGCTAGGCATACTTAGGCCGTCTCTACAGGTATACCATTAACGCGGCATGATAACGCACTGTCCAATATAGACCTTTGCAGCAACAAAATAAAGGCAGGAAGACAACGAGAATGGTGTGAACCGGGAGTAAGTACAGTCAATGTAGCGTTGTACCGGTGAAATATCGCGATCGAATTGACACAAAATACGCATTTCATGTACAACAGTAACACAGGGCGTCAACGATCCCATGACTTTGGCACCAAACGTAAGCTTAAGCTCGTAAGTACGTGTGGTACACGTTTTGCGTCGCTTTTGTAAATTTGAAGTATCTCACGTACATTGGAGACTTCGGGAACGAATGAGAGCTGATGCACGCGTCTAGTACAAGTTCATTGAATAAAACTCCGGGATTTTGCAGGGATATTTAACGGCGTGTCATGTGCGATGGAGGCAGGGACTTGTTATAAATATATTAGAATGCATATCTTGGAGCCGTATCGTAAAGGCTTTTGAAGTGGTTTTCGGGGGCTGCCTCGTTACCCATTTACACGCCCGAGGTAAAAAATTGGAACACATCTTGTAAACACTATAGAAGTGTAACCGACGTCCCCGGTGGCTTGGTAGGTGGTCGGCGTGCCGATCAAGATCAATTTTGTGGGTTCGAGTCTCACCCAGTGCATGCTCGTAGGGATGTTTTCTTCCCTCGAAAAATATTAGCGGAACGCGCAAGAGCGTGAGCTAAGTGCGTTCGATAAAGTTCGACGAGCAGTGGAACTGCTGAAACCTATGCGCGATAAAAAAACAAACGAACGTACCGGGTGGGAAAAGGGACGACACCTGTGACCACCTGGTTTTCCAGAAGGTCGCTGAGGGTAAAAACCTCCTACGATCTTGGCTGGAAGCAAAAGTAATGATTAATATGTATACATATATATATATTTTGATACGTGAGGTCACCTCTCATAGCGCTTTCAAAGTCGATTGAAGCCGACAGCCACCATACCCGAGATGAAGTTCAGCTTCCTGAGCGTTGTCTGCTCGACGTACCGTTCCTTGCTCGCCCCTGACAACAATGCTTATGGCGGCCTCGGCGGTGTTCGCATTGCCTGCCAGGGGCAGGAAGTCGTTGTATCATTCAAATATAAGGGGTTTCGGTTAAATGAATCTAGTAGTATCTACTCGTTTGTATCAAAATACGTCAGTCTGTATTACAAAGTGCATTGGGTGTCAGTGTCAGTGTCTTAACTCAGTGCATTAAGACGCTGACCAGGATGGTCAACTCTCGTTTAAGTTTTTTTTTTGGAAGTGCAACGTATCTGTGCTTTCTTTTTTTTATTTGACATCATGCATTCACGACATTATAACACGATATTTATGTTTAGGGTGTACGACGATATCCTGTCCTACAAGCATGCATAAGGTAGATAAATGAACGTACAACTTGTGTTATGGTAGAATAGAATTAGCAGTGATGTTGCCGCTGTTGTAGGATTATGTCCTAGCAGGTAACTATAGCGCCTTAACGTACAGTAAACCTAGCCAGTGAAACGGCTGAACAATCCGAGGCCAACGATATTTGATGGTAATACCGTAGCAGTACGGTCGCACTTACAGCCTCAACTAGCCTACATCTTTGTGGTATTTACGGCATGTGCGGAGTCATTGTTGGCGTCAGCCCGCACCGGCGAATCCCGCCGTATACAGTTTACATATTGTATTGTATTGTCGCCAACAATAAAACGTACAAATGGGCAGTATAAAACATCGGCCGATCGACGTAGCCTTTTATCAACAGCAGTGCTCACATGTCTTCATACCTGGTACAATATATTCCCTTGTGTCTGATTTCGGGTAGTTCACAACAGGCCTAGGAACTCTGTACCCTTTATCAACAAAAGGGTATTTATGACGCAAGCAACCATATTATTTACTTGTTGGGTCCGCTGTATGTGCTTGTTGTCAAGTCTCCGTCCCATCCACTGCGCCCGACCAAAACATCCGGATCGAGGATTCGCCCCTAAAAAGTTCACCAATATATATTTGCTGCATTTAATCCATCCAAACTCTTCAAGTGTTTTCATAATTTCCACCCCCCACAGCAGTCTATATGGTTTCGGCTCCAACCTTTGGTGCCAGTTTGGATTCATGCACTATTGAAAAAACATGAAAAACCTAAATGACATAAAATATTTATTTTTTGTACTTGGCTTGATCCTGTTCCCTACAGTATCTGTGGGTATTATGTTGGGTCAACATGTGTGTTGCGATGTCAGGACAGGCATGTAATAACATCATCTACTATTTGTCGCTGCAGGTGCTGTACACTGCTTTGATTAGGTACCTCACATATTCGCTTCCCCCGGACATTCAGGATCACCCTTTTGCCCTAGACGGCTCCTATGTACTCCACATTGACGGAACTAACATCAAGTACTTTTTGCGCGATCGAGATGCATCAATGCACCGCTGTTTGAAGTTACATTTTCTTCGTGCGCGCTGTGTTATGCTAGCCTGCTCGCCCTTGTCGCTGGCATGTACACCTGGCCACCGTGTCACGCTGTCTCATGAACTTCCCGTACATATCCACTTCGTTCAGATCGGAAGCAGAGCTCCCTTAGTGGCATTGGGCGATCAGTCAGACGGTGATTGCAGTTTGTGATGCCCTCCCCGTTTATGCACACGCAGGTGCCATTTCGGCTAGTCACTCCTACATCTTTCCAAACAATACCGGGAACTATTACGCCGACAGCTTCTCCATTGCATAATTTTTGGACAACTCAGCCGAAATCGGAGGTAAGAGACGCAGCAGGTGGGTAGTTAGTTGGCTTGCGCGGGTAAAGGATTTCGAAGAACATGCATCACGTAAGAAACTAAAATACTGTGACAAGTTCATGAGGTCTACACCAAGGCTCTTCGCTCGTCCTCGAACCGCCGTTGATCGATTCGTCTCCTGTGTACGAAAATCGAACTTGAATTTTTAATGCTATCGAATGTGACAGGGGAAAACGCGTCTGCAACAAGCCTTAGAGTCGCGTTCCGGCCTGAATCTACCTGGGAAGCGTCACGTGCGTCTTCGACAATGGTTACGGCTCATTCATAGCGTGTTTCGCAGAAATCGCAGTAGACCGGTCGAATGGTCCCTCGTACTGTAGAATCACCTAACGCCCGCTTATCGGGTCTGATCCTGTAGTAAACAACGGGCCGAATTTCTTGTGAGTAAACAACTGTATGCCAAGCTACGTCGCAGAAAAGGAATGAGTCCGATCGCGTTCTGGCAGGACAATGTTGTACCTGTGTCTGGTTGTCTAGACGGGGAAGACGAATCGCGAATGTGTTTGTCTGTTTTGTTAGGCCTGCAGTACACCGTCACGTAGCCACTAGTGAACGGTGGCATGCCCCCGTTCTCCTCGTGTATTGGTGTATGACCAATGTAAGCAGTAGAGGGAATCGGGTGACTAATGTGCAGTTATCATAAGACTGTTTTTGTAGCGAAAACAGACACAGGGTTCATACATCCGTTGTCTAAGCGCCATTATTTCGTCTGCGCATAATTCCTTTCAATGAGCTTCCTCGTCTGTCTGTGGGTCGGGTCAATCTTTCGTAATTTTTTTTTTTGTGCGCATTTTCTAAAATCCCCTATGACATTGAATTGTCCTAATGTTTACGATGTCTAGACAAGCGGAAATATTCGTTAGACTGGAACGTTGCTTTGACAGAGACTCCGCTGCCTACTATAGCCACGTTACGTGTTGGTCGGTCACAATAGGCGGATGAAAGACACAGGTTGTGGTGGGAGTACAACGTTGGTCGTCGACGGAGACATGTCTAATGCAAATGAAGAATACAGTGGTTCTAACGCAACTCAAAAGCTTTGTTTTATGCCTAAATAGTGCAAATCAGAGAGCTGGAAGGACAGCGCAAGCGGCGATCGCCATACTTGCGCGGGTACAACGTAGACGTTTTAGATATTATTCCGTGGAATAGAAAAATAGTATCACACGTGCATGCGCATATCTACGTGGTACACGAGCACGCCAGAAAACAGTAGGCTGTTTTTTTTCACCGTTGTTTTTTTATGCGGAATGATGCAAAACTATGCAATTCTGACATTTACTCTAACATTGGCAGGAAGACAGCGGGAATGGTTGGGACCTTCGGAAACACAGCGAATGTCGCGTTGTATCGTTGTACCGTCACGATCGAACAAACACATAACAACGTATTTCATGTAAAACAGTAACAGAGCCCGTTAACGATGGTGAGACGAATGATCTTCCGATGACTTCCGAACCGACCATACGTTGACGCTCGTACTATGCGCCGGTGGTACAATACAAGTCATGCGTAGCTTTTGTGAACGATAAATATATCATGTACATTCGAGGCTTGGGAAACAAATGTGAGCCGATGCACGCCTTTGCTACACATCCGTGCGATGAAAACTCTAAATATCTCCCAGCATTGTGTAAAGTTATACAACGGTGTGTAGTGTGCGATGGAGGTTGGGAGTTGAAATGTTCTTCTCAGTGTATATCAGTTACGTATGTTTTCGAACTTGTACGGTATAGGGGTGTGAAGTTATTGACTGGGGCGACCGAATTTTAAGACCGCGGAAAAAAATACAAATATTTTGCTACAAAGTACTAGATATTGTTTACGTTTAACGTCACCTCTTTGAGCGCAGAGAAAGTCGATTAAAGCCGACAACCACGAAACGTGATATGAGGTACATGTTTTGGCGCGTCGTTTACTCCATGACTCTTTCCGCCCCTGACGACCGTGCCAAAGGCGGCCTCGACGGTGCTCGCATCGCCTGCCGAGGGCGAGGAGTCCTTCTATTGTTTCAAACCAAGCAGTTCGGATATCACGAATCTACTCGAGGAAATCGAAAGAGATCAGTCTCTGTTGCGAAGGGCATCGGATGTTAAGTGTCTCAACTCACAGCATGAACGCTCTTACCAGGGCCGTCATTAGGCTTAATCCAGCAATCGTGCAGATCGCATATGTGTTTCGTATTATCTGTTTGACATAATGAATTTTCTCTGCTGATGATTTTTGTTTGAAACAACAATAGGTTTTCAGGGAGTACCAGGTAAGTCAATATCCTGTCGTGTATGCATGCGTGATGTAGGTAAACAAACGCGAGATTTCCAACTGTAAAGTAGCAATAGCAATGTCGATGTCATTGCCGTACAAACAAGGGCCAGCAGGTAACAACGGCACTTGAAAGTAGGCACAACAAGGAGAACGGCAAACTAATCTGATGCGAGCGTTCCTTGATGGTAATAGTCGATACGGCTATTTCGAGGTTTCGCATAAGTGGTGGCCTACGCTGGGGAATATGTTTGGTCAATTGGTTTACCCTTTGTACCAGGCGACGAAACGTGTGTCTGGTGGAAAGACGTGGTTATTGCTCGATAATCCAATGTGATTATGGAGGCTTCTTTCCATTCACTCGCGCTTGATGTCAACTTTTTGTAATATTCGGTAGCCCTTGGCGGTGCTGTGGCAATCGACATCGTTGGGGCATTTGAGACATGTTCGGAATCCATAATGACGTCAGCCCGCCGCGGCGAAGCCCGGTTGTAAGATTTGCGTATCTTTTGTCACCAGCAGTATACTAGTTGCAAATGAGTAAGACTAACCATCGGGCGATCGAGCGCGCCTAGTATCAAGAGTAGTGCTCAAACGTAGCCGCAAAGGAATATATACCGCGGTATCTGCTTTCGCGCAGTTACAGGGCAAGTGACCCTGTACCACTTTAATCAAATGAGCATGATGTGAGACCAAGTAATATTTTTGAAAACAATAGGTTTTTGTTGTCGGATACTCGTTTCGTGCTCGTATTTGAATTATCCATTTCGTCCACTGCGCCCGACTAAAAGATGTCGATCAAAGATTCGTCGCACACCTGGCTAGTAGTGTATATCGTATAGTTTATTGACGCGAACATTTCCCGTGTTAGCAGTATTTCCACTTACCGATAGTCTGTAGTTTCATCAACCCTTGGGTACGAGTTTAATTGTATGCACTACGATCCAAAGAAATAAAACTACGTAGTACTAAAATCAAGGCCTGTATTTAGGTAAATATTGATATATCCTGTCCAGTTTGAAATCGGCTTTAGTACCATCATTCATATGCTCTTAAACAGCTTAAGTGTTCTCGACATAGAGCCGTCCCATTCAAAAACGACAAGTAAGTCCGCACCGGTGGGGGTTACCTGACAAGTACTTAAGATTTCCTTGTTCTGCTTCAAGACGAACACAAGTAGTGACAGGCAGGGGAAATAAATGTGATCTCGGGGCTGTTCCTGGCCGAATATCGCAGTCCATCGCCCTTCAGGTGTGACAACAAAACATGGACACCATGCCAAACAAAACCGATTAGTCCGCCAGTTCGTTGGACGACGTTGGAGTTTTAGAACGATCTGGACAAGGTTCGTGGGTGCTTTACTGAGTGTGTTCGTGTTAATCTGGTACATCTCAAAGCCATACTCACCCCAATGGCCTGTTCGGAATCCCGAGGCTTTTGAGTAGTTGACATCATGTTGAACATGTCATGAGGGCAGGCTGTTAGCATACCCCATTCGAATGGCAAATTGAAGAGGCCACGCCGGAGGAGGTGGCTGAAAAAAAACTGTGTTGGCGAGTAGTCCCGTCGTGTCGCCATGTCTTAGTTACGTGCACACCTGCGTTCGTCTTAAACGGATACTGTGAAAATCTCTGAAGTGGTTTGGATATAAGTTGTGACATATGCACACCCTCACATGGAACGCATGGGGATCTATCGTAGACACTGCAAGGTAGAACGCCGCAGGAGAGGAGCGGAGCCAGATGCTTGTCTGACTATAAAATATTGTGCTGTCTGGTACCATGAATAAGCCACCGCAAATGATGAAGGGACAAAGTTTGTTAGGCAGGTCGTCGGCTGGAACGTACTGGGAAGAAGGGCGTACAGACTGGTATGTACCGTAAGAACCCACACACGTCGTTCGGGCAGTGCCACGATATGCGCATCGTACTCAAGGCCAAACAGGTATCACTCACAGATATATAATTTAACTAGGATATACGAAATAGTTTGAAATTTTCTAAAACCCCCCACAATACCAGCGCGGGTCCTCCGAATATCTTGAAACCTGTCAACATGTCTAGTTCAAAATGAGTTTTGCCAAGAACGTGCCGTGTGGCAAACACGTGCCAGGTTGTGTTCTTTATGTACCATAATGCGCGTGGAACGTACGGCACGAAACGTTACTTTGGATGAAACCGTCGTCTTGGATGCTGTCAGGACTCTTTTGCCACTAGCTTGTGATAGAATAACTACATGCAGTGTTTCAACGTGTATCATTCTGAGCGTGTGTGGCATTTCGGAAGAACCTACCAAGAGGTGGCATATATATCAATTATCTAGGTTGTTGCAGGGTTAGTTGGCAATTCTGGTTATATGGGGACAAGCATTGTGCACATGGTGTACAATGCATACATTCATAGCCGAATAATTTTGTGGGATGAACGGATTACTATGGTGAAAATTTGTCACTCGTTCCGCCCCCGACATGTTTGTACCAGTCGATCGTGCCTACTACTGATGAACTTGAAATATTTCCCCTTCGTCCTGAGCTTCACACCTCTTCGCGCGTACAAGTTCTACGCCAGTCTCATTTATTGAGCATTGATCTGTAGAACCCTTGAGGGCAATTTCCTAATTTCTTACCTATACGCACAGGTTGCGTACTGCGATGGACATTTATCACGGTCTCTATTGTGGTGTGAGGGGTACCACTTGGCGCGGTAAAAGACCGCATGAATCCATGGGAATTGCGTTGGCAATCGGTGGGTGACCGTTACAACGACACTATGGAAAAAAAACACTCAGGTCATTCATGTGGAACTGAATGTCTACACTCACCCTGGCAGCCGCCTGGAAGAGCTACCGCGATGAAACAATCTCTTCAGCCGGGGTACCGCTTCTGTCTTGTATTTGATTTTGTCGGGATAGGTGTTTCTCGAGTTACAACCGGTGCTTCTTGCGCAGTCACATATTACAGAAATCCACGAACCGTCTCACTAAGTGTGTACCTCCACAGCGCTCTTCGGGTGTTCCGCCGCCATACTGGCCGTCACAATGTCCCATAGTTGAACGTCGCTGCTTCCTCACGATACCGCTCCTTTGGCCCTTTCGACTGTCGAGAAGAGGGCATGACGCTACGGACTCTGGTACGGCTTTGACCCCTCACTTACTGCTGTCAATATTCCGCGTGGTTTTTGGTGTGCCTGGGCCTTCGAACTCATCGCTCCCTCTCGATACTGCCGCTTTCCGTCCCTTCGACCGTGGATTTGAGGGTACGACTCTACGGCCTCTGATACGGCTGTGCCCCCCCCACTCACAGCTCTCTCTCGAGACCGCTGGTTTCCCTTGTTGACTGTGGGGTGGAGGCTAAAACGCTACGGCCTCTTTAACGGCTGTGACTCGATATTTCCTGTTCGCTCTCTATTTTTCAACTTTGGAGTACCGTACGACCTTTTTACGGCTGCTCGCCACGGCCTCTAGTACAGCTGTGCCCGCTCACTAACTGCTCTCTCTCTCGATACTGTGATTTTGACGATACCCCCGTGCACGTTCACTCACTGCTTGCTCTAGATACAGCTGTTTTTCCCTTTTACTAAAGAGTAGAAGGTATGACCCGACGGCCTCTGATACAGCTGTGCCCTCTCACCCACATATCTCTCGATACTGCTGCTTTCCCCTTTTCGATGGTAGAGTGGGGACTATCACGCTACGGCCACTTGTACGGCTGTGCCCCCGCATTCACTGTTCTCTCTCTTTTCCGACTCTGGAGTAATGTACGGCCTTGTGTACGGCTGCTCGTCATGGCCTCTAGTACCGTTGCGCCCCCTCACTCACTGCTCTATCTCGATACCGTGAATTTGAGGATGCCTCTTTGTCCTCTCACTCGCTGCTTCCTCTCGCTACAGCTGTTTTTCACATTTTTAGTGTGGAGTAGAAAGTATGAGGCTACCGTCTCTAATACGGCTGTTCCCCTTCACTGTCTTCATTACCTCTCGGATTGACTGCGGAGGACAGGGTGTGACGCAACGGTCTTTGGTACTGCTATGCCCCCTTACTTTTAATGTTCTTTGTATGTATTGCTTTTTTCTTGGTGGGCCCGTGACTTTTAACTCACTGCTCCGTTTAGTTACCGCCGCGTTCTCCTCGTTCGACTGTGGAGCGGAAGGTATGACGCTAGGGCCTATGGTACGGCGGTGCTCTCTCCCAAAATGCTCTCATTTTCAAATAGATCGCGGAGTGGAGGGTATGACGCTTCGGCCTCTGGTACGGTTGTCCCCCGTCACTCAATGCTCGCGCTCCATACCGCCACAGGCCCGATTTTGACTATGGAGTAACGAACGAAAAACAAAATTCGTCCTTTCGACCGGCGGAAGTTTCGATCCGACGGAGATTGCTAGCAGCGAGACGTGGCGGGAATCCTTTCAAAGCTTGCTGTTCTTCCCTCGCAACCGAACAGTATCTCTGACATGGCTGAATCGATTCCGGATGTTATTCTTGATGCAGTAGCGCAAGACGTACCCCCCCCCCCCTACGGCACACACACAAACCAGGGTGGTGCGAGACCACGGAAACCTTAGCCGCCATACATTTAGCATGAGATGCGAGGGAGGATGCCCGACGAGTCATGCGCATCATGAAGGGAAAAAAACGCGTGGAAGACGCTGATGACGGCAAACGCGAATCTGCGAAAGGCGATTGATACACCTACTCCGAAGAGTACCTTGCTGCAACGGAGAGACTGTCCGCCGACAACGACCAGCGGGGTTTCTACCAACACTTGAAGGGCACGGTGGGGTTAGACGGTCGAAATGCGAGAAGCGAGCAGTTCATCCGAGACGAGGATGGCACGCTACTAAGAGACAGGGTGCGCATTCTAAATTGGTGGGGGATGTTTTTTAGCACCCTCCTGACCACAGAATCTTCCAAGCTTGACCCAACCATCAGCGCCCTTGTTCCAAAACGGCCGTTGGCACCATCGCTTGGAGATGAACCGATCATCGATGATATGACGGCGGTAATTCGGGATTTGCCAACTGGAATGCGGTGGGACCAGACTCCCTTCAGACCGAGTTTCTGAAAATCGACCACCCCGATTTCATCCGGTACTTTCACAACATACTTGTCAACGTGTGGAGAACGCGTAACGTCCCCTAGAAATGGAAAGCTGCGACCATTAAGGTCCTTCATGGAACGAAGGATCGCTCTGATTGCAACAGTTACCGGGGAGGTTCGCTTGTTGCCCATTAAGGCAAGGGTTTGCTGAAAATGGTCGCGTCCCGCCTCAGTAACTACTGCGAGGCCGAAGGGATACTCCCCGTGGAACATTGGAGCTTTCGCCCAGCACGATCAACGGTCGACATGGTGTTCGTCGTGCGCCGACTGCAAAGCTTCGAACGATCTACCGAAACCCGCCTGTACACGTGCAATACCGACCTGCCAAAAGCATATGATTCCGTCGACCGTGAGCTGCTGTGGGTGCTCCTCGCTCGCTAGCACCAGTGAAGATGTTAACCGTTATCCGCCAGTTCAACGAAGGTATGCAAGCCCGCGTGCGTACGGATGACGGTGAGCACTCGGAGTAGTTCGATGTCACTCAGGGGCTGCGTCGAGCATGTGTGTTGTCACCACGTCTGTTCGACGTCTTCCTCGCTGCTGTGGTACACGCCGTGCTGGTACGCTTCAGTGAAGACCCAGATATTTTGAGGGACTTGGTTCACCTCTAGGAAGACCTCGGCGAGGACGGGGTGAAGGCTGACCCACAAACTCGCGTACGGAGGGCAGTATGAGGTATACTGTAAGCGGACCATGCAGGCATTGTGTCTAAGTCGACGGAAGGCCTTGCGAAGATGATGGATGTCATTGTGACCGTTTTCGAGGCAGCAGGCCTGACCGTATCCAACAAGGAAAAAGATACCATGCTGCTGCGGACACCGAATCAGGCACCCCAGACCTCACCGCTCGTCATGGATGCAGCGGGACAGGGATAGACGGACGATGCAGGTTTCGTACCTGGGCGGTCTTGCTGTCGCAAACGCTGACTATACCCTTTAGATTCCACGACGGATCCGGCTCGCATGGGCATGCTACAATCGTTTCAAAAGGGAACTGTATGATATGGAGGATGCCCCGTTCACTCTAAAAGTGCGCATGCCAAAGACCGAGGTGATGTAGACCCCGCTTTACGGGTGCGTGACATGGACTCCTCGTCAAGAGCACTTTGTTGAGCTCCGAACGACACACCACAAACTCCTCGTACGGATCATTGGCTTCCAGCGCCAGCAACGTACTGACTACCTCATGTCCTACGCTAAGGCCCTCAAAAAGGCCCAAAGCGAAAGCATTTAGACGACCATTCGAAAAAGACGCCCCGTCTTCGCGGGGGCCGCACAGCGGGCGACCAATGAGCGGCTGACCCGCCGGGTCATGTTTGGGACGATGGCTGGTGGGGAGAACCCAGGACCAGGCCGACCGGAAAAGAACTGGGCCCGATGTCGAGCAGATGCCCTCAGGGTTTCCAACCCACCGAGGGCTCCACGGGAAGCTTCCTTCTGCTGTTATAGGTAGAAGAACGGCAAGTATTACCGGGGGGTCGTCGAAGCGGTGGACTCTTTTATGGGCGAGGTGGTACAGGGACGACTCACACAGCGGAGCCGGCTGCGCCACGTAACTGAGGACGCGAAGAACGGCGACAACGGGATGGGGGAAGGGGGGAAGGGCGGCCGTACTAATACAGCTGTCGACACTAACAGAAACGAAATGATAGATCGTTTTGAATAGGTATCGGTTCGACTAGCTCTTGTAGACGTTTGCCTGTAGCTCCCTCTCTTTCTTGTCTGCGCAGCAGATATCTGTCCTTCCTGAGTACGTATGCTTTCCGTCTGGCAGCTTTTCTGAAGTCCTTGCGTCGTTTGTATTATGTTTCATTGCAAAATCTACTTTATTGTTTTACAGTATTTTTGTTCTTATTTTATTTGGTCCTGCTTGTGTTGTTGTGTTCTCGAACCCGCTACGCTGGCATTTCACTTGCTTGACCCTTGAATTTGCGATCATGTTTTGTTTTATGTTGTTTTAGTCTTCCCCTGCCTCACAGTCTGAAACCACGGAATCATTTTCTCTCTAGGATAAGGAATCAGGACGGACACTGGGTGTACTGATGAGGCTGGGTAGAAAAGACGTTATATTGTGAAGACAACACAAACAACAACTTTGGATGGAAGGGTATGACCCTACGGGGTCTAATATGCTTGTGCCCTCTCAGTCCCTCTCGATACTGCTGTATTCTCGGGTTTAGACGGTGGAGTTTACGGTGGGTGGAGTAGGAAGCTACGGCTTTTGGCACCTCGTTGCCCACTCAGTCGTTGCTCCTTTTCGATACCGCCGCTTTTCCCATTTGGACTGTTAAGTGGAGGGTATGACACTAATGCCTCGGGTGTGGGTGTGCTCACTCTCTCGCTAGTCTCTTTCCCGAATTGACTGTGGAGTGGAGGGTATAACACAAGGTTGGTACGGCTGAGCCCCCTCACAAACTGCTTCCTCTCGATACCGCTGCTTCCTCCCTTTAACCTGTAGGGTGGCAGGTATAGCACAAGGCTTCTGGTACGGCTGTGCCCCCTCACTCGCTGTTCTCTCCCTAGAGATGACCGTACGGTGGACGATATGACCCTACTGCTGCTGATACGACTGTGGTCCCTCCCTCAACGCTCTCTCTGTCGATGTTTTTGCGAAGAGGAGGGTACGACGCTACGGCCTCTCGGGTGTGCTCCTTCACTCACTGCTCTCTCTTCCGCTTTGACTCCGGAGTAAAGAGTACGACGTTACGGCGTTTGATACGGCCGTGCCCCCTCACTCACTGCTCTCTCTCGATACTGCTGTTTTCTTGGTGCGCCTGTGCACACTAATTCGCTGTTTGATTTATTTACCGCTGCTTTGTCCCTTTGAATTGTGGAGTGGAGGGTATAACGCTACGGCCTCTTGTTCGGCTGTGCCCCCTCATTTCCTCCTCGCTCTCTCGGTTTTGACATTGAAGTGTGGGTATAAGAATATGGCCTCTGGCACGGCTGTGCATCCTCACTAACTGCTCTGTCTCCCGATTTTACTGCGGAGTGGATGGTAGCTACAGCCTTTGGTACGACTTTGCCCCCTCTCTCGCTGATCTCTCTCCAACCTGCCGTTTGCTTGGTGCGCCTTTGTCCTCTAACTCGCTGCTCCCTCTCGATACGGCCGTTTCTCTCCCCTCGACTGTAGAGTGGAGTGCATGATCCTACGGCCTTTGGTAAGGCTGTGCCCCTTCACTCCTTCTCGATTCTATTGTATTCTCGGATTTTGACGTTAGAGTTTACAGTTGGTGGAGAAGGAGGCTACAGGGTCTGGTACCGCGGTCCCTGCCTCCTCTCGAGTCTGGTGCTTGCTCGCGTTTTCGTGTAGCATATGAAACGAGGGTAGGACGCTACGGCCTCTGGTATCGCTGTGCGCCCTCCTCATGAATCTCTTTCGATGCTGCTGTATATTTTCGTTTAGACGGTGTAGTGGAGGGTATGGCCCTACCTGGTCTGGCACGGTGGTGCCCTCTCACTCTCTCTCTCTCGATCGTGTTGTACTATCGCGTTTTAACGGCGGAGTCTACCGTGGGTGTAGTATGATTCCACAAGGTCTGGAATTGTGGTACCCTCACACTCGCTACTCCCTTCCGAGACTGCTTCTTCTCGCTTTCGACTGTGGAGTGGAGGGTATGACGCTACGGCTTCTGGTACCGCTGTGCCCCCTAGCGCACTTCTCTGTCTCGATACTTCTGTTTCTTGCTAACTGTGGGTTGGGCTGTATGATTTTCCAGGGTCTGCTACCGCGGTGCCCTTGTACTCACCTCTTCCTCGATTCTGCTGTAGCCTCTCGGTTTGGTACTGCTGTACCCTCTGGTTCCTGGTAAACGTTTTGAGCATACGCATCGATACTACTGTAAGCCCTGTCATTCTGTGTCCGAGCCTTGGTTATGATGTTTCGACGGTATATGGTATGGCCGTGATTGTGTTCTCGGCTCACTTGCCCTCCTTACCATGTTGTTCCGACCGTTGTGTTACCTCGCTGCGACGATTGGTGCTTCGGCTGAAGTTCCAGCATCGTATCGTGGACATGATCCGGACCTGGGGAAACTCTGTCGGGAGGAACGATCATTACGATTTCGGACACACCTTGCGCGTTGTAGGTCCTCTCGCCGACGACAGTTCTCTCGCCGACGACAGGGGTGCGTCCCCCGAAGAGGCGATTGTGGAGCGGACGCTCATCCGGGGGCAGTGTGTGCTCAAGTGCTTTGGGTGTCACGATATGACCTTGGGGGTCTTTAAGGATAAGCTCTTCGACTCGTGCGGCCTCGCAAAGGGCTAATTCGACCGAAACCTGAAAGACGGGCCTGCCAATAGAAATCTCTGGTCGCCGGGTCTGCGGTTGGGAAGGCGCCCCCCACAGGCGCCGGCCGGGGTCGGGGTGCCTACGGCGCTTCTGCCCCCCGCGACGCTCGCTGTGTTCTCTTCGCAGCGCTCATCGCCTGCCGCCTTCGCTCCGCTAGCGGCAAGGAGATGGCGCGGGGGCGCGACCGCCGCGCAGTCGGTTGTGCTCACGCCTCAATTGTCAAAGGGGGGGACTGCGAGGAACAAGAACGGCAGGAGTATAAGAGGCGGCGGCGGTAGCAGCCGTTGCAGTGCCCCGCCCGAACCTCCGTCGAACCGTGCTCTATCGGCCATCTCCAGGTTCAACAACATCATACAGGAGGAGTAACAGCAGTTCCAGCAGGTTCAGGGTGGTCCCACGTTTGACGAGTACGCCGCTGCAGGGAGGAACGCCAACCACGACCACCAGATCTGCGCCTTCTCTTAGTGCTGCCGTCGCAGGCGCAAGGGCCATCGTCTGTCCGCCTGACCGCATTCATATGGTTTGTAACAGCAGTTATGGAATAGTTGCCTTCCACGTTGAGTAGCCCAAGGCGAAGGTAGGCCCTATACCGCGTACGCCCACAGCAGAGGGTGGCGGGGCGTGGGGGTGTGTGCTCGGTGGGCGGTCGGTTTTTTCGACTTGACTTCGTCTGCAGCTACCGGATCAGTCAGTAGCAGAAAGTGTGTTGGGGTTCAAGGCTTGTGACAGACGATCAGTGTCGCGACATCGTTCCATCCGAGTCCCGTTGGAGAATGGGGCGGGCGTTAGTGAGGGGCGTTGGCGGTTGTGTCAGCGTACATAAAAGGATTGCTGTATTTATCCCCCGGTCTGGCGTTAATTTCGAGTGTCCGTCGATACAAATATTAACTTGCGATCCTGGTTCTGCCTTCTCGTTCGGGCCCGGCTGCGAAACGGTGGTGTGGGGTAGGAGCTGGGACGCCCGTCTCAGTGCGCCTGAAGCAAACGATGGCACCGCTTGGTGTGGCCGAAAACATGTAGTTTTAGTTTTGGAAGTTCCTTTCCCCTAGACCCATCATATTATTCAGTTGGTGCCAGCGCACGCCAGTCAGTCGACTGCAACCGCGATCTTTGCCTTAGAAGCTCCGCCGTCTGACGATAAATTCGGTCTCAGGCGGGGACGTGTCGAACAGGCGGGGGCGACTGCCTGGGTTCACCGTAAACAGTTTATGTCTTGCGTTTTTTCTGTTCGACCCATGATTAGGTGGCCTAGTGCGGCGCACGTAAGTTAGGAGGCTGCGACCGAAACCTTTGTCGTAGAAATCCTTTTGACTGGCAGGTGAACCGCTTCACTCAAGCTAATATGATGATGTTTGCTCTAACGTATGACGGCGCGCCTTTCGGGTTCTCACATTCACCTTCGATGCTCTAGCGCAGCTTGTATTGTTTTCAACCATTCTTGTACGATTGTACTCAGACGAACGCAACTCGTTATCCACAATTCTTCCTACCGTAAGAATATCCATGCAGATACCCACGGGGTTGCCTTGCTGGTGTCTGTGTAATCGTCATGTCTTCTCGACGCCCCGCCTCGATACACAGCTGCGTTTCGACGCTTGCCTACGAAGATATACCTACTTTGTACCAAGGGAGGCAGAAATCTGCCCCCTCGTTGAACTAATTACCTCATCAATGAAGCCACTCGCGCTTTCTCGAGGCTTTCTTTGCGCTATACTATACTCCGTATACGACGCTTGCTACCATAGTTTATCTTACTCCGTACCAAGAGTGGCAGACTTCTGCCCCCTCGTTGAACCGATTGCCTCACCAATGTGTACACGCGCGTATCGCGAGGTTGCTTCTGCCACAACATCATCCTCAAAGAGTACCCGCTCAGAGACACGCTGCTGTCGAACTCACGCGACGAAGTGGACCTTCACGGTATTCTCCTAAGGCAATACCGGGGCCCGCCGAGCGCCTGCCCGTGTGACGTTGGTTGATTTCCCGGGGCGGAGTTCCACAACCGTACACCGGCAATGTTCACCAAGTGTGTGGACGACGCGGTACGAGCACTCGCAGACCGTGGGTGTGTCGTCAAATGGCCGGACGTCCGAGACCCCGAGGGGGCGCAGCGGCCCCGCTTCGCTATGGCTTTGTCGGTCGTGGACGCGAAGCAGTGCCTAACTCACGGCGCGACGCCGTTGAACAAGCAATGCAAGAAGGTCAATTTTTCGATGGATACGGTGGCGCGGGTGTCTAACGTCGCTTCGGGGGGGTGTTACATGACTTCGACGGATGACTCATCCGCCTTTCAACACATTTTTCTGCGCCCCTCCTCTGGCCGCTCGTTTTCTCCTAGTACGGTGACATTGAATAATTCTAGTGCGTTTTGCCTTTGGATTCAGTCTAAGTCCATGGTGTTACCATACCCTCCGCGAGGCGAAAACAGCCTACTATTACCCCAAAGGGATCCCGGCGTTAGTTTACCTCGACGATTGACAAACTTCCCCACCTGTCACGGAAGACTGCGCGTGAGCAATGGCTCGCAGCGGGTGAGGCTACACAGGTTGCGATGCTGGTGCCTGAGCGGTCATCTCCTGCCGGCCAAGAAGTGCGATTTCCGGCCGACTAGGCTGCAGCAGTATCTGGTCATGATGTGCAACTTTGACACCACCACCTTCCGGGTTCCGCAGGATAGACTAGATAAGCTGCAGCAGCTGCTGCGAGCAGCCCAAGACGCGGGATGTGTGTCCTTTCGTACGCTGCAGGGTATCGGGGGCAAGGACATGAGCATGTCAGTGGCTGCTCCGCCGGCATCGCTGTGGACGCATGCTATGCTTGCGGTGCTCGCTTAGCTACAGACGTTTGCTCTGTGCATGGTCGACCTTACGCAAGATTCCAGTGCCGAACTTCTACGTGAATTCAAGTGGCGGCATTATATGTCGATACCCCAAAAGAGGGGTCGTAGCAGCGTGCGCAACACTTGGTGGAAGCCTGAACGAAAGGATCGTCGGATGCGTCATCCGTCGCATGGGGGGGGGGGGGGGGTGTACTCGATAGGAGAGATGTACTCGATCTCATGCATGGCCGTAGTCGTATGACCATAGACCCTCGCATCCCTACAATACCGGGACGGAGCATGCCGGGTTTTCACCCACCAGGCAGGCATTGCTTGCATCAAGCGCGAAGGGCCGTGAGGTGTCCGGCGAGTCACATGAAGGGTGAGCTGCATCCTACTGAGAACCGCTAGTGAGGCGGACTGCATATCGACGACAGCTTCATTGGGTTAGTCTAATTTCCGGTGTAGCCACTTCCCGAGACAGCAATGGGAGTACAATGTAACTGCCGCTTGGGTGCCTTACCTTGAACACTACGTGATACCATCAATTCCATTGTACAGAGAAAAGCTTCTTTACCTTGCACACATCATCTAACTCGACGACCAGTTGTGGGCGTCCGCCCAAAAAAAAAAAAAAAAAAAAAAACTGTACCCGGGATGTCTAGCTCACTTATTTTTTACAGTGTCGTTGCCAACCGACGCCAACCCAACCCATATAAAATAAATATTGGGCGGGGGGGGGGGGGGGGGGGAGTGAAGACGGCGTCGGGCACCTTCCTCGTGGGAGGGGTGTTCCCGCCATGTTTTTGTATGAAAGGATATCAACGAGAAAGAGGTGTATGGCCTCTACCATCTCTTTCAACAATTTTGCAGGCGACACCCAGACGTGCGAGCACACACGTGCTCATACACGTGGAAAACCAGTAAGTAGTGGGTAATTTCTGACGTGGGAGTGAGAATAACTGCGAGACACATACGTTGCAGGTGCAGTTGTTCGAGTTGCAAGTGGAGTGCGGATTCATGTTTTCGTTGAAGTGGATCTCGACTGCGCAGAACGAAGTCGCAGATGCCATTTCCCGGCTGTCACGTGACGCCATCATCCGCATGGCGCCGGCATGGGCAAGCGGTCGGGGACGAGATAGGGCCGATTAACGTCGACCTCATGGCATGCACGGCGTCGGTGCTGCGCTCTCGAATAACTGGGGAGGCACTGCCCGTTTTCTTTCAGTATGACTGTGCTGGCTCTTCGGGGACCGGCGTGTTGGCGCACGGCGCTTCGATCGTTCCGGGTACCAGAGTCCCGGCCTTCAGGTTTGGTTTCCTACCCCAGATCATGGCTGGACACATCGTGCAACATTTGGTGGAGTGCGAGGCCCGCGCGGTTGTCCTTCTGCCGGATGTCAAGGCCTTTTGTTCCATTTGGTGCAGATAGCCACATTGAGGTCCATCGAGGTGGTCGCAGTGGCTTCGGCTAGTTATTTCTAGTGGCCCGGTCAAGACGGTGGCCTCACGATTTTGCGGTACCCTCGCTGAAGGATATTAGTGTACGAGTTAGATTCCGTCCCAAGGGATAACGGTTACCTATGTTCCGCCACTATCACGTGGGGAGGCGCATCCACCATGTAGTAGCGTACATATATGTCGCTGTTTGGTACGCTTTCGAACGCTCACCACGTTTGCGGTCCCCCTTTCTTTCGTGTTCTCTTTCAAACAGAACGACGCTGGCGGGAGCCACCTTCACGGTGGGGCGTCTCTCAGCGTGGCTGCAACGGCCCGCGACTTGGTTCGGTTTTCGTTTAGTTCTACTTGTCAGGATGAAAACCGATGTACAGTTCAATTTCTGCTGGGAGTTCGGCGCTCAGCCGGTTCGATCATTGGCGGCCCCGCGGTATTCGAAGCGGGGGCCTGTCGTCGTGAGTATTGATAAGATGCATACATGTCGACTCCAAGTACTGGCGGAGATGGAGGGGCGCCCCGAGCAAGTCCAGAAAAGGAGGGGAGCCAACGAGCTTGACGAGTTTGTGATCTTTGTTTTGGCCGGGTCCCGCGGTTGGCAAACGGCTACTCCGGATGATGTCTTTAACTTCCTCTGCTTCCTTGACAAGCATAGGAAAGGCACCAAGATGGTGCATGACGCATCTTGCCCCAGTGTGGGCCATGCGGGCGATGATACGTGCCTGACGGGGTCTTCATGTGCTGAACGGTAAGAGACGGGGTCAGTACGAAGGGTTTAGTCTCGAAGCTGATAATGGCCATGAAAGAAAACGGGAAAGAAAAAGAATGGAACCCCGTTCGTGGGGTAGTAGATCCGTGTTCGAGCCCTTTGGTAGATTCGTACCTCCGTATCTGAGGAACAGACATAGGTCGGGGTTCAGGTCAATTAAGCCGTGTCAATCTTGTAACACACATTCAAAGATTTGCTAAGGGACATGCTGTCGCGCGCTCTGGTGACCAGTTCTCTGGCGGAGCGGAGTTCTCTGACCCGAGATCTAGCCTGGTATTCTTTGGCTTTCCATTTAATGCGTAGGGGTTTAGATATTTCCTTCACCATGGGGTCGCACATCTTCAAAGGCCCAGCGTCGAAGAGTTTGATCTTCAAATTTCAGTTTAGCAAGACTCTTCGGGCCTCTAGTGAAGCAGAGATAGTGCTAGCGGGCCGGACTGCCCGGCGATTTGCGTCTTTCGGGTGGCTACAACGTATATGCCTGCTGGACAGCGGATTGGGTGGGACGTAACTGCTGGGCACCCCCTCCCCGTTGCTACGGGAGAAGGTGGCCGGGGCCGTCTCTCTCTCTCGCAGCCCATATGACGGAGAAACTGATAAACTACCTGCGGATGGCAGACTTGCCGAACCACTTCATGATGCGCTCCTTTCGAGTGGCGAAGCTCGTTCAGCAAACCCCTGGCCGGGTCCGCCATGGACGAGATCATGAAAAATGTTGGGTGGAAGACAGAGTCAGTTACGAAGTACTGCATCGGGGCTATCTCTATTGGACAGGTGCGTGGTAGCAAGAAACGTAGCCAGAGCTACGCAGACGCTAGCAAGTTACCTTTGTCGCCAGAGTTCAGTAATGACTTTCCGGCGTGTGCGGGTAAGGACTGAGTTCATGGTATAGATCATGCTGTAGAACGTTGAGAGAGACAACTCTTCCCCGGAACAGCGGTCAACAACAAATGCAATCTCAAAGAAGCGCAACGAAGTTTGGGCGGGACCACAGTCTGGCGTAGGACGCCTCAACCAATCTAATACTTGCATTGAATGATCCGCGGTAGAGAGACAGAATACTTCAGTGAAATGGCTATCCAATCAAAGGGCTTGAATATGGCAAAAATAATGGAGCCATCGAAGGCATCGAAACGTCTCGGAATTTGTATAATAACGAGGTCACTTCTTGTCTTCGCTCCCGAACCCTCGGCAGTCCAGTTAGTCGAACCCTTTCTTGAGACCATCCCACCCATCCGAAATTTGCAATCGTATTTTTGGGCTTGTATCTAGATCATTTATAGGTACTAATCCTGCGCAGAGTATGTGATACACCACTCTACCCAGTGCGGGGAGAAAAACCTGACGAGACATCCTGCCCGGCTCAGGAAGCCTAATCCAATCCAATACTTGCAATAAATCATCCACGAGAGAAAGACAGAATACTACCGAAATGAGCTTCGACAAACCGAGACACCGCGGAGTTCGCCAGAGGGCATCTACCGACTTCTTGAAAGGATCGGTGCTTCCGCACGCCTAGAAGTTCGATGTTGGTGCTGAACCCGGAGGCGTGTTCTCCCTTGGGGCAACATCCAGAAAACGAGACGAAAGTAACCAGCGATGTCAAATAAAAGAGACGAAAACGTCGGGTGGCGGAAAAAACTCCTTCCAAAGCATTTTTCATCGATGGCCAGAGTAGCAATGATCGATGATTTATGATATTACATGATACCAGGACATATCCTGCTCTACCCAATTCGCTTTGCTGTTGTTAGTTTGTTTTGGGCATGGTTCAAAAGCATTTCCAGAACTAAGCCGAAACCAGGGTGTCTCATGACTGCTCGGCTGGGGTATGGATGTTGTGTACTGTTTATGGCACACATAGAAGGCCACGAATCGCACCGGCGACCAGCAAACTAAACACACGACATACCAAACTCAAACAACAGCAGAACGATATGCGTGCAGTACCATATTGTGCCCGACCACCAAAGACCAAATGGAGGCTGGCTCAAAAGCTAATATACCGCATGCATGGGTATGCCGGGGAGGGAAGGTGAAACACGTAGTATTCTGCGGAATTATTGCGGTCACCGAAGTATACGATATTTTCGAGATGACCAGCTACACCGACAAGAGTCACAGCTGGTTCATCGAAACTACGAAAATACGTTACCGAAGTAGCACTGCTGGCTGTAAACGTTGCTCGCCGAGCGTTGCTAGTATAGTTACTGTTACTTCCTCGGTGCAAGCCAGTGCTTGATGATGTCTTGCATTCGGTTCCACGATCCCGGGTGTACTGCCAGATGCGCCACCTCGCACAAAACCACATACAGTGTGCCATAGGTGGGAGCTGAGCTTGGTCACACCGACAGCCACACTGGACTCGTGCCGTGGCGTTAAATACTGTTTTTATTCTGATCTGATATCCAATAAAATTGTCTTTGGCACAGCGCTCCTGCTGCTAGTGGCGATACTGCGGGGTGCGTTGTCGCGCTGATAGTTTTGGGTGCGGGTACTCGCCCGTCTGGAAGTAATGGTCGCACTGAGTCAGGAAGCCCCCAAGAATATCCGAAACCAATATATCGTTGATCTTCTTGGGAGCCATGCGAAATGGTTTGTTCAGATTCAAAGTTGTACTGAGAGGTGTCATACGCTTTTGCCCATATAGTGTTGCTGCTGATGCCATTTCCATATTTGGTGCACGCGCTGTGCACCCAGTACCCCAGAGAGGCACCGAACCCCGACCGCAGAACAATAGGCATCAGAGAGTTGAATACAACTTCTGGCAGTCCGCGTTTCGTGTTGATACAGTGCACCAGGAGTAGCAGCGGCAGTAGTCGTGCACGATATACAAGTATGTTGGCTTCAAATGCAAAGACGTTGTATTGCGGGGGACCATGGTAAAAATGACCTACGGTACACACGAAAATCATTATACTTCCCCTTTTTGCCTAACCATATTTGGTCCTTCTTTCTAATACCCCCCGTACTTGCGAAAAAAAACAAAATGCAGCTGAAAACATAGTCTCTCGCCCACATTAAATTCGTGTGCGTTTGTTTTTCAGTTTGCAACTTCAGCCCATGCATCTAATGATGTTAACATATGGTGCTAGGTACCAGGCTATGCAGAAATATATGAATTCTAACGGTTTTAGTTGGGCTGTATACATGACGATGTATTTCCTATTTTGTCTGTCAACCCAGCCTCCCCGTTCTGGAGCATGTGTGCCGTCGACTTTCTAGCACTTGGCATTATCTTTCACCAAAACAAATTTGCATAGCTACCTTCAAATGATGACACATCCCAAGCACCCTTATAACCCCCCAAAACAATAGCTTTCTTCAGGGGAATATGTTTCACGGCAGCCTTGTATGTACATATTGTTTTTTGTGAACGTTCAATTGAGTTGGACCATGTTCAGCACTGTGATGTGAATTGACTGGACAAGCTATGTTGGGGTTGTATATTTTCGAATTCTCACGGCTATTGATTTTAGAAAAATGTCTGGTTTGTTGTATTGTTCGTACAACTTGGTCTGGCACAAAGCCTTTGCGATGGCGTGAATACATCGTCTGTGCCGGTAGGTCTCACATGGAGTTGAACACCACTGAAGTACGCGATGTTTTTCGCATGTCCCTCAATAGCCCCGGCGCCGCGAACGGGCAACCACAGTTGATTGCGTAAGGCCCGTCATAGGCTGAAACCTTTGACAAGATAATCTAATCGGTGAAAAATAAATTTGGTTTGGTTTTAATATATTTTTGTGAAAAATATGCGTTTGGGTCCTATCGAGGAGTAGCGTGATTGAAAGATCTCGAATAATGCGCACGGGTCAACGAACTCGCGAGGCCAACAAACGACGGGAGCGACAACCCGAGCCCTCGCCGGGGCGCCGCAGTCGACAACTGATGGGTTCTGCCGGCACCGCAGACGACCCTATCGCTTTTTGGACGTCTTCGGTGGCTGGCGCCGCCCCGAAGCCCTACGCAGGCAGCAGCGACGGGGATACACCGATCGAATTTTTTAGGCAAGTCGCGACTTGGTCCGTGCTCGTGCGGTTCGCGAGGCAAAGAGGGCTGAAACACTGGATTCGGGACAGCCTTGTAGTGTTTGGAGGCGCCGCTGACGGTCTACTCTGTGCTCGGGGCCGTAGGACCTCCCCCTGCGGCTGCTCCGGTGACTCTGTCTCTCGGGGATGGTGGATCTCATCTGTTAAGCAGTCGACGACACGGCTTAAATTTCCGTGGTTCGCTTCGGTTCCGGGAGCATGCCACATCGAGTTGGACAAACTCCCAACATTAAATAACTCGAAAAGAAGAATTAGTCCCGAAAGTCGTCTTGTCGAATTCGTCTTGTTTCGTTCTATTCGGATCAAACGTCACCATGCCTGCTTAGTGATTCAGTTTTCGACCAATCATATGCAAATGAAATCAAAAGAAAAAATATTGGCGGAATATCACTCTATTGATAAAACGCTTATCGTTTGGATGGGCCCTTACCATACCAGTTAGGTTTTGCACTTTCACCTTGAACGACAACAGGGGGACAGAATGACTTACGAACCGACGACATGTAGAGCACGAAATAGGATGAGTAGTCGAGGTCTGAGAAGAGGTACAACAATAAGCAGCGAAATTCGCGTGCTCTAGACGCCAGAATTCGCGTGCGCTAGACGCCAGACTCGACATGAGCTGGAGGGTCCCGTTGGATATGACTCAGGTAGCTTACGGCCACTGCATGGCGTCAATGATCATGTTCAAAACACCAGCTACTCGATTATACCTCGCCGCTCTGACTTCAGAAACAACGCCGCTGTACAAGACAGAAAGTTGTTAGACTGCTGGCACCGGTTGCGTTGGTGCTAGTAGCATTGTTCGCGAATACCTCCTGAGTGTTCACTGAACGAATGAGCTAACCCCAACATTTCCCTGCAACAGACCACGCATATGGGCAAGGCCTATCACGCCATTACCATGTTAAGTAGGTATGAGTAGCCTCTTTCGGTCAAATACATCGTGGAAGATGTCCGTGATTGTTGACTTAAGCCCGTCGTTATTTCCCACACAAACCAACGCGCGAAACGCAGACGTTACCGAACTCATAATGGCACGTTAGTCTTATCCCCCGGAGAAGACGATTAAATGCGGCCGACTACTGTTTTATGGGTTTTGGTATATATATAGATAGAGAGAGCAGTGTCAGTTACAGGCATAGCAACACGACATCTTGAAAAAGGACCAATTCAACTTCCCCCCTTCATGCCACGTATGACACATATATTTTTGTGTAGTCCTGACATCACACGTTGTTTCTAATGTCGTCAAAGAGTCAGAAAATGCCCATGCATATTCTTCCTTTTTGATTGATAAAAAACTACATAACTCTGTGGCGAGAATCTGCGAATCCGAGACGATTGCTCAGAATACAACGTCCATATTGAGAACAGACGAACCAGTACGATGTCCTCGTACAGGATATGACGAACACCACAACATGCACAAAAAGCCAAACCCGTAGACGTGCACACGACAGAAACAAAAATCGCTAAAACAATTATTGACGGAAACGAGGATACGTTAAAAGGCGAACATGAATTGAGGAATTAAAGTTGAAGCGCGGAAGCGAGAAACCGCTCCGACGAAGCATAACTGAAACTAAAGAATGAAAGAAAATAAGGGTCCAGAAACCCCTGCACGAACGGGAAAGACAAGCTGAATATAAATCAACAGACCGATAGCGGAAAACAACCGGATGCAAAGCAGACCGTAATAATGTTCTACGCAGCAGCCGGCATGAATTGTGAATAACAAGGGAATCTTCTCCACCGGGTCAGCAACATAATTGCTGTACGTGGTGTGGGCCGGCACAGTTGGTTCCGAACATTGTCTCATTCCTCCCCAGTAGGCGACGGCGTCCGCGAAGACGTGAAAACATGGCAACAGAGCTCGAAAGCTCAGCATGGCGAAACAACCGTAGAGCGGTGAGCAAACGACGAAATATGCAAACACGTTTATTACATCAACTTTCTTCACCCTAAATCACCCCCTCCCCACGTTTATTACGTCAACTTTCTTCGCCTAAATCACCCCCTCCCCTGTTGACCGCAAAAAAACGAATCCACGGCGTGTCAGTGTTTCCTTCTCGCATACCCCTGGGTGTGGAGAAACCAAGTGTCGCACCAACGCGGTGACTCGCAGAACGTGTGGAAGTTTCAAGCTTTTTTGACACGTGAATACGTCGATGGTACTGAACGAACAAACCATTGGACCTACGAGTTGCACACTTGAGGACACATTAAAATCAGAGCCCCCTGCCCCCCAGAACAAATATATTCAACCCCTACGGCAGAATGAATTTTGATCATGGCGGCGTGCCGGCCCCTCTCATGGTAATTTACAAATAGGGGTCAAGTGAGGAAGATAAATCGACAAAGCCAAAGCAAAACCGGAAAATGGGCCACGGAAGCAAACCTGTACCAATTGAACGACAGCCGCACAACTCAAACGAGGCGCAGGGAAAATATAAAACAGAAAAAGCCGAGAGAAAATCCAAGGTGAAGTAGGGAAGGATGTGCCGCTCCTTGAGTGTTCCGTCGACAACGGAGGTTTACGGATGGAAATAGTAATCAGGCCCAACATTGCTTAGGAAACACAACGGAATATGCATACCTTCTATATATGATGGGTCCTGATTGCTATGGCCCACCGTAACAGTGTCTCCGCCGTGTGCCCCCAGCCGAAACGCAACACGCACCACGAAGACGAAACCAGAAAGATGCAGTGCATGCCACTGCCCTACTACTGACACACCATATTTGAGCATAGCGCTCACTTCGATCGAACACATGCATGAGCACTCCTGCCTCTTACCGCCTGAAGTGTTGAGTTATAGAGTACTTGCAATTGCCCTACGCTAAAATCTCTAGAACAGGGTGAATTGCTTCTTGTGGATTCATTATCAAGGTTCCGTTACAATAGGATGTGCCATTATGACAATCCAATCGGCAACAAGGTGGGTTAAGGGAATGTTTGAGCAACAAACATGTCCCACGTACCACAAAAAAAACACGAACGACGAAAACAACAAAAGGTGACCAAACCACGCCATGGCTCATCTTTGACAACATCTACTGCAGTCTTGAATCGTGGCACCGATATACATCCGTTGTATCAATTTCAGCCAAAAGCGAGGGGGTTAGACACACCTATGACGACGTGTTGAAACCAGCCCGATAAACGAAAATTGACCGTGCGTCAAAGAAACCGCAGCCCCGTCAGGAGGAGGCGTGGGAAAGTATCACATACAGCAACCAAAAAGAATTATGGACACGGCAGTGTAGCACAACGGTGAGAACAATCCGGCGGACGGATTCGCGAAACCGTGTAGTAGACTCCCAACCCTCCCTACGAGATAATTGAGGAGGGGTGTAAGCATGTACAACAGCGAACTAAACGTCCGAAGGGAATGGCAAACACGCGTAGAACACACCGAAAAATACACTAACGGCTACTGGGGGGGGTGTACGCGTGTCATACATGGCCCTTGTCTAATCACCTCACACCCTAGCATTCCCACTATGAGCGGAAAACGCACCATGCGTTCTCATCACACGACGCAGAAGTTACTTGGAACAGGCGCAAAGTACCGTGGGATGTACATCGATTTGCACGTAGCGTCGGCTGCATCCTACGAAGAGGAGCATTCGAGGTCGACTATTCAAAATATGGACGATAGCGTCGAAAAAATAATGTTATTCTCTTGAGTGACTACTTCCTGACTCTGTGTTTCAATATGTATCCGCTAAATATTGGGTAACTTGCCATACACACCTTACCTAGTAGGGTCCTTTTGGTGGAATGTTTGTGTTCGACATCACGGACGACATGACGGCGCACAAAGGTAGCCATAGCGAGCGACACAAAGTGAAGCTCGGGCTGCCTAGATTATGCCAGTTTTCGGGCGGTTAACAGTGATGTTGCATACCGAAGACAAACCACTCTGTATACATAATATAAAACATGAAATCCGTTTCCTACGCCTCAGCCGTGACATTGAAAACCTCATAAAAACATACATATACACATATATGACGTGCTGGGCCTCCGGGGAGGGAGGGGCTGTACTCGATAGGAAAGATGTACTCGATCTACTCCATGACCGTAGTCGTACGACCATATACCCTCGCACCTCTACAATGCCGGGACGCAACATGTCGGGTTTTCACCAACCAGGTCGACATCGCTTGCACCAACCGCAAACCGACGCGAGGTGTCGGGCAAGTCTCATGAAGGATGAGCTGCATCCTACTAAGGACTGCTTGGAGGAGGTCTTTCGCATGGATAACAGCTGCAACTTAAGCTAATTTACCTCCCAGTGTAGCAACGTCCAGAGACAGCAATGAGAGTACCACGCAACTGCCCAGTGGTAGTCTTACCATAAGTACGACCAGGTACTTGATACAAAATTTCACGTTTGTGCCGAGTAAATATTGTTTACCTCGCACGAAAGATCTAACTCGACCACCCACTGTCACCAATCGCCGACAAACAACAAAAAAAACGGTAGCATGGTTGTCTAGATCAATTTAGGAGCGGAATTTTTATCTAGTGTCCTTACCAACCGATGCTGAGCCAACCTATACTTAATATGGGGGCATAACGCGAGCCCAAGCGGCCACAACGAAGTCACGTACAACCGTAAAAGGCACACAACAACTAATTGATTGCCACACCCGGACTCAGCATTTTTTGGCAAGTCAACTCTACTCTCTCACCCGCCCCCTAGACAATGCCTCCACGTGTGCGTGTGTCAACGGTATGTATTACTGACGGGCGAAGGAGGGAGCTCATGTGCACCGAATTCACGTGCTATCCAACGTGGAACTGGGTCAATTACTAACTTAGCGGTAAAGCAGTCAGGGTATGTTGTGTGGGATACTCTGCCACAAGGCTCACCTAAAAAGACGTTTGTATTCCGCATACAAGGCGTGCTACTGTAGTGGTAGCACTAATGGATTCCGAGGTTCGTGTCTCAAACCGCTCATTACCCCACTAGATACCTGGGTTTGCCGGAGCTCCCCAGTACAATATCCCGAATACTACAGTAGGCCGGACACCCCCGATTTAGCGATTAACGGACATTAGGTCGAGGAGGAACCTGGCCAGTCCAAACGTACTATTCTCGGCTAACGACGCAGCTCCTATCGTAACAAACACCGGTTAAACGCTTGAACCGACTTTCTCGCTAACCGGCGAAGTTTATGCTAAAAGCCTACCGAATGGACCGTCCACAAGGTAGTTATCCACGGGAGCGTGCAGGGCACCAAGCCCGGTTGTGACCGGTAGTCCCTTGTTGTCGAGCATGTACTTGGAGGTGTCGCCCAGCAGTCCTGTAACCGTGTCAGAATAGTGGAGCATGTCGAAGCCGAGGTCAGCTTGCCAGAAGTCCAACTCCTGAACTTGAACGTGTCCATCTGGCCCAGCCACAAGGTCTTGGTAGCTGACACCGAAGTTGACCCTGATGATCGCAGTCTTCGTCTCGATGCGAGCTGTCATGTGGTTGCTCGACGCGGTTAGAAGTCCCCCTACTCCAACTTGGTCCAGAAACTTGGCGCACCAAGTTGGAGCCGCCAGATTTTCATTCTCGAGAATCCACTCGTCAAACGGCATAGCTGGCTTGACGGTACCCTGTGAACGACGACCGGCCGTCGCGTTCCTGACCTGCGCAGTCCAGATTCCGTCTCCGTCGAACGGCCGACACTCGGGCGAGAGGTTGGCCGCAGAGACCACCATACCTCCCGGCAGAAAGGATCGGTCACCGGGATATTGTATGTTCCCATGTGTTTCCCCGTCAACAAGGATGCGGACGCCACCGTCAGCTAGACACGGCGCCGGCGAATCCTCCGGGCAGCCATCGGTCTGCGTACTGTAGGGATCGTTGACCTCGATCACGAGGGAGTGGCCGTTGTCGTTAAGCAGGCTGATAGCAGACACCAGCTGTCTACCCGAAACCTCCCCCTTCACGGGAGCAGTCAGTCGCACGTTAATCTGGAAGTCCGGGCCGTCAAACAGGAGACAGTACCACATGTTGTCCTCCCCCACCCAGTCGATCGTCTGACCCAACAGGCCAACCGTGTGAGAACCATTTTTTGCAGACACCTGCTGTCGTTGCCGGTGGCGAATGGACCGGAGCCCGCAGCGCACAAGGCACCTTTATCAGGGTTGGTTGAAAAAATCTCTAGAATAACCCCTACGATACATGGTCCGTTCGCGTCGGGAGTAAGAAGTGAAATGCTTCAAAACCAATATTCAAACGCAGTGGCTATTGGTGGTTGAACCCTAAGCGTGAAGGTTTGTAAGTTTTGTCCACCGTAATTTGCGTATTTGTACCATTAATGTTAATGATTCATTTTTCATCAAAATGGGCACTGATTGTTGCCGTTTGTTTGGCATAAGTAACGAGCTAATCAATGTTGTTTCCAACTCCATTGATATCAGCGTGAGTTTGTATGTGTTATCAAATGAACACTCTCCCTGAGTACAAAGTAAGACGAATCATACAGCAAATAACGGTTTAGGTTTCACATGAGAGTTGATGGACGCCTAACCTTGGGCTACAAAGGGTAAACAGTTGTCACGCAAGGAGCCGTTGTTTTTCACGAAGTACCTTATACAATTTCCGAACCTTTGTTCGTATTTGGGGATGCAGCGACAAGGCTCGTGAGGGGACGTATAATAATGGAAGCGATGAACGCATGCACGTAACCATGTGCAAACGATTTGTATTCCGCGTGTATAGTTTCGAAGGCCGGAATCGTTTAAATATGTTTCGCGGTCGACGGTTCTAATAGTAACACATCGCTCATACTTGTACCTTCCAAATATTGGTTCGTTGCTGTGGGTAATGATCAGTTTGAAGCAGCACCTGGGGACTGTCTGAAGTCCCAATGTTATGTTTCAAGCTGTAACCGGCGGGAAAACTGCGAGAGTGACGTACACCAGGAGGAGTTGTATACATCTTAACTGTCCATGTTTTGAAACAAATGGACACTTACTGTGACCCAATACCCATGGGGACATGAAATGAAGCCAAGCGGGGATTAGGAACTCTAAGAAGTACTAACCCCATACGCATGACACGGTGGAGGGGTGTACCATAAACGCTTTGACCAATCTCACTTCAGCCTTTATCTTCCTCACCTCCAATGTACGGTGTTTTTCCCTGTAAAAATATGTTCTGCAAGGGATTATCGAAAGATCTACTTGCACCACATACATGGTGTATCAACGGCATTGGTAAGTTCGACCGCGTCACGATCAACGTCCGTCACCAATATTCTGTCTAAAGCGGCGCCTACCTCCGTCGTAGCACATGACCTCACCTTAACGTTTGACGTGGTCATCGTGCCGTCGGCGCAATCGCAGTTGGATCCAGCTGCTATGACGACGCAGTCGTCACAGAATTCGGTCTTAGCCCCGGCCGAATCGTAAACATTGTCTTCGTCAAAAGAGGCCGTTGCTTTCCCATTTTCAAAAGCAACCGACTCAATCTTAACAACACTTACCCACCCGGATATATTGTCAGTCGCGCTTCCCGGTGGCAGAAACCACACCATTACGGTTTGGGCGGGCAGAAATTGTGTCGTCGCATCCAGGTAGTGTGAGGTCGAGGTTCATGCACTGATGCTCAGCATCTTGTAGTTGACAGTCACCAAATGCAGATGACGACAGTCCATGATTGCCTGCAGGGTAGACACTGACCCCGAGCTTTGTGTACCCCTGAGGTATGTTGGTTTCTTTGATGGCCTTGTAGAAGCTGTCGGCAAGTTTACCAGCCGAGTCCATATCCCCATCATAACCAAGGTGCTCGGACGCCTGAACCCGCTACATGATGTTGGATGTGAACGAGGGTAGCATACACACGAAGAGAAGGACGAGTTTATGTCGGTTGAATACGGCGACAACCGCTGGCGTGTCAATATCGGCTGAATACGCCCACAACTGCTGAAGTGTTAGGACAATATTGAACCATGTTGGGACCACGACGTGAACGCGTCCATGCGGAAATGACCATGAACGAGCAAGAGGATCTTCAAGTAGACTAGTTGGATCTTAAGTGTGTTTCCTTCTCGAAAACTGAACTTCCCAGCAATCATCACCAGTGGGAAGAAATGAAGGATCATGTGGTTTGAATATAACTGTTCAGTGCCATATATACAAGCGATACATTCCCTAGTGCACGCTAACTAGAGCCAAGCATCACAGACGGCGTAGCACATAGCGGAAAAACACAAAATCCTCTGCCCCACGTGGTCAAACTCATTGAACATGTTATAAAATAGAAGCTAAACAGAACAACACACGTGTACATGCTCGAGGCAAGACCCAAACCAGTCAAAATATCACTTACCAGGTGACCATAGATTTCCTGAGCACATATACAAACGAGTATAAGCCGAAGAACAGGCAACATTTTCGTTCGATCTGTGGAATCCCTCGCTGTTGATCCTGGTAGAAGAACAGAAAAGAGCGTGGTGGCGTTTTGATATGTTGTCGAGAAGACGTTAACAAATCGCACCCGAGTTGAATACTGAAAAGGAGCGAGATGTCCTTGGTCATGCGTACCGCTGTGAACGTTTTGGGCCCATGTACATTCCCACTATCGTGCAGAACGCGCCGAGTATAGTATCAACCATATAATTATCCCCAGAATTCGCTATCCCTTTCAACTGTCGTTCGGGGTCCATAAATGAGCAGTACTTGCAATGCGGGTTGGAATGTACCCCGCTTTCGTTGAAAATTACCAGAGGCGGAAATCAGATCAAATGCGCCTGAAAAAAACTCAAACACGTAACACACATCGATCGAAGTATTGGTCACGGCCATAGGCCGCTGAGGACAATAGGGTATATAAAGGGGACGGGAAAGAGATAAGCCTACGGTAGATTATTGGGAACGTCTGTTTACCCTCGCCGCCTACATGTTCTGTACATCAACGGAGGGGCGGCAATGCGGTGAAAAATCCATCGATTTACGCGTTTTTTTATTATTTCGTATTTGAATCCGTGGTTGGGACACGAAGAAGTAGACTCCAGGCTCAACAAAAAAACAAAAGCCAAACAAGTTTTTTATTCCCTACCATATGAGTACGGCAAGACACCACAAATGTTCATCGATGTCACTTTGGATCTCTATGTGTCGCTCAGAACTATTTGTAGTGTGGAAGCTAAAGGTACTACTAAATCACGTAAGCAGATATTTTTTCCGTGAAATAGAATGAACTAAAATGCTATGGTCCTTAGTACACAAGGGACTGCATTCCTTTTAGCTTATACCATCGATGGACTCACCTCAACGAGTTGGCTATATATATCAACCCCAAAAACTCCTACGCCCCCGTATACCCCCCATATGTAGGTTTGGTTGCCTTCTGCTGACAACGAAACTGCAAAACATGCTGTTCACTGGGTGAACGTGACAACCAGAGTACCGCTTTGTTTGATGTTTGTTTCGGCAATCATTAACAGGTGGCGACCAAGTAAGAAATTTGTGTGGGGGGAAGGGTCTACACGCCGCACAGAGGAAAATGATCGTATCATGCAGTGTTCGTCGTAAGTCATCTACGGGGCACTACTGTCGTGGTACGCGCATTTATTGCTGTATCCAAACGTGGTCACGCCGGGAAGAAAATTACCGCAATGATTCTGTCATCCGCATGCAAGTCGGCCCCACCAACGGTTCTTAGTGGACTAGGGGTCATCTTTCATGCGACTCCCCGACTACCTCACGCCGCTTCGGGCTTGGTGCAATCAATCTCGGCGTGGTTGTTAACAATTCGACGTGTTCCTTTCCAAGAGTTTAGAGGTGTTAGGGTGTATGGTCATGAGAGTACGGCCATGCCTGGTATCGAGTGCACTTCCGCCCTCCCTTCACCATCGATGGGAAGTATATTTAGCATGTGGAGGATTGACCACCTTTGGAAGCGTGTTCTACCCTGGAACGGGAGAATGGGCATACATATCCTCACGTCCCACCATACCTGGTCTTTACGTTCCACGCGAGGCAACCGAGCCGTTTCCGTTTCTCCAAGATGGCAGAACATTATTTCCATACACTCCAATCTACGTTTAGAACAAATCGGGTGCTTTTTATCAGATCAGTGAGCTAATAGCGTGAATGAAACGTGGATGCATACTGATGTATTTTCTGAACGTCTTGGCCGAGAGTATCCATGCCGCAGTAAAAATCGAATGAATCCCCTGGACGAATCTTTAGCAGGTCTTGCTACCTGTCCCCAAAGGCCGCCGCAACTAAAACGACAACAGGAGCCTGCCTAGCCTATATCAAACACATATATATGTCTGGCCTTACTTCAACAGTGTACAAGAAAACCCAATGGCCCACAGGGTTAAAGACCTTGAGCACCAAACTCACAAAAGCTTATAATCCATTAGAGTGATTCAGAGTGTGATTTAACGACAACACGATTTTCTTTCAAACCAACAAAAAAACGAGGTTCGCTGTCATGGCCCAAAATCCCTTCACCGATCGTACCAGGAGTTTTCGCTCCGCCCTCGCTTGTTTTTCCCCTACGTATGAGCTCCGGGTATCCATTTTAACATCGCGAGTGTGATATTCAATTGGCCAACCTCTGTCCGCTTCACGTTGTACGGTATAGTGTAAGGATGGTGCATTATGGTTTGTTCGTACGAGGTACACCATTTTCCACAAACTAAATCAAACCGAAGTTCGCTGTCAGTCCGACTGCACATTCTCAGTGGGCCGACCCCACCAGCTATCAGTTCCGTAACGTATGTCCCACACTGATGGTATCACGTGTTGTCTCTCCGTTCTTGGTTGATTCCCCAAAACGTATGAGCTTCATCATTTGTTTAATGACCGCTTGTGCGAAAGATATTCGCAGACCTCTGTCCACTCACGATTTTGTGCACTACGCAGGGATACACGTTACGCAGTTACGCCGATTTTCGATAACACACTTCAAGGTCTGCCGTGCGTAACACGTACGTTTGCCGTAACACAACCGCGTGTCCCTTAGAATCGGTGAGTAAATATTTAAAATATATCGAAAACCAATTTCATGTCTTGATACAGAACACTGTTGTAATACTCTTGTATTATCTCTATCGTGGATCATTGAACGTAAGTATTGTATTGGATGAGGTCTCCAGCGCCGGGCAGGAGGCCTCGTCTGGTATTTCCCCCCGCGCTGAGTAAAGTAGCGTATCACCTACCCTGCGCGCGATTAGTACCTTTATAGTATCTGAGTTTTAAACGCGTGACAGCCTAGTGAACCTTTACCTTTAGCCCAACGGACTAAGACCTTCACAAATGGCGACGACGGCAGAAGATGGGTCGGTGGTCGTGAGTTCGAATCTCACGTCCACCATGAAATAGCTTTTTTAAAGAAAAGTGAATTTCTTCATGTCATGAATCTGCAAAAATACTTCTGGATCACAAGAAATTGGAACCGCGTGTTGGTGTCACGCGTCGACCCGTATATCCGGTCCGTTCTAGGGGGGGGGAGAGTGCTATGAGGCTTAGATTAGGTAGGCGATTGGTTAACCTTTTACCTTTAGCCCAACGGACTATGACCTTAGCACTAGACCAGACGAGATGCGTATGACATCAAGAAGGTGGAGAGTCGATCACATGTGGCTATCTGTGCAAATTTCATGTATAGTGACGTTTTTTGCAATCACACGACGACGAATTTGTTATCGAATTGTACACACCAACAATATGTGCAGTGCGAGTACCTCGTACACCCGGCACTCGAACATCGGGTACATGGGTCATGAGGACCAGGTGTACGTGCGCAAAGCGTGTGCACGTATTTTAGGTTTTAGCTACGAATTTCTATTTTAATGTGTTTGTCATGCAAACTCTAGAACGACCCGAGATTTTTTACTGTCTTCCTCCGATGTAGCCAGAACCAACCGTCGTTCGTAACAAGAAAAGTATTTCCTGTATTTTATCAAGTAAGAATAGCGCAGCTGCGCCGTAACGTAGATGGCTGGTATTTTTACTTAAATTGCGCACAGCGCGCCCAGGACGCCCACTTAATCTAAACGTGAAAATGCTGACAATCAATTCGAATATCACCCGAGAGGTGTATTTGTGGTGGGTCTTTGCTTAGATTCTGACATTTTGCTGTTTCCCATGCGGTTCGATTTCGAGCTCCAATTTTCTATTGGTTCATCTAAAAGTTGAATGCCCCTGCCTATGCATTCCGAATAATCAAAATCCCACCGTAATTGTTTCGATTTAAGAATCCGTGGACCCGAGTGGGCCGGATTTACGGCCAAACCTCGACGACTCGGGTCATCGGACTTTCAAAGCCAAAAATGGTATGCTCGCAAACTTCAAGATGTTATCCACGACAGCAAGCAGAAGCCAAACAGACGATGACTTGGATGGTTACAGAGCTGTATATAGCGACATTGCTTCGTGCCTGACGCGCGGCCGGCCCGTCCCTCCATGGCCAGACTGCAGTCGACTGGCGCGGGCTTGGGCCTAGAGACCAAGAGAAGCACACTCGGTGCGCACCTCTCCGGGGATGCGTACTCGTAGACTACACTGCTGTATAAAAGCAACAAATAGCAGTCACAGTCACGTGTAAAACACAAAATACCAAGATAGGTTGACTCTAGCGGACTCGCCACGTCTTTTTGTCGCCAGACCGGAGGAAGTCAGCCTTGGCTCGGACGATTGGGTCTTACGCGCGGTGTAGCGCACCCCGCGTGCCTATTCGCAGCGGCAGACTAAAACAGCAATAGTTGGTCTCGGCATTTGCTCGAATCTCTGCACGCGCAATAAATCTGCTTCGTCAGCATGGAAATACGGTTATGATTCGCGAAGTTCACATCTGAAAGGCGATCGGGTCAAATCCGGAAGCTATCAAAATCGAACCGCATAGGAAACAGCCTTCATGAGCACAATTTCACTCCACGAGTTCATTTGAATCAAAGAGACTTGCAATATTATCATGTCCGTAATATGTACTAGGCGCTTCGCGCAGCGTGCGGTTCCGTCCGCAACGCTCGCTTACAAAGAACAACAGATCGGAGAAGATGGTCTAATCAATTTGGTGCAAAGACGCCAATACCAAGATCTTCAGTACCATCTAGGGAAACATTCCGAACGCCGCATTCATGTACTTAACTACTAACTGTTTTCCCCCATATTTACATTGCGAAATACCAAACACAGAACTCTACAGCACCGCAAAAACCATGAAAAATTAAACACGAAAAAAGAAAAGAATCAACAACAAATCCACGTTCCTTTGATGTACATATTTCCCGGCCCATTTAAAGACCTTGCGCCCGGTCAAAAAAAACAATGAACGGCAGATCTTCTCTCAGCCTCGTCCATTGCCCGCCCCCCTTACCACCATCTCGGCACCAATTCGAGCTGAGTATTGTTTTCCTGCCTTTTTTACAAAAATGAGCGCGGTCGCCCGTCTCGCGAGAAGCCTGGTACTCACCGTGTCACTCGTTCGCGAGCTCGACAGTGCCGAACATCATTATCCACACCGGAACAACTCTAATATACTCGTACCGATGCCATCCAATCACACATCAGGCGGCCAGACAGAGCGTATTAATCCTTCACTCGTGCCCTGATGGACTCACGGCCCCTACTAGCCACAGAAGAGGCTCCCACCGCGGTCCGTCTGATCCCCCCTCTACCCGCCAGGATTCGCCTAAACCCTCGACGGCGCGGGGGTGGTCACTTGCGGTACCGTGCTCTGTCTGGGTTGACACAGGGACACAACACAAACGAATAACAATTACAAAAGGTCTCGCAGAGTAGAAAAGGTCTCTCGCAGAGTAGTGATAAAAGGAGGCGGTGTCCAAGTGGGAACTCTGAGATATCAGGGAGATACCAAACGAGCACGCTCAGGCGGAAGATATCTGCTAACGGTATGTAGGCCTACATACGTGGTACGTTCCATCTTTTCAGAAATCCTCAATTTTACAAAATATATATATATATATATAGATACTGAGACGTTTCTGCCACAATATGTGAACATGTTCAAAGACCAAAACATTAGGAAACATTAATAGTACACGTTTGACAAGTAACCCGAGAAATCTGGAAGTACAAAATTTGAGAATGAACATAAGTATTGACATGGCAAAACAAGTCACCGATAAGAATTGCCCTGCTCGTTACCATTATTGGTTAACACAAAGAGCTAGTGTCGGATAATGCTGGCTCTCCGAAATATTCTGCCCAGTATTTTTGTCTATACATGTCACCACAAGCATATAGAACTACTTACTTAGATCTCCATCTATGAGCGTGCTCGGTTGGCACATCCCAGGCATCTCGGAGCTCCCACTTGGAATTCGCCTCCTTTTATTACTTGCCGGACCCTTCCAGCGGGTCTCTGTTTTCTCCTTTTCTCGTGGTACTTTCAGTCCTTCCATCCTTTTTTCTTCTTTCGTTTCGTGTGCGTGCGTGTACTCCGAGCACGGTTGCGCGGGCGAACCCGGCACCGTCGCGGGTGTCAGCGGGTGCTGGCGGGTAGAGGGGGAGTTGCAAGGAGCGCAGTCGCCGCTTTCGTGCCTAGGCGTCGCGTGTGCCTCGAGACACGAGGGATGCATCAATAGGCTGTCTGGCCTCCATTTGTGATTTTTGATACATTACGTACGAGTAGTTAAGGGTCGTTCGGTATCGTAAGACAATATTCAAGCGTTGCTTATTTTTGCGACCACGATGAAAGTCACGAGAGGGCGGTACCCCGAATGAGCACCAACATTGTCGAGCTGGCAAACGAGGTCCACGGTGAGCACCGGGCTTCACGCGAGGCGGGCGACGGGGCTCACTGTGGAAGAGAGGGAGCAAAGCTTTGCCCGGACCGAATCGGGGTCGATATGGTCGCGAGAGGGGCGGGCGGCGTACGAGGCTGAGAGAGAAGCTCTGCTGTTTGATTTTTTCTTTTTATCATTTTTTCTATTTGACTGGTGTAAGGTGTTCCAATCAGGAAGGAAATGTTCATACGAACGGGGAGGGGGATTTTTTATCGTTCATAATGTTTCGGTTTCATTTTCATTGTTTTTGCTGTGCAGTGTGTTGCTGTGCCGTGCTGTGCTTTTATCTTTCGTACATACGAGTACAGACACAGAGCATATCGAAAGAAGAAAATAGGTACCCTGCCTGGGGTATGTACATATGTACGACATGTGAGCGGCGTAGCGGAAAACCTCCCGCGACGCGAAGCGTACGTGGCGTCCGAGCTGCTATCTCCTGAACCATGGCGGCGGGACTCTTGGCATTATCAAGTCGACAATTTGCAACTACAGTCATGAAAAAAAAAAAAATCAATCATGGACCTCTGTCCGCTTCGCATAATTTGATGTACTTTTTCTTTTTTAGCTAGCGTAGCGGGCGGCGTAGGCCGCCCGCGGAGCGAAGCGCGTTGTATATATATACGATATTGTTGGTCCTCTTCTCTCAACGCTCCTCAGCGTTCCTTAGACGTATTATTTTGTATTGCTCGTACTAGCGCGAGATGAGCTTCACCTCACGCGACGACAGTAGTGCCTCATCGTGATCCCCGACCCCGACTGCTGTGTCGGTGGCGGCCTTGGGCGTGCTTGTGACGTGCTCTGACTGCCGGCTGGCCGAGGGTGAGTACGTCAGCTGTGAGTTGCACCAGTTGGGTGGTCGATACTTGATTTATTACAGTTTCCGTTCCCTCTCCGTGTGTGAATACGCCGGGTGTGAATCGGACCAGTTGAGTGGTCAATATTTGATTCATGACAGTCTCGCGGCCAAGATTTTGGTTGATGACCTACCTTTGCCCCGTCAAGCCTTCTTCAGGAAAATAATAGTTTTGAGCATTGGGATGTTGACAGCGATACGTTAAATTGCAAATGTGCCGTCAACCGACACATCTATGCTCGCTCGTGACGGTAAAAATTTTCTGTTATCGATGCCAGCACCCATATTGAACCTCTTCTACTTTGGCCGAAACCCGGAAAGGCCGCATTATCCCCGGCTTTCGACAGCTCATGGCGGCAAAAGTGTGGAGAATATAGGCTGGGGTGGCCGCTCTCATGCTCTCTCATGCTCTGCCGTTGCTTGTGCGTTTGGAGGTAGGGCGTTCTAGAGAAGAGTGTCGCAATTCCGATTCAGGCCTTTTTACATGTGAAAGCACGATTTTTCGCGTAAAAATGTTGAGATTCCTAGGCTAGCATATCGTCGCGAACCAAACGCTACAAGCCTCTTCGGCTGCTGTGCACGCCGAGCGACTAGATTCCGTAAGGCAGAGAGGACGGATTCTTTGTGGTCGACTGAATCGGACGAGGCTACCCCGCGTCAGAAGTGGTAAGGTGGAAGAGGTACAAACGGTGTCCACGAAAACAATTTAGTACACAGAGCAGCACTGGCAGACAGTGTCACACGCACCGTGGAGTTTTGGTTGCGTTGTGAAGGCGTTTTGTATTATTATGTAACTTCCAAGAATTAAAAAAAGTTATAATATACCAGTACATGTATATCTGCATGTGCGCGTACGCCCACCTTGTAACATGTTTTGTTGCTTAACCTCAACGGGATGATTAAGTCTTTCCCACGTCATGCCTACTGCTGTAGAGACGGCCTCTGCCACGCCCGCGCAGTGCCCTGACGGGGCGCAAAAAACATCTCAAATACGTCAGCTGTGACTTGTACCAACAAAGTTGGCCATACTGACTTCCGTGGACCAGTCGAGTGGTCGATACGGAGTTTGACTAGTAGGTTGATCGATACCCAATTTTTAAAGCTACCAGCACGTGATTGGTCACAGATTTCGGTTGACGGCCTACCTAGGCCCCGTCAGGACCGCCTATGACCCGTCAAACAAATATTGAAAATGCTGTGGTTCACGGCATTGGCATGTCCAATTTTGCAAGCTACCAGTACGTTGTTTATCACAGTCTCGTGGCCATAGATTTTGGTTGACGGTTTACGCTTGCCTCGTCGGGCATTCCCTTGACCCGTCGAATAGTCTTCGACAATACTAAAAGTTAATATTAATAGCATTGGGATCCACGACTTTCCGGTACGATCGACGCACTTCCTCGTAGCATTCAGAGATTCCTAGACCGCCGCAAACAACGATATAAAATTTTTATGAAATGCGTCAGCTGTGAGTTCGACAGATACTCAACCTTGCAAGCTGCGTAATATTTCTCGGCTACATCCCATTTTCACTGAAGATTACAAGTGTTATAACAAGCAAACGACAAATATAGCTTCTTTTCGGCAGGAGATCGAAATGAAAATAGGTCAACAAGTATTAAATAATGTACTTTTGGGGAGGACAACTCGTGCTCCCTCCCGCAAGCTCGGTCGGGCTGATGCCTGATGTTTCCAGTTAGTTCAGTCACGCCGAAACAAATAGCTTCTCTACCGCAAGCTGCAAAAAAAGAACCGGTATGAACGACAACGTATGCGGCTCGCGCCGTGCCCAGACGGGGCGCGCTGCCCTTCTTCACATTTTTCGCAAAATCTCATGTGATTTTATAAATTTATGAGATACCAGGTACTTGATTTCTGTTTCTACAACACAACGATCTTGTGTGCGGCGTGGATAATTGTATGACGACAGTCTTCTGAATTGACGACTTTATTTTGCTTCCATCCTTTTTACTTTCTTTTGGGTGTGGTGTGCTGCCGTCTCGTCTCCACCGCACCTGTTCCTCTCGGGAGGTCAGGTCGGATCAACGTGCCCAGACTGCAGCGTTGACAGCAGCCTGACCTGATGTTACAGCGAGAACTATGGGCTAAATTGACACACGACACAAAATTGAAACGTGGAAGCGCGGTGAGCGTAAGCTTTGTTTCAACCAATCCGCCGGAGGATTAAAACAAAGAAGTCGCTTCACTTTTTTTGTCTCTATCTCCCGTGATTTATATTTACAGCAATAATAACGTATGCGGTGTAATAAACAAATAATTATCCTTCCTAGCATGATGACTGTCTTCTTGTGAACAATCAATATTCATTTGTTCCCTGCTTTTTTTTTTGTAACATTTCCTGGGTTTTTCGGAGTGGATTTCTCGAGGTCAGTGTGCTGTTATGTTCTTCGATCAAAGCTGATGCCTGATGTTTCTAGTTAACTTCCGACATGCCGGATACTCCCCTCTCTATCCCGCAAGGTCGGTCGTGCTGATGCCTAGTGTTTCCAGTTAGTTCCGGCATGAGGTCGGGTTAATCCTCCACGTTCATCCCGCCACGTCAGCTTGAATGAACAAAGCGCGGCGACCCCTCCCCACCCCCGCCCCGTCACACAATATCGCCCCACACACTATCCAACGACCAACCCGTCATCTCGTCTCGTCAGCGAGCATCAGTTCATCGAAACCAACCAGATACCATCAGTGTCTGATTCCTTCACGCGTTCACCAGCTTAAGAAACGTAGAAGCCCTCGTCCGAAGGTGCTCGCCAACGTCGTCCACTTCAAGCGGAGGGCGAACTATTGGGTAAGGATTGCCCTGAGGCTGGTTGTGGCGGGGGGATGCTGTTAAAGCAGGGTACACATTCTACGTTCGTTCGTGGTCTGCGACCGTAGTGTGTACCGCGATCCCACAACGTGCCAAGTTGAAGCGAACAGGTTGGTCAGGAAAGAAACCCGAGTAACCAATCGTAGATCAACTGTCTAGCGTGCGTTCTCCCTGTGAATGACAGGGTCTACATCGGGAAGCTCGTGAACGACACGGACGTGTCACGACAGTACTGTCCAGGGGAAAGGAACGAGATGGCACAGTACAGCCTTTTAGTATTGTCAGTGGTAGCATAACCGCTTTAAAAGTGTTGTGTGTTGTCATCCGCCCGTTTGCGCTTATTGGCCGACGATACTAACATCAATGCCGACAATGTTGCGGAACTGCGCGGGAGAAAATTATATGCTAGCATACTACTACTGCAGCATATAGAAAAATGAGGTACACACTCGTAGTACTTCCAGGTATCGGTATAGTGTTGAGTATGTACTTCCAACAAAACTGGCAGGTGTGAGCTGAGCATTATGGTGCAGTTAGTGTACGCATTCTGAGTGTTGCCCTGCAGGCTAGATAGATCCGTCGCACCAGGTACTTGCAGCAGATCGCAGGTGCAACCTTGTCTGCATCTCACGTGCCTATCAGAGAGAGAGGATTTCATTTCATTTCTGATGGTGTACGCGTCCATTCAGAGTGTGTGCGCGTTAAGGTTTAGATTCGGCAAGAACGGTGGTACTTGTGTTTCGAGTGGACCAATGAGGAAGCGGAAATGCGTTGCCATATTGAAATAATACGTTTACGCATTCCGAGCGTTCCCCTGCAGTATATATAGATCGTTCGCACCAAATACCAGGAGCAGGTCCAACCTTAGTTGCACCTCACGTGCCGATCAGACAAAGGGTTTAATTTCGATTTGGCAAGTGAATGCGTTCAGGGTGAAGTATGGCAGCACGGTGGTGTTGCTTATCGTGGGCGGACGTCGCAAGCATGGCAAACAAAAAAATGAAGAGAATGTCAACAACAACGTCGAGGAAGCTGGCGGTCACCGCGAGCGTCATAAATAATGAAGTAATAATGTCTCCTCTTCATTAATTTTAAAAAATTTCCACCGTAAATCCCCTGGCAGTATATCTATATATATTTGGTCAGTCGGTCGGTCGGCTTCCATTCACATACACTACTGGAATGCGCGAAGCCGAATGCATGCGTCAGCCCAAAACGGCGGACCCTCCCTGGTATATAAGTACAACTAAAATTACGATTTTTGAGGTCGTTGTCACTTGCTAGCTCTTGGCAGACAGACCGACTGATAGACAGCTCTTCGCAAACAGCCCTTCTTCTTTGAAACAGCCGAACAGCCAAACAACCTTTCTTCCTTCTTTGAAACAGCCGAACAGCCAAACGACCTTTCTTCTTTCTTCTTCCGCAAACTACCAACCAATATAGACAGTTCTTCGCACGGCGCCTAAAAGAGGCGTCTCGCCTTCGTCGAACGGCATAGATAGGTGCAGCTGTCGGCAGCCAAGCTGCTGCTGTCGGTGGCGAACCTGCCGGTGCTGCAGCCCCCGCCTCTCCCTTCTCCACGCCCCCTAAGCTCACCTCCCCCTCGTCGAGAGGCGCGTGGTCCACGCCCTCTGGCAAGAGAGCGGCAACGACAAAGCCCGACCTGGTGCCGGCTGTTGTTTGCGACCAGTGCACGGACCAGCACTTTTGTCAAGAACTCCTCGCCTGGTGGCAAAAAACGTGGCCTTCGCCACCTGCAAGGATCTCACGTGCGTGGTGGCGGAATCATCCTGACCGGGCAACCGACTGCGAGTTCTGTGCTCGCCGGATCAAGGAAGGGACTGCCTCGTACTCCCTCGAGACTGCTGACAGTGGTGAGTGTCTTATGCCTATTGTGCATGCTGTATGTTGCCAGTACGTTTTTTTTGGGGTTTTCAATTGCCTTTTTGCATACAAACCAACGTCAAAGCGTTTATTATTTTTTTTTACTCATCCATGCTCGTTCTTTCCCCTTCGTGCGTTGGGTCGGCTCCTCTTACACAC